>OZ022261.1:21477125-22677125 GCA_963978905.1 Trichostrongylus colubriformis | reverse complement strand
GGATCTTGCCCCAGTAAAACTACCCATCCGTTGCTGTGGTCCATTACCCATTTCCGGCCTCCGCACAAAACCGATAATTTTGCGAGATATGATCGATACTCATAATTTATAAAATTTATCTCTGCAGTTGTGTTCACCTGGTGTAGTCCAGTAGTCGTTCTCTCTCTCCCTCTTATGCAGTGGGTGGAGCAAAATAATGGAAACGAGGCGCTGGCGCGGGAATTTTGACCCCACTTCAGATTTGAAAAGGTCTCGATTGTTTTCATTCGATTCAGTGCAACTTTCTTTACTAAGCAGCACAAAAATCTCTTCTTAGATCTAAAGAGACGAGGACATCTCGATTTCCATCACCAACCTGCACCGTCAAGGAATCCGAGCGGTTGACATCTCCCGTCGTCTGAAAGTATCAAAAACTCTTGTGTCGAAGACAAGGCAAGGTTCAGAGAATTAGGGAAACTTCTCGACCGATCAGGAAGTGGCAGACCCATTTTTCGTCCGGCGAAGGCAAGCATCAAGAAGGGGCGTGATCGTCTGCGTTCTCAGGCGGCGCGGTCAGTTCGGAAGATGGCAAAACAAATGTCGATTTTCACGAAATTGATATGCAGGATCGAGAAAGATCACTTGAAACTGGAGGCATACAAGCAAGGAAGAGGTCATTTTCTCTCTGCCGACACCAAAAGGTTGAGAGACCAACGCTGCAAGAAGGCTCTTCGACGATTCCGCGTTGGCACGCACAGGGACATCCTTTTCATGAAAGAGAAGGCTTCCAGGTTTTAGTGTCGAGCAATGCTTGAACAAACAGAATGATCGCATTCACGCAAGGAAGCCGAATGCGACCGTAACCATGCTGCTAATCTAGAATCGTTGATGGACTTTGCTGGAATAAGCACCGTCTGGGAAACATCACTTGTTTTCGTACCACAGGGAGTTAAAGTCAACGCGAACAACCTTTTGGACATTCCGGGGAACGAAGTCTTGCCGTGGGCTCAGAGGCACTTTGGAAATTTGAAATGGTGCTGTCAATAAGACGGTGCCCTTGCTCACAAGGCCAAGCTAGTCCAGGAGTGGTGCAAGAAGAATTTTCCAGATTCCATCGCCTTTGATGAATGGTCTCCCAGTTCACCGTACCTCAACCTACTCGACTTCTCTGCATGGAGCGTCCTCAAATCTGAGGCGTGCTCAAAACCCCCTCTCGACCTCATGTCCTTGAAGGGAGCGCTGGAGAAAGCATGGGATGAGTTGGACGAAGACTACCTCCACGACACGGTCAACGCGTTCCTGGAGCGTCTTCGAACCTATGTCGAAGTAAATGAAGACTGTTTTGAAAAAAAAGTAGTGCTTCTCGTTAAGTTTTTTCTGGAGATCAAATCGATAATGATAATTTTTTGAAGCTGAAAGAAAGATCCTGGGGTTTTCCATAAAGCATTTTCAGCTCTACAGAATGGTACTGCCCTTTATTCATATCGCTCAACTTTTTCCTGTTTCCAAGACTCACAAATGCAGAATACAGCAAAAGTGTGCACTCCCGTTATCTTCTCTTCCTCGCCTACCATCGAGACTGGAGAGAATGGGGATATGCAATTGATGGATCTTTTTTGCTATACGAGATTGTACCACTCTTCTTTTATAAACCCTTTCATATTTTGGGAATAAGTTTCCACCTTCATCAATTCAGAATAGTCGTGATGCTCAATTTCGTCGACTTGACACTCCTTTTGAATGTTCAAAAAAATGGCAGAAATCAATTCGAACAAGAACCGTAAATACTGTCTTGCAGAGCGAAAACTTTCCTTCAAGTAATACAAAATCGCGCCAAAACATTCCATTCTCATCACACTATTTCGAATAATTTCGAATAACAAAAGGTGGAAATCTCTTCCTACATGCTAAAATGTGAAGGGATAAAAAGTGGTATCATCTTGTAGAGCAAAAAAAGCTCCATCGATTGCAGATATACCCATTCTCTCCAATCTCCATGGTAGGCGAGGAAAGTGTCGAGAGTGCCTATTTTTGCCTTCAACTTACTTCATTTGCAAACCTCAGAAATATTTGGCAATCGAAGGAATCGAAAAACAGATGGTAGCATTTAGTAGGGCAGAAGAAGCTCTATCGAAAACATTTGTAAGCTTTGTCGAAAGATGAAGGGAACAGTGAGAAAAACAGATGACAAAAAAAAAACAGTGGGAACATATTCCTCAACTCAATATGTTATTGTTAAAAGCGTAGTCCATGGAAAAGCTTCTGTTCGTCGAGTCATTTTTGGATAAATGTGAGTGTTGATACTGAGCTTTTAGGGGTAGATAGAAAACAATCGATGCGAAAGTAAGGACGGCATGTGCTGTAATAAGACTAACGAAGCCGTTTTGAGTTTGGACTCATTTTCGAAGCTATCACATTTAGCAGCTATTGCAACTGCAGAAATTCCACCCAATTTTCTTGTGGAAAAACCCGCTGCAACGTGTGGTCGCCGTTCATTTGTTCACACCTCTATGAATACTTTCACAGAATTGCAAGCCAATTTGAAAAGCGGATTGGATTGGCCACCGAAAATATATCAGATGATACACGCCTCATTACAAATGGCGGTTTCGACAGGATGGTTTTCCCATTGTAAAACGCCGGCGCCCAAAAAAGTGTCAACCTACTGAAAAGTTTTGCGCCAGTTGTTGGAAAAGAATTACCTCGAAAATATTGTATCTATGTTATACTGCATATTACTGCTACAGATAGTTTTGGCGAAATTTATTGATTGCTATCCCATTCTCTAACCTTCTCACAAATGCTTAGTGAAAAAATGAATCAGTGCCTCAAGCAACAGTCACGGGCTAGAATGTTTTCAAGTATTCTAGATCACGTTTCTCCTTTTTGATACCTCAGCTTAGCGACAATTTTATATGACATGGAGGGGGGCGGTCTCCAGTGGTCAGACACACAGGGCGTAGCACGGTTTGAAAAATGGAGAAAACGACTTGGCCGTACGGTAAGAAAAGCAGAATGCCCCTGTCTGTTATGTGGCATTTTGAAATTTGAATGAAAATTGAATCAATTTCTGAGTGCATAGCAAAAGTGGTGTGCCAAAGTCTTCGTAACGCAATTTATGTTCTTTCATAATCAAATTGTATCTTAGATTTGTTATGCTGCTGCAGATTGTTGGTATGGAAATAACATGCAGTTTTGATCTTTTTCTAGGAAGCAGCTTGGGCTGTATCGAACGTCACCATATCCGGTCGTCCTGATCAGGTGGAACAAATGGTGAACTGTGGCGTTATTCGTCCATTCTGCGCTCTTCTCGATTGCAGAGAACCTCAAATCATTCAGGTACTGCTTCTCATATTCAGCTTTCATTTTTATTATATTATTGGATCGGTTTGTAAGTTTGTATGGTTACATGAGCGTTATTTAGTTTAAAACACCGGAAGGGAAAAGTTTGTCAGATTGTGAAATGTGAAGGTAGGGGTGCTCAGTAGTGGAACAGTAGAGAAAGAACGAAATTGGAAGGCAAGAAAACCGAGAAATAGGAGCCCGAGAACCCGGCTTTCTCGCGCCTCTTTGCGTCACTAGCCGGGGTAGACCACAGACGGGCGGGAAGTCGAAATCAGCCGGCCGCAAACGTTATCCTGCCTCGCCGACAACTAAACAACGACACGCCGTGCGCGCGATCATGATAGGACCCCAGGCCGCGCATTTTCAAAGCGAGTTTCGCTACACATCACCTTTCTGAAGTGGAATGTTTGTTTCCAGAGAACATTAATTCCCAGTTCTCGCTTTTTCCTTACTCCTCCCGGTGCCCGTAGTTGTTTTATACCGTGGTTACAGATGGATGACTCACTACGTAGGAAATTATAGGAAGGTTTCCGTATTGTATTTCCTTTGAATTTCTTGACGATTCCATGGATTGTTAGCTGCTGAGTTTCTTCAAATTATGCGGCGACAGTGGTTTATATTTGGTGTTAAGGTTGTATTGGATGGTATCAATAACATACTGAAGATGGCTGGTGCTGGTGTTGAAGCCATATGCACACAGATCGAGGAGTGCGGAGGTAGGTTCCGGTCACACGCTGAGAATACCTTTTTGTTGGTTCGCATGTTCAATATCAAAGATATATCTAAGGTCTGGATAAAATTGAACAACTGCAGAATCATGACAATGAGGAGATCTACAAGCTCACTTACGAGATTATTGACACATATTTCAAGTTTGTCAAATTTTTGTTTACCTTTGTGCTTCGCTTACCTTCTTACTTTCCTTACCACTACGCGCTTTTTTCAGTTCGAATAGTGACGATGAAATTGCGACCGGTCAAGAAGGAGGTATTGTGCAACAACCCGCGAAAGGATGGTCGTTTAACTGAGGAAATACCTCCTGGCCCCAGTGTGAATGCCATATCCCTATATGCCCCTCAGACCTGGCTTCTACCTATGGGAATACTCTCATCATACAGAAGCCACTCATCCCCTTTAACGAGGACCCGATTGTTGGAGGGAGTTAAAACAATCGGCTTTTCGTGTATTAAAGATGGCCCATTTGACCCCGGGATAGTGTGAGAAGGCACTGAGAGGAAGAAAGAGCTGCAGAGTTTTAACCCACCTTTTTTGTTTGAGCTATTCAGTATTAGTTACCTGTAATCACCTTGTAGTACTGTATCTTTACAAATATAACCTGTTTAGTAGCTAGTGTTTCTGTGATATGTAATTCTGTCTTATGAGAAGTCAAGTTGCATGAGTTTTACTGCTTTGATTTCTTCAATAATTGTGTCACACTGAGTTTGGTGTGTTTAGCACTCCATCTGCTAAAAGTGACACGATTTTTGTTTTGACACGGCTGTAAAAGCCATCGAACGTTTCCGTAGTAATTGATGCTTCCAGAAACAGCGCGTGTGCAAACGTGATATAAAGTTATGTGAGTATTGTGCCCCATCTCGTCGACGGGTTTGAGAGCTTTTGATTGCCAAAAATGCGCGATTTCGCCTCCTTGTTATACAATAATGGCTGTTCTTTGATAGAACATGTTTCTCCATGTTTCTTTTGAAAGCGCGCGAAATTTGTTCATAGTTGCTCTCAAAAGCGGACGAGTTCGTCATTTCGTTGTTATTCCCCTGTGAGGAAAGCGTTCAGAGTTGTTATTTGGAGTTTGTTACTGTTATTGACTGGTTTTCTTTGCGTAGTGTGCTCAATTGTTCAGAGTTTCTCATTTGTTCTTCGAAATTTGCGTGTATGAGTTTGAGATTCAGGATGTGAGATGTGTGTGTATGGACACCTACCTACTCATTTGATCCCGCCCCGACCCACCCCATCCCGTGTTATACCTTCAGTGCGTATATGGCATTAATTATTTTTTAGTCGTTTGTCACTTCTGATTGTGAGCCATGAGTCATTTTATTATACTTGTTGGTGAGTATGTCTTTGAGTCTACCAAGGCAGATAAAATGTGTAAAAGTTGATGCTGTATTGTATGTACACAGGGAAAATGGCTTTATCTTGATCGCCCCGTGTAGAAATGGGCATTGATAGTAGCTGTTATTGATAATTTTCCAGTGCACCGATCTGACATCTCGTTGAGATTGTAGCCTTAAGCACTAACTTCCGTAAACAGCGGATGTTGTTCTAGGCGCACTTCCTCGTTCCTTTCGGTTGGCCTCTTATAGCCTTCATATTCGAGCCGGAAGAATGGAAGGAAAGCGATACACTCAGCGCCCACGACATGGCTAGAGTCAGTCTCCATTCCGTGGAGGACAGTCTGAGCACTGGCTCTCAGAAGGGGGTCATTTTGTATTATATTACCACTTGTATGACGCATCAATCCACTTCCAGCCCTTTTCACAAAACCGGTGATTCGGTCGAGAGTTATGGTCTGTAGAACTTTCCCTGCACTTTCACCTTTTACCTGTTGGTGTGGTCTCGTTCCCTTCTTATATGTGGTAAAATTTTCTCAATTGTAGCATTATTATGGTGATGTGCACCTTCTGATTTTGCTCCACCCACCTCGGCCCTGCACCATTCCTCGCAAGAGCGTTTGCCTTTCATTCTTATTAATCATTTTGCCGTCTCCAGATCCTTCAGGACCCACATTTCTTTTATTTGTAGCTCTAGCTTCGTTCACCGCCGCAGGAACTTCGTCCTTCACTGAAGAAAGAAAAGAATGATTGGAAAGGTTGATTGAGCTTGTATGGTGCACTTCATGTTCAATAGCGGCGTTCATTAAAACTCAGTAGACAGTTTGTACTACCTTGCAACGAAGAGAAACTGAATCACAATATTTGTTGCATCGGCCGTCTACAAAAAGACTACCTCACTATCTGGAAGGCAAGGACGGACAAAGACCACTAGACGACTGAAGACTCTTCTTGATGAAATCTCTGACAAGAAAGGACCATCAGGTCATGGAGCTTTTTCAAAACGATTTTGCCTTTGTATAGGGTCACATATATGAAGCAAAAAATCACTCTCCGATTCGGCTAAATGGTTTGGGGGGGGGGGCAGAAAATGGCTGATGGTTCGATCCCCAATAAGGACAGATTTTTGCGTTTTTCTTGTTTTAGCCATTTGTGCTCATGTATGACCGCACGTGCAGAATGTGAGAAATCAGTTTTTATCCCGTCAGGCAACCGCCATCTTCAGCAATTTTGCGTGCTAGACGAATAATTCGTTCGGGCTTGCCAACGCTCATAACAAGGAAGCTAGGCGTTTTCAAGCAAAGCGCGCGTGATATTCATGCTCAGGGGGTCGAACTACCTAGATGACAAGTTTTCAGCCTAATCGTGATTTCGACCCAAACTCGAAATTGGGTATTACCATATTGAAGAACACTCAACGAAAGAAAGTCGGGAGCCGAAATAAGGAAATGTTTGCTATCTTTCGCCATCGCATGGTGTTGCTAGGTGCAGTTCGCTCAAAATGTGTTGATTCTGCACATGCTCCACCGAATTTGATCAAGGCTGCTAGTTGCTCGTTTGTAAATAGAGCAGTGACTATGTGGCGAAGTCCATCCCACTGTCTCGAGTTCGGGTCAAAATCTCAATTTGAATAATATTCTGTAATCTCGGTTCATTGGGTCTCCTGGGCACGAATATCACATTACTTTCGCACGGAAACGGCTGGCACGCTTGCTAGGGGAACCGAAGGGTCTAAACACGTTTACAACTGAAAGTTTGTACATGAGGTCAATTTGGAGCTTCAGCAACGAAAATTACAGTCATTTTGCATGTGCGGAAATAGTTTGGCGCTGGACAAAAAAATCAAGGAAATGCAAAGAAGTGGACGTCGAGGGGAGTGAACCATGAAGTCAGTCTTCTGATATGCATATTCTGAATGCCGCAGTTGGAAAACATTGCGGCAAGCTGGTCAAAATTGTTTTTCTGAGCAACATTCGTCGCTCACTTTCTGGGTCCCCCAAAACCATTTAGCCGAGTTTGAGACCGGTTTTTGCTCCATGTGACCCTATAAAAAAGCAAAAAATCGTTTTGAAAAAGCTCACCATGATCTAATGGGCCTGCCTTGCAAGACACTTCGAACCCAGTCTTCTGAAAATGAGAAAAATGAAGAGAATGAAGAAACAGAGAAGGGTGTGACATGCATGATAGGACCATGCAGTTGTGAAGGCTCCACGCAGTGTTGAAAATGCGCTTCAAGCCTACACTACAGCAACAGACATGCTCGAAAAAGACACTCCAAATCAGAGTGCGATTCTAGACAAGGCTCTGTCAAGTTCATCGGTAGCATAGATCCTTCTTCTCCGCGCACAGTCTAGCACTCTAGAGCTCGATATGACTTTGGAAGAGCTATCCAAGGTTACGCCAGCGTCACTGGAAGAGGAAGCAACTCCAGTACAACTCACTCCGTACCAGTATCCAAACTCACTACGAAAATATGAAAATTGGAGGGTGTTTGGAGCGATTTCGAGTGCTCAGTCCATGTAAGAATAATAAAAACCTCTACAGGATGAACAGCTTGTTAGATCCCTTTGAAGGTGAAGCGAGACAGTCGCTCAAACCAGTCCGAATGGATGGATCTACATATGCATGGGCTATCAATCTCCTGAAAAAGAAGTGCGGAAATCCTCGCTGCTCGATGAATTGGTTGGACAACTTTGTAAGCATTCGCTGAAACCTCTTCTCTTCCCATGAGTGATGACTCACTGAATTCCGCGGGGTTACGGTACTAACCTATATATTTCAGGTCCGACGCCGCCTCGAGGACAGAGAGGAACGCTCGAGCCCCGAACCCGGTCTCCTTGGACCCATCCACCGTCCGCTCCGACTACTGTACCTCCAACGTCACCACCGAGCCCACCACTTCCACTTCAGCGACCGGACTGATCCCCATTTGCTGCTTTATTCATAATAAAACTGTATTATTCCGGTCGTTGTTATTACAGACGTACTGGGGGATCAGGTGGCAAAACCACCAACATGACTGGTAGCAGCGAGTTCGACGCTCTGGTCGACAGGTAAGTCGGAGTTTGAGCTCTGCTGAGCTTTCGCAAGAGATTATCGAGACTGATCACCTCAATTTTCTCATGGCTCGCAACTCTACGAGACTCAGGTCGGTTTATTTTCCTCTCTCTCCCCCTATAGGTGTTGGTTGTCGGTCAAAATGCGACCGCTGTTGTGTTGTTCCCCTGGGGACCTGTTGGTCACGAACTAGAGCATATAAGTTCGGACATGTGTGATTCCGGCCGAAGGAACCGAGCCAGATGGCTCCATTTGTGGTTCAAGTTGTGTAGGGACTCTAGATGGTTCTACTGCTCCCTTTCTGGTTAGCATGCTTGGTGCCTATTGGGCACAGTCTTTCGACGCGAAGGAAAGCGCCGTTGGATGATTCGCGAGATTTTCATGGTGTAACTTTTCAACTACCCTTCTTCTTTTTGTCTGTCATAGTTGGCTCCTGCCCGCTTCGGCTTCCAAAAAGGACGTTTTTTCCCCTCTTCTTCGCCGTTCGCTGTTCTTCCGCTCCCACGCCTCATTCTGTTGGGACAACGGACTGTCGATCCATCTCCGCTCCGCTATCGTCTTCTGGAATGTAGACAAGCTCGGCATTCCATGAAGCTTTGTCTCCGACAAGCTGCGTGCGGACAACAACTTTCCCACCTTTATCTGATCAAGCTTCGAACGCCTCGCCGCGCGCCACTGTAATGTTGGGGTACGGTAGCTCGCCCCGCCCACTTCGCGGTGAAACATCCGCTGGCAATAAATTGAGGATCAGCCAGCTTCCTCATTTCATTGGCAATGCCTAAGACCCGCAGTGGTGCGCAGTCTGTTTCGTCTTCGGACGGTTCTTCACTTCCTAGCGTCCTTTTTGGGGCTGATGCTCCCTCTCCAGAGAATTCAAGCAGGAGCCCTTCCGCTCCTAGGACTGATGTCCTACATCAAGAGCTTACCAGTGAATCTGTCACTACGCCTTTAGACAAGTCTTTATCTAAGGTAGATGACACAGCGGTTCTTCACGGGAAGGATGGCAAGGAACTCCGTGACGCTGCATCTATGGCGATCTCCATGGTATGGAATGACGCGAGGTCTCAGACGTCGGCGCTGGCACAGAAAATTAACGAAGGTAATACCGCATTATCCAAGAAATTAAACGATTCATTTTCTGCTGTTGGCACCCGGCTGGACTCCCTACCTACGATTGCGTCGCTCGGCCAAGAGGTCCCAGCTCCTCGGCTGTCGCCTTTTGCAGGAGCTGTCGACGACGGCGTGGACTTCTCTCTGTGGCACCGCCGCTTCGAAGACCTTCTGAGGATGCGTCCGACCCCGCTGTCGTCCGAGCAGAAGGCCTATTTTCTCATTGCTCACCTGGACGGTGCGGCTAGGGAGAAAGTGGATGAACTCAGCGAGGATGCCCGCAAGGACTATGAAACTGTGGTGAGCCATTTATTCGATTTTTATGCAGGTCCTCGGCAGCGACAAGCTGCCCGCGAGAAACTCTCATCGTGCCAGCAGGGACCCCACGAATCCTGTGCGGCGTTTGCTGACAGACTTCGTCGGCTGGTACGAATGGCTCTAGCAGGCCAGCCACCCTGCGTCCAAGCGGAGCGCGTTCTAGATGAATTCGTTCCACGCTTACGTAGGACCATAAGAAATGCAGTCAAGATGCATTCCCCCACTACCCTGGAAATGGCGCTTGCTAAGGCTCAAACTCAAGAGGAAATCGAACGTGAGGAACAGTCCTTACTCCCGCGAGGCCTCACGTCTGAAATCCCGGTGCAAGCACTTCACCCACAAGGCAATGGACGGGAACGGGTACAACCGGTCTCTAACCCTTCTCATTTCAGGACCAATCAGTTCCAGAGGAGCAATCGGACGCGCCAGGCCATCCCGGAGCCCGGCTACACCTGCTTCCGTTGCGGTGGCGAGGGTCACTTTGCCAGCACTTGCGGAACGCCAGCCGGCTACAAAAGAAGGAACCAAGGTCAGTCTTTTCCTAGACAGCCCCCCGGTAATAGAAACCCCGGTCGTCGTAGCGGTAATGCCCAATTAATGGCTTGTGAACCTACTTCGACCCCAGCTGATCAGGCGCCCCTTTTGGAAGCGCAGCAGCGCATTGATGAGCTGTCTATAACCGTAGATGATACTCAGGCGCAGCTTGATCATGCGCAAGCTCGAATAGCTGCCTTGATGAAGAGGAATGATGAGTTGGCCCGCTCTGCTTTTGAAAATTCCACTTATTCATCCCCTTCAGGCGGACCAGAGGTCCGTTCTCTTTTCCTCTTCACGCTCACTCTATCCTCCTTGTGTCTAGCATCGGCTTCTCCTGACGCCTGGCTTTGCCCGGCGGAGAACCCGACCAATTTGTTCTTTGTACCACAATCCTATAATTGTTCGCGGCTGATGCCTGCCTCCACAAGAGATATACAGTCACTTTATTTGCAGATTTTTCGCCCAAATTCTAAAAGGTATTCCTCTGATGCCTCTCTCTGCAAAATCGTTCGTCACACCGTTCTCTATTCCGTTAACTTTTTCGGAGCTCATAATGAAAAACATTCCGAAACTCTCGTGCCTGTATCGTATGAAGAGTGCACACTTATGGCTCGCCATAAGACCTGCGCTCACGGCGAAATGTCCCAGCACGGGGAAATCTGGCGCTCATCCAATTCACTGTCTTTTGAATTTCCCTCTGCCCCTTTTGGTTGCTGCTCCGAGCACAAGTTAGAAGTCTATAATTGCTATCTTATTTCCACTTCCGTCCATGCCAGGCACGGTGAAGAGGCCCCCCAATCCTCTGTCGGAGACATGAGATCTTGCTCCTACAAAGACGGAGTGTGCACCCTGCCAGATGGTTCGGTTGTTCTTTGGACTCCCGACCACGAGGAGGAATGCCGATTCATCTATCTCGCGAAAATGAAAGGCTCCCTCCTGGGCGATGTCTGGATCAGTGACTCCAAAGAATTTGCCCTATCTTGGTCTGCCCATTCTCCTACAGTATTTGATTGCCATAAACAGCTTACGATAACGGATCAGGGTTACGCAATCGCCGTAATGAAACGCGTACCCAGGGCATCGGATGTCGGCCTTGTCACATCCAATCAACTCGCGGCCCAACTCCTGGCAGTCGAGGGTACGGTACAGGACACCGTCTCTTCATTATTTTTGCACGCTTTGAGGACCCTCTGCGAGCCATTCGCTGAAACCTCTTCTCTTCCCATGAGTGATGACTCACTGAATTCCGCGGGGTTACGGTACTAACCTATATATTTCAGGTCCGACGCCGCCTCGAGGACAGAGAGGAACGCTCGAGCCCCGAACCCGGTCTCCTTGGACCCATCCACCGTCCGCTCCGACTACTGTACCTCCAACGTCACCACCGAGCCCACCACTTCCACTTCAGCGACCGGACTGATCCCCATTTGCTGCTTTATTCATAATAAAACTGTATTATTCCGGTCGTTGTTATTACAGACGTACTGGGGGATCAGGTGGCAAAACCACCAACATGACTACTTGAAAACCGTCGTGCAAACAGTCGGTGCATCGAGTAGCAAAGGACTTCTTACAAAAACACTAATTAATTCTCAATGTCCTCAAAAGGAGAGTGCATAGACAGCCCTTCTGCAAAAACAAATCTTGAACAAGTTCTACGAGCGCATTGAACACCATTTTCTGAGGAAAAAGCACGAACAACAAGTAGAGATGAATGGACAACAAGCCTTATCCTTTCTTGTGTACGATTTCATCAGCACCGAGATCGTAATTTTGGGTTGGAGCATAAGGCTTGCAACAAACGTGACTTTTTTCATAATTTATTACTTCACAGGTGACAAATATCAATTTACTATATAGTAACTGCCATTGCTACTGTTGCTCAACGCATCGGTAGCTCGTGAATGCCCTTTGCCCAGAATTTCGGAAGCTGCGAGTCGGAACGCTCGCACACAATATTCCACCCTGACTAGTTCGTCGAACTTCTTCTCTTTAAGATGATGTTTTAGATTTCTGAATAAGTGGTAGTCAGAAGGTCAACTGGAGCTAGGTCGGGAGAGTACGCAGGATGCGCCATAACTTCCCAGCCAAGCTCCCTGATCTTATCCTGTGTTGTCTTTGCAACATGTGGTCTTGCATGGTCATTCTGTAAAACGAAACGCGTTCTGATTGGATAACATGGTGGATAATGTCGGCTAACTCTTGCAGCTACTTAATGCAGAAACTTGCGATCACTGCAGTACCATTGCGTAGAAGCTCGAAGTATTGCATACCCGAGGAATTTCACCAACAGCAGAGCAGCAACTTTTTCTTATGATACCGTGGCTTGACAGGCGGTGGCAATCCTCCAGCGGGCAGCCATTGACGTCTCTGTTAAGATTACATAAAGAACCCAGCTTTCATCTCCGGTAATAACCTCTCGAAGAGGTGTGATCGAATGAGGGCGAACGGCGACTGACACACAGTGACACGGTTGGCCTTGTCTCACTTACTGAGTTCGTGAGGTACCCATACCGCGAAGAGTTTTCTGATTAAGCTGAGTTAAGTGAGGAGCCTGCTCATTGTAGTGTAAGGTACCCACAGTGCAGTAGTTATTGCCCGCGCAGTCGCTTTTGGATTCGCTTCGATTCGACACCTTTGAGGATTTCTCTATATTGAGTGATCGGTAGACGTTGTGCGTGGTCGATAAAGAAGACTCGTATCTCCGGAATCAAAAAGGTGGAACCAACAAGATTATGTGGCATGATTGTTGACGTCTTCCCCGAACGAACACACCACAAATATCCACAAATATTAGCAGCCGCCACCAACCCCCCCCCCCCTATTCCGGAGTGCTTGGGAAGGCACCCGTAATTATTGGCGCGGCGAAATATGGAGTTTTCAAATGGACATTAAAATCAAGCGAAGCCTCCTCATATGTCCATCTATAGGCTGAAATGCGAATGTCTCAAATCATCGAGGTGGGTGATGGAAGGCGCCGAAACGGCATTGTAGGGAAAGATTTCAAAAGTGTCGCAGAACTATGCCCCCATCTAATACAACACGATATTGAGAAACAGGGTCAGGATGAACACGGCTTGCTGCGGCAAGATAGCATGGTCAGAAAAATCACAAACACTCGCAACATCTATGAACGAAATCACAATGCAATACAATAGAAATGTTCTGCAGAAGTAGTATCTGATCATTAAGAAACTGTACGCAATATAGGAAACGCCAAGAAAGGCTGAATTGTATGAGACGCCTCTCTCTTGTATGGACGGCGGAGAAAACCACATGGTTAGCACGTGCATAAATGGTGCATACCGATGATTCATCGAGAAGGGTATCACACATGAACATGCCGACAAGCTGATTCTCCAACAAAAAAAAAAAAGAATCAACGCATGTGCGAGAGAAAGTAGTAACAACGAATCGAAATCATAACCCTCCACCGCAAAGGAATGCAAGGCGAAATTTCGTCTCTTCTACACAGAACGAAGACGATGATAATGACGACAGTGTCGAGGCAGTGGTATGCATGATGATTATCAGTGGGAGAGCAACTACAAAAGAATGCAATCTCGTAAGAGAAGAGTAAGTTTCCAATGGGGAAACTCAGGCATCGGAAACAATTCACATTCTCTTACACACAGGTGCAAATCTATCGCTTATAAGAGATGATCTCGCACGTCGCCTTCAATTGAAAGTTACTGACGCCTTCGAATGAGTGCTAGCACATCCGGCAGTAAACAAAGGAATATAGTGCGATATCACAAATCTTCAACTGATCGACTGTTATTGAAACCCCTCTGGTTCCGAGTTTCTCGTCTCTCCACATAACGGAAAATTTCCAAAGAAGCCAACTCACGCTACAAGACAAGCATTATCTCACAGAATACGATATCAAGCCATCAGTTAGTCAAAGTTCTTTATAAGTTTATCCCGGTCTTATTGGGATGTAGCCACACATTTTTTTCGATCAACTGACAAGAACATCAGAAACGATTGATTCCCTCACTATTCAGACACCTCATTACGGGACCAACAGACGACTACACCCCTAATATAGCAGTGACGCCTACCGCAGTACCCATGACACATGGCGAAGATACTCAAAAATGGGACGGATTTCTTGCGTTACACACCTCAGGGATCGGAGAATTCGGGGGAGTTCGAACGCAACAGGAAGAAATGAAAACGGGAAGGTATGGGGAGCTCAAAGCATTGACCGAAAACCACAAGACGGATACCATGCCCAACTGCCTTGGAAAGAAGGGGTTGTTCCCCCATCAGACAGCAGATCTATCACCTATAAGCGTCTGTACTAGAACCCTACATCAAACCCTCAAGGAGCCAGAGCAGAATGATGTCTACCAATCAGCGATAGGATGAAATGTCCATTATCTCAGTCATCAAGACGTGATCACGAAATCCAAGGGGCTCACCAAACTTCGAGTAGTGTTCTATGCCCCAGCTCATATCAACTAAAAAGGGAAGGACCACAGGTCGAAGTGGCCATTTGGAATGGGATACATATGATCCGACGTATTTTCGGACGCTGATCTCGAATCTGTATTTGAAATTTGCAAAACGATTCTCTGAGCGGAGTTATGGAGGTTTTTTTTTGAAAAAAGAGTACTAGTATGGTAGGTTCGGAAGCCCATAGCACGCGAGCCAGACCTTCTTGCGCAGAACCAGGGAGATTTTCGTGTTCAGGGAGTCAAATTACCCCATTAGACAAGTTTTTAGCCAATTCGAGGATTTGACCAAATTTCGGAAAAAATCACGGGCTATTGGGTGGCAGCCCATTGAACAAAGGAGAAGTCGATGGCCCTTGCCTAGGAAATGCTCCTATTTGACGCTTGTTTCGTACACTTAGTACGATGGGCTGGTGTAAAAGGTATGTGTAGGCTATCTTGTTCAGGTTGCAGGGTTTTCTGTAGAAGAAAATTCAAAATCTACCACTTTATAACCTGGCCACCCCCAATTTTCCGAAGTTGGACCAAAATTGCATTTGGCTGAAAATTTGCACAGAGTGGTAATTCGACCCGCTGTGCATGAATAACATAATCTTTTTACGAAAAAAACGCCTAATTCGTGTGGTACGGGATGCTCTTCGACTTGATATCCTCCCCTTGTGAGTAATGTTAGCAGTTATGAATAAAGTGGCAGAGTAAATGATGGGTGTGATAGGTACCAGCCCAAGGAAACGTCCAGAAGTGGAAGAAAAGCATTTACTGACATTGAAACACAAAATGCAAAAAAACTCGCACTGGCGGGGAGCAAACCCTCAACCTCTCTCCTGCAGATCCGAGATCAGCGTCCGAAAAGAGATCGGACCATATGCATCTCATTCCGAATGGCCACTTCGACCTGGGGTCCTTCTCTTGTAAGACCGACCCTCCTTGAATGATGTGCTCCATCAAGGACTAGTAATTCTACCACTCATGCGGGACATGCGCCTCCACTTCAGACTGGGAAATATCTTAATGATCGCAAGTGTGGAGGAAGCTTTTCTACAGATTCAACTCAAAGTAGAAGATCGAGACGCATTCGCTGTTTTTGAGTCAAATATCCCGAAGTAGAAAATGAAAGGAATCAAAAGCGATAACAACTGAGATGAATATGGACCCTGCGGATACCTTATCAGTGCAACGGAGACGTCAACTAGACTAGTCCATCACGTGACAAATGTAAGCAGCGCATTATGAAAATCCTCGAGATCTTGTGGTATTCAGCAAGGGATAGTACAACCGCCAACCTACATTTTGTTGTCCATCTGGTGATCACGAAAAAAGTCTTAGAAAGCACATCGCGTCTATCAATGACTCGTTACATCCCTAAATGCGTGATCTGCATGAAGGCATCATACTCCCTGTAGGATGGTATAAAGATAAAGCCAATGATATAGACCGCCCATTAGGAGTGTATATAAGGCGGTCGTTTTCATTATTATTCATTCTATTCTCACTGCTCTAATAAAGCTGCAATCTATCTCGTCTTCCACATTGACTATTCAACACTGGCGACCAGGAAGGAGTTACAAGTATGGACGCTCTTCCAGCTATCCCGCAAACCGTTCAAAAGCAGTTGGATCTCCAATCGCGCCGTATGAACGTACAAGAAGACGCCATCAGGAAGCTCATGAAGAAGATATCAATTCCTCCATCGTCGTATAGAAAAATTTACCTACGACCCAGACAGAAACCGCACCTTCGACATATGGTTCAAACGATATCAAGGCCTTTTCGACAGCGAGTGTGGCGACCTTGACGAGAAGGACAAGATACGATTGCTGGTTTCCTCCATGGACGAGAACTGTCACTGAATGCTGACAGCAGCTACATCGCCCAGGCAACGATCGGAAATGTCCTGGAACGAGGTTCTAGAGGTGTTACAGCGACAATTCGGATCCGCCAAGACGTTGTTCCGTCGACGTTGTGAGTGTTTCAAGCTGAGGTACGAAGGTCAGGAGTACAACAACTACGAACTCCTTGTCAAGACCAAATGCACAGAGGCTAAGCTGGGTACCATAGACTTTGACGGGATCCAGTGCTTGCTTTACGTAGCTGGATTCAAGGGCCCGACTTCGCGGATTACCGCGCCCGCCTTCTGAGGAAGCGGGACCAGACCGAGAAGCGCACTCTAAAAGATCTCACGGCAGAATGTCAGCTGATCAAATCGTACAAGGAGGACTCCCAAATGCTTGAGGGCGATCCGCAGTCTACTTCATTCGCCGCAGAACGAACCGAGGGAAGAGGATAAAGCAGCAGCAGCAGCAGCAGCTACATAAGAATCACCGAAATGCCTACCAACCTCGACCTGAAAACGAGGAATCAAGACCACAACGTGGTCAGCTATGCGTTATCATCACAATCGAAACATCAACAACGTGATAGCAGCTCTCAAGAGGGATGACCACCCACTTCTGGATGTTCTCATCAATGGTCATCCATCCCATCTTCTACTCGATACAGGAGCGGAAATCACCAAAATCTCAGTTTCAAAATGGAAGCAGATCGGAGCATCCTTCCCTCAGAAGACAGATGTAACCGGATTTGCAGCCAATGGAACTCCTCCCAAATTTCTCGGATGTTCTGAGACGGGATTCACGGTCACAAATTCATCTAGAGGACTGTTTTCCGGACGTGGAGCTTGCTACGTTACCGAAGATGAATGCAACGTCTTCGGGATGCCATGGATCAAGCAGCTGCCGGATCTATACAAAGCCGTCAAGAAATATCAGATCCATCAGACAATAGGCTCGAACCATGTATCCGCTACCCGAGATTGCATCGTTGCCAAACTAAAGACCAAATTTGCAACAGTCTTCGACACTGGTCTCGGACGATGTACGACGACCAAGGCAACGCTGAAGCTCAGAAGTGACGCAGTACCAGTTTTCAAGAAGAACGCCCCGTACTCTACGTCAGCGTCACCGCCCAGGACCAGGAAATCGACCGTCTACAGGAAAAAACGTGCTCTCCCCTGTCACGTACTCCAAGTGGGCCGCCCCGATCGTCGTGGTGAAAAAGGCAAAAGGATGTCTTCGCCTATGCGCCGACTACTCCACTGCCTTAATGACGCTCTGATGCTACATCATCATCCACTACCCATACCCGACGACATCTTCACAAAGTTGAATGGTGGAAAGATTATCACACAGAACGATTTTGCCGATGCTTACCTCCAGGTGGAGGTCGACGATGCTTCGAAGTAACTATTGACAATCATACGCATCGAGGGCTGTACAGCTACAATCGTCTTCCTTTCGGAGTAAAATCTGCTCCCGGAATTTTTTAGCAAATCATGGATTCGATGGTTGCTGGATTGCACGAATGCGCCGTTATCTGGATGATGTCATAGTCACCGGACGCACCATAGACGAACACATCGCAAACTTGGATGCTCTGTTCGAGAAAATTCGTCAATTCGGCTTTCGCGTCCGCAGCGAGAAGTGCAACTTCCTCATGCTACAAATTCGCTTTTGGGCAATATCATCGATGCAAACGGACGACGATCAGACCCTGCTAAGACAGAGGTTATCAAGAACGCCGCCTCCCAGGGACACTGGACAAGTGAGATCGTTCCTGGGACAACTTGACTATTATGGAGCCTTCGTTGAGGAAATGCAACAACTTCGAGCGCCCTTAGACAAATTACTCAGAAAGGACGTTCCATTCAATGGACTGCCGGCTGCCAACAAGCCTTCAAGCGTGCTTCGGAGGTCTTGTCATCGGACTTGCTCCTCACCCATTATGACCCTTCCAAGGAGATAGTCGTCGCAGCTGATGCCTCCGACATGGGATTGGAGCAGTCATATCGCATCGCTTCTCGGATGGTACGGAAAAGCCTATATGTCATGCATGCCGCACACTCACACAAGCCGAGAAGAATTACGGACAAGTGGAGAAGGAAACACTAGCCCTAGCCTTCGCGG
The DNA here is from genome assembly GCA_963978905.1 of Trichostrongylus colubriformis. NCBI lineage: Eukaryota > Metazoa > Nematoda > Chromadorea > Rhabditida > Trichostrongylidae > Trichostrongylus > Trichostrongylus colubriformis. Next base: position 22,658,288 of record OZ022261.1, on the reverse strand, counting down.
TTCGGAAATTCCACCGATATCTCCACGGACGCCATTTCAAATTGCTGACGGATCACAAACCGCTTTAGCAATCTATGGAAACAAAGGGCATACCCCTCTACACGGCAAACCGACTCCAACGGTGGTCGCTCATCATGCTCAACTATGACTTCACGATTGAGTATCGGACCACGACAAACTTCGGACAAGCTGACGCGCTGTCCCGACTGATTGCAGAACAGTCAACGCCAGCAGAGGATATGGTCATCGCCGAAATCAACGCCGATGCCATTAATATTTTTGCAGATACATCTACCAAACTTCCAGTCACTGCTGACAAGATTGCAGAAGAAACGCTTAAGGACCCTAAGTTGAAGGAAATCCTCCACTGCGTTCGGACTGTAAAATGGCCAAAGAAGCCGAAGGACTTTAACTCAATGCGTAATAGCCTCACGACCCATAGGGGATGCCTATTGTTTGGTGATCGTATAGTGATCCCACATAGCCTACGCGCCGCTGTGCTTACGGACCTACACCATGGCCATCCTGGAATCTTGAGGATTAAAATGTTTGCAAGGGATTACTGCTACTGGACAAGCATGGACAAGGATATCGAAGAAAAAGTAAAATCTTGTGCTTACTGTCAGGAAAACGCCAAAGATCCTGTTAAGATTCCTCTGCACTCGTGGCCAGCCGAAGGAAAATCGTGGAACCGAATCCATGCAGACTTCGCCGGAACAGTCAATGGAAGGATGTTTCCGGTCATTGTGGACGCCTAATCCAAATGGCCTGAGATCATTGAGATGTCGCACACGACATCTTCTGCAACTATCAGGGAATTCCGCTGCATCTTTTCGCGATATGGATATCCCGAAACACTCGTTACAGACAATGGAACGCAGTTCACGTCGAAGGAATTCAGCGATTTTTGTGATCGAAACGGAATCAAGCATCTTCGCTCACCACCATTCCATCCGCAATCCAAAGGCCAAGTGGAACGTATTGTAGATACATTCAAGAGGAGCCTTCAAAAACTCGGAAGAGCAGGAAGGACTCAAGAAGCTCTACTAACACTCCTGTTCAACTATCGTCGGACACCATGTCCCACTTTGTCTGGACGGTCATCAGCTGAAGCTTTCTTTGGACGACGCCTACTTTCCACGCTTACACTTCTGAACCCACTGAAACTATCACGGAGCCTGGAAGAAACTCACAGATGGAAGCCCAGTTCAATAGCCATCATGGTGTGTGCCCGAAGATATTCGAGCCAAAGGACTTTGTGTGGATCCGGGACTACCGCACCGGGTACCCAAGATGGACCAAGGGATATGTGAAGTCTCGTCATGGACAATGTCTTTACGATGTTCAGGTCGATGGCCAACTCTGGAAAAGACACGCGAATCAATTGCGTCAGAACCGACCATAGCGACACGACTGAAGTTATGGAGCAGCTCGACTTCTCGCTACTGCCGTGTGCGGATACCGATATGCCGACCCCTCAGGATGACAGGTCGGACGAGGATTGTCTCACTACCCCAACTACCGGCGTGGCAACTTCGCCTCCACGAGAAACACGGACAAGACACCCTTCGACCCGTTTGCAGATCAATCCGAAGAAGACATACACTAGTATTGTTCGTCTCAGGAGGGAGGTGTTACATCCCTGAATGCGTGATCTGCATGAAGGCATCATACTCACTGTAGGATGGTATAAAGATAAAGCCAATGATATAGACCGCCCATTAGGAGTGTATATAAGGCGGTTGTTTTCATTATTATTCATTCTGTCCTCATTGCTCTAATGAAGCTGCAATCTATCTCATCTTCCACATCGAGTATTCAACAGACTCCATGGGGTGGATAGCCACTCAAGTTGAAAAGACTATTCCTGCAACATCTTTGACACTTGTATATACAGCAGCGCTCAAAAGCCTTTGACTAAAACTTTTTTGTCATAATTTTGTCATAACTTTTTTTCTACTTGTCACTTGACAAAATTTTAATATGTGGTGCCTGAACCTATTGCCAACATTTCCTTCTAATTGAGTGCCGCTTGACACTTTTCATGGTTTTTTACAAGAATTTATTTCAAGACCACCGAAAATAAAGTAAAAGGCTTGGTCAAGAAAAACGGCATTCTTTAAAAAACAAAGCGAGCAAGCCTCAGATAACATTAATATTTTGTAGAAAGACCATGACTTTTGATGACAGCGGCACAACGGGATGGCATAGGATGGCACTCCAAAAACAAAAAATTTCATATAACCACGTAACCTACAACGTTGAGCGCCAAAATAGTATATTAACTATGCAGTGTCTCTAAGAACATACTAAAATTTCTCTCAGCTCGGTGCATTGCAAAAAAGTTACAAGCGAAAAACCCAAGTGAAAGACCATTTCGCCGAAGACTTCCGAGCGCTACTGTAACTGCAACACGAAATTTCACCGAAGAATATTCAATGCAGCGGAATGGAGGGATCGCTCAAATGCAAGGTTTTAAACAAACCTCTCCGTAGAATTTTATCGCTTAAACTAAGTGTGGTGGAGCTTGCCGTATTCGTCGATGTTAGTACGCGAGCTATAGCTCAATTCCGTAGATGCAAATGCATGTCGTCTCAATGGCTGTCAGGATGACACGTGCGGTGTATAATGCCTTGGCTGAACAACTCAAGTTTACATACAGTAGCGCTCAAAAGCCTTTGACTAAAACTTTTTTGTCATAACTTTTTTACTACTCGTCACATTTGACAAAATTTCAATATGTGGTGCCTGAACCTATTGCCAACATTTCCTTCTACTTGAGTGCCGCTTGACACCTTCCATGGTTTTTTACAAGAATTTATTGCAAGACAACCGAAAATAAAGTAAAAGGCTTGGTCAAGAAAAAGATTCTTCAAAAAAAAAACAGATTCTTCAAAAGACAAAACGAGCAAGCCTCAGATAACATTAACATTTTGTAGAAAGAACATGACTTTTGATGACAGCGGCACAACGGGATGGCATAGGATGGCACTCCAAAAACAAAAAATTTCATATAACCACGTAACCTACACCTTTGAGCGCCAAAATAGTATATTAACTATGCAGTGTCCCTAAGTACAACATACTAAAATTTCTCTCAGATCGGTGCAGTTGCAAAAAAGTTACAAGCGAAAAACCCAAGTGAAAGACCATTTCGCCGAAGACTTTCGAGCGCTACTGAAACTGCAATACGAAATTTCACCGAAGAATATTCAATGCTGCGAAATGGAGGGATCGCTCAAATGCAAGGTTTCAAACAAACCTCTCCGTAGAATTTTATCGCTTCAACTAAGTGTGGTGGAGCTTGCCGTATTCGTCGATGTTAGTACGCAAGCTATAGCTCAATTCCGTAGATGCAAATGCATGTCGTCTCAATGGCTGTCAGGATGACACGTGCGGTGTATAATGCCTTGGCTGAACAACTCAAGTTCACATACAGTAGCGCTCAAAAGCCTTTGACTAAAACTTTTTTTGTCATAACTTTTTTTTCTACTCGTCACATTTGACAAAATTTCAGTATGTGGTGCCTGAACCTATTGCCAACATTTCCTTCTGCTTAAGTGCCGCTTGACACTTTTCATGGTTTTTTACAAGAATTTATTTCAAGACCACCGAAAATAAAGTAAAAGGCTTGGTCAAGAAAAACGGCATTCTTTAAAAAAAACGAGCAAGCCTCAGATAACATTAATATTTTGTAGAATCACCATGACTTTTGATGACAGCGGCACAACGGGATGGCATGGGATGGCACTCCAAAAACAAAAAATTTCATATAACCACGTAACCTACACCGTTGAGCGCCAAAATAGTATATTAACTATGCAGTGTCTCTAAGTACAACATACTAGAATTTCTCTTAGATCGGTGCAGTTGCAAAAAAGTTACAAGTGGAAAACCCAAGTGAGAGACCATTTCGCCGAAGACTTTTGAGCGCTACTGTATATCGTCATATTCACAGATTCAGAAATCCTCCTCAATCGGCTCACCACCCACCCTATCAAAAAGGATATCAGTCGCCTTGTAACGAATCAAATGATGAGATTTGCAGAATCTTCACCGATGCCGAGTGTTTCATACTATTCGAACATCAGCACGAATGAGAATGCAGCAGAAGCGCTACTAGAGGTATGACGACAAGAGAAATGGCAAACCATCTCTGATGGAAAAGACCTGAAGTCGTGAAGCAGTTAGAGAAAGAAGTGATCCATGAAACGTCGAACGACTATTCCTACCAACGGTACAGAAAGGAGTAAGCGAAACAATCCATTACGTCAATAAACAATGTAAAGACGACGTCGAACGCCGAAAACACACGCGACAACGAGCGTCCACTAAATTTTTTGTTCTTTGGAGTTGCACAGGAAAGAGAAGGAACCGCCGCAATTACCGATGAAGTAAATTTAACAGCCCACAAATTGGTACAACCTTTGCCCAAGAAGAACAACCTCGCTGAAGGGCCGTTAGCGTACTGGAGTATGAATATATGAAGAACTTATGGCAAGGCACTCTATGATCTGAAACTTGTTAATTCTACGGCAGTACAAAACTTGGTTGAGCTTGCGAAGGTCACTTTAGGTTCGAGTTACTGCGGTCAATAACGGTCAGCAGGCAGCTTGTACTCCCTTGCGGTGAAGAGGCACTGAACCACAGTGTACGCCCACCGTTAAAACTTACCCCCTTTTATAACTCCAGTATTACTGACCACTCCCACCTTTTTTCTGATGTCTGAATCATTGTGGAGATGAATTGCAATTTTGGATATGATTACCCTCTTATTGATAATAGACTCCGACCCTCCGCTCACTGTATTATGTTCAATGCAGCTTTGCCTTTTGTTATCACTACCGATTTTTTCCTAGTCTCTACGTCGCGTTAGGACCAAGTAATGATTTCCTGTCTCAAGATCCGCCCAGTAAAGAGTGCGCTTCGCCCGATGCGCTTCGGCAGCTTTCTTGCCTTTTGGAAACTCATCCCTAACCACTGGACATCCTTTCCCCACGTTTGTATCATTGTGAATTCAATAGGCGAAAAAAGAGGCAAAATCATCTCATCAACCTAGTTGTAGTTCTTCTCTTACTCACCTTCTTGACCACGCGGACCACTGGTTCGTACTCATTAAACGGTTCAATTATTTTCTAACGCAATCGCTCTTGAAATATGTTATTGTACCCGCTGTCCTTTTACTAATGCTCATACATTCACCAGTAGATTAAAAGCAAGGGCAGTATGGTATGAAAGTTGCGGACACTGCTCTTTCCAAGGAATTCGGACATGGTATCCGTCGCACCTTTTTGTATTGCTTCATTAAGTTTTTCCATATGCTCGCCGATAGCCTTGACCTCATATTCAGGTCCGGTGAATTCCTCGGCCCATGCGGCACCAGCTGCTCAGAACTTTTCCCATTGACCCTTTCCCCTCTCTGTGTTTTCAGAATCCTCCCTAACGATAGTGTATGCTTGGATTGCCACCATAGCCCATTTTTTCCAGTGCTCAAGGTTGGGCAGGCTGGGTTATATGGAAGGTTCGACAGTTCCTTGCCCTACACGTTCATAGCGACTACCTTGCAGCTCTTCCGTTGAGGTTCACTTGAACGAAAAATTCTCAGCAAAAGTTGCTTCTCTAGCAATACGGGTAACCTTAGACACTCTGCCAACGATTGATCTATGAAGGACTCAAAGCCGGTATCCAGTAAAACATGGGTCTTACTGAGATTCGTCTCAAAGCTCAAGATTAAAAAAAAAGTAAGCTCTCCTGTAGGCTTATATGGTCGCTTCGATACTTAGTGCTAAGTACCGATTGAAGCGCGTTTCCCTGCAGGTTATTGCCTATGTTATTGCCCAACCATATTGCTGGGAAGGATATCTTCCGGAACCGTCACCAGATTCGTCCTGGTCTTGGGTAGATCGTTCGCCAACCTTTTCCTCCCTGCTCAATCGTTTTTTCTAAGGATCTGCTCGACGGGAAGGTGGACTTTCTATTTCCGAGGTATTTTCGGCGAATGGGACTTTATTACGGCTAAATTGCTCAGAACAGCACTAAGTATGGTTAGGGCAGCTACACTTGGGGCAAAACTTGCATTTGCAAGGAGCAGTGCTATGTTCTGCAGATCCACAAATCATGCACAGTTGATTACTGCTTGGAAAACTGAGAGCGCTCCTGCAGGATTACGTAGTTTACGCAATAACTGGTTGAGTGAAAACCCTGACAATACATGCAGGTTTTTGATGCGGTTCCCTGTGTAGCGGTTTTCCTATTTTATTGTAAGGGCGTCTGGTTGATGATGTCGTGTCCGACAGTGGTAGGAACATCCTTCTCGTCGAGAGTACTTCTTCCAGATATTGGATTTGAATATGCATGGTAAAGAGGTGATAATCCTGTCGCTTAGTGTTAACCTTTTGCCTGACTGAATTCGGAAAACTGGACAGTACCTTCTTGACAACCAGGGGTTTTGGTTTCCTCCTCTATCTCCCTCAGTTGCGCGACAAGTACCTGCACCTGTCCCGAGAGAATCCTCTGATTCTTCACTACTGGGCTGTGCAACGAACAGTGATCCAGTTTTCCGACTAACTGATTAACGACGACTTCTCTATTGTCGTATTTCCTCTGAACAAAGACTGTTGCCTTAGAATAGTTTCCATCTATTGCTTGCAATTTTCGGCTCCCCCTTGCTTCGCCCTCCAAGGCGATCAAGTAGTTGTACATGACCATTTCTGCGGTATCCTGCATATGGATCTTGCTGTTGAAGATTTCCCAAAAATTATCCCACTCCCATAAATTTCAACATTTGAGTGATTTCAGCTATTACATGGCTGATCATTACATTCTGCATGCATTCATTCCATTTTCTATGCTCTTCACCTTCCTATATGCAACATTTTTGCTCGCCCGAACTTCTTCTACCTCATACGCAGTATGTAAATAGCATATTTTGTATTGTATCAAAGTGAGACCCAGTCGCTTCGGGTGTTTGCACAGGTCGGTCTAGAAGAAGAAGCTCAACCATAAGTGAATGACTTCGGCCGCGATGCGACAGCACATTTTTTGCACAACTGGATGGTCTCACTCACCTCGAAGTTGCTTTAGGCTGAGGCAGAGGATTACCTATTCTGATACTCTCCTGTTGATATGCTAGTTAGGATGATACATAGCACAGGAAATGGAATAAATGCATGCACAATGCTATCATCAACCATGAGTTGAAAAAAAAACGTTCAAATGCGACCAAATTCCAACAAGTTCTGTATGATGAGATGAAAATAATTCAAAAACAAGCTCAGAATAGCGGCGAGTTGAAAAAAATAGGTCTGGATACGGTCGCCACCCTCTTATGCGATTACACGCGATTCCCGCTGAGGGCAGTCAACTCACGCGCGAACGTAACGGCCGCTCGGCGCCTCACGAAATCCTGACGCAAGGGTACACGCCCGAGACGAAGAGACAAGCACACACACGTACAAATAAACACACCTAACTTTCGGTTTAATCAGCCCGACCTCTACATTCCTAACTTGCCTGATTTTTCAAGCCTAGACGAGGGCTTACATTCGAGCATCGTGCGTTTCAGCGCAAGCCACGCCCACGGTGGACGAATTGATCCTGGTTCACATGTGCTCTGTACCTTAGGTTGACTCCTACTCAATCCTAACTAGCCCGACCTCTCCAAGCTGCAGTTCAGCTACGAATGCACTATGCGACGAACACAGACCACAAAACTCTCAAGCTTCTCTATTCTTGTGACCTTGGCATTGTTAGTTGTAAGTTGTTTGATTAGTTTGTGCCTTCGAGGTTCCTAGGTTGATTGGTGGAACATTATTGAAACGGCCTAACTTCTCAACTGAATCGTTCCTCGGAGACCTGAACAAGGTGCAAGGTTCACATGTAAGATCGTGAACCACCGAGCGCTCCATCTACTCCAGCGTCTCCAACATCGTGAGAGAACCACACAGAAAAACCCAAATTGTGCCGCCAAGGCTCTTCTATCAGGTGTGTGAAGCTCTATCGTTTCGTCAGGAGGTGGTGACTGCCCGACAGCCATTAAATTTCTCCAACGTTGCTAGACGGCCGGCTTGCTTCCTCGCTTCAGTGCGAAGACCGGAACAACGTGCAATCTCCCCGAAGACCATCCAATAATAACACCTATCAATCAACCACTTCTGGATTTTGTTGTTAGGGAGTGGCGGCAAAAGTTGTCCACGTCGTTATTGAAATGTGAAGGTAAAGAGCGAGCGTGAACCCTTCTATCTGAACAGACTTGGAGGAGGATTATGGGTCAAGGCTGATTTGTGGCTCTATTCGATCTGGAACCAAGTCAACCCTTTGTGCAAAGTACGATAGACTGCTGGGTTCACATCGAACAGCTTCCATCAAGTGTGAGAAGTCCCCTGGAAAACATCACCACACTATCGTTCCAGCTGTTACTGGTACCACTCCGGCGAGGGTCACTATGATAGGTGATGCTCATATCTCTGCTGAGGCTCTGACAATTTATAGTTATGCACAGCGAAATCCGCAGGGCTTGACAAAAGGTTGATCAGCATTTTAAAACTGGACAAACCATCCGTCCAATTTTTTATAGCATTTTGAGGACCCGCACGCTTGCTCCTCATGATATGCGATCGATGTCTGCGGATACATTTAAAATATGCCCAATAATCAGTTGTGTGGGGAAACCAACTGACCGGATATCGTGGTTTCAATAGCATTGTGAGCCAACTTTTGCCTATGGCCCCCTTTAACCTGCCGGATACCAACAAATCCCTTGAAATTCTACTCAGCCTCAACATTGTTGGAGATGCTGTAGTGGAGTCATTCATATCACGTTCACCTGTATCACCTGTCGTCCCGTTGTTCATCGAGTGTCTCGAGCGGGCGCCAGCAACGTCTCCATTCGTCCCTGTCGCGAGCCAGAGAAGTACAGTGAACGTTTCTGGCTCCAGGGACACGCAGCAACTCGTTTCCTTCGCGTAGAGCTTTCGTGAAAAAGTCTGACCCTCGGGCCGGCGGTCGTCCAGGTGTTCGTTTCACGTCCCGAGGAATCCAGTCGGTAACCGCTCTGGTCCAACGGTCACGCGATATCGCATGACGTGTCCGGCCCATCTAATCTTCGATTGCTTGGCAAATACGGTGGCGTCCCTGATCTTCGATCGACGACGGAGTTCGGAACTCCGGATTTCCCTCTGCACTTGCGTGGATCGGAATACTCCGAGTATCGTACTTTCGATGGCGCGTTGGATGATGCTGACGGCGTCCTCCTCTAGCTAACGTAGAGTTCAACTCTCTGAGGTATGTTAGGGCAGGAAGGACAGCAGAATCGAAGAGATGGGGGCGGAGCCGGATGTTCTTCGTCTTCTTCACTACTCCCTCGATGGTCTTGAAGGCTCCCCAAGCCGCTCTTTTCCTCCTGCTCAGCTCTGATGCTAAGTCGTTCATCATATTGACTTCCCGATCTAGGTACACATAGCTGAAGCATTCGGTGATGTTGGTTCTGTTGAGCGTGAATGGGGCATCAGGTACCAGTCCGTTTCTCATGAACATCGTCTTCGTTAGGTTCAGCTGCAGACCGATTTTTCCACACTTGCTGTCGAAAACGGCCAGCATTCGTCGGTGTTATAAGTACAATGTCGTCAGCGAAGCGGAGGTGGTGTGAATGCCGGCCGTCGACCTTCACTCCCATTCCTTCCCATTCCAGTTGATGCCTGACGTTCTCAAGAGCGGCGCTGAAAAGTTTAGGCGAGATGGTGTCGCCTTGTCGAACCCCTCTCTTCCCGTTGATGATGACTTCGTTGTAAAATGGCGAGATTCTGGTCGTGAAGTTGCTGTACTCACGAAGTACTCTTATGTACTGAGTAGGCACGCCCTTGTTTCCCAGGGCTTCGATAACCGCTTCTGTCTCAACGGAGTCGAAGGCTTTCTTCAAATCGATGAACGTGAGACATAACGCCATCTTGTACTCTCGCGAAACTTCAATGAGCCTAGTGACCGTGTGGATGTGATCGATTGTACTGAACCCTCTCCGAAACCCCGCTTGCTCGCATGGCTGTCCTTCGTCTAAAGTTCTACCAATCCTATTCAAGATGGCTCGAGTGAAGTGCTTGTAGACTACAGACAGCAGGCAGATTGGATGATAGTTGCCAATGTCGTGTGGATCTCCCTTCTTATAGAGCAACACAGTCTTGCTGGTTTCCCACGAGGTGGGTACCTTGCATTCCGACAGGTAGCGTGTGAAGAGTCGGGCCAGTGTTTTGACGATGACTGGCGGAAGATTCTTCAGATGTTCCGGTCCAATCCTGTCGGGGCCGGGTGCTGTACCATTCTTCACCGACGAAATGACATGACGGACTTCGCAAGGGAGAACCGATGGAACGACATATCCATCCTGCTTCAGATTGCTCCTAGGCTGTTGGACGTGGCTATCGAAGAGATCCGAGTAGAAGTCGTAGATGACCTTCTCCATTGCCCTTCGGGAAGCAGTAACAGTACCGTCCGGACGTCGGAGACCGGTCATTTTAGTCTTGTAACTGGCAAAACTTCGGCGGGCATTGCGGATGCTCCTCTCAGCCTCTGCTGCTTCAGCCAGCACTGCTGCTCTTCTCTCCTTGAGATCTTCTTTTACCGCCTCTCTGCATTGCTTCGCAAGCTCGGACGTCAGTTGGTAATCGCCTGCGGCTCGTGCGGCTCCACGTTGGCGTATCTACTCGAGAGTTTTTGAAGAGAGACGCCTCTTGGTGGCTTTCAAACTCTCTGCCCTCTTGGCACCATCGTGAAGGTGCTCAACGAGCCGGTTGTACTCGTCGTCGATGTTTTCGATAACGGAATCCTCCCATACACCTGCGAGAAAAACGAAGTGTTCCCAGTTGATGACTGTCTTGGGCCTTCGCTCCTTGAATTTCGCGGCTCTCTCTCCACGTATCGAAAAAACGAATCTTGCGCGGATGAGTCGATGGCTGATCCCGTATAGAACTTCGGAACAACAGCGACGTCGATCAGGCAGAACCTTCGATTGAAAAGGACGTGATCAATCTCATTTTAGAATTGCCCACCGGGTGACTCCCAAGTCCATCGTAGATGAGAGGGCTTCTGGAACTGTGAGTTACCATGGATGGAGTTGATCGACATAATAAACTCAGACAGCCTTTCACCCTGCTCATTCCATTCCGTTCCGTGAGTCCCGATGTGAAGCTCATTGTCCGTTCTTCTAGGGTCGATCTTGGCGTTGAAGTCGCCGACGATGACCTTGAAGAAAGTGTGGTCATCCTTATAGAACTTCTCCAATTCGACATAAAATGCTTCGAGCTCGTCCTCGTCGTAGCTTGACGTTGGTGCGTAGGCGACGAAGATGGTCAAAGCCGGGATTGAACCACATCTTTTCAATCGCAAACGCCTGATTCGAACCACATCTTTTCAATTGCATATCACGTTACCTTACACCAATGTCCAAAGAGCTGGCGCAGGCACTGTCAGAGATGCTTGACAGGCATATGCACAACATACGGTCTTTTAGACTTGGTAAGCGATCTATAATGACTCTAGTCAAGGAGTGTTTGAATTGCAACATCTTCAGATGGGCAGGAACATATTAGCACCGGTCCTTGCTGTTTGTTTCAAGGGTAGAATCGAATAACCGGTACTCAGGCGTTTACCTTCGATGTATTGTAGGTATATAGACGACTGTTTCATTGTAACATCAACAAAACCCGAAATGGATAAGTGTTTCCGCGGGAAGGTGGTTATTGGTACGACCCCGCCTTTTTCGCAGCTAATTACTGTTGCCTCGCACATGAGATGCGAGATGACCCCAGTTAGCGGCGAGAACTCGCGGATCATCTTGTCACCCTCATTGATCCATTAATTGAGTAAAGGTTCATTAAGGGAAATACTGATTAACCGCTATTATGCTGATTATTCAGGTGTATTTATTATGTATTTACGAAGAGTGACAACACAAAAATAACATAAATCTAAGATGAATATATGAGGCTGTGACGAGTGTTTCGTTTGCAAGAAGAACATCCTCTTGCGATTAGCTAAATTGCTGTCATAGGTATTGCAGAAGAAAGGCTTATTCATCATTGGCAATCTTACTCCGTTTCAGATCGTGCCATATTTTGTTTTGGTGTAAATAAGCATTTAGAAGTTCCATCGAAAGTTAGAGTTCATTGCCATCACCAATACCATTCCGCTTTTCTTGGATAGAGTTTAAGTTGACCATGTTTCGAAAAGTTTGTGAAATTGTGAATTACCTCCAAGAAAATTGTCCTATTTATATTGCTTGTCTGAATTGTTTTTTACTCATATATGGATCGTGGGTAACATGCTGATCCGTGAGTTCTCGCAGCTAATTGGGGTCACCTCGCACCCCAGTGCGAGGCAAAAGTAATTAGGTGCGAAGAAGGCGTGGTAGTACCAATAACCAGCGACCCGTGTTTCCGCATAATGAATTAGCAGTCGCAGTGCATCAAACTCACACGCGAAACAACACACGACGGTTGGCTCTTACCTCAACACACAAGTCAAATTATCCAACGGCGTCATATGTGTGAAATGGCACCGCCGCAAAAGTAATTCTAAGGCGTCTTGATTAACGCTTCTTGGCTCATCCCACTGCCGTTGACCATGCGGTTGTCGACAACATGTTCAAAACAGCTATGGCGATGTGCACAGGCGATGTTGAACGACACGGATCACGTCAGCTAGCTACGGCAATAGCCATAGCCAATGGCTATGCGGCACTAGAATCACGAAGACGGCGTGTCGCCTTGCAAGAGGTACCGCGTCGAACAAAATTACCCCTTTGTATCTGACAAGGTGAGTACTGATATTCAAAAGAGCATTAGAAGAACATAGTTGCATGACGATGTTCAGTTAGTGAACATTCTCAACGAAAGTTCAGACGGCAACTGATCCGTATCAGACTCTATGATAGACAGTGCTTATCCGATAATGTGTTATCTACCCACACGGCAAGACAAGAGATTGTATGTATAGTGGAGTAATATCAAATCGAGTGTCGAGCCTGTGACTCTACTTATATGGGAGAGACGGGAAGGGTTCTAGCAGTTCGAGTCAAGGAACGTCTAGCTTGCATAGACGCGGTACTGTCTGTGCAAATCTTGGGAGGCACAAAGCAGAGTAGCACGATGGCGCTCTATTCGAAATCAAGTGCACGGTGTTGTCGTATGAAACGGAAATTACCGCTATGCTAGGAAAGCATCAGAAGCGTTTTGGATTTCTGCGAGGAATCCAAGAATGAACTGACGAGATGAGCGTGCGTCAATATCAAGTGAATTATCGCCGTTCATACTGCTCTGCGAGCTATAGCACGTAGCGAACAAACATTACGTGCGTTTCCCAAGTATTTCCATATAGGGAACAACGGTTGTACTTTACTTGTTACTGGTTGTCATTATAGTGCGGTAGCGAATTTTCCGCTCAATAAGTAGTACCTTCAGTGTGAGCTTACTTCACGTTGCTTGGGTTTCTATGTGTGGTCCTGACACGATGCCGGAGCCTCTAGGGAAGATGAATCGCTTGATGGTTTAGAGTCATAAATGTGAACTTTGCACCGCGTTCTGGCCTCCGAAGATGGCGATTCAGTCAAAACGTTAGACCGTTTCAATAAATGTTCCACCAGTCAACCTCGAAAGGCACTAACTAATTTAATACACCAAGCTCTGGTTTATGGCGGTTATGGATTATAGATCCGGTTTATTTATAGGTTATAGATAAATAGGTAATGAATACGATATATAGGTAATGAATACGAGTAATGAACTTAGGCCAGCCCCTACCCATTCCTACTTGCCCGACCTCTCTAGGCTACAATTCTGTTGAGAATGCGTTGTGCGACGAACGGACAGACACACAACCAAACAGATATATAAGTTATAGGTATTGTTGAGGAAAGAGTTCCCGCCAATTTTCTCTTATCTTTTTTCCACATTGTTCCTTTCATCTTTCGACGGAGCTCATATATGTTTCCAATAGAGCCTTTTCTGCTCTATACAGCGCTTCTTTTTGTTTTTCAACTCCTTCGATTACCTAATATTTATTAGGTTTGGCAATGAAGTAAGCAGAAGGCAAAAATTCGTACTCTCGACACTTCATCTTCCTCGTCTGCCATCGAAATAAAAAGTTTTGCGCATAAGTCTTCGATAGCGCTTTTACAGCTCTACAGAACGGTCCTGCCTTTTATTCAAATAGCTCAATTTTTGCTGCTTTTAAGACTCACAAGCACAGCACTCAGCAAAAGTATGCACTTACGGTTCTTCTCTTCCTCGCCTGCCATCGAGATTGAAAAGAATATCTACATATACATTCGATGAACTTTTCTTTCGCTACAAAATGATGCCATCAGTCTTTCGAATACTTTCACAGTTCGATATTCCTAAGGTTCAGCAATAGGGTACTCAGTACAAGCCCACCCGCACTTTTTTTCGCAACGCAAAACATCGAGATTTCTACAAACACTTTCGTCGCGCAAGAAACACCTCAATCATACCAGTCGATAGCTTAGGGATGTCTTTTTCCCACATTTGATTTCATCTGACATGGAAAGGGTCGGCTTTTTTGGACTTCAATGCGCCGAAAGTGCAGATTTTTCCCTACAGATCACTCCATTCACTCCATTTCGAAACCTTGGAAATAACAAACAATCAAACGATCAAAAACAAATGAAACCATATTGTGGAGCTGAAAGAGCTCTATCGAAAACATATGCGCATGTAGTTATTGACCTCGATGGCAGACGAAGAAGGGGAAATGTCGAAGGCGCGAATTTGTGCCTTCAAACTACTTCATTTCTGAACTTCATAAAAAGCAATCAAAGAAATCAAAAATCAAATAGCACCGTGTTGTAGAGCAGAAAAAGTACTATCGAACACAGATATGTATGTATAAACTTCGTCGAAAGGTGAAGAGAACGTTGCGAAACACAGAGAGTAAAAAAACGGCGGAAAGTCATTCCTCAACCTAATAAATAGGTAATGGATATATACAGTGCGTTTCATAATTATAAGCTCACCCCCAAATTTTCGGTTTTCAGAACACACAGCCAGCCGAAAATTTTTTAGGTATTTTTTACGGATTCCTCACCACAGAAAACCCTTCCATACTAGTTTTGATGACATTACCTTTTAGCCCGATATTTCTATGAATATTTTGTGATTTTTGTGCCGTTTCATAATTATAAGTTCACCCCGAAGAAAGAGAAGATTTGCTAAAGTTAACAGTGCATGCGAAGGAGCTCATAATCTATGGCTCCCTCCTGTTTAAGAACGACATTAACCAGCGGATTCGGTGAAGTAGAAACGAAAATTTGAAGAGCCCAACCCCAGATATTGTTCCACTCTTCAATGATTGCCTTTTTCATCCAGTTTCCCTTCCCAGAATTGACTAATAATGGTGTAAATATTGAGGCGATGTCTTCTAGATTTCTCTAGTAGAGCTGAGACTACATCTTATCTATGGCTGGAGGTCCGCATTTTGGAACTTTAACCACGATTCCGTTGAATGACCTACGTGAACAACAGCTTGTCATGCAGCTAGACGCAGTTATGAAGAGCCGGTCGGCTCCAAAAGGCAACTGATTTCCTCTTAAGATCTTCTAGTACTCTCTGGAGTCCATTCTGCAGGTTGCGAAGACAAGGTTCAATGCAACCTCATTGCCGGAAACCACTTAGGCCAAGGCTCCGGTAGATCGGCGCACTTCTCAGACCAAGCTAGTACTACCTCTACCCGTCAGCACCATACAAACAGAGTATTTTCAGACTCAAAAGTACAATTCGGATGGAATGATTCGCATGCAGGGTGCAGATGATGCAAATTCAGTTTCGTTCAATCCGTGCTTAAGAACAACTTTATGAATTGCAGTCGTTCCGCCTTATGGTGCTGTAGGCCTCGGGAAGTACTTCATTACTTCTCCAGTGATGTTTCTGCTCTTCCTCGCCGCTGTACACGCTGTGGTTCCAGACTAAAAATGGTTTAACTTCAAACAAATCTGGTCCATGGAGGAGGTGCTGTAGGAAGTGGCCCCCACAATCCTTTCCTCGTTAATGATAATAATCTCATGTGGGAATCCAGAGCTTCAAAAACATCAGAAGACACCGAATCTCTCAAATGTCATCTAACTGAGCACAGGAATCTTCCAGTTTTTTTTTTGGAATGGCTCTCAAACCGAACCTAGCACCACAAGAATCCCAAATCTGGGCCTTTCTCTCGGAACATATTAGCTAGCCACAAGACGATTGAATATGTATCTCGAAGATGTATTTGGAAGACATATCTACCATCACAGACCTGCCGGGGCCTTACCTTTTTCCTTTTTTCAGGGTGACCTTATAATTATGAAACGGTGCAAAAAAAACATAAAATTCTCTTAAAAACATGAGGTGAACGAGACTGCTACCAAAAATCGGACACCGGGGTTATTTCAGGGGAGAAATCCGTCTATGGGTTTGAAAAGATTCCTCAATGGAGTGTTGTTGAGAAAACCTGAAATTCAGGGGTGACCTTATAATTATGAAACGCACTGTAGGTAATGGACTTATTAAACAGGAGGTAAGGAAACGGCGGGAATTCATCCCTCAACCTAATAAATAGGTAATGGATATATAGGTAATGAACTTATTATACAGGAGGTTCCAAAAAAGTAATTTTCCTCCACCACTTCCAACCCTACTTTAGTTGAAGTTCAGCAAACTCGGACGAGGTACTTCCATCCCCACCGAGAACACACCTCATACATCAATAAACTCCGTGAAAGCATTCCTCACGAACACAATCGGGAGCTTATCCCGAACGAACATGATGTGTCACCTCAACTCGGCGAAATCCGAAATTTTGCCACCCTCGTTCACAATATTGCTAAGGTCCGTTCACTTTGGTTGCCTGAGCGGAATCATATTGGGTAGTGACCTTAAGTTCCGTTTTTTCGAATCTCCCAACAACCTTCGTTTCTCAGAACCAAAACGTGCGAGTACCACTAAAAACTCTCCGGAGGGGGTTTGAGGTATGAAAAATGACACTTCAGATCATAGCAGCATTGCCCGAGCTGCAAGGGTTCCGTGATTTTCATGACCGGAAAGGTCAGTCCTTTGGAAGCTTCCCACAAAAGACCTGCCACAGAACCACTATTTTGAGCGTACCTTGATACCGTAGGTGCTCTGAAGCCCGACTGTGCCGACTGAAGGCTCTGTATTTTGATGAGGGTGAATGTAGCGAGTCTCAGCTTGCTCCTGTTTCCAAAGGATCATTCGGATATATTTTGCGGCAACTTTCATTTCTTTCGTTTCCCTATGTTTTGTATACATGGCGGATGTGGGCCGTGAATGAAATTACTTTTTTTGGCACCCCCTGTACATAGGCTACCAGTTAGGCTGGCACATTACTGTGCGAGTCACACATGGAAGCATGCTAATTGGGCTTGAACGATATCGATCGGTCAGTATCATCATTCGAACGGTTTGTGTAGACAGGGAATTCGCAAAAACGGAAATAGGAACAAAATCCCTCCCGTCAATCTTTCCTTCCGCATCAATCGATTTCGTTCAAGCTCATTTTGCATGCCTCCGTGAGTGACGCGCCAGTAGTCTGCGCCAGCCCAATTCGTTATATCTGGAACACAGGATGCTTATCAGCCCTTATCAGTAGCTATCACTTCCGGTCTCTCACTACTGATGTCCCCTTAGCACCACCTAATATCATATTTGTAATTCAGGATCCCATCTTTGTTGCGACCTGGAATATGGATTCCCCGCCGTTCGCCTTTCGAGCCTCCTTATCATCCTTATCAGCTGCTATTAGTTCCGTTCCCTCACCATTGATGTCTCCTTACCACTCCTCATATCACTTTGAAAAATCAGAGTCCCATCTTTGCTGCTACGCGAGATATAAATTTCTCGCCATTCGCCTTCCGAGCTTCCTTATCAGCCCTTAACGGTTGCTATCACTCCTGCTACCTCACCATTGATGTCCCCTCATCACCTCCTCAATCATTTTGGAAATTCATGATCCCAGCTTTGCTGCGACGCCAGATGTTTCCGGTCAGAACACACACACACCAACAGACACACTTAGGCGATCTTATATGGTAGGATAGATTATCTACGGAAAATGGACGTGTTGACTTGTCATGTGGCTTACCTTCCAATATGTCATAATTGAGGTGCATTTTGAAAATCTAGATGAGATCAATTTTGGAAAATCTTTGGTCTGTCAACCCAGCCCTAAAGAAAGTGTCCCAGATAGCGGCCGCGGATGCGATATCCGGTGCTTTCGGCGCTAACACATTCTCACACAGCAGTTTCTTTTCAAAGAACGTAATGCGCTGGAGCGAAATACGAACGCACCCTAGGCCAATCACCCCGTGGGTACCCTATCCAAGGCTCCTGATTGTTATCAGGCTAAAGTGGACACCATTGTCATTGCTTGAGAGGTTCTTATACACAGTTTCACTTCCTTTGCTTCATTGCCACTTATGTATGGGAGATTGTAAAAAAGAGCCCGAAGACTGCTCAGGAAAAAAAAGAGCGCCCAGTGAATAGACATTGGAGAAGATGCGATTTCGCGAATAGCACTATGTGATCTTCTGTTGAGCCACATTGGAAAGGAGTTTCAACTCACCAGCCATTTGTCGCACGCGCTACCCGCCATCATCGTCGTCGTGGCCGCCCTTGGGTGGTCGCTTGAGCATCCCGGCATGCTACGACGGCGCGCATCTCAGTTCGGGTCATTTCAAACGCCTCTTGCGCTCGGCTTTTATGTGCCACTTGACAACCTAAAGCTTTTCGCTGGCCACTGACTCAGCTCTTTCGCCTCCACGAAACTCACCACACGCACGCAAACTTATTCAATATTCACTTCAGCCAAGGTGTCGCTCGCATGTAACCTCGAACTCTCTTTCTTCCTCGTCCAAAACTTCCATAGCATGCATTAGTCATTGCAGCACCTGATAGTGCCTGACTGCTCAGTGAATACGCAAATGCCCATCCTTTGGCGTGGGTAGTGCTTGTTACATGGATGGTTTCGGATCCGCTTGCTACTGCTGCCATAACGCTTACGTTGGCCGATTGCCTCTACCCGTCCGTCATTCCCTCATTAGCACTGTTATCGCCAATAAAGGGAAGCTAACAGATTGGTCCTCTCCACACATGGAAAGACACGCGGTCACACGAACACACACCTTATATCTACTCATCTCCTCAATGCTCGCATCAGCCTCAGCTCTAATCTTTTCTTGAACATTTCCATCTAAGCAGTGTCATCATTTGCCATCTTAAAAATTGCTTTTGCTTCGAGCGAATCTTATTATCGTGTCGTTACTTCTACTTTTACTAGCGTCGTCTTCATCGTCGTTTGCTGAATGATGACGTTGTCGGTTAAGGCGTGTGCGAAGTGCATCTGAATTCGGTGGAAAACACATTTCGGTTAAATAACGACAGTTAACTGGCGCACTGTACGTCACCATCGTCGGTAGGTCGGTCCGTCGATCGGTCGGTCGCATAGTCGACTTCCCGTCGCCGCCATCGTCGTCGTGGCTTCGTCGCCACGACGGTCAGTAACAACTGAGCGTTGCACAAGTATGGCACAAATCGGAGAACGACTGAGGTAAATGGCTGGAAGCTGCCATCAGACACTTTACACTTTACACGGGCAAAATACTGAGAAATGTCAAGGGTGCAATACGCGTACTGCTGCACTCGCTGCGCTCAATCCGACCCACGCCCGTCGTTCCTGATTGGCCAGCTTACACGCTACCCACACATCGCGCACGACGCACATTTGCGGCTTGCGAAGGCCTTGGCTAGTGAATATTTTGGTTTAACGATCATGGAAATATCTTTGTTAGAGAGTGCGTCTCGGAACGGTACCAACCCAAATACCTTTTCAAACATCCGCACACACCAACGTGGCAGTTAAACCAGGCTGCTGAACAGTTAATTGGCATGAGGTGATACGCGACTAAAACGCGACATATGCTATTACCCAGTAAATTTGACCGACCCCATTGAGGGCAATCGATGGGCTGGTGGCGCTCCTCTGCACGGTCTGGGCCGGCGACGTATCGACTGCTCGTCTCTCCGCGCTGTCGCTGTCGTCATCGCGCTCACGCTCACTAGCCCTCGGATCTCGGACCCCACATCCGGGCAGGAGTTCTACCAGTTGATTCGCGTGGCTCCACCAGGAACGCAATCGCCATCTTCATTAACGTTCATGTGTAGGTTTGCCGGCCTTGTCTGACTGTACTTTGTGGGGAAGTTAGTTACTCATGAACTGAGCAATGATAAGGAGGCATCGACGCGTACACGAACAGTGAGCTACTAATATCTGTACCCGTCGTGTATTTGTAGTCTAGTCATAAGTCAATGTGCTGTTTGTTAAGTAATAGTACGAATTATTCATTGTGTTTGATAACGTACCGACTCGTGCGCTCCGTTCCGATGAATTTCTCCCTAACCGATGATCTTTACCAGTGGTGCTTACTTCACAAAGATTACAAAAAGCAATGAGTTGGTTGTGAGTCGTTTTTGATTGTGATGAATGGTTGTTGAGGCCAGCAAACAGTTGTTGAAAATCTGTTGTGCTGTGAAAATATTTGTCAGTGGCATCGATCAGGTACACAGTTCTCAGGAAGAATTGCTATGAAACCCATAAAACAGGAGCCTTAAGCGGTTGATTATTGAAAACAAACAAATTTGATCAGTAAAAGTGCTTGAGCTGTGCTATCATTGATATCCTACGTAATTAGTGCACTGCACTCGTCACTTTCAATAGTACGCCAAGCACCTCTTGGAAGCATTCATCTTATTTCCATACGGGTCACATTTCTCCTTAGGAGCAGTTCACCGTGCTCGGCGTCCGACGCTATTTTGCCTAGGCTTTTCGCCTAAGCAGTAGGTTAGGGGGGAAGCCTAGGCAGGCTTTCTCCTCGAGTAAGTCTAAGGTAAAAAATGTTCATTTAAGTGGAAGAAAGTGATTAGTGTTGAACGATATCGGTTTAGGAACGACAGCGCGACTATGAGTGGTTCATTCCCATCCCTTCACCCCCAACTACATCATCAGCACCGTAGACTTCATTAGAATGCAGTGCTTAGGCAGGATGTTAGGATTTTCAGCTTTTTTGTTGTATATCATGTGGAACTGATATCTACGGAGACGGTTTTTGATATGGGCGCACAAAAGCGGTTCGACCACCTCGGAACTGATTCCTTTTCTAAGGCGGGGTAATGTTCACACCGCATAGCTTGCAGCATTTTTTTCAGCATCGTCCTCACCAAAGTTTTGGTTGTGCTGGGATGGATTAAGTTGCACTGTTGTAGAATGCCCACATGGTGTCTTTACTGAAATCAGTATGCAAAAAATTGGCATCTTCGTGAAGAAATGTGCATGCCTCCCCCTCCATCATAATCGGATTTCACAGGCAGATAGGACTTGATGGATGGAGATATATGTCTAGTACAGCTCATTGGTATCTGCTAGATCCGCACGGATTCACGTGTAAGCGTGTATATGTATACGTCTGTGCGTGTTTGTATGTGTGCGTGGTGTCAAATGATCCTGCAACAACCGGTCATCCCCCATCAAAGCGTATCAAGATAGGCGCAGCACACATTCCCCACCCTTTTATTTCGTTGTGTTCGGTTTAAGTCTGGTTATTGACGGGCGCGGTGTATCATGGTGACAATTACTTCTCGACAGTTGTGAGTTATCCGCAATATTTACTCGACGTTTAACTTACAACATCATACGTGTGCGATTCCATGCTCAGTTATGAGAGGATTCATTGGGGCGTATCAGAAGCACATTCAAGTACGCTCCAATGATCTTCAATTGATAATATCTTATTAGCATGAATAATGTTCAGACTTCAAAAAAAGAAGCAGAGGTGTTGCTGGGCACTGGAAGGGGGCAATTTTGGCTTACGTTGGCTTGTAGTGCGTCAGTTTGTCACAATTGCTTACACAATGCCTTTCCAAGACGTCGGGTGTGAATTTACTGAATTTTTGGCGCTCATGTACTATGGGGGTGGCACTCAGAAACACATTTGAAGTTACAACAGAGAATTAATTTCATTACAAATCGTCAAAACATGTAATATTAAGGTGTTCGATTGTCATTAGGATGTTTTATCTTGAAATGTCAAAAGTAAATAAACAGACAAAATCCTGCCTGCCATTGATGATCTCTCGTGTGTGAAGTGTCTCCCCCTTCCTCCTAAGGCTTAGGCTGAATGCTTGATCCTAGTCATTTCATTTTATCTTTTTTGTTTATTGGATTTTATGCGTGTCTGTTCTAGTGTTATGTTTTTTAATGTTTGGAAGATACTAAGGTTTCAGTGCAGTGCAGTGAAGGGGAATGTGGTTTTTGCCTAAGCCTTGAGGGGGAAGGAGCTTCGGATTGCGTGAATACTTTTTAGTGTAGCAAATATTTTTTCATCCTTTTGGACACTCCTCGGAGTTCCTTCTTATCCTCTCAGGGTGAGAAAAAAAAAACTTCCACTTCCTAGAAATTGTTTTTGAGTGCCACCCCCATAGTACATGAGCGCCGAATTTTTTGGCACTGTTCAGTTACCTCTACCCTAGACACGGGTCGAAAAATTTTCGCTGAAGCTTCGCCTGTGGAGGGTTATTTGGAGTGCTGGTCAAACATAGCATGACATTGCGCCATTTTAGTGCTATTGCACCAACTTGGTGCAACATTTGTTTTCAGTAAAATCGTTGAAACGTGACGTGAAAGGTTGTTTGGGGTGCTGATCTCGAATATGGCCCGTTTGAGGCGCTAGTGCCGTTCAGTGCGGCTGCACCGGTTCTTATATTGTAGCTGTGCCACACGGATCTTGCGATGTTTGCCTAAGCCTTGAAAAGGAGGAAAATATTTTCTTCTTCATTTAGGCCTAAGTGAAAATACTCGAGTGTGCAAATTGATATTGTGTAATAGTATGGTGTTAAGTAAAGGACAGCGGTAAATGACGCTCTCCGGCTACATTATCACTACAGCACAAGTGAACAAGAGTGGCGCCATCTTGAGCCAGAAGGTGTCGGCGCGTGATCAGCACTCTGAAGAACCCGTCAATGACAATTCTAAACGAAGCATTTGTACCAAATCTGCGCCATCATCAAAGATGTCATATTCGTGACCAGCATCCCAAAGAGCTCCTATGGGCGATGTTTCACCGAATACTATTCTTTTGACCAACTCGCGTTGCTTGTAGTAGTGATAATTGAATAGTGCCATTTTTTTTATCAATGCCACTCTTTTCCTCACTCTTTCGCCTATTCTCCCTTTCGATAATTTCGTCATAGTCACGAATGAAATCAAATTTCCCCTACGCGACATCAAATGACAGGGGAGTCGGTTCGCCAGCGGTAACTCGGCCCTTGAGCCGTGTAGTTTGAGGTGAACCACACTAGGATCACAATGGCGCCGAGAAACCCGTTTTCCAGTGCGATTTTCGCTACACATTATCTTTTATGAGCTGAATGTTCGTTCACAGCGGACAGAGATCGCAAATAGGTTTTCCCTTACCCTCCCCTCTTCCGGTGCCTTTAGTGACCGTCGAAATTACTGCACGCATTCGAAAATAGGAAAATGCATTAGGTCAAATATCAACTAGAATCCTAGTTGGTCAATACGAACTGTGTTCATGTGTAGCAGATCTTCGATATTTACATGTTTTTCCCTTTATTAGTATGTTGTACATGCTAGCACGCTTACACTTGTATTCTGATTGCTGACAAAGGTGGCACCGGACCGGACGCCGAGCACAGTGGAGTGAATAGATTAGGATTGCAGTTACGAATTTTTACATTCATTGAGGTGTCTTATTCAATTGTTTTCGTTTTATTCCATCTTTTAGGATGCAACTTAATTACTTGAAAGGAGCCCGGCTTTCCGAAACAAGCACTATTAAAATGCTGTCGGTGCTAAAGGTGAGGTCGTTTCTTTAAAATCTTTCACTATTCACTTTCAGTTAGTCATATAATTTCATTTTCTCATTTTGCCCCTTCCTTCAATTATTTTTGCTGCATACATCTTTGACTGGTGAAGGAGAAATATTGCCGCGCTGGGCTCTCTCGCGTTAAGGCGTTGCAAAATCAGGAACACGGGATCTGTGTAAAGTGGCATGGAGATATCTATATGCTCATCCATCTTTCAAAGAACTGTCAGAGTTCATCCTTCTGCTTGCGGAATTGAGTTTGTAACTTTGTTTTTGAAGGAACCAATTTTTTCAGCACATCTGTTTATGGCAGCGAACTGTGTTGAGTTCGAGAACGTGATCTTCTTGTGCGTTCATTTTGGGGGAATTTTAATAAACAGCTGCGATTGTTAAGTTGATTCAGGCGATATGAGAAAGCCAAAGAGATATCTACAGCCAAATAATGATAGTAGGCGGTATAGGTCCACTGTGTAAAATGTAAAGTGTGATACTTTCGAGTATCAGAGAAAGCATTGAAGGACAGCGTAGGTAGCAATGGATAAGCCAATTCAGTGATTTAGTGGAAAAGCTGAGTTTTTTGGATTGTGTGGACAAAATAATATAGAAATGATGGCTTCGGTACTAGTCTGTTGAATGACATTTGTTTGAAGTTCACTCTGTTAAACTTGAAAGCAGAGGTCATAACCATAGGTAGTGGGCAGGTTTTACGATAAGGGAAAGTGTTGTATTTCAGAAAACCTGCTATAGACCTAGCACTGCCGCTGTAAGCTTGTGTTTGGTTCTTTTACCAAGTAGAGCTTCAATAAATTAGCTAAAAATGGCGAGATAAAGTAACACACGCATTTTCAAGGACTGCGCGATGTTTTTAACCAAATAATAAGGATAGCCATCAAATTTTCAAGGTTATACATCTCCAGTACTATTTTTGTTGATTTGGAGCCTATCTGGCAAATGGTCATGGACCTCAGTGTTATCTCGCTTGATTCTTACTACGAGTAGAGTGACAAACAAAAGGATTGGCTTTACTCCCGATCATCATGAAGAGGTGCAGTCTCCAGTTATAGAAGTTGTTGCTCGTTTAACTCACTGTTAGCACCATATGTTGTCTTCGCTAATTTCTCATGGTGTCGAGATCTCTCCTGACTCGGATGGCGTGAACCCGCTACGTAATATTTTAACTTTTGTAAGTAGCCCCCAGAAAGTGACATCTATATACGGATTAGTGTTGCAATATTCCTGATTAGCTGGCTAGTCGTATATTTCTCTAATAATTTCAGGCGTTGGCACAATGTCATGTTATTTTGGGTCTAATTATGCTGATTCTATCAACCTTAGCTGACTATGTCAGCAGCCGAATAAACACGATCCGAATGTATGGGCTAGAGG
This sequence comes from Trichostrongylus colubriformis, assembly GCA_963978905.1. Lineage (NCBI taxonomy): Eukaryota > Metazoa > Nematoda > Chromadorea > Rhabditida > Trichostrongylidae > Trichostrongylus > Trichostrongylus colubriformis. The sequence continues at coordinate 22,632,970 of OZ022261.1, read as the reverse complement.
AGTGCTGTTCGTTCTATTTCATTGTTACAGGGTAAGTATACTGTAATTCTCCAGTATCTTGGTATATGTAGTACAGTTTCTCTTTCAGTTCTCTGAATTTTAGTTAAAGAATGACTTTCAGTTTTGCCATTGTGGGCATGGTATTGCTTTTTATATCTCTTAAATGAAACTTACATCCTCTTTTCGAAGGCTGGTGGGTCTATGCGGTGCTGCCTCATATAGAAGAGGACTAGTAATCACATTTCTCGTTATGTCGATTCATGCAGTCATCATTTTTGTGCCGGCCATTGTTATTGTATCCAGTTTCGACATTCACTTCTACCAGGTACATTTTTTCCAACCTTTGCGCTGTCTTTGCATCCGCAAAAATGCAGGCCTTCTCCTCGATTAGGTGCATATATATCCATTCTTCACCAAACTTTCGATTTTTTTCAGCACGAATGCTGGGGCGAATGTGATTGGCACTTACTAGCGACCTCGTTACCTCGAAATAGTCGCTGTCAAATCATGTGTGGTGACCATGTCGACGATAATATGAGAGTGTACGTCACTTACTCCTCACTTAACTTAATCATATCTTCTTGGGACGGGGACTACTAGTACGACCGACATTTCTTCGCACCTGAATAAGCTTGCTTCGCACTTGATGTGCGAAGTGACTTAATTAGCTGCGAGAACTGACGGATCATCGTTTGCTCACATTGATTCATTAGCTGAGTAGAGGTTCATAGATCGAAATACATGAATGGCTATCATATATGAGACTTTTGTGGGGTTTATTATTGAACAGCGAAGAGTTCGAGCCCAAAAATAAACAAATCTAATATGAACCTATGAGACTCATATAAAAAGCCAGTGGCTGCTCAGGAGCAAGCAGGCAGGGAAGAAGCAGTTCGCGTGAATGGGTTTACACAAGCAGTGGGAAATATGATATAAGGTCGTTCGGAAAGTTCCTGCAGTTTTCAATCTCTTAATTCAAATGCGCATGTCGTGACTCGTCCAAAGTTTTATAAGTAGAGAGACAACCATGAGAATCGTTGAGCGAACTGTCAACAGCAAACATGCTTGTTTATTCCCTTTGACCGAAACTCTGGACATCTAGAGGCGATGAATTCGTTTGAGATCGCTTCAGCATCGTGTTGATTTTGAAGTATTCCTTGTCGGTGGGCCTAATCAGGTCAGCTGGGTATGATGGATGCGGCAGAGCTCCGTAGCTACGCTCATCCAGCATCTTTAAGGCTGTTTGTGTGGTACGGGGCCATGCGTTACCGTGACAAGGATATGTGCTTCCCCCGTAGGCAATACTGGGCCCATGATCTGCAGTTTGCTATGCAATTCGCCGAAATCCTCTCAGTAATTCGTAGCCGAAATAGTCTCGCCGAGATTCACGAAGATATACATGGATTACCCAAACGCAGACTACCATACCATCACAATGAGGCTGATCGCTACCTTTCTCCATTCATTGCTCATATTGTAGTCGATTGTTCTACAGAATCGTGTCTAATCACGTGTCGTGTGTTGTTAAGAAGTGGGTCGTTTCCATGCAGGAGAAGATGTGGGGGTACGAGGAAGATGGGGGCGGATGTACCATTTGTCCATTTTGTTCTGGAAACATTGAAAAAGTAAATCCATTCTTATGACAACAGCGTACCGACGGTTGGATAAAGCGAGGAGCGGGCTTCAGTATAAATATGTATAAGCAATCTTAGCGGAAAACCATGAAGTGTCATCTAGAAAGGTAATTCGAAACCGCCAGAATTTCCGAACTACTCAGAGCACGACAGTGTTTGATGAAAGAAACGGAAGACATTCTTTAAATCACTCACGAACTTGTTTGATTACCTGCTATTGAACTCCTATTGAGGTGTAAATTCGACCTAAAGTCTTCCTCAAAGCCTTAGGATGTCTGGGAAGGTCATTACCCATGAGGGAACTGTCAGAGAGTGAGTAGTGAATGCTCCCCTTCTGAGGGAAGCATTCTATGTCAACTAAGTTGCGGTCATAATGTATTGCGGAGGAAAAGCATTCCCTCATTGGCCATCTCGTCCCATTTCAGACCGTGTCACATTTTTAGAAGTTTCTGACGTACATGTGCATTTGAAAGTTCCATGTAGTTTAGAGTTTATTGCCGCCACCAGTATTCCATGTTTTCAAGGAAAGAGCCTAGGACCAGCACGTAATTAAAAAGTTTGGGAAATGATGAACAGCCTTTTTCCGAAAATTGTCTCATCTACTTCGCTTGTCTGACATGTCATTTTACTCAGTTTATGAATCAATGTGGGAAGCATGATGACGCGTGATTTCTCGCAGCAAACTGAGGTCGCCGCACATAAAGTGCGAGGCAACCTTGATTAGGTGCGAAAAACGTCGGTCGTACAATAGTCACCCATCCTTTCCTCTAGTATGCGATTCATCTATATAACATATGTTGATATATCTTCTCACAACGTCGCATGGTGCGCGTGTGGTCACCGCCAGTCTCCGCGATTTTGCGGTGGTGCACTTTTGCACGCGATACTGCGACGTAGGTATTCTGTAGTGTCTGAACTTCTCCAGGGGGCTGGCTCCAGACTCAAGGACTGGCTCCAGACTGCGGTTTTGCGATCCTATGACGTTGCGGTCTTGCGCTTCTGCGGCATCGCACTTTCGCACGCGATACTACTACCTTGAAATCTTGCGATGCTGCAGCTCGCATACGGAGCGGCATAACGACAGAATCGGAAAACAGTAAAGTCGCGAAGTCTGACGGTGGCCCTAGGCGTCTTTGATGGGTGCATTACTCGCGATCACTATTTGCAATCGCAGTACTGTTCAAGACCTTTCAAAGTGGCCCATGACTTGGATGAGGCACAGTACCTTGTACCAGTATCCTATTCTCGTCGTAAGAAATACGGTATTACGCGTCGCGGTCTGACGGCGGCCTTAGGCGTCTGTGATGGGTGCATTACTCGCGGAAACTATTTGTAATCGCATTACTGTTGAAGACCTTTCAACTGACCCATGACTTGGATGAAGCACAGTACCTTGTACCGGTTTTTTTTCTCGTCGCACGAAATACGGTATTACGCATAAAGCCAAGCGATAGCCGGCCGTAACTGCGTATGGCATACTCCTACAGTAACCCGATCGCCTATATTAATTCAGATCAACTCTCTTTTACGGTGTCTGCGGCTCCAGAATTCATTTTTTTCAGTATTTCAAGCACAAATGGGCTGTTTATATACAGTGCTGATCATTTTGATGCAATCATCTGCAAAGGATAAAAAACTGTTTGCAGAGTGGTTCGGAAATACGCTCCAGGTGGCCACTGTGGACGTGCATTCGCACACCCAAAGTTCCACCTGGAAATCACAGAAGAATTTTCTCTTCATTTGTTTTGAAAATGTCACTTCTCCCATTCTGTAAAATGATAAAGCCACTGAACAGATCTAAGCAATCGACAACGACGGAGAAACACCACATAGAAGAAAAATTGCAGATTCTGCAAACGTTTGGTCCTCCATTGCTTCAAATAGCCGAGAATTTTGATTAATTAAGCCCATTCGAAGTTAGTCCTCGTGGTGCCATGCTTCGATGATGGTCTCTTTACTTCTTGACTCCCTCGTAGATTCTCCCGGCATAAATTCTTTTCACCATGATACTCCGACCAATTCTCCATCGGATAAAGGTCGGGGCCGTGCGGCTCCTGGTCAGGAAGTACATTCAGTGACGGCTTCACCATAATGGAGTGCTCCGGTTGACAAGAACTGGCCCATTAACTTGCACGAAAACAAGGTATTGGTAAAATATTGACTCGCTTGACGAGGGAAGGGTACTACGCGAGAAGGACCTGTGATCGGATAGTTAATCCTTCCGACAACAAAGCATCGAAAGATCACTTGGCTCCTTTCTCGAGACCTCCTCCTTTAAAGTTTCTTTTTTTTTTTCGAAAACCAAAGTCTGCCCCTCATGCGATGGTGCCGGTAGTCTCCGGGCCGTCATTTCTGAAACTTTCTTGTCAGAAAGAACAAGCTGGAGAAAAACAATGAGAGGTGTGCAAACTATAGGACGTACCAGGCACCTTGATGCGAGCTCTCATCCATCTCCCGGCAAAATCAGTCCGGCTCTCGCGATGTTCTGAGGCTCTGAACAGCGCCCTCATTTCTGGTCTAGGAATGCATCTGCATATCTTCAAGATCTGACAAACAGCCAGCCTCTGTTGGCACATTAAACTCCAGCGAGGATCTTCTTCCAGACCCTGACCCATCAAAATAGACTCCTGTTTCGCTAAGTTAAACTTGTTTTTATCGGAAGGCGTAGCAAAACCTTCAGTACTTCTGGTTTCAGACCCCGTAGAATCGTATTGAAATTATTGGAGGTTGCGTGGAGCCGGTGCCATTTTCGCGCGACATCTACGGGTCTTCTTTTGAGGTAATTAATCCTTCTCCAAATGAGATAGCAAGTTCGCTCTTTTCTTTATCGGAAATGAAGTTACAACAACAGCAACAACAACAACAACACGGCTTCAGCAAGTGGAAGTCGAAAGCGACGAGAACACTCCAGGTGGCTGTATCATTTTGCAGAATAGGAAATGGGACTTCAATACAAATGAAGAAAAATTTTTATCTTTTAGCTGTAATTTGGTGTTCATGCTCAAATGGTCCAAGCTAATCACACTTTTTACTTGATTTCTGAATCACTCTGCAAACAAGGTTTTTGGACAATTTGTAGATGGCTGTATCGTTATGCAGAGCACTGTATATGTTCTATATATGTTTGAGCTATAATTTGTGGATGTGAATGAGGGAGGGAGGCACTTCACTGTGTTCGGCTACTTTTAGCCTAAGCTTTGATTGAGGCGGGAACTCTTTCCCCTAAGTTCGCAAGGGCGTCAATTGCTTTATAAATTTACGTACTACAAATGCCTAAAAACGGTACAATCACGTATGGGCAAACGAATCAAACCAAAGAAGAATTCACGGTGCTAAAGTGAATGTGAGAGGCAACTCAAATCGCTTTCGCGCTCTCGTCACCCACCTTATAACATCCTACTATCGTCGACTTGTACAGTCAAGTTATATTTTACCTAGGCCTCAGTTGGGGGTAGCGGTTTTTCTCCTCAACTAAAGCTTAGGTGAAAAAGCTTAGGCTGTAATAGCGCCGTACATTGAACACAGAGGATTGGCTGCTCCTAAATACACTGGTATTCGTTGAAAGCGTCATAAGCAGTCCCTGAATAAGGGTAGGCGGAAGGAGCCCGTACGCAATTACTCCTGGCTTCCTTGTACGTAATACCGACTTTCCCATTGATTTAGGTGGTATCATGAATGAACGACGTAAGGAATGTGCAGTATTGCGTTTATGCTGAGTTTGTAATATATTTTTATTTAGCTCTATGACTCGTCTGGGTACCGATTATCGACTAGATGCCGGTCTCATAGCGGCCGCAATTCTGGAATTATTGTTGGCACTGGCAACAACAATAATTTCTGCACGAACGATTTGCAGTACGGTGCGGGTAAGGTCCTTATGTTGATTGAAGTGATGTGATGTCTTCACAGCTAGGGTATCTTTGTAAAATGTAATCTCACGCTTTTCCTCTGTTAATAAACAGAACACCCCAGTTCAGAAAACAATCACCCATTGAGAAAGCGCGTCTTGGGATCTTCATCGCGGCCCTGCTGCGCTGCTTTTCGCTCTGCAAGAACTCTACTAGACGAGTGAGGGCCCATTTCACGTTTTCTGCCGTTTTATTCAGTTTTTTCCCTTCTTGGAACTGCTGAGCACCTCCATATTCTCAGAAATACGATTTCTCAGCTATTCCACGGCCACCCGGAACTACCCGTAATGATGTTTCTAAATGCAAAAGGTGTAATGTTCATTGTTGAGCTTGGGGTAGAGATGCCTAACAGTGCCTCGATTAGGAAGGAACGGCATGAAACGGTCAACAACGGGGGAAATCAGCTCCCTCTCCCCGTGTTCATCAAGAACTTGTTGCGCTCTCTGCATTTCGGAGCGGTTCGGTTTAGCTAAGCCGCTGCCGGTGCCCCACCGTCACGGCTACATCATCATCCATACGCGCTATGCGCACCAACGCTGCCCATGGTAATGAACTTTACGAGCACCTTTTAGTGACAGTTCCACCGCACTCCCTCACGTCCACTACGCGAGTGTGTCTTCCCAATTTCTGCATGTCCATATTACCGCTTCTGGTGCCGATAACAATTTTCCTCAAACAAGAAGAGTGCTAGCTGTGGGCTTGTGACTATATATTGACCATATGTTGGAACTGCGTGCTATATGAACGTGAATTTTCTCGCTTGGGTTGCTGCAGATTGCGAGTAGGATGTGAATCTGATATTAAAGAGTGAAAAAAAGGAGTAGTATGATGAATCTTTGCAGGGTCCATCCGTAGAAATGGTCCCATTGAATGGCGATACGACATCGATGTCGCGCGCACCATAATCTGTTTAGCCACTGACTTTCATCTCAGGCTCGATAGAGGCTTGTCAATAATTCGCTCATATTTGTATCGTATTATCTCATTGTAATGTTTAAATGTTTATTTGCATTAATATAACTAGTGTATTTTCATTTCACACAGGGTCCTGGCTGCGCACACTCATCGTGGTCCTTTCCTCATGCATCTCATAGGTATTTTTCTTTTTTGTCGGTATGACACGCACCACTTACCATGTGCGCCCTTGTCATAAAAAGCAAAGCAACTCGTTCTTCATGGGAAAGAGCCTAGAGTGGAATTTGTTGACCAATTCTACCGTGTATGAACAATTTTACCGTGTAATCTTCAGTTGTGGCTGGAGCATTTAGGTTTTTCCGATGTGCCATGGGTACCGCAGATCGTATACCGGTCGCTAACGCTGCTCGTGTTCAGCTTTTATTCCGTGCTAGCTCAACTGCTAGTACATTTCGCTGAGATCTTTCTGGGCCTACTCCTGTAATCGTTTTCGCCTCTGTTTTAAATGCGGACGAGCTGCATACAGATGGGATTACTCACCCATGGGATTTTTCTTCATAATGCGGGCGGTTAAAGGTAATTCTTCGTCCATTTTCAATGATGTTTCCTCGTCCGTTTATTTCACTATAATCGATGTTCGTATATTTGGGCATGCAAACTTGTACAGGTACGGCTATTTGGTGCCGCAACGTCGATCTATCCTTTTTGAAAAAAGTTGTTTCTCGCAGTTGTAAACTTATAATTATAATAAATTTTATTTGTGCTGATTTTTGATGGTGTTTCTCTTCAAGAATGATTATCGGTGAATCAGTTGACGGGATAAGCTGTCGAAAGGCACGTTCCTGCTGCGCACTCTTGTGTATATGAAGTGACACCAAGAGGATGTCCGTCGATACTGTACTTACAGCCGTCGTTTCCAGGATGTATAAGAGCACATACGGTGAGCAGGGAGAAGTCGAATGCTGTAATTGTTGCACTCACCTTCATATAGTAGTGCTCATGATATGATTTTCTCACAGAAAGGGGCACTCGTCGTTATGTGTTGGAGGGAAGGGGGGGGGGGGGGGGGGCGGAGGGGGACGTTGAGCGGTTGCATTCTTTTACATTACAAGTGTTACTTGCCGAACGTTGTATAGTCCTCCCGTATGTGATAGACCAGTGTGTTAATTATGTACCTTACAATGTATGATCTAGTAAAGCAAGGGAGAACAGGGCTTCATACGTATGCCCTCATGCAGACCTTTTACGTTTGAGGTAGGGACTGAGGTGGTTGGTTGGTTTCGGCTCAAGGACCCCGTGGTAGTGAACCGTTCTAGTTGTACAAAATGTCGCTGCACCCAATTCCGGTATCGTCTCTCCCCCGCGTTTCGTGATGTTTGAAGAAAGAATAGCTGCCGACTTCACCGTTGTAGTGGTTTGTGACCGGTAAGGACAGAATAAGAGACATGGCCAGAGTGTGAGTCGAATAGGCAGAGCCGCCTGATACTGGAAGATGTGGGCTCTCCAGAACATTTTTAAACGCACACGGCGAAGGCGGCTGAGGCGACCAGCCCTTATCGTTGGCTTCACAGCTATATTACCATCGGTAGGACCGTAGGACCGGAACGCGTCTGAACGCGACCACGATAAAAACCTCAAGACGTGCAATTCTACGCGGGTTTCGTCGCAGACCATTTCATCAAAACTTGCCAATTCATATACAGAAGGCAAGCATTCGTAGTTGTGATCTCTATCCTTACCCGGACGGTGTTTCTGGTATCCATTATTGCACAAAGTCTGTGACGGTGCTCGGCGAGAAAAAGGGGAATAGTCCGAAAAGGGCTCAGAAAAAAGGGTAGAGGAGCACCACGAATGCAGACCATGTGGATATCACCGCTTCTCTCCCCTACCTTGAATACCTTAAAGTCCGCTCTTCAAGGGTGGTCGCGCTATCCTTGTAGGACACATCCATGCCAAGCGTCACGGTTCCTTGACACTTGCCTCCATCTGTGACCCAAGATCTCCCTTATTGGGTCGCTCCATCTAGTTGGTGGTCTCCCCAACGGCCTCTCCACTCCACGAGGATACCAGTCGGTCACACGACACGTCCATCGGTTATCGCTGAGGCGGGCAACATGGCCGGCCCACCGCTTCTTCGAATCGTAGATGGTTTCGATGACGTCTTTAACACAGGTACGCCTTCGGATCTCGCGACTAGGGATCTTTCGAATCATCGACACACCACACATAGTTCGTTCCATAGCCCTCTGCGTCACTGCCAGTCTATTCTCCTCAGCCCGTTGTACACTTGTCCCCGGGTCTGGGCGTCTAGCCGTTGTCGGTGAGAACATCGCGATACTTGTTGAACGCGGCCCAACCTGCCTTACGGCGCCTGCTTATCTCAGCCGTGAGGTCGTTATTTAGTGATTGCCTGACCAAGATAAACGTATGAGGAGACTTCTTCGATCACCGAGCCTTCCAAGTGCAAACTGCGGTCTTCCACAAAACTGTTTTTCATCCACTGAATTTTGCCTAGATGGATTCGGAGCCCGGTGAGACGAGCGGCTTCGCAAGGGATTCTCAATGAGTCTACGAGAGCACATGGTTTAGTACCGATAAGGATGATGTCGTCCGCAAAGAGCAGATACTGGAGCTTCTCACCATCTATATCAATACCACAAGGTAGCTCGACGTTTCTCATAATGATCTCGAGAGCAGCGGAAAACAGTATCAGAGGGATAACTTCGCTCTGACGCACACCACACCTCGTTGGATTTCCACGTGTACTGGACTGTTCAGCAATTTGATATCAGTGAAACAGCCAGTGTTGCACTGGCTATTGCGTCAATGTACCGCTTAGGACCTCCGAACGTAATGAGAGCATTGAGCACCGCCTGATGTTCGATCGTATTGAATGCTTTCTTGAAATCGATGAAGAAGAAGCATAACAGGAGCTGGTACTTCCTACAGCATTCCGTGAGTTTTGAGACGACATGAATGTGATCAATGGTTGAATATCCTTCATGAAAACCGGCTTGTTCCCTGCGCGTGTTTATAGTGAGATTGTGGCAAATGCGATTGAGAATAAAGGGAGAAAAGAGTTTGACAGGCAGGAGAGTGATCGGACGATAATTGGCCAAGACATCACGCGGTTCTTTTTTGTGCACCAAGACGGTATTAGATCTGAGCCAGTCCGAGGGAACCGTTTCTGTTGCGAGAATTTCCGTGAATACGTCAGCGAGCGGATGGGTGAGGAACTCCTCCAGACATTTTATATACTCTGCTCGCACATGGTCCGGTTCAGGTGCTCTTCCTATCTTTATCATACGAATAACATGGGCCACTTCCGACTCCAAAACTAGGCACTATTCTCTTCCAGCTGTATCATCACATGAGATCACGGCTAAACTTGCCTTTGGTGAAGAACAGATCCTGTAAAAAACCTCGAATCTCCTCCTCCATGTCCTTGCGACTACGGGCAACAGAGCCATCTGATCTTGTCAAATACCCAGGAGAGACGGTCTTGAGGCGAGTGCTGATGATAGTTCTTGTGATGCTGATCGATTTTTGCGCCGCTTTCCTTGCTCTCCATACGGCGTATTCACGATAGTCGCTCTCCATTCTAGAGCGAATGACCTTGTTCAGCACCGTGCGAGCCACTGGGTCCAGTCAGCAGTTAGCCGCAGGCGTGGCTTGCTTAGAATGCGCTGCGAAGCAGCTTCAACAGCGTTTCGAATGACAGAGATTATCTTCCCATATCTGACGTGAACGCTTCCATCACCACCGGAGAAGTCTGTCGTAGAAGCGAGCGTCCTTAGCGTGTTCTCACGCAACTCAAATCGAGGTCTTCGTGAGCTCTAGCCGTCTCCTTTCTTTATTGAGATTCAGCGCAATGGTCGCTCGGACGAGACGATGATCGGAACCGATGTCGACATGCGAGTTTCCGATGACTGTGACGTTGTGGTACAGGCGCAGACAGTTTGTCATAATAAAATCGATCTTATGAAACGCTTGTCTGTTAAGAGTATGCCACGTCCATCGTCTTCCCTGACGCTTATCGAAAAATGAGTTCGCCACCAATAGTCGACATCGTTCAGCGAATAAAGCCAGGGCATCACCTCGAGAATTTCGTCCAGGTCTCCCATAGGGACCCACGAAGCTCTCTCCGGGCTCGCCTACGCCCAGATGGGTATTAAAATAGCCAGCACAAATAACGAAGTTTCCTTTTGAACAGGTATTGATTGCTCTTTCAAACGCGTCGTAGAACTCTTCAAAAGCGTCATCGTCATAAGCGCACGTGGGCGCATACACAGACAAAACTTTTTGCGTTGCCGTTTTGCCAATATCGAACACAAGCATTGCCATCCTCTCTGATAGGACTTCACAATATGCGACACGAGACGCCAGTTGCGGTGATACGATGAAACCGACACCACCAACCCTGCCTTCTCTTGAACCGGCTCTTAGTACGACTTCGTGACCAGTGTGCCATTTCCACTACCCGCTTCTCGCCTTCGCGTCTCCTGTATGCATGCCACGCTTATCGCACATCTGTCCAACTCAGAAATTAGCTGATCAATCGTGGCGTCGCTTGAGGCCTCGAGTGTTGACAGTGCCGATATTCAGAAAACATTTTGGCAGATTGCTGGTCGTGAGATTTCTCCCCCTCTGCCGTTGCTCCCTCTGCCAGGAGGGGCGTTGGCCGCACGGGACTGAGGTACTGCTTTTTGAACTTTATACATGGATGTTGATGGCCTGGACTTCTCTCCCCTACCGCGCCCGAATGAGGAGGATTGGTAGTATAGGCGCTCTAGGACGGGGCGGCCTTAGCGCCTTAGCTCGACTGCTATGATTACCGCAGTTGTGTTTTCGAATACATACGTGTGCGTGATATGTAAAGTACATCATTGACACACTACATGCCATAATTAATAGATTTCTCCCCTATTACTATAGCACCGAATACGCTATCATGTCCTTTATCGTTCATGATAACTGTAAAAACTGCTGACTTACCTGGAGAAGTACCGATGAGAAAGCCACCCTTGGGTTTGAGTTCGTTCTCCCAAGTGTATTGGAATGTGCCAGTAAGATTCTAAAAGTATAAAAGCTACTTTGCATTCGGTTCATTTTGCAGGTTAATGGCTCTGCGGTCGCGCAGCCGTTTGTCCTACATTCATGTACGGAAAAGATAAAGATTTTCCTTTACTATGCTAAGGAGGGGTAAAAAAGTTCTGGAACACTGGTAGACATCGGAAGGAGAATTTGGAAGATTGTGGAATGTGGAAGTAGAGGTGCCCAGTAGTGTAACAGTAGAGAAAGAAGGAAATAGTAAGGCGAAAAACCGAGAACTAGAAACTCGCAAACACTCCCCGCGCCACACTACGCCCTCTTAGCCGGGGGTGAACTGCAGCGGTCGGTGAGGCTCAATCAGTTAGCCGTGAATGAGGTATCCGGCAGCTCGCTCTGTCCATGTATGGAAGAACGGCTCACTGTGCTGCGGGATCGTGATAAGACCCCAGAACGCGCTTTTTCAGTGCGAGGTTCGCTTCACATCACCTCTTCTGAAGTAGGTTTGCTTTCAGAGAATGTTTTCCCAGTTCTCACTTTCTCCCAACCCCTCTCGGTGGCTTAGAAAACCTACGATACTGTTGGTCTTCTAACTATATGGAGTGGGTATTCGCCTTTCTCTATGACTTCGCAGGCTGGCCTTGAAGAAGGCATCGTCATGCCAACTCTGATTTCGTGTTTTCCGAATTCCTCCAAAAATCAAAAGAAGTGCCGTAATGCTCTGAGTGCGTAGGACAGCCAAGCCGTAGCCAGCCAGTTCACTTTTCATCTGCTTCATTTACGTGTTCCCTTCATGAAGAGATGGAATAACACATAGGCTTGCTGCCTACTTTCAGATAGATTTTTGATTCTTGTGGCAAGAGCTTCTACTTTGCAACTACTTATCCTTCCATGCTGCATTGAGTGCACTATAATCTCGTGCATGGACGGGTTTCGAGACGTTTCCTACCTTACAAGTCCGGTCGTCTTACGGACACGCGATAGGCGCTGGATTCGAGTGCACACCTCTCATTCACAACAAGTGATTGTTAGATCAATCGTGTACGCGTTTTAGAGTGAGAAGTCAATATCTACATAACCTTTACAGTATCAGTAAGTGTTGCCGATTGCAGTATCACTGAGTATTCTGAGTATTCTATCACAGTAACTTTTGTGTTGATTACTCAAATTCAACCATATTTTCTCACGTAACCACGTCGGCAAACGGCGTTTAGCCTGGGACCACTGTTGCCTTCCGCCATTACGACCCTCCATCCCCCCGTCCAATACGACCCCACCTGTGAACGAGTCCAGATCCTATTACTTGTCGACATCAATCCATGAACTACAACTGGCTGGGTAACGGAGTGCATCAGAGTTCATGATTGTGCTTCTCGAGATCCTCTACCACCTGCTTCTGTAGGGAACTTGAAGATAGCATTAGGGGTAATGTGGTTATTGATAAATCCTTGGAAGAAGTTGCTTACATGGGAACTATAAGCCGAAGAAGGCTATCGGTGGCGAAATCGCGGTGAAAAAGTGCGCCTCCGAGCTGTAGAAACGGCGCAACGGTTAGGAGCTTACGCCCTTGGATGATCGACCCCGCCTCCAAGCGACGTGATTCCTGGTTGGCTACGATGACAGCGGCCAAACATATGCGGTGAGATCGAAGGTATTGCAGTGCGCTTTAGCAGTCTCAGCCTGAAACTCACTCTAAAAAACAGATGCTGTCTTATTCAAAACATTTCCTTGTGTTTACTAGGCAGCACGCAAATGAAAATTCCGTTCGGACTATCCGCCTCTTTACGGAAAGGTCGTAAGCGTTGAGGATCAACGAGAGAAGAGGGTCCTATTTCTCGGGTTTTTTTTTGCCATTTCCATCCGTTTTTTCTCCACTGTCCTGTTACTACGCATCTCGACTTTCAGATCCACTACTGATTTTGCTTTTCGTCCGACTTTCCCCTAATGCTGCCTTCAAAGAATCTTTCACGGAAGGATGGGTTTTTTGTCATCCATACATATATTTATGTTGTATTTGCCTAAAGTGGGCCGCATGCAAAATTTCACGCGAAAAATGTGAATTCGCCAAGATACAGCACCACAAAATCTCGGCCGGGTGGGCGTGGCCTCAGAGCAAGTGCCCGCTCCGTCGTCCGCCGCGGTCGGAGACTCACTGTAGGAACAGAAAGTTACGGAAACCGTACCATTCTCCGCTCCCATCCTCGACGGATGACAGGACAGGGCCTTTACTCTGAGGCCCCGCCCACCCGGCCGAGATTTTGTGGTGCTGTATCTCGGCCGGATTCATTTTTTCGAGTGACATTAGGCAAATACAACATAAATATATGGGTAACAGAAAAGCTCATTTTCCGTGCACGATTTCTTTGAGCTCAACATCATCCATTGTTACTTTCCGTCGTCGCTGCTGAGAATAAACCAAAAGAGTCACCACTTCCCATTGCTGAGAATGAGACTTAAGAATAGCTTGAAACTGCGACCGGTGGGTACCCCAGAATTTGTGCCCACCTACTCTATTCCGCACTGGTAGACGTCGAAGGAATCCATATTTGCTTCCCTCCTGAGCCACTTTTAATGAATATACGACACTACCAACTCATTACCGCACCGGAAGATGTTTTGAGGTGTGCCATGAAATTTCTTCGGTATCTGTAGACTATTGAGTAACCTAATACCAATTCCTTCACAAGCCCCTGGACCAGTGAACTTCAACATTACCTGCTCTCCTACAGTACTTGTCACGGCACATCTGTACTTAGGATGCCGTATTATACGCCTTCATCAATTAGCGATAAGAAATTTCTCTGTTTCTGCTAGTTTTAGAAGAGCATGAAAAGCAATCCTCGACTAAGAGGAAGGACCTGAGGTCGAAGTGGCCGGATGTAATGGGATACTGCGGTCCGATCCGACGTAAGTTCGGACGCTGATCTAGAATCAACTTTCCAAATTCACAAAACGATTCTCTGAGCAGAGTTACAAAACACTTTTCCAATGAACGGCGGCTCAAATACACCAGAGGAAAGAGAGCCGCCAGCAGCCGCCTGATAACGAGGTAGCATCACACTCCATAAACTGAAGAAGATGATTCTAGTCCATATACAGACGTCAATTTTTATTTTGTTAAGCCTCTTTTAGTGGCTACACATGGCACTTCTATTTTGATATCGTGGTATTTGATGGTCCTTTTGACATAAGACACGGTCAATTGGTAAGCTGAGCACTCTTTGCATCTATCATAGTCGGTCGATACCGTTAGAAGCGTTAGTATTTTCCGATAACCAAAAATGATCTACTTCGTTTGGAAGTGGCAATCGTTCTACCACGTGCAACAAGCTTCATGAAGCCATTTTTCTTACCACTCGAGGAAATATTTAAATGACGTGACGGCTCGTGTGATTGCACATAGCATCGACTTCCAGTTTTACTCGTGATCAAAGTCAAACCTTCGTCGAGTAATCCTCGACAGGGGGGGGGTCGTATTTGGTCCGCTGGGAGGGAAGGGGATCGTAGTCGTTGAGGTAGGTAGTGATAAACGGAATTTCTCAGGCTGAGGTTTTAAAGTGTGAAGGGGTGATGGAGTAAAACTGGCTGGCTGGGTTCGAACCCAAAACTAATTTAACATGATCATCGTAGAAATCTCATGCATGGGGCGCTCCACACGAAGCCGGTCAATGCCAATAACCCTTTCATTGATCCGCTGGCATCGGAATCACGTACAGAGACACCTCCAAAATTGACGGATTAACGGTGGTAAGCGATTTCTATCCATGGGAACCGTGGATGAATACTTCAGAAACTATGGGTTGAAAACGAAGAATTAGCTGATATGAACTGTTTTCATGTCTTACTACGATTTCAAGTACGTGATCTGATGCTAACGGGCCACTATGCGGACCGGAAGATCCGTTTGTAATTGCTGGGGATGGGAAGGGAACCCTCATGCATGGCGCATCCCACAACGAGGACAGTCAAGGCCAATCACCCACTCGTTGGTCTTTTGATAGCAGAAGATGCGTACTGGAGGAGTAAGGCACAATGGATCATTTTTTTAGGATACGTGGGAAGATACGTACGTCGCAACTTCGACGAAGAACTCTTCCTTGAGTGGCTTCCGTCGAAATAACTCCTTCCATTTCGGGATATGGCATAACAGGTGGTCATTCAAAAGCGGCAACCCCGCAGACCCCGGGCAACAAGACCGCATCTATATGGTCAAGTTTCAAAGAAGTTATTCCCATTTGACGGGAAACACCTTCGACTAGATACCCATATCGAAAACTACGCAACCACTAGGGAAACCAAGCGGCAATTAGATTGGTCTAAGGAAGCCATTGAAAGCTGCATTAGGGAAAATTCGGACGAAAGGTAAAAGAAGTAGTGAATTTGAAAGTCGAAATGCCTAGTAACAGGACAGTGGAAAAAACCGAGGAAAATGGCCAAACCCGAGAAATAGGACCCCCTTCTCCGTTGATCCTCAACGCGGACGACTTTCGTCAAGAGGCGGATACTCCGGACGAAATTTCCATTGGCATGCTGCCAAGTAAACACAAGGGAGTCTTTGAAAATATGACAGCATCTTTTTCCTGGAGTGAGGGTGAGGTTAAAAAACGAAAGCGCGCTCAATACCTTCGATCTCACCGCACATCCTTGGCCGCTCTCATCGTAGCCAACCAGCTATCACGTCGATTGGAGGCGGGGTCGATCATCCCAAGGCGGCGGCTCTTATCCGTTGCGCCGTTTCTACAGCTCGGAGGCGCACCTTTTCACCGGGATTCCGCCACAGATAGCCTTCTTAAGCTCATAGTTTCCATGTAAGTAACTTCTTTCACGGATTTCTCAATAACCACTTTGCGCGCTGATGCTGCCTTTAAGGAAACGGTTTACAGTACTTTGAATGGTGGAGTGTAAGTAAAGTTTCGAGCTTTCCACGGATGCCCAAATTTATCATTGGGAATATACCGCGCCCAATCTGATCGCTGCGTCGCTATTGCGGTAGCGACGCGGCGATCAGATGGGGCGCAGTGGAGCGCATTACATGGCTACTATTTAGTTTCTAACTTTTCTATTCTTGTTTTTCCATCCATTACCTGCCGTATAACTTGCATGACGTTTGAGCCTTCTCCTTTGTCATCAGAGGACGAGCAAATTACCAAAGGTCGGCGACGCTTTCGTTTCGGAATATAAGTACTGAACATGTTAGATTCTCATCTTATTGTTATACGCTTTTGTTCTGGAATATGAGTACTGACTCCTGTTTTTTCTTTTCTCTCATTTCGTCAGGAATATGGCCTCAGGATCGTATGGAGCCCCCCATTTTTTTAGGGGGGGGGGGAGGGTCGTATTTTTTGAAAATTTTCCTCGACGCCACGCTTGACCTTGCACGTGACCCCATCCTCCCCATCCTTTTGCTTGTGTACTTAATTCTGTGCCGTTAGGCTTAAGAGATTTCTATCATACTCATGACATGTTTCTGATTGTTTAAGCGCCCACCCGGGAGATTTTGAGATGCCTGGGCAGTTTTGTTTTCCTTCACAGTTGGTGAGTGTTTGTGACAGGACAGACTGTGACGAATTCTGTTTTTATCATTTGCCCATTGTGAAGTTTGTATGTTTCAATCATTTTGTACTGGAAGCATTTGCTCATAAAATGATGAAGATACCCTGTTCAGAAAGATTAAGCGCAATAGGACATGACAATTGCGAAAAGTGCTCAGCTCACCATTTAATGTTTGATGTTTGCATGTCTTATGCCAAAAGGAACACCAAAGTACGAGAATATTAAGTAGAAGTGTCTTCCATAGCCAGTAAAAACGGCCAACAAAATCGGAAATAGCGACTGCGCAAGGGTCCGAACAATCGTCAGTTCATGGAAAGGGACACTTACCTCTCTGCCAGGTGGCAGTCCTCTCTCCTGTGATGTACTTGAGCAGGCGTTCAACGATAAGGTTTTATAACCCTGCTCGGAGAATCGTTTTGCGAATTTAGAAACCATATTCGAGATCAATGCCCGAAAATATGTTGGGCCATGTGTATCCTACTACAAACGGCCACTTTGACCTCTGGTCCCCCATGTATGTCAGCCACTCAAAGACAGCAAGGTGATGATTTATCCGACCTTAAACATGGATGCAGACTTATAAGGAAGTGCGACAGTAAAAAAGAAGCTAACAAATGTTCAGTGGCCCACTGGATAGCTGTAACCCCTCAATAATGGCCACTGGCGTGCTCTCCCGCGCACTGCATCACGAGTCGGTATCGATCGGAGACACACAGATGTGTGATACGTAGCAGTGGGACGCTGTCAAATGACGCACTCATTGTTATGGAAGGAGCTAAGCCAGGGACGGTCAACCGAGCTCATTAATGAGCCCAAAAAGGGCCACCGCAACTGTCGCTACGTTTTTCCATAAACCATCGGCTTCCCCTGACAGTTGTCATAAATATTCCGCCCTCCGAAAAACTATACCCTTCTCAGCACCTGTGAAGAACGCACTTTGGGAACCGGAAATGCATGACAAGATCTTGCAGGATCACAATGTTGCAGTAAAACCGTCAGCATAAGAACTTACCACGACGTACGAGTAATACCCATGATAGTTGATGTGATCGGCTTTCTGTAGCAGGTAATACCTGGTCCAGTCATGTTGCCCATCAATTGTGGTACCTTTCCATTCTCCAACGAACACATGCTCCCATCCTATAGAAAAGGCACGGCTTTTATGTTATATGGTGAGACTGGTGTTTGGGCTTGCACTCTTCACAGCGAACTCGGTGGGATGGTTTTGGGAAATTCGCACTTTAGCACAACGGACCGAGGCTTTTTTTCTTTTTTCGAATCGTGCGACATCATGTATTGCACTTGGCCACCCAGAATCGTATTTTTTCGGTTTATATAAAAGCATCGAATTCTGAGAGCTTAAACTGTTACGACACGTTTTCTAGTATGGAGGACAATACATCTATCAGTCATGGCACCATTGTAAAAATCGGTTCGTGCTTTAACCCCACCACTTAACAAATTAAATTTTTGTACAGTTAAGAAGTGAGCCACACAGCCAATAGAAGAGTAATCCCGGTAGAAGTTCACACGAAGGGGAAAGTAGATGTCCTGCTAATCTCCAGTTCCTTCAAAGAAATCTGTGATTATCGTGTAGATGTTGGAAGGAACTATCCAAATTAGGTTGCCCCATACTCCCGAGTAGAAGCTCCGGCGCTGAAAACCAAATGTTCGGTTCATCACAAAAATGCCGCAGTTTAAGTTTTTGTAAAAATTGCAATTGCGGTCATAAATAAAACCAACAGTAGCAATAGGTCTCGTGTATTATATGTATAACCCACTAGTGAACGCCGAGTATTCATTACATAAAGACTGTTATTATACGGTTCTTTGAAAAACATAAGAAGAGCATGCACATGTATAACGCCCCTAACAGTAAAGTGCTTTGTCATTCCTTGCTGCATGTGCTGTTCAAAAGCGTCTTGCCAAGATCCTAACTCCTTTTTAAAGGAGAAGGGTCCCAGAAGGATATGTTATTCTCCATATTCGAAAACATTGCTGAAGCATTTGACCACGGTACTTTCGAAGAACCAAGTAATTGTAGTTTAAATCGTGCACCATCTGTTGCATGCCGAACGTTGTAAGTTAAAAGACGGGATTTGCATATGAGGATCCAATGCTTCACAATCGTAAGACAGCGTCGTAAACATTTTACATTGTTATTGTTATGAAAATTGGTTTCTTCAGCTTTAGTTCACTTGCATAATGTGTAGCACCGAGGCCTGCGGAATCGAAGTTCAGAAAAGGGCGCAAATGGGAAACTGATACATGTGGACGAGTTCCCGAAGCTGTACAGCTTGAGGGAAAGTTTCGATTTTATGACGTTCTGAGAATATATCCATATACACTAACCTGAACTTCCAATTGCTCCATTACAGCGTGAATAGGTGCCGAACCACAAGTTCCAAAGAAAAGCCTTCAATGTTGCCATGTCAGTCGCGTGAGTGTATTCTGAATTCAAAAAGTTTTCTTTGCATTTACATGGAGGAATGAGGTGCAGTACTTTTCTTTTGCAGGTACTGGAAAGCCAGATTAAAGACATCCGTAGCAGTCCATGTGTCGAAGACCTGCTGCAGTGTGGCTTTACGGAAACCAGTCATCGCTTGCTCAGCCGTGCACACCTTAATCCTAGTCTCAGATAAGAATTACGCTTTTCCATAAAGTGTTCGGAGCACATGGGAAATGAGCAGACAAGCGTGTAAGAAATATCGTCGACCACGTCTATACTAGAGGAAAGCGAGTTACTCACATACCTTTTCAAGCAAAGAAGACAAAAAACAAAAGGAAACCCACAGCTCGGTAACAAGCTCGCTACCAAACCGTTGAGTATAGGCACTGTCGTAGCGACTAGAAATTCTACAGCACACTGCGTGTAAGAAGGCCAGTTATAATAACGGCCGCTCTGAACATACTTCCACCCTAACAAGGAAAGCCCATCAGGTCATGGTGAGCTTTTTCAAAACGGTTTTTTGCTTTTTATAGGGTCACATACATGAAGCAGAAAACCGCCCTCAAATTCGGCTAAATGGTTTTTGGGGGGGGGGGTCCAGAATTGGTTGATAACCGCTCAGGACAAACTTTTGCATTTCTCTAGTTTTCATCCATTTGTGCTTATATAAGACCATACGTGAAAAATAAGTGCAAAATCAATTTTTGTTCTACCACGGAACCGCTATCTCCTGTGTTTTTGCGTATTAAGCGAATGATTGGTTTGGACCTGCCAACGCTCATAACAGGAGAATTAGGCGTTTTCCCGCAAAGTACGTGTGATATTCATGCTCAGGAGGTCGAACTACCCTAGGCAACAAGTTTTCAGCCTGATCGTGATTTGGACCTAAACCGGAAATTTGGGCGACCAATAGTATTATACTACCGTAACGAAAGGAGGTCGGTAGCCGATATTAGGAAATGTTTGCTATCTTTTGCCATAGCACGGTGTTGCTAGGTGCAGTTCACTTGGGTTGCGTTGATTCTACACATGTTCCATTGTTAAGCAATGCTTCTAGTTGTTCGTTTGTACAAGTAGAGTAGTGACTATGTACACACGTCCATCCCACTGTCTCGAGTTTGGGTCAAAATCTCAATTTGGATAATATTTTGTATCTAGGGCTAGTTGAGTCTCCTGAGCACGAGTATCACACTAGTTTTGCACGGAAACGCATGGTACGCGTGCTAGGGGCGCCGAAGGCTCCAAACAGCTCAACCAATGGAAGCTTGCAAATGAGGTCACTTTCGTGCACCAGCGACGAAAGTTGCAGTCATTTTGCATGTGCGCAAATAGTACAGCGCTCGACAACGTCGAGTGGAGTTGAACCACGAACACCCTCATCCCCGTGCCAATGCCAGTCCATCCCCCCCATCCATTCGGCCATACAACCACTGTCAGTACCGTGCCCTATGCATCCCCTATGAGTTTCTTTTGCTTCGTTTAGCAATTACTATGAGTGATTCTACATTTTTGAATCAGCTCGCAGTAGTTTTGGCGTGGGTTTGAACAGTCTTCAGATATGCATATACTGAACACCGCAGCTGGGAAGCCTTGCAGCGACCTTGTCAAAATTGTTCCTTTCTAGACGACATTTGTCACTCATTTTCTGGGCCACCCAAAACCATTTAGCCAGATTTGAGACCGGTTTTTTGCTTAATGTGTGTGACCCTATAGAATACAAAAAACCGTTTCGGAAAAGCTCACCATGACCTGATGGGCTTTCCGTGTAAGATGTACAATTCACGAGGTGCTCGTCACATGACTGCACGCTTTTTACGTGCTGCGTCCACAGTGGCGTCACGTTTATAATAAGAATGAAGTATCCTTCTAACGATTCCGAGTAGATAAGCGGGTTTATGTATCTCATTTTTTCTTCCACTCATTGCATTTGAAGACTTTTGGGCTTGCGACTTGGTCTGGCACGTTAATGAATCCGTGACAGTAGATCCCTTTCAGTTTTCTCATTTTACTTCCGAGGAATTTGTTTATGTCCGTGATTAAAAACGCTTGCATTGCAGTGGTGAACTCACCTCTGGAGTGAAAAGATTTTTGTTGAACACATCTATCAAGGTGGCATAGACTGGTCTTTGGAAAAGAGACTCATTGACATAAGTGAAGAGTCTGAAGAATTGGGGATAGAACTGATAGAATGAGAGGAAATTCGAGAAGGAATTTCTTGAGAATAGAACGTACTGGTTTGGACTGGTTTTCGTATTTCCCGATGCCTTGTTGCCCCAATTCAGTATGTAATCATTAGGACCGGCCTTGTCAACATCGGCTGCTCGCATATTATCGACGAGAGTCTGAAACAGTGATTTGCCTCGAAGAAATGGAAAGGTAGCTCATAATGCAAGTATGTGATAGTGCTTTGGTAGCGCTAGGGTGCATATGTATACCGCACTTTTACACGCACTGTCTCGAATTCACGTTTCCATATCTTCTCCTTTCAAACGATGGAATTTTTTCTGAGAGATGTGAATCCCATATTAAAACGCACCTGTAGATCAGGATCTGATGCACTTGACTTCTTCGTGGTCGCACTTGGCTTTTTTGTCGGACTTGAACCTGATACACCAGGATAACATTGATCAATCTGAAAACTCATACTGATAAAATGTGCTTGTAAATGCAATACTCCGGTTGGATTCCAAAGAGTGCAGTGCCTTCCAACAAGGTTGTAAGGGGAGTTCAGGCCGCTTTTACGCATTCACAAGATGAATTAAATTTTTAAAGCGCTTCAGTTCAAATTAGCTTAACATTGTTCTCCTTAGCTAGATAGAAAGTGACCCTTTCCGAGTGTGGGTTCGATGAGGTCTTTGAATTGTCAGGGAAAATTCAATGTACAACAAAAGGATACTTTCTGAATGATTTCACTTCACAAGTTCCAGTTTGGTCGATCCGTAACGCAGGCAACTACAAATGTGGGAACTGCAAGGGGAGCAGAATGTGATGTACGGTTTGTCCATGGTTCTAGAAGTACAAAAATGAGAGTGAGTTGCTCAGATTTTCAACTGTTCAAAGCGCTTTGATTAGAACAGCAGAAAGTGATGAGTGTTTGTAGTTGCAGGGGATATCTAAAAGTAAATGCCTTTGCAATACACCTATGGCTGACTATAATGCCTTCGCAATACACCTATGGTTAACTACCTAAAATAGCTCTGATTTGCCAACGGAAAAGTGGGTACTGCGCAACCCCTCGGAGCAACGGATGCGCCATCGCATTCATCACAGATCGTCTCTCAGAAACTGGAAGTACTGTAGGCTGGAGCTTTTACTGGTCTGTCATACTCACAAGATCTAGCGCTAACTAAACTCTACCTTTCCAAACATCTGGACAGCTCCTCAGCAGCAGAGTGGTCAGGAAGTATGATGACTTGGATTTGACTTTTCACGATTTCCCGCGATAAAATTCATCAGATTTCCATTGAAATCGGATGAACAAGTGCATAATATGACGTTGGCAAGAGTGAGTTCAATCGAATGGTGTCTGCTTCTTGAGAAAAGATACAGTTCGAGCCATGTTATGATCTCGCGGAGGTAAATTCGGATGGCGAGCCAAAACTTTCCTTACGACCAAATATTACACACAAGTACGTTCATTACAGATCAAATCCATAGATGCAGAAATCAAGAGATAAACGGTTGAGCTATCACACAGGTAAGTCGAAACTAGAGGTCGGTATCCTTTTATAAGTAGTATTTTTCTTCTCTCTAGCGTTAGTCGCACGCCGTCGCAGGGTCAGCTTTTATTGGCAGACGTCCTCACTTGTTTCTATCCTAGGCATCTTCTTCCGCCGTTGCCTTCACTTGCTCTTCATGGCGGCTCGACCGTGTATCTCACCTCTTCGTTGGGATTCCACGTGGTTGCTTCCCTTGCGCTTCAAACTCTAGTGCTTTCCTTTTGGGCGATGCTCTGGTCTTCACAGCACGTGTCCACACCATCGCGGCAGCTGCTCCCTAAACTTCAGTTGGACAGGAGTCTTCCATTGTTTTCATGTCCTCGTTTCTGACCTTGCAAAGTCGCATCCAGCGGCATGCCCTTCTCAACATTCTCGTTTCAAGGGCGTGCAGTTGTCCTTCATGCACCTTTGTTGCGGGCCAGCATTCGCTCCTGTACAAAAATGCGGGCCTCACCATACCTAGCCCTTGGGTGTCCGGTAGCACCGTCGATCGCACAGGTTCCCCGTGGACTCTCCCCATGTTATTCATGCCGCGTTTATCCGGGTTTTCACGGCTTAGTCCACCGTACTTTCAGCCGTTAGACCAATTCTGACGTGCTGGAGGTGTACACTCGGTAGTCTTTCCATAGCAGTCCCCCATCTGTTCTAGGCATTCTTCGGCTCTTATGGACTTGGTCTTCTTGAGGGTCATTCTGTGCTGGTCTGTCCCGCCATTTCTGCACATTTGCCTGAAAAACTTCTCTACTGTCCTCTGTGTCATTCGCGTAGAGGATGGTCTGTAGTGGTCAGTCAATCGAACCTTCACATCTAGCGTGAGGAGTAAGAGAAAGGGGGTCGATCTTTGATGCACTCCTACCGTTTATATCTACTTCATTCGTAAGGCCGTGAGGAGTGCATACCGCTGCCTTAGCTTCGTCATACGCATCCTTTATGCGGCCAACAGCCGTTTCGGTACATGGAGTCCTCGTACTGCGTTCCAGAGTACTGGCATGAGAAACGGTCGAAGGCCTTTTCAAGATCGCGGAATGTAGCATGGCTGCGGCTTTTCTGGATAATTCTCCATCACTAGGTTGGAGATGAAGATGGCATCAGTGGTAAATTTTGAGACATTACCGGAACTGCCCTTCGTAGGTGGGGACGAGTTTTCTCTGCCTCGCATCGCATAGCGTCTCGTAAAGCTTCATGGTGTGCGCTGTCAACTTGATACCGCGGTAGTTGGAGCTGTCCATTACATCATCCTTCTGCTTAAAGATGGGAGCGATCGTTCTCCAGCTGTCTGCGATCCTTCCTTAGCCACTACGGTTTTGAGGAATCGAGTGAACCTCTCTATTCCTTACTCTAGTAGCGCCTTCCACACATCTACTCTCTCTGGACCGCATCTACTCGCCTTTCCGATTCTCATCCTTCCTAGCACGTGACGGAGCACTCTATTTGTCCAGGGCAGGGTGGGACTAGCCTTCCTTTCGAGAGAACTCCTCTTCAGATTCCCATAGAAATATCCCTCGCACATTATACTTCAGCTGACTTCATCATGATTACTTCGCCACTGCCTTTTACGATCTTTACCTCCCTTATGTCCTGGGTTGCTCAGTGTCGGGCTTTGAGCAGCCTGAAGACGAATTTTTACGTCTCTCTGCCATGTAATTTCTTGTACAAGACACCCATTCCGTGTTCGTAGTTTTGGCTATGGTTGCCTTGGCAAGCCTTTTGCAACTTTTACAGGTTGCGAAGTCTTCTGAACTTCGCGCTCTATGCCAACGCTTGGATGTTTCCTTGTTCCACTTCACAACTCCCCCGCTGAGGCTATCTTCTGAGCTATCTTTTTTACTACAAAGAGCCACGTCGCGAGCAACATCCTTGTCCCAATGCCCCTGCCTCGTCCACTCTCTCTAGTCCTTTCTTTTCACTGCCGAAATGACCGTTCAGGTCTCCCGCCAAGGTAAGGTAGTCATTTTCCGGGACTTCTCTGATGGCGTCATCGAGGCTTGGATAGAACTCGTCCTTCTTAGTTTCGGGGCAGCCGCTTGAGGGCGTACGATCATCAAGTTCCATTACCCTTCCTTCGCGTCTGTCCTTACAGCCATGATTCGGTCGTTGTTCCTGTCCAGTGCAGAGACACAGTCCTTAACGGTTTCTGCAACGGCTATGGTTACGCCACTCTGGTTGATGTAACCCCCTTATGGAAAAGTTTGACACAATCACCGAACTCCCTACCTTAGTCCCTTTCCAACGTGTTCCCTAGAGGCACAAGACTTTGACACTCATGCGTTTCATTAGGACAGCCACCTCCCGGAATTTGCCCGTCAGCGATCTCATATCGAGAGTCCCAATTCGAATCAGCTTCATTTGCCGAGGTCGTTCACCCCTCGGTAGCCCTCGCATACTGACCACAGAACTCGAAAGAGGATCTGCGCAAAAAATGCCACACAGAAGGGTCTTAACTTTACAACTGGCGCTTTTGCGACTTCAGACACTTTTGGTGTGACCAGGTTTCTACATCAGATGACTGTCAACCTCAGCCTATCTCTGGGAACGTTTGCAAGTTCGTGCATGTCATGGCTTTGTACACTGGCGAAGATCGAAACCAGCGATCTTAATCTGCAGACGTGAGTCTACACTCTTATCCCCTCGATTATTCATGCTCGTCTTTCACAGCCATCGTAACTGAATATTAATGAATGTTTCATCGGATCTGCACTTGGAGGCTCGGGCGTACAAAGAGGGAAGGTTAAAGAGTCAGAGCATGATACTTGTCATGAATTAAGATTTCAGCGTAGCACACGGTGTGTGTTTCACTGTCCAATGAGATCAGGTCACGCAGCTTTCCTAAGTGCACGATCAAAGGCACACTTCGCGATAATCTGATGGGTCGATTTACCTTGTTGAAACGATCCTCGGGTAACTAGTCAGGCTGCACCTTTTTCGCGTCGCCCCGGTGCGCAGTCACGGCCTTATACCTGCTTGAACCCACTGCTACGCCACTCTCTTGAGCTCTCTTATTGGTAAACTGAGCAAAATGGGCAACGTTGCAGTTGGTTCGAGCAGGTGTAGGGCCATGATAGCGCCTGGAACGACGCGAAAAAGGTGCAGCCAGACCAGTTACCCAAGGGTCTACTGCTCCATGAAGGTAAATCGACCCATTTGATTACTGCGTAATGTGCCTTCAAGTCACAAGGGGACCAGCAAGACACTTGGCAGGCGCGGCGACGCAATTTGTGTGACGCGATGACCCAGCTGGACAGTGCTGACGCACGTGTAGCTCATAGCAGAAAGAATTCATAGACGAGGTGGATAAGTAACAAACTTACAACTGTAACACCATCCTCTTTGAGGGTGCTCGCGAAGATCGTCACAGGTTGGTCGTTGATGGTCATCTCACACTGAAAAAACTAGAATTTGTGAAGAATTCTGCAACTACGACAAGTCCCATTCCTCCAGCAACGCTTGCTCATTTAATGGAGGGTAGACCAATCGTCCAAGACACATTCCGGTACCCCTTCACCAATGACGAGTGCGCTCATATCCACCTCTTACAAGAAAGGCCCATCAGGTCAAGGCGAGCTTTTTCAAAACGGCTTTTTTCATTTTATATGGTCACATACATGAAGCAAGAAATCGGTCTCAAATTCGGCTAAATGGTTTCGAGGGAGTCAAAGAATGAGTGACAAAAGTTACTTGAAATGAAGCAATTTTGACCAGTTTGTTGAAGAGCTTTCCAGCTGTGACCTTCAGTATATGCATACCAGAAGAGTTCCTTCAAACCTTCGCCAAAAACAATGCGAACTGGATCCGAAATGTGGGGTCGCCTTTGGTAACCGGTTAACGAAGCATAGAGTACTTATAAGGGAAGCACAAGTCTGATCACTTGTAGTGTTTGGATGGTCGAATGAATAGTGAGGTGGACTGGCACTGGCACAGTGGAGGGGCGTTTGTGGTCCGACTCCCCTCGCATCTTCCCTCTTGCATTTTCTTGATTTTCTTTGTCCAGCGCTATACTATTCGCGCTTATTTATGACTGCAATTTTCGTTGCTGGTGCACCAAAGTGACCTCATTTACAAGCTTTCAGTGGTAACGTGTTTGAACTCCTCGGCCCCTAGCACGCGTGCCAGGCGTATTCGTGCGAAACTAGTGTGATATTCGTGCTCAGGAGACTCAATTAGCCCTATGTATAAAATATTATCCAAATTGAGATTTTGACCCAAACTCGAGACATTGGGATGGACATGGCCACGTGGTCACTGCTCTACTTTTACAAACGAACAACTAGTAGCCTCGATTAAATTCAATGCACATGTGTAGAATAAGCGCACTCCAAGACAAGATTATACGTTGCCGACCCTCGGATACAGTAATTCAAAATGTGAGCGTCGACTACTCTTCCGTCCGGGACCAGTTCCAAAAGTGAGCGTCGACTATTCTTCCGCCTGGTGTCTGACCGTGCGATGATTTTTGAAAAAGTCCTCACAGTAAAATGAAAGTGTGGCGACGAAATTGCTTCATAGGGTGGTAGCACAATGGTTATCAGAAATGCATTATCGGATCATCGAGATCCCAGCAGGAGCTTTTATCACTCATTTTTGCAATGGGGAGATTATGGAGAAATGTCTCTGACGCTATGGTTAGAGCGCAGAGAAGTCAGCGTCAGCCGAATCGGGTTCGAATTTTGCAATGAAATGATCTTGATGAAGCAAATTCGAGTTTTTTTGTTATCCTGGTGTTAGTCTAAGTCTGGGGAAAGGAGATTCCCCTCGCGTAGGCTTAGGATGTTCTGGCTTGTGGCCAGAACCCGCGGTTACCCCCGCTCCATAAGGGGCGGGGCTAAGATACTCATAACCTGTTACGTCCTACCCGAGTAAGGGTACATATTCTTCGGCGCTATAAGGATAAAACTTTGTCCACTGAACCACCACTGTATTCAAAAAGAGAGATAATATCTCTCGATTATAAAAAAGGCGCCACCCTTCCGCCTAGCCACCACATTTTTTGGTGCATCGGCTAAAATAAAGCCGTTTACAAGGTCAGCAATTGTCTGTCCTAGGGACTCAGTTAGCCCTAAAACCACAAACAAAGTTTGTGAAGACCAATAGCTCAACAGCAGCTTGGTGTTTGTTGAATTCATTGAATTCAGCAGACTTATCTATACATAGGAATAAGCTCAAAAGCAGCGCTCCTATTGCATTCTTTGTTAACTAATCCTTATAGAACAGCCGCTCAACAGCAGCGAATCATATTAAATTATAGAAATGTCATTCCATTTCTACAGAAAACCAATGATTGCAAGTGCAACCGCACTGGCCAACCTTCTGAAAAAGTACGAGTGTTACGGAGAAAACCTAGTGTATCCTGAAAACGAGGAAGAGTTATACGAAACGGCAATAGCCAATACAACTCTTATTACATCAGCGCTTACCAGAATACGGAACGCTGTCGAAAATATTCAGGAAAAGGTCAATAAAATGGAAGACCAATACAGTAACGCGAAGAAATCAGACCAAAAGGATCTAATATCCGAACTCCATGAAATAGATAAAGAGTCACAGTACTCGCAACACTTGGCCTCTGCAGAAGAGTTCATTCATACTCTCGAAGGCCAACTGACAGAGGCAAAAGTAAATCTAGGAAGAGCACAGAGGAAACTTAAGCTCCCGTCTTCTAGGGATAGCATCGAAAACGCATCAGTCCAAAGCACAAATGGGACAAATTGGTCTCAAGGAACCTCAGAAGTTCCTAATCTGAGCAGCAGTTCAGGAATGCGGTCAATCAAACCGCCCAATATTACCTTGCCGAAATTCCATGGTAACGAAGAAGAGTTCCCAGAATATTGGGCAGTATACGAATCACTTATTCATGCCAGCAATGACCTGAGCACTATTGAAAAAATCGTTCTCCTTAAAGACAGCTTGAGGGGGAAGGCTGAGAAAGCCGTTAAAGGTATACAGCCAATAGCAAAAAATTACGAGTGGATTATAACAACACTCAGGGACAAATTCGGTAACCGACCGGTGAACAGATCAAAAATAGTGCAGAAATTGTTCGACTTGAAGGCTGCTGCTCATAACGCTGAAAGCTGTGATGATTGCTTAGACTCAATCAAAGCACTCGTGAATCAGATGGTGTCCACTGACTATGACATCAGGTTAACTAGCGATCCTATGTGGACCGAAACGATCATTAAAAAGTTCCCTTATGCAGTAGTCAAAGACGTTCTGGCGCAATACCAAAGCAACAAAAACATAACTATTGGAGATCTTATAGCCCTAATGGAGAAAGAAATATCTTCCAAACTATTTGTTGAAACGCATTGGGGTCCTAACAGGGAACATGTAAATGAATCGAGGTTTGCTAAAGAACCCAGGATTCAAAGCCAAAGAGTTTCTCGAACTTGCGTCTTCTGTGAACGTAACAACCATGTTTCTGTAGCATGCAGAACTGTCACCGACATCCAAAGGCGACGTGAAATTGTCAAAGAAAAACGTCTGTGTTGGAAATGTTTCTACAGTAACCATTCTAGCAATCAGTGTAGCAAACCTAACTGCTCCAATTGCGGTCAAAAACATCATCCAAGTATGTGTCTGGTGAGCAGGCCTTTCGGTAATATCGCCAGACCACCGCTCTTAAATCAAGAGCCGCCAAGAAATGAGGCCATTCAGCAGAGTTACGGAGGCAGACAACGAGCCGATAACAGACTCAATAACCGTAATAACAATGATACAAGAAGGTTTCAACAGACCAACACACAGGTCACACAGGATGAGCAGGATTACGACCGCTCTCCAATTCCCAGCAGTAATAAAAGTGAACAACTGATACTTATGACGGCAGAAGGGAATCTCTGGAATAACGAAACAAGCAGATTTGAGAAAGTGCTCTTCTTCTTCGATACTGGAGCTCACAAAACAATCATAGAGGAGAAACTAGCGAATGACTTCGGTCTTCCCAAACTCTCTACAGAAACTTGCATTATGTCAGGCATCGGAGGACACACAGAACGATTCGACAGCACAACTGTGCCAGTAAGAGTCCGATCAGCGTACTGTAAAGAAGTCTGTTTCACTGTACAAACCAAACCAATCATAACAGGCGGATTTCCCTCGGTAAAGTTAACCCAAAAAGATGCCAGTTTCCTCGAGCATCACCAAATTTGCATTGCTAATTCCAAACTGAATGGAGAACTGCAAGTACCCAAAATTCTAGTGGGTCTTGACAGATATTACGACCTGGTTGTCGAAGACGGAGCTCCACAAAGCACACCCTCTGGACTTCGTATCGCCAAAACCTTATTCGGTCCCGCTATCTACGGTCGTGGTAAATTAGATAGTACTTCAAATCACCAGAATATTACATATGGTCTGACCGCTATTCACGAAGGCTCAGAGAGCCAAATGTTGGAAAAACTCTTCGAACTTGAAGGTTTAGGAATCTCTTCCGATGAGTGCGCTACAGACGACAAAGTCCAGCAATATTTTGAGGAATACTCAAACTCAATTTCCTTCGAAAATGGACATGTCACAGCACCATTTCCTTTGAAAAATAATGTTACACAGCTGGAAGATAACTACTCCGTTGCCATAAAAAGATTGGCATCCTTACAGAATCAGCTAAAATTAAATCGTGATCAATCGTATTGGTATTCCAAGATTCTGAAAGACTACGAAGACCAAGGAATCATCGAACAAGTTTTCGGAAAAGACCAAGAAGCCATAGGTACCTACTATATGCCCCACTCAGCGGTGTGGCGTCCACATAAGGCGACTCCTCTGAGAATCGTTTTCGACGCTTCCTCTAAGAAAAGAGGACAATTCTCTTTGAATGATGTTATTTACAAAGGAGAATCCTTTGTGAACAAAATTCATGATATACTTATTTCAAGTCGCTTCAGCAAATTTGTGTTACTATGCGACATTGAAGCCGCGTTCACGCAGATTAGGCTTAAGGACTCACATAAAGACTTGTGCCGCTTTCTTTGGGTCAAAGATACTTCGAAGCCCGTCATGAGGTCAAACATAATAGAATACCGCTTTAATCGCTTACCATTCGGCATTACTGCGTCACCAAGTGTTTTGAATATGGCACTCCTGGCATATTTGCGCTCCACAAATACAGATCTAGCCACAGAGATTAGCAGAAACTTATATGTTGACAACATACTGCTTCAGGGAGAAACTGAGAAAGACATCCTTCGTAAGTACGAAGAGTCGAAAAGAATGTTATCCGAAATTGGCATGAACCTCCGAGAATATATTTCCAATTCACGTGATGTCAACCTAGCCATACCAAAGCACGACCGTGCTCCATCAGGAAAAATGAAAATCCTGGGCGTCGATTACGATACCGACACCGACCGATTTTCGGTGAGAACCAAATTCGAATTAAAGCCAGTCTTAACAAAGAGGGATATAGTCAGTCAGATAAATTCTGTGTACGACCCGTTCGGCCTTGTCGGACCACTTACAATTAATCTCAAATCCTTGATGAGAGAGATATTCACCTCATATCCCGAATGGAATGACCGCATATCCACAGATCTTCATAAAAAATGGAATGCCTTATGCGAATCAATCAATAATGCCGAGATAACAGTGCCGAGAACCTTAACAACAGGAAATAGAGTCGCAGATGCAAGTAAAGAGGCTATCGCTACATGTTCATATGTAGTTTTTAAAGATAAAATGTCCACTTGTCTTGTGAGTGGAAAAACCAAGCTGTCACCAAAGAAAGCACCGCAAACAATACCAAGGCTAGAATTACTTGGAGTGTTAATCGCCCTTCGTCTCGGAAATTCTATTCTGCAGGCCAGCAATTACCGTATAAAAGAGATAACCATTGTAAGTGACAGCGAAATCGCACTGTGTTGGATCAAGTCAAACAGAAAATTACCTCTATTCGTAGCAAACCAGCGTGATCGAATCATGAAACTCAAAACCACTTTAGAAGCGAACATGTGCACTGTAACTTTCATGCATGTTCCAACTTCGCTTAACCCCGCGGATGCCGGTACTAGAGGACTCTCTTCCAAACAAATACCTGACCACATGTGGATCAGAGGCCCTGAATGGCTATCTGATAGTAAAAAAGCAGCGATGCTCAAACCAATCAATGAGCTCGAAAACCAAGAAGCTCAAGGTACTTGCAATCATGTTGAACTGCAAAGCAACACAATGACAAAGTCAAAGCCAACCGAAACGCTTATCGAAATATCTCACTTTTCGCGTTTAAATACATTGCTACGCACAGTAGCTCGTGTAGGGAAATGCCTTCACAAATGGGTCAATCGTACTAACGGAGTTACGGCTGCTCATATCAAAACCATTGCAGTCAATAAGTTTGATTTGGAAGACGCGGTCTCGGCTCATGATATGAAACTCGCTGAAAGAACGGTAATGCAGCAGATACATAGAGATATAGACTGTGAGGACTTACAAAAACGTTTTCAACATCAAAAAATCGTGCGAGACTCTGAAGAGATCATCAGACTCAGTTCAAGGCTGCAAAACTCTGTGTTGCCGTTTGATGCTATTTCGCCCATATTCTTGCCTCATGATCACCCTTTCACGGCACTGATTCTACAAGACATACACAGAACAAATGCACACTGCGGCAAAGATCACACGCTTTCTGTTCTAAGAAACCGATTTTGGGTAGTACGCCCATCGAGTTCGTACAAGAAGGCTATCAAAAATTGTACTGTTTGTAGACGTTGGCAAGGACTGCCATTCGGTGCTCCGGTGATGCCACCGCTCCCAAAGGACAGAGTTATGGTGACCAAACCATTTGCAAACTCTGCTTGCGACTTTATGGGTCCCTTTCTTTCGAGAAGTAGCGAACACATGTATGTATGCCTCTACACATGCCTGACTACGCGAGCAGTGCATCTTGAAGTGGTAGAAAACCTAACAACAGGAGCGTTTCTCAACAGCTTCATCCGCTTTGTTTCACGACGTGGTGTCCCCACGCTCATGCGCAGCGATTGTGGATCTAACTTTAGACTCGGTTCAAAAATGATCACCGACATGTTTGAAAATGAAAGCACAGCCAGCAATCCTTTGATGTCATACTGCGCATCAGCTGGTATAAAATGGATTTTCAACCCTCCAGCAAGTCCATGGATGGGTGGAGTCTGGGAAAGGCTGGTTGGCTCAGTAAAGAAATGCTTAAACAAAAGCGTGGGTCGGAAAAAATTAACATTCACCGAAATGTGCACGGCCATGGCCAGAATAGAGGCAATAATAAACACTCGTCCTTTGACGAAGTTAAATTCCACGGATATATCCGAGATCCCCCTGAGACCAGTCGATTTCCTTCAAGGAAGTATGAAGTTTTCTCTTCCATATGCCGAAGATATCACAAATGATGATGAAGTATACGATCCGGAAGTAATTCAGACAGTAAAGCAAGCTAAAGAAGCTCTAACTTCCTCTGAACAGATCGCTAACAAATTTTGGGAAAGGTGGAACAACGATTATCTACTCTGCCTCAGAGAATCACAAAAAATGCACCTCAAACAGAAGAGGCACATTTCAAGAAGTATCCCCGAAGTTGGTGAAATTGTACTCATTGGCGAGGATTTTCTACCGCGAGGGAATTGGTCCTATGGGAGAGTTGTTGAGAACATCACCAGTAATGACGGGCTTATAAGGTCAGTCAAACTGTTGCTACCAAATAGAAAAATTCTTCATCGCCCAATAAATCGGCTTTATCCTCTTGAGATAAAAAGCTCTATCGACTCCGAAATTGCAGCTCCATCAAAGCACAATGATAAAAGGACACACACTCCTCGACTGCCTCTAGAAACACGGGCAAAAACTAGAGCGTATGAAGTCATACGAGAGTTTGAGAAAAATCTCGAATGCACTCAAGATACGGCAGTATCAGATATCGAAGAAGATGTAACAAATCACTCGGTCATACATGTACATAATAAGCGGTCGACCTCAAATCGAATCATTAACAGTTCATCAGTGTTGCCGTTAGCAATACTCATGACATTGATAACTATAGCCTCAACACATAGTTCTCACATCAAATGTGGAAACGGAAAGGTCACTATTGACCCACCAAGGGACACCTTCAGTCTATGTTTTAACAGAGAATGTAAAACATTCATAAATGTGAGCGAAGAAATGACTTATAAACTGCCCATTTCTCCTTTCAACGCGAAAGTGAACGTGAAACTAATCCATAACAACAACATGGTAGCGTTATCATGCGATCCCCCAGAATTCTGTCTCCATTCGAGTAAATTTCTTTCAAAATCATTGCTTGGGAACCCACATTGTTGGCCGGTTGGTGCTCTGTTATCGGTTGCCATGATACTGATCTTCATCACAGCCACAATTTTGACCATTTCCTGGATATCGAGATTTCTTGCGCGGTCTAAGAAACAATGGAAATCCAGTGTAGCACAGTGTAGCAAGATCTAGATCAGTGGAATCACTAGGAATGGACTCACGGAATCATTCGTACCAGCCCACACCGTTAAGCGGTCGCATACTCGTCACAGCATGTATGCTGTCTATGTTGATTCATTCAGCGAACGCATGTCAACATGGGTTTTCCAGACACTCCACAGAAATAGTTTGTAACCAGAACGGAGACTGCTCCTATGAGCTTCGACGCGAATTGCTTTTCAATAAGATACAAAGAAAGCAGTGCATAGACATCCACAGGCGTAACCGAACTGTGGGCATGATCAGCATAGAGATATCCTCACTAGAGTTCAAATGTGCCAAAGTGTCAAAATTCTTTACGAAGAACACGCAACATAAGATATTTTACTCTCACCGATGTGCAGGAATGGGATCATGCACATTAAACAAATGTGACTCACTGAAACCGAATGAAACTATACCAGAGCTCCGTAAGTCACGGATTTATCCCGGATACTCTGCATGCGATTATGCTGAAGGAAGATTGCTCTCAGGTTGCCTCCTACCCCTACAATCGTGTGTTTTTTACAAAGTGGCTCACGTTCCACTCACCAATGACATTTACGAAGTGTTCGAATGCCAAGAGTGGCTTCCCACAGTTCAAGTCAAAGTAATCAGCAATATAATCGGGAAAACCGAAGAGCATGAATATCAACTATTACCATACGAAACAACAGCTTCAAACATTTTGAACATGACCATTGTGTCAGTTCAAAGGCCTGCTCATTCACCCATGAATAAAATATTCGCCCAGTCGAGAAATGAAACATTAATTTTACCAGGATCCTTTCAAGTACCGGTTGTGTGTTCCACGAGATATGATGCCCAGAGAAAGTTCAGTAAGTGCGAAAATAAAGTGGCGTGCACCTGTAGCACTGGAATATCGACTCACAATTGCAAGTGCACTGAAAACACGATCGGTCGTATTCGTGCTGACGACTCAAATCGCCTACCGTTAAGAACTAGTTTCATG
This sequence comes from Trichostrongylus colubriformis, assembly GCA_963978905.1. NCBI lineage: Eukaryota > Metazoa > Nematoda > Chromadorea > Rhabditida > Trichostrongylidae > Trichostrongylus > Trichostrongylus colubriformis. Next base: position 22,597,343 of record OZ022261.1, on the reverse strand, counting down.
GAAATGAGCACTAAAGGAAGTGATCTCATATTAACTTCATTAGAAGAAGTCACTCTGCTACTCGAATCTCAGATCTTAGTGAACAGCTCTGAGTTCATCACTGAAGACCAGTGTACTGCTCAAATGAGCGAGCTGTCCGGGTGCTACGACTGTTTCCATGGAGCACAAGTAAAAGTGTCCTGCAGTTCCCACTATAAGTCAATAGCTGAAATCAGATGCAGCAGCTTCACAACTATTGTTAAGTGTAGTCCAGAAAACGTAACAACAGAGCTCAATTTGAACTTCAATGAAGCAATAATCCAAGACTTGTGTTATATATCATGCGGGAGTTTCAGGTCCAAAATCACTCTTATAGGGCATTTATTCTACCACCCGGCTTCCAACGATTCGGTATTCTCCCACAATTCAGAAGAACAGCATGTAAATGAGCTACAGTTTCCTCAATTCCACATCCCTGATTTGAAACCATTACTCAAAACAATCATGGATCACTGGAAATTTACTATATTCATTGCTGGTGCGATTATTATAGTGACCGGTCTAATATATTTATTTGGACCCATAGTTATTATGATGACATTCAAAGTTTTATGGATATCACTCAAATGCGTTTTCGCTCCATTCGTCGCTATGTGTACGTCTGCTCGGTCGGTGACTACAAACGCGTAGCAGCTGTGCTGGATGAAAGACGCACCGGCTTCCAGAACAAATTTTTCCCTTTTAAGTTTTATAGTGGGCACTCTGGGGTCCTCACGGGTAAATATCATACACTTATACTGCATAGTTTATTTACATTTTCCCCTATGGGGATGTTCTTTGAGCAAAAATTGTATATAAGCACAGCACCGACAATGATCAGCACATGGATCTGTCAGACGTCAGTGCAATGCTCGAACAAACCGAATCCACCAATTCTCCGTCCAACGCCGACATCCTTGCCGCTATTGGGCACGTGGTAGGTCGCCTCCACATCCTCGAGTCTGCTGTCGAGGAACTATTAAAACGGTCGGAGCCGCGTCCTGTATTTTCTGTCCATTGGCTGAAAACCGCGACGGTCACAACACGTCGCGATGCAACCGCTTCCCTGATGCGGTTGCGAAGAGCATGCAGGTAGCGAGACTAGGCCTTTGTGGCCGATGTCTCAAACCTGCACATGAAGGAAGCGACGACTGTGGTGTGCAGTGTGCGGCGTGTGGGAGACCACACAACGTACTACTGTGCGCCAACCGAGGACAGCACAACTTCAAGCGACGGCGGCCTGGCTAACGAGGATTCATGGTGGAGAAGACGTCGGCAGAAATAAAAAAAAAATTGTGTATTTCAATGCTTAAATCGTTTTGTTTGTGGCCGGCGGGAGTGTTCTGGCTTGTGGCCAGAACCCGCGGTTACCCCCGCTCCATAAGGGGCGGGGCTAAGATACTCATAACCTGTTACGTCCTACCCGAGTAAGGGTACATATTCTTCGGCGCTATAAGGATAAAACTTTGTCCACTGAACCACCACTGTATTCAAAAAGAGAGATAATATCTCTCGATTATAAAAAAGGCGCCACCCTTCCGCCTAGCCACCACATAGGCGAACACGCGTGAGTGATTGCTTAGTCTATTGAAGCGAATTTCTCGTTATATACAAACGAAGGAACAATTTGATGGTGTCTAAGTTAGTTAGCTATATCTGGGCATAAAATAACCTCGAGAAAGCCTTTAAGCAGAAATTGTGTGCATGTTTTGCATTTAATTTTACGGTTTCGTTTTGATTACTGTATCCGAGCGCCGGATCGGAAACTTATAATCTTGTCACTCCAAGTGAACTGCACCTAGCAACACCATGCGATGATAAGACATAGCAAATATTTCCTTATATTGGCTACCGACCTCCTTTCATTGAGTGCTCTTTACTATGGCAATAGCACTACTAATTCTCGCCCACTTTTTCGAGTTTGGGTCCAATTCACGATTAGGCTGAAAACTTGTCACCTAGGATAGTTCGACTCCCTGAGCATGATTATCACACAGGCTTTGCGGGAAAGCGCCTAGTTTCCCTGTTATGAGCGTTGGAAGGTGCAGACAAATCATTCAATTAGTAGGCCAAAATAGTGAAGATAGCGGTTCCGTAGTAGAATGAAAATTGATTTTGCACACATTTTGCACGTGTGGTCACTCATAAGCACAAATGGATGAAAACTGGAAAAATGCAAAAATCTAGTAGAATGAAAATTGATTTTGCACACATTTTGCACGTGTGGTCACTCATGAGCACAAATGGATGAAAACTGGAAAAATGCAAAAATTTGTGGATCGAACCATCAACTATTTTGTGGGCCCCCAAACCATTTAGCCGAAGTTGAGACCGGTTTCTTGCTTCATGTGTGTGACTCTATAAAATGCAAAAAACCGTTCTGAAAAAGCTCACCTAGACCTGATGGGCCTTCCTTGTTAGAGAGTGTGGAATACGCCTTCAAGATGAATTAGCCGTGACACCACGGTAATGATAGCTGGTATAGTGTTTCTGAATAAGCTTGTTATACCTGTCCTCCATTAAGTGCACAAATTGTGTACACTGCCATCTCAAACTCAGGTGAGGTATTAAGCAACATGGCAGTTTGCATAGCTTTCCACTCTCTCCAAGAAAATTGCAGTGACAACAGAACACCCTGAAATGGGTAGTAATATCCATCATATAAATCCACTACACGCATATAGGTGGTGATACACCACTATGATAGTGTTTCATTTTTATGTTGTTCTATGATGCACGCTTTTCACAACAACACAAAGAAAAGTTGAGATTAACAGGAATGTGGAAGACTGGAACTCGTCACGCATGTCATGGAACACGAGCGGCCATCGAGAGGAGACTAACTATGTACGTGGCCAGTCTACTTGTACAATCAAATTCAGTGGTTTACGTCTCCGGTGTAACAGCATATTTCCACAGTTTACAGTTAGAGTTCAGATGACCTTTTTCTTCTGAATATTGATTTGCACCACCTACATTATTCGTATTGCTGTTAGCATCACAAGCATTTGTGTAGGAGTGAATCAACTGATCGCGTTAGCCTCGGAAGTCTGCTAGGTATATGCCAATTATCAAGGTGGTATGAGGTGTTATAAAGTTTTGAAATGTTATAAGATGTCACTAATCTTTGTTCTTTGTTTACTTTTAGAGCATGCTGGTGACAAGTGCCACCGTTCCCTACCTCCTTATCTCGTAAGCCTCAGGCATTGACTGGAAACACAGTGATCCGCATGAGTACGAGGCGAAGAAGCAAAAATCATAACTTTTTCTCTAATGTATCTTCAAACTCCGATTAATATTATACATGAGCTCAGAGGTGACAAACAATGATAAGATCAGAGGTGACAAACAATGATAAGAAATCTTTTTTTCTCAGGAGGAAAATTCAGGTCAAAAGTTGGTAAAGATTCTTCAGTCCGCTGCAGCTGTCTGTCACATTTTGATCAAGTCAAATCCTCATGGAAGCTGGTATTTTTTCCAGAACGGGAAAGCTTGAGTATGACTAATTTCAAAAAAAGGTGAAGCTGAGCTGATCGAACAGGAATATAACCAGACGATGTTTTTCTCCAGGTGACTTGGACCTTTGAACTATATACATACATCTATCACCCTAACACTTTCTGCCCAGCACTTTATTCCGTGGAAAAAGGTTTTCTTTTAATTGCTGATTACTTACAAGCATCTCTACTATTATAGACACTTCGTCTGTCCGTCCCCCACTCAGTCTGTCACGAAATTCGTACCTCGCGTCGCAGTAGAGGTGGGACTCAGAATTTTTGAAGATGATACATAGGGAGTGGTAAGGAGACATCAGTGGTGAGGGAACGGGCGTGATAGCAACTGATAAAGGCTGATAAGGAACCTCGAAAGGTGATTGATGGAAATTCATATGTCACGTTGCTGCAAAGCTGAGACCTTGAATTTTAAAGGTGATATATACGGAGTGGTAAGGGGACGTCGGTATTGAGGGAACGGAAGCGATAGCATCTGATAAGGGCTCATAAGGAACCTCGAAAGGTGAATGATAGAAATTCATATGTCACGTCGCTGCAAAGCTGGGACTCTGAATTTTTAAAGTGATACATAGGGAGTGTTAGGGAGACATCAGTGGTGAGGGAGCGGGCGTGATAGCAACTGGTGAAGGCTGATAAGGAACCTCGAAAGGTGAATGATGGAAATTCATATGTTACTGGGACCCTGAATTTTTAAGGTGATATATAGGGAGTGGTAAGGGGACGTCGGTATTGAGGGAACGGAAGTGATAGCAACTGATAAGGGCTCATAAGGAGCTTTGAAAGGCGAATGGCGAGGAATTGATATCTCGCGTCGCAGCAAAGCTGGGGCTCTCAATTCCTGAAGTGATATAAGGACGAGATTGACGGAAGGACTTTTGTTTCCCTTTTCCGTTTTCGCCGATTCCCCGTTTCTGAAACTGTTCGAGTGATGATACTGATCGATCGAGATCGATCAAGCGCAATTAGTATGCTTAGATGTGTGACGCGCGCAGTTGTGTGCGCCAGCCCAACTGGTACAATATTAACCACCGTAAGACCCCATAACACTCTGTGACTTCTAGCACCTCGTAGCGCCTTGAAGATACCATTAGGAATAATTTTGGCTGTGGGGAACGATTATGGAATAGGACGTCGGGTGATCTTAATGCAACAGTAGAGAAAGAAAGGAATGAGACGCGGTTCAAAACCCGAGAAACAGTTGTCCAAAAGTCCTCATGCCTTCTGCAGGAATATCCGCTGAGGAATAGAAGCAGACAACGAAAGGGTGGGTGTTCCCCTCCCTCTACTCGCAGGAACCGAATACGAGGCAACTAAATGGCGCAAAGAGATCGCGTAAAAGACCCCAAAGCGACTTCTCTATACGAGTTTCTTCATAGACAACTTCTCCGTGAGTCATTTGCTCGTTTACAGAGAATATGTCTTCTCAATACTCATTTCTCCTTATCCCTAGCTGTATCCTTGATAAATACTGACAATTTCACACCTAGCATGATGGTCAGACCAGCGAGGTCCAGTTGCCCTTGTGCACAAGTGTTTGCGACGCTAACAGCAGCACGAATTAAATGGTGGTATAACGCAAAATTAAGAAAGCTGAAACCGTCTCAAACGAGCTACATCAGTGAATAGTACATAGAGGTGTGCTGTTCCTCGGCAATGTAGACCTCAACTATAGAGATCTCTACGAGTATGGTACGGTAATCAGGACTATGTAGGCAAAGTGCATCTCACAGTGCCCAGTATATCCCATTATAGAGGAATTTAAACTCCGTTTGTTGTTTCATTTTCCTTACAGTGTGGATCAAAAACTGAATCACCGAAACGTTAGGTTACACAAATATTATTCAGGGGTCGTAAACAAACTGAACCCTTCAATCCGTTATAATACCTGTACGTGTGAGCTCGACTCTATGATTACTAGAATTCCTTCGGAATTCTGTTACAACTGCTTGCTGACTTTTGTACAACTTCTGATAAATGTGAACAGTCATCCTCATCATTTCTGATTATTTCAATAGCGATATAAATGAGTTCTAGAAGCATCATTAACCCGTCGTTGTCATCATTCGTGATTGCTAAACACCGCTCGCAATAACGTTCACAATAGCTCTCCTCATTAGCTATTCGGTGGTGATTGAATCAGTTATTGATCGATGTGATTAATCGAATTGGTTGCTTCGTTATTCATCAAACCAGCTCCATCAGTGCGAAGAATCTCTTACATCGGTAGTCCGGCCCGAACTTTGTGAGTCAACGTTTCTGCATAAACTTTCCCGGGCGCTTATCGCGAACACTTTTCAAATAAAATCCCCACGATAGCGATTACAAATCGTTATTGATCTTTCTCATTCATCGAGAGGACGACAGCTCCGAGTGTCTAGTTTTTCTTTCACAAGTCAGTCGTTTTTATGTATTTACAAGGCAAAAAGGTGAACAGAGAGAATACAAACATTGTTCATCTGACTGGAATGTGGTCCTCTTCTCTGTATTTCGGTTAGATACAGTGGTCAGAAATTAGTTGGAATAGTTGTGTCGTGCTAAAAGGATTTCTGGCGAAACTTCCAGTAATGGGCTTAAGTTTTCACAATCCAAAATTTTGCTTGTTTTCAAAATTTTCTTTGGGGGGGGGGGGTGGAATTCGGCGGTTCGAGGAGAATCCTCAGATCTTGAGTTGAGAGGTGAGCCATGTATACCTTTCCGGAAAAGTTACGCGGTTGAAGCCTCAAACAATCTCTTTGCCACACCTAAAGTGGGGTTGAGTGCATGCCTCAGTATCAGTCGATGGTTGTGTGGATTCAATGCATAGATTCACTCGTTTTCATCCTCTCTTATCACACTGTAAACATTGCGAAGAAGTGAGTTGAGAATCGCTAAAGAAAGGGGTTGATTGCAGTCATAACCCGAGATGCTCCAAGGTATGTGGCGGCTCTGCACAAAGTCACCCACCACACCATGAGCCATCAAAACAATATGCGTACTGCAGCTACTGGGGTTTGCTTTGCAGGCACGTGTAGCGATATGAGAGGGAGATTTTTACACTCCATAATTGGATATGCAAAATTTACTATACTGTACAGTCAAATGACAATAGATTTACATTTCCTAATTGAAATATGAGTGGGAATGTTCCAGTGAGTACAACAAAGATGACAATGTCATCATTGGATGAGAAGTTCGACTTCAAAAAGAGACCCACTTGCAGGCGTGACACTCTACAGGTAACAATAGCTTGTATACCTCATGATCCTGAATACGCTTCCTATTTCAGCTAAGCGGTCGAGTTCGTTACATTCGCCGCCTTCGGTTCCGCATCTATTATTTTCTTGATCATCCGCTGAGTGCAAACAGCACATGGTATCATTTCGGTGTGTTCTTCTAGATTGCGGTGTGTTTTGAGTGAGGCCCATGGCGGCAGGAGTAGAAACGTTCTATCTATTTGTAATAGCCAAATAATTTCACGCACCCACGTTATCTGTCGCGCTATAGTATCGTAGAATTTGCAGCCCTCTGATGATCTCAGTCGTAGGTCCTGTATGCTTCATGTCTGAAGGCGATAATCGAAGGGGTTCCAGCCACGGTAGAAAGGCAAAGAATGTTGGGGTATGTTTCAGGAAGACCCAACTGCTCACGGCCACGCGATTTCTACCGTGTACGACACGTCCTTTGGTGGTCCGTTGCGGATTGGCCTTATTCACAATAATCACAGCGCGAGGTAAACTGATACGCATGGGGCGATGACCTTCTTGGAATCGGCTAACGCTCGCCAAAGGCTAAAGGTGTAGATTCTCCTAGAGGCGGGATCATATAGTTGGCGGATTTCTGGAGGCTGGATTGTGTGGTGAGCATGTCTGGGGAAAACGAAAGACGCAGATGCTCAAAAGTATGGTATGCTTCTGCACATGAAGATCACTCTCAGTGCTTTGTAGATGGCTATGTTTGTATGAGTGAGCAGGCTGCTCCCCGTAAAAGGAGATCGAAGCAACCTATGTGAGAGTATCCTCATTATATCGTATTGGGTTGAAGAATAAGTTCCCGCGGTTTTTGTTCTCTATTTTTCAGATTTACCCTTAATTTTTCGACAATGCTTATATATGTTTTTGACAGAGCTTTCTCTGCCCTACAAAACGTACCATCTGTTTTTCGATTCTTTCGATTGCCTAATATTTATGAGGTTTGGAAATGACGGAAGCTGAAGGCAAAGATTGGCACACCCGACAATCTTCCTCGTCTGCCATCGAGATCAAAAAAATATTAGCAAAGAACTCCGGAGGCTTCGACTTCAAGAAGTTGTTGACAGCTAATTCGACGTCCTCCCGATTGGTGAATTTTTTTCCAGCAAAAGAGGATTGAAGAGAACGAAGTATGTGGAAGTCTGATGGAGCGAGATCTAGTGAGTACGGTGGATGGGGTACAAAATCGATCTCCAGCTCACTCAGCTTACTCTGAGTCCTTTTCGACGTGTGTGGCCTGGCGTTATCCATGAGGAGTAGGATTTTGCCTCTCCCACGACGGCGACTACGCAGAATTTCAGCTACTCTTTCCAGCTGAGTACAGAATTTTTCAGAGTCGACCATAGAACCAGTTGGAACCAGTTCCCAAAACACCGGGCCTTTAATATCCCACCAGAATGAGAGCAACTCCTTCTTGTCATGATCGGGATGTTTCGGCTGTGGTTTCGGCAATTCATCGAAGTCGACCCAATGTTTTCGGCGCACCGTGTTATCGTAGACACAATACTTCTCATCCATGGTAACGATGGAGTCGATCCAGGAAAGCGTGCGATGACGGCTGAGCAGAGAAGTGCACACTTCAACACGCTTCTTCTTGTCGTGAGAGCTGAGAGCGTGCGGAAGAACCCGAGGCAACTTTGCCACTTTACCTGACGCACGAAGAACATCATGTACCGTGGATTTAGGAACACCCGAGGAGGTGGCAAGCTCGCGCACTGTAACGTTAGGTCGTTCCTCACAGATGGCGAGTATGAGCTGCTTCTTTCGCGTCAGTGGACGTCCTGAACGACTACAGTCTTCGAGACATTTCCCTCCTTTGTCGAACTTGCCGTACCATCTAAAGCACGTCGCTCGAGAAGGTGCTTGATCCTTCATTTCTTCCAGCAAAAGCCGATGGGCCTCATCCGCGGATTTACCTGAACGATAGTGTAGAAGGAGAGCTGCCCGATACAGCTTTTTTTTCTCATCCATCTTTAGCACGTTTGTGAAAGATGAAAACAGTATGGACCATATGCCCTTGGTGGCATACATGTACTGGACGTGAAACACTAAATTCCAGAATTTTGTCCTCTCACGACTTCGACGTCCAAAAATACTTAATGTTAATCTCACCACTGCATTTGTCTCATTACTTTTCGGACAAGCTAATACTAGTATTTGGTAAAATCTCGAGTCCTTGCGAAAAAGTGAGGGTGGGCTTCTACTGAGTACCCCATTTCTAAGCCTCAGGAATATCAATTGTGAAAGTGTGTATATTTACCATAGCTTACAATACCCGCCTTAAGTTTTCAAAAGAAAACGCGGAACCGCGTTTTCTTTCGTTTTTTGCTGTAACTCGGTTTGTTTTGCTTCAATCTCCATATAAATACACATCAATCGAATCAGCTCACCGAGCTCTATAGAATAGTCTCTTCCAACTTCCAAAAACATATCTTTTTATGTACTCGCATCCACGAAGTGCCAGTGGGCACTCACCTGCGAGCCACACGCGCTATAATTATAACCAGGAGGCAAGTCTGCAGTCAACATACAAAACTCAACAACTTACGGAGATACTACCCTTGTCAAAACTAAATTAAAGATTGGTTCTTAATCTTTGATGGCGGTATTTCAGTAGGTGTCACTTCACCCAGTATGCTATAGTAGTCACCATCTGATTATTGTTGAAAGAAAAATAAATTTTCTTAAATTTCAACGGTCTTACCTCATCCAGGGAAAAATTCAGTGTACCGGTTGAGTGTATCACTATTTATTTATTATAAAAACCATGATGACCAGAAGTAAAATTATCGATCCTTTTCAAAAGTTTTACCGTCCTACCCTGTCTGACCCCTCGATCTCATAGCAATTAGAGCTCACTGAGATCTCCCAGACAGGTATTGCTCGGCCTTCCACAGTGATATGCCACTGCATCAATCAAACAAATTGACATGGTAGTTTTATGCGGAGTGCGTATGTTTTCAATGTCTGTTCTCAGTTTTCTCAAAAAAACATAAATCGAAAACAATATAGAAGATTGCTCAGCACAACATAGAAGATTCAATTGATTTATGTATAAAGTCCATGATCATAAGTAAAATTATCGATCCTTTTCAAAGGTTTTACCATTCTACCCAATCCTGCCCTTGCCCTTTTTTTGAGGTTCTATATGAACCATATACGAAGGAAAGGAATCTTTCATATTGTTTTAGATTTGTCTTTTTTGAGAAAATTGAAAGCACACATTGAACATATATGCACTTCGCATAGAATTACCATGTTATCCAATCTGTTTGGTTGATGCAGTGGCATATCACTGTGGAAGGCCGATCAGTACCTGTCTGGGAGATCTCAATGAGCTGACTAATTGCTATGAGATCGAGGGGTCAGACAGGGTAGAACGATAAAACTTTTGAAAAGGATCGATAATTTTACTTCTGGTCATCATGGTTTTTATAATAAATAAGTAGTGATACACTCAACCGGTACACTGAATTTTTCCCTGGATGGGGTAAGACCGTTGAAATTTGAGAAAATTTAAATTTTTTGAACAATAATCAGATGGTGACTACTATAGCATACTGGGTGAAGTGACACCTAATGAAATACCGCCATCAAAGATTAAGAACCTATTTTTAATTTAGTTTCGACAAGGAAAGTATCCCTGTAAGTTGTTGAGCCTTGTATGTAGACGGCAGATTTGCCTCTTGGTTATAATTATAGCGCGCGTGGCTCGCAGGTGAGTGCCCACTGGCACTTCGTGGATGCGAGTACATAAAAAGATAGCTTTTTGAAAGTTGGAAGAAACCATTCTATAGAGCTCGGAGAGCTGATTCGATTTATGTATATTTATATGGAGATTGAGGCAAAAGAAACCGAGTTACAGCAAAAAAAAAAACGAAAAAAAAAACCCGGATCCGCGTTTTCTTTTGAAAACTTAAGGCGGGTATTGCTTATCAGCACTCACACGTATAACGGCTCAACACGTTATACGTGTGAGTGCTGATAAGCTATGGTAAATATACCATTCAGAAGCCGAGTTAAGGTGAAAGGGGTGTCGGTAGTGTAATGGATTAGCACATATCCCCGGAAAGGATGAAGTGCGGGTCCGAGTCCCGTACGGCACCGAAGCTTTTGCACATAACTCAGCATCATTGTAGTAATTGTGAAAGTATTCAAAAGATCAGTGGCAAAGTCTTGTAGAGCAGAAAAAGCTCTGTCGAATACGTGTATGCATTTTCTCTCCAATCTCGATGGTAGGTGAGGAAGAGAAGATAGAGAATGTGCACACGTTTGGTGAGTACAGCATTTGTGAATCTTAAAAACAGCGAAATATTGAGCGATTTGATTAAAGGCACTATCATTGTAGAGCTGAAAAAGCGCTATCGAAAACTCATGCGCGAAATTTTTTTGGTATCGATGGCAGACGAGGAAGATGATGTGTCGGGAGTGCCAGTTTTTGTCTTTAGCTTACTTCATTTCCAAACCTCATAAATATCAGGTAAACCAAGGAATCGAAAAACAGATAGCAGTGTTTCGTAGAACAGGAAATGCTTTATCAAAAACATAAGCTTCGTCGAATGATGAAGGGATCAATGTGAATAACAGCGAACAAAAAAAAAACCGCGCGATTTTATTCCTCCCAATGATTACATGCGTGGAGGTCGTATGGTTAGACAGCTGCACTTTGACGTACTAGAACTGCCGTTTTTTGAAAGAAGTACTGCTTTGAAGTGAACCTCCCCCTTCTTCCCCCCCCCCTCCCTTCCCCGCCTCCACAGCTGCTGCGTAGAGGCAAAAGGGCATTATACTACCTTCAGCGAAGTGCAGAACTTGTTTACAAAATATGGGAAGAAATTGGAAGGTGTTGTTCATTCAGGAATTTTTGCCCTTGTACTCGTGGCTGTGATACTTGGAGCTACTACGTGGCAGGACCCACTTGTTCGAGGTTAATCTCTTGGAGTATTTCTACAAACCCCTCGCTAATTGTTGCTTTGCAGCAGTGCACATGTATATGGAAATGGCACTAGCCGTATTTTTTATCTGCGAATTTTGTGTTCGAATGTGGTGCATCTCAGCGGATGCAAAATACTGCGGAATTAAAGGTGAGACGAAAGTTCCGCTTGTTTCAAAAAGAGAAAGGTGTTACTGTTATGCGAACGATCTCGTCGCAGCTGGGAGTGGTAGCTTTAAAACTCTACGTACTGTGGCAAGCATTCTGAGCTGCAATCAAAGCGACGCGACTACGCGCTGCGCATGTACCGTCTTTTCATAGGATCTGTCAGAGTTTTGTTCCTCGCCCTGTTGCAATTTATTTCATCTATTTAAGGACGCCTCCGATATCTTACTCGATTAGTCTCCTTAGTAGATATAATTATAATTATTGTCACATCGACCATGGTATATCTTGAGAGCACCTACATATCAGACGCAACTCTCGACTACTTGAGACTTATTCAGGTGTGTAATATTTTGAAATATTTTGGGCCAGCCAACATTAATGGGGTAAGTACCACAGGAGAATAGCGTCGTCAACGGATTTGATGAACTGAGCGTGAGATGTCATCAGTTATAATAACTTCACGGATGGCTCATCGAGCCAGTTACGTGCCCACCGCACGCGCTTCAAGGACACCGGAATGGGGTAATTTTTGGCCTACGGTAGAACAGTTGTAGTTCGGACGAGTTCAAGGGGCCGCCATTGCACAAATCCGCCAGTTTGGCGCCTTGGAATGGTGCCAAGATAGATGTTATTATTATAAACTTAATCTTCTATTTGACTTTTCCTTTTGTTCTTTCTTATATTGTTTTAGATGTATTGTCATAGATGGATGCTTATGTAGTTGGGAAGGGGCACTCTACTGCGCTGGGAGTCAAGTGCAAAAACTAACGTTGGCCCGCGGCCGTCTCCTACAGCGGACAACTCGGATAGTCAGTGTGTTGATGCGAATGGGATGCGAATACATATCACAGCGTCGTGCTATTGAATCCGAGTTTTTCGCCGATTATCGCTTTTAACCTTGAGTGATCGTTACAAAATGCTCATTTCTATGCATCTCCCTCTTTTTTCGCACCCCTTCCGGCTCCTTTAATACGAATAGGGGGTATCATTGTCCTACAACCGACAATGAGCTGAACTTTTCGAGTTGCAGAAGGATGGTTTTGAACGCTTTGCAGATACTTCGACTATTTCACATGGACCGACAAATGACGACGTGGCATCTCATCAAAAACATGGTTATTCTGAGCAAGTACGATTGATGCTTTTGACATTAATATCAACGCACCCTATTGTTGACCATGTTCATGAATGGAAGCACGAAAAAGACTCTCTGCAGTTGCGTGCAGCACTCACCGGCACATTTCACCTCCGCGGGATGAGGTGCACCCGTAATCGTTATTGGTAGACGGCCACCGAGCGGCGTGTCGGCCAAATCCCCTTCGCACATCTGGGTGTAGCTGAAGCACCTGTAGGACAATTCCACGGATGTAATCCTCCTACTATTGGACGCGTAATGCGCCTTTAACACTACAGTTGAGAGCGGTCAATCATGCTTATGAATGCGTGAGGGAACGACTCACCTGTGTTTAACCGTATGTGACCGACCTACAAGGCACTTGGCACGATCATCCCTCTATTCTAGGACTTGGATAAGCTGTGAAATATGTAAAGTTCAATATACATATGTGTTATCATATGTAGAATGCCATGAGGGTGATGAAAGTGTTGATCACATAGATCGCTGAAAGTAACGGTAGCCACCGCACGCCTCTCATTAGGCCCAGGGTCAAGCGTTCAGTTGAGGAAAATTTGCAGAAAATACGACCTCCTCCCAAAAAGCGGCCTCAATACGACCCCCTCCCCTTCCACTTAATCAAAAGGATAAAGTTTTGGCATTAATCAATCCCTTTCTGGGATGCGCCGCATCCCAGAAAGGGATTGATTAATGCCAGCCGATGTACAGGACAGTGCTTTTGCCCTCCCAGACGAGTCTGGTACCATTTTACTGACCCCGGAGGGATGGAAGGCTTGGTTGGCCTGGGCGGGCGTTGATGCGGGATTTGATCCCGGCACCATGAGAGTGGGGTGCGCGCCACCTGTCACTACACCACCTCCGCCCTTCGCTTTCACTTATGTTATTGTTATTTTCATTTTGCAATAAATAATAAGTGAGTGCAAAAATACTGAACGAAATATTTTTATTGGTATATTACAAGAAATTTGCTTCAACTGGACTAAACAATCACTCACGCGTGTTCGCCTAAGCCTACGCAAAGGGAATCTCCTTTCCCCAGACTAAGGCTAATACCAGGATAATAAAAAACTCGAATTTGCCTCATCAAAATCATTTCATTGCAAGATTCGAACCCAATTCGGCTAGTGCTACGGCCTCTCTGCGCTCTAACCATAGCGTTGGAGACAGTCTCTAACGCTGTGGACAGAGCGCAGCATACTACTTTTTCCACACTAACTCCCTAAACACCGAAAGAACATTATAAAGCAACAAGAAAACAAAAAGAGGAACGAATCGCCGACAAATATGCGCGAAAGGAATATGTGCGGCTGCGTCGCGATCTGAATGGAGCGCGTTATCTCCCCCATAGTAAATCCCGACATTTTCAAAATACTTTAAACTTTACCTAGAGCCCATCTTTCAAACAGCTGTGAACTGTTTTCCTAATAATTCCCTTAGATCTATCTATTGGCCGCTTGCTTTCCCTAATGGTTGCTTAGTTCTCGATACGGGTTTCCAGATGAGGATTAGATGAGGAAAATTCCGAAGTTTTTTTATTCAAATGGCCATAACTTCTTTCAAACTTAACCATATGAGTGCATTCTGGTGACGCGAGGTCTGCTCGGTTGCCGCTTTCGAACGACTACCTGAGCTATGCCATATCTTCAAAACAAAGCAGGAAAAATTCAGGAAAGCCAGTCGAAGAAATTTTTTTCGTCGAACTTGCGAGATCTTCGCCCGATTCTTAGGAAAAATCAATTCATTGTTACTGAAATTTCTCTAGTACGCATCTTTCGCTCTCGAGCGCCTACTGGGAGGGCGGGGAGCGTCGGTCAGCTTCTCTGTGGGATGCGCCATGCATGAGGATTTTATCCACATTCTCAATGAATACAAACGTTTTTGCGATCCGCATAGTGGCCGCTAACACCAAATTACGTACTTGCAATCGTAGTAAGATATGAAAGAATTCCATATCAGCCAATTGTTCATTTTCATCCCATTGTTTCTGGAGTGTCCATCCACGTTGGTACCCGTTGATAGATATCGCTTTCCACGGTTAATTGGTGAATTTCGGAGGTGTCTCTGTACGTGGTTTTGGTGCTGGCGGACCAATGAAAGGGTTATTGGCATTGGTTGACTTCGTTGTAAATCGCGCCATGCATGAGGCTTCCATGATAATTGAGTTAAATTAGCTCCAGGTTCAAACCCAGTTAGTCAGTTTTATCATTTCTCTCCTCACACTTTAGACACTCAGCGTTAGAAATTCTGTTGATCAATGCCTACCTAAACGATTACGACCCCCCCCCCCTTCCTAGTGAACCAAATACGACCCCCCCCCCCCCCGTTGAGGATTCCTCAACGGAGGTTTGACCCTGATCAGGCCCCAACAGAATGAATAGCTCCGGAAAATAACGCCTTCATTTTTAATGCTGCCTGGAATATTTGTTTGATAATACTACCAAACTATTTGTCTTTTGACACTTGAACACTATGGGAGATCTGAATAGCAGGAAAAGTGATTTTCAGATGGGAGCTGTTGGCTGCTTATTACATTACTTTTATTTTATGCTTACTCATGGTTAATCTCATCTACATTAGTGAGAACGAAGGATTTATATTCTATTTTCCGATTAATTCGTCGGAAGTTACAAGTAAGATCTGGAATCTGCTACCTTTGGATGGCTGGATTAGAGAGGCATTTAAATTTGACGATTTGTGGTGCATTGGCGCAATAGTATTTACAGAGAACTCCTACTCATTCAAATTCATATTCAGAATCGGAGGAATTCTTAACACTTGCTCATGCATGGTGGTTTACGGTTGTGACTATACCGACCATAGGGTGAGAATCTTGAATACCGATTCGCGGGTGTGTGCCATTATGACACGAAATTCGCGTGGCCGCGTCTGATGTGCGGCGCGATTCGTGCGATCCACAGGTGCCGTATATGGGCCGGAAGTGTGTACTCTAATGTCAGGATTTCGCGCCACGAGGAGCGGGATGCGAGGCAGTGCGTGCGAGCTATGCGCCTCTCTACAGTTGTGCCTTAGAGTGATAACACGGTTATGCTAGGGGCGTCATCAGATGTCTTGTAATCGCTATGGGACCTTACAAACGGCGCCGCTCGTCTTCATCGCTTCACCTGCGACACGCAGCGGTGCGAAATGCTGACATAAGGGTACACATCCGTGGTTTGGCCCAAAAGCGATACTGCGTCTTGGTCTCAGTTTAGGCATAGTCATCCAGACTCAACTACGCCCCTAGTTCGCACGAATCACGCACGCTACGTGCTCAACGCTTCGAAGCGGATTTCTTGTCTCAATGGAACACGCCCTACATCCGTGGTATGCGACACTCCCACATAATTGACGATATGCGACGCGTGCTGTTGTGAAACAGCTTTACGTCAGAGTGATTTCAGAAACGACAACATTGTGCAACAAAATGTAATGGTAAGAATTTCTTATGAACTTCTACATTTACCATGCTTTCCAAAAGGCAAACATATACTAATTGCGTCTCGTTTCGACAGCACGTGTCCTAGTCCTACATGCTATAGAGACTCATTTGTTGTGGAAGTGAACAAATAAATAGTAGCTTTAATTTTCAGCTACGGAGATATCGTTCCTGAAAAATGGACATCAAAAGTTATTGTGTGCTTTCTGGGCTTTCTAGCGTACTGTACGTTTGTTGCTGCTTCAACACAAATATCCGTAGGTATGTTACAAACATTACAAGCTGGACTTTGTATACTCCAGATATCGATCAACTGTAGCTCTACACCTTTGAAAGGCGCTCACCTGCAGGCATCCATGTGGCCCCTACCAGAGGAGGTTTTGAAGACGGTTGATGCGACTATTAAATGAACCAATTTTCTTTCTACTTTGAACTGAGATCAACGATTCAGGTCTAACGCTCATGATGGAAGAGAATAGCAAGAAAGAGTGCAAAAATAAGTTACGAAACACCTCGGCTTCTGTGATCCAGTTCTGGTAAGATTCACTTGCTGTAAAAGTGTTGGAGAGGCTATGGTTCTCTTTTAAGGTATCGATTTCATTTAGCTAGTTCGAGGAGCCGTCGTTTGACTGAGTATTTCCGGTAAGTGCTACCCAATATGTTACATGTTACTTCCAACTTTTATGGTTGTTGATAAAACTAGAAAAATAGCGAAAACTCCAGAACAGGGAATCCCAGGGTGGGAACGTGTCGAACAATAGGACGTGAAAGGGAAGCGGGGTTAATGATAGCGTTCGGACAAATAGATAAATACTTTTAATCGGAAACATAGCTGAAAGGAGGTTGGGCAACAAAACTAAGAGAAGTGGACACCCTGTGCAAGTAAGCGGTACGCTAATTCTTGATTTGAAAGATCGCAGCCACATGAGTGCGTTTGTTTTCCGCTTTGTTAAAGGTGCCACGAAGGGTAATCTGAATCTGGTGGATTGTTGAATATGACAGTATAGGTGCTGGGTAGAACCGCAGAGGAGAAAAACAGCTTGAAGCGATTAGAAACCCGTTTGAAACCTCAGAACGTGAAGAAACCCCAGAACGAAAGCCCGTCATTTCATGTGCTGACGAGTTTTCCGACTCGCTGCATCAAAGTGAGCCTGGGTAACTCAGGCCACGGACGTTGCTCCTCCCCTTCTGATTCTGCTCGGTCACTGGGGCGTGTCGAAGCAGGAACGCGTACATAATAGGTTGTAAGGAAAATTTTGACCGGTTTTGCAATTTCAGCCTCGGTAGATCAATGAACACCAATAGATTCGCTACATTTTCGGCAACACTATGCATGTTCAAATGTTTTATTTTGATGAACGGCAGACGATTTATATTTTTTAAAACAATAAAGGTCGACTCAAAACTACCATCCTTTCTGCATACATTGCTTTGAGGGAGCTGTCTAGATGCTCGAGAAAGTGGGGCTCAGTTAGCGCTAGACGTGGTGAATAAGATGGACGAATAAGGACTCCAGTTTGCAACTGCTTCAATTACTGGAAGAGGATTTGTAGAAAATGCGCTCGCGCATGGCTGCTCCGAGGGGTCGTGCGGTACCTATTTTTTGGTTTTTTTTTTCGAATTGAGGCTACTACTTGTGGTGGTCAGCCATATTTGTGTGGAAAATGCCAATACTTTTAGGTATTGCTTGCAACCATAAACATTCATCGCTTTCTGCGGTTTTATTAGTCAGAGCAATTTGAGTTATTGAAAGTTCGAGCAATTTATTCGTATTTCTGCATCTCTGAAACCAGGGACAAAGGGTTTCATCCAATGCTTCACTCCTTCCCCTTGTAGTAACCACATTTGTGGTTACCTTTGTGTGACTCGACTAAACAAGACTTCTGGAAGTGGAGTCATCCAAAAAGGGTTCTCTTCACAGTACTTCAAAATCTCCCTGGTAATCCAAAAACGTTGTGGCATTCCAAGGAAAGCATATGTTCAGATAGAGCAGCTCTTTATCTATCTGAGGAGCACAATATGTAGGGTAATTCATGTTGACACGCTGAAGATTTGAACTTAACTTGTGAAATTACAAAACCGGCCAGATCTTTCCTTACAACCCACTGGAATCATAATGAGGAGCGACTTGCTTCTATTAAAGGCAGCGATAGGAGAAATTTGGACGAACAGTGAAAAATGTAGTGAATGTGAAAGTCGAGGTGCTCAGTTATACGATGGTGAAGAAAAAACGGAGGGAAGTACCAAAAGACACGAGAGATAAGACCGCATTTCCACCGCTGATGGTCGACGCGGACGACCTTTCCATCAAGAGTCGGGTAGTCCAAACGAGTTTTTCACTGGCATGTTGCCAAGTCGTAAACACGAAAGGATGTTTGAAAATTCGGGAGCATCCAACTTCTGAAGGGAGCACCAAGCAAAAACTGAGAAAGCGCGCCGCTACCGTCAACCCCTGCCGCATCTCCTCTCTCGCTCTCATCGTAGCCAACCAGGAATCACGTCGCCTGGAGGCGGGGTCTATCGATCAAGGGTGTCTGATGCAAACCATTCCGTTGCCGCCACTACAGCTCGGGAGCGCGCTTTATGGGGGATTTCGCCATAAACAAGGTTCTTAGGCCCATAGTTTCCATGTAAGTGACTTCTTTTAGGGGTCTTTCAATAACCACATTATCGCTAATGCTGCCTTTGAAGCGATTTGCGATACACACCGTCTCTTTGGCCTCGAAGCGATCATTTATTGTGAAGATGCCTCCCCGTCATTGATATCTGAATTACCTCTTTTGATGCCTTTGAAAAAATTCAACTTCGAAACTGGATTTATTTCAGCCGTATATGCCTCAAGCTGTACATTACAGCCAGGCGGATGAATCGGAATCGTCAGATGGAGCATAAGTTGCGAGAGAAACTCGAGAGGTCTGTCGCAAATTAAGCACTGACTGTTGACGTAGAACAAAATCGAGATCTATGTAATGCTCGGGATGTAGAGCTCTGTGGGTGCCTCTGTGCGATGAGCCTGCTTGTAGCTATTACGTTCGGTAACTATGCACTGCCTCTAGCCAAGTAGCAGCCGCTATCCAACATTCTTCCTGCATTTCGGAATAGTAGACTCAAATCAAGTAATTAGATGAACTTTTCTTAGAAAGAAGAAACAACGAAATACGGTTGCCGCCAATGATCAAACATGGAAAGAACAGCTAAGCATGGGGGTCGCACAGCAAATGATCCAGACATTTAGCCTCGATGTAAGTTGGACGTGTTGGGCAAGCTTTCTGAATGGAATTTTTCCGCAGTGTCTGGAATTTGGATTGATGTTTATCATCCGATTGCTTTTATTTTCAGGTGCAGAAGAATCGCAAAAACCCTCCACTGAAAGGGAATTTGGTAACCTCACATATATTGTGCTCGTCAATACTGTGAATCACACCCATACTGTGAATAATTTGTGCTATTCAGAGTTTGCCGGAAACGGTGAGCGATTACAAAAACGTCGATGCAGCCGAGAAGGGTTCTTCAGAGGCAGGTTGCACTTTCATATTGAACGTGCGAGACTCACTGATTCCTCGCAGAAAGCAGAAACCTCACTCTTCTCAATTGCCCATCACTCGCTCCTTCCCCTATCTCTTAGAGGCACCGGGTGGGGTTATAAGAAAGTAAGGAATGAGGATACATGTTCTGTGAAAACCAACTTTCACTTTCAGAAGAAGTGATGTGCAGCGATACTTGCATTGAAAAAGCGCGGCTTGGAGTTTTATCACGATCCCGCAACCCAGCGAGTCGTCCGGCCGTTCATCTGCCGCGGGAGTTGCCGGCGAGGCTGGGAATCACTGGTTGGAAAGGGGTTCTATTTATCGAGTTTTTGATCATTCACTTCCGTTTTTTCTTCATCGTCGTATTACTGATCATCTCGCCCGTCATCATCACCACTTTTTCTCAATTGCAAATTTTCCCTATCACTGCCTTTAAGCCTGCACCCTCACATGGGGCACGATGTTGAGTCGTTAAGGCACTAGTCGAAAACCGCGATGAGATGACAAACCTGTCTCTCAAAGATTTTGGTAACAGAATTGGCAACTGCATGGCTTGCATCCCTGTAGCGCGTATTATCCCTCTGGCCTCTCGCTCAACTTTTTTGTGTGGTTCTTCCTTAGAGGGTGTTCATGAACTTGTGCGATAGTGGATATTGAGGATAGCAAGCCGAGCGAGAATTTAATTTATTTGGACCGTTTTTCCTACTTATTTGCATTCATGGTTGGCCCTCGAAGCCCTTTGCTTCCATGATTAGACGTGGTAAACCATTTACGATCATCGCGAGGTTTGTGGTCAACCCTGATACGTGGTCCATTCAGATCTCGAGCATGTTTGAACGACGTGGATCAACCGATACAAATCTGTCATCGTCCTTTGATATTTCTGATATCGAAGCACAAATCGACATGAACAATTTGTATGACGACGAGCGATCGGATTCCGTAGACATTTCAGGTGTGGCAGGCAGTACCGCAGTTGTAATGAACCTCGCTCTTCCCTGTTATACTGGTAATCTTAGTTGATCATAGTCGTACGAGAAAAAGGATGAAATATAGAGCCTGTAGATACCGCATGACTGCGGGTATCGAGACAAAAATTTCGAATGGTAAAGGGTGACCACTGAAGCCATTTCAGGAGTGGAAGAATGGAGGCTTTACAAATACAGACCTCTTTTGCGATTTTTCAACTTCCTACTGTTCCGGCAGTACGCCAAGAAATTCCGCCGTTTACGGAAATCTGATCGATTACTCGAATTTGACGCAGAAGTTCGTGAACAAGAGAATGTGCGGCATCAGCATCTGAGAGAGGTATAGACGTCCCATATATGTAGATGGTTTTTGCCCCGATAAGTTATCATAATCTTTTGTAGGAAAAAAGCTGAAGGATAGCTAAACGGGTGGAGTGTTGGGAAGAGCTTAAAAGGCATACGTTGTGGAGCTGCTATGCACAGTCGTGCGATCGCATGTGTCGTCGGCGCACTCTCACTTAAAGGAACCGGAAGGGGGTCCGATACAAGAGAAACATACAAAGAAATGAGCATTTCTTAACGAACGCAGAAGGTTAGAAGCGATAATCGGTATAAAAACCCGAATTCAAAAGTGCATCGCTGCGGTGTGTATTCGCGCCTCATTCGCATCATCGCACTGGCGTTCCGAGTTGTCCGCTGTAGGAGACGGCCGCGGGCCAACTTTAGTTGTAGCACCTGACTCCCAGCGCAGTGGAGTGGCCATTCCCAACTACATTAGCACTCATGTAAGTACATCTAGAAACAATATAAGAAAGAACAAAGGAGAAGGTAAAAGGAATGAACAACTTTATAATGGAAATATCTTCTCTTGACACCATGCCAAGGCGTCAAATTGGCGAGTTTGTGCAATGGCGGCCACTTGAACACGTCCACACTACGTCTGTTCTACCGTAAGCCAAAATCACTCCCTTACGGTGTCTTTAAAGGAACCGGAAGGGGTCCGAAACAAGAGAAAAATACAAAGAAATGAGCATTTTGTAACGAACGCAGAAGGTTAGAAGCGATAATCGGTGAAAAAACCCGAATTCAAAAGTGCATCGCTGCGGTGTGTATTCGCGCCTCATTCGCATCATCGCACTGACTTTCCGAGTTGCCCGCTGTAGGGGACGGGCCGCGGTCCAACATTAGTTGTAGCACCTGACTCCCACCGCAGTGGAGTGGCCAATCCCAACTACATTAGCATTCATGTAAGTACATCTAGAAACAGTGTAAGAAAGAATAAAGGAAATAGTAAAAGGAAAAAACAAATTCATAAAAGAAACATCTTCTCTTGGCACCATGCCATGGCGTCAAATTGCGGAGTTTGTGCAATGGCGGCCACTTGAGCTCGTCCACACTACGTCTGTTCTACCGTAGGCCAAAATTACCTCCTTCTGGTGTCTTTAAGGGTGTCATTTTGTCTTCGCATGCCCGCGAGTGGTAACAGACCATCTTTGCGCAGGGAAAATAGCACGCGATAGTGTGCAGGACGACTTAGAGTTACAACCCTAGCCAAAAACGAACAAAAAGGAGTACAGCCTCCACACTCACACAATTCATCCTGCGATTCAATGGTATCGCACCTTTCTGATGAAACTTCCGTGATCCCTCCTCATACTTAGCAATAATTCAGCTCGAGCTGAGAGTGAATGCCATGCTTGGAAAACCGGGCGTGTCATCGCTTGCTGGGAGCAATGGGGAAAAGCTATGCATGGCACGTCGTTTGGATCTGTGTGAGTCAAAAATGACAGATATGGAAGAGATTATGAAGCGGATCAACGATCTTGTGACAGATCTATCTTCGATACTTCAGTAAGTACTGATTGCTCGATGCATCGCCTGATTATTGTTTGCAGCACTTTTGTTGGGGTGTGTGTCGTTAGCACAGGATTTTGCACCCCAGCGCAAGGCGCACAACCGTACGTAGTTAGTCCCAAAGCGCCACGTGTCTGGACACTACAATCGCTTCAAGGCCAACTACATTCGGCACAGTTCCCATGCATAGTGACGCGCGTCGCGGTGCGGAGTCCTGTCCTGACGATGCACGCATTTCTCTTGCCATCCACGGCAAATTCATCTTTCCAAAGTGTTTTGCGCTGGTACATAGCAAAAAGCCACGAACAGTTGTCAAAAACTCCCTTTTTAATGAGACAGGGGAGATCCAGTACCTGGAGACGACTTAAAGGCAGTGGTAGGGGTAATTTACTTGTCATCGTTCCTTCCGATATTTGATACCGACCGGTGGACGTGTTCACCACGAAAGCTGGCACCTCAAGCACCACGTCATTGCGATCAATACGGCTTTAATACGATACGATCAGTCATTCCTCCGCAAAGTCGACCCTAAAGGCGGGCTGCCATGAGAAAGGTGCCTTGACCTGATGTGGCTGCTTTCCCCACAGCTCAAGGGGGCGCCTACCGCGGGAGATCTCCCCATACATAGGTCCCTCAGACCCGTATCTTTTTAGTTAAATTCCTTTGGGGATTCCTTATCACCCACATTACCCCTTCCACTGTCTTCAACGTAGTGATTAGATGGGCTTTTCAACAGCTTTACCGAAAATTTCGGTTATCCAGTACCACTTTTCTGACAACTCACCGACGAACGCGCAGGCGCCCAACAGGGAAACTGCAGCAGACACCAGTTATACTGAGAAAGTTATACGATAAATTTAGGCATAGCCCTGCTCGTGAAGCACTTCCACCGATTCCTCCAAGTCGTCGCGGGCAACACTATCGCCGACGATGTGCATTTCAACGGCCCAGTGCCCGAGAGGACTACAGCGACAGAGATGAATGATTGCAAAATAGCGTTAACTAAGCCAGGGATATCATGAGAAATAAACGAGCCTTCTGGAGGTCCCAAAGGGCTACATTGCCTACTGAAGGTCCGTTGTTGTAGAGCCTTACTATTGTTTGCAGTCTGTATTCATACTACCGATGTTACACCCTTACCTGTGAGAACGAGGATCGCAGCTCATTGACCGATTGTCAGATAGGTGAGAGAGCGCAGCATAGCTGCGCGTTTAATACGGTCAGTCTTATCAGCCCCAAATGGGATTTGAATAATTTTTATTGTGTAGAACTTTTGAACGCTCACTTCTATTTGATTTCTCTTTTCAACTCTTTCTACTCTTTGATGTTTTGCTTTCCATTTTGTAAGAATGAAATCATAACTAACAGCTTCTTTGGTAAACCACCCATGATAGTTTACTTGGCCAGTAGTTTCCTGCTCATAGAAACGGAACCAGTTATTGAATCGTATAACATCGCCGCCTTCGATCTCTCCGGAGAAAACAGATTCAAAGCCTGGAATAATACTAGTGACAGGTAACAAAGCAATGCAAATGAAGCTATTTTCACGATACTCATTCAAGCGTGTATGGACCGACTGTGATTGGTGGTTTGGTAGCAATGACCAATGACTTCACTCCTCTCACTAGTTTTACAAGCAAACTACAAGGATTAAGCAGCTCAGGGCGTGGCTGCGTTCAAGGACGCATAGATGACACAGGCACAACAATTGCAATTTTTATGATAACTGCGGTAAGTACGGTGAACGATAAGTGTGCGTGATGTAATAGCGGTGCCTGCCATTTACCTTGTCATAACCTTAGCAGTGAACATACCTGAGCTGCCGACGGCAGCATTCCTTGCGTACTGGGTGAACCAAAGGGAATGGAGGAGTGCTTTGAAAGATACGCCATCAGAAATGGTTCCTAAACGAAAACAGTAATGCTTCGGATAACTCACATTTATAGAGAAATAACAGATGAATAAATTAACTCATCCTCGCCTTGTTTCGTAAGGAATTGCTGAGTACTTTGCATGACTGCCGTGCTCATGACAGCGTCGAGGAATGTGTCAATGGTGGACTCCCAGTCTGTCGTAACCACTTCCGGTATATCCACATCGGGTTGGTTGTAGAAAGACTGGAGGCAAAAAAAATCTTATGTATACCAACAATGTTCTCCTTTTCAAGTCCATGTGTTTGTGCCCAGTAATGCACTCATGAATCTACATATGTATGGCCGACCAAGGCACAAAAAGCTGAAACATACGATCAGATTGTTGTAGGCCTTATACGTGGCTCCACTGATTGCCTGGTTGTCAACTGAAGTGAACAATGGTTGCTTGGCGTTGTCGTGCGAGAAGTTCTTGCTAGACGCCATATTCTGGATTTTTTGAAAAATGATTAGAAATTATCAGTAGATCAGGGCAACTGTAGGATTGAAAGCTCGGTGATCGTGAGAGAGGAGTACATTTATTATCCTTTTAAAACAGAACGAGAGAAATACGAAGAAAGTGAGCAAAATGTATGGCACTGACTACGAGCCATATGACGTATCATGACGAGTGTTGCTGCAAGGTTCGGGAACAGCACACCCGAATGGCGCGCGTGCATCAAGACTGTCCCACTAAGTCATCGTGCTTTACCAATCGTGTGATCGAGCACGCTAACTGGGTACCTTGCTGGTCCTGTTGTGGGTTGTGGACTAGATAAAGCGGCCCAAGCTGTTGTACTGGAACAGTCCTGACGCACATGCTCGGATGGCTGATGAGCCGTTTCTAGGCGTGTCACAAAAACAGGGAACTGTACCGCCCAAATTCGTGGCCTGCCGCACGCAGCACATGTGTGGACGTAGAGCAAACCGCTCGCTCAGAGGTTTCACAGTCAAAATGTGCAACCACTCAGACGGTGTTATCTCATCTCCCTTTCGATGCTACGTTTACTTGTTCTCATGACCAAGCCGTGACCGTGCACATTTGGTGAAGGTCTTCATATAGAATTTGTTGCACACATGAGAAGTTGATGCATAAGTGAACACTTTGGCTCTACAGACATGGCCAGCAATAATATTAGATTGTTTCAAAAGTCTTGTAGTATTTTTTTCGATCATCACTTTTTATTTTTTTCGTCCAACAAATAACAATTAGGCAACAACGTATTGGCCATTGTTATCGGCAACCCTCTGCCACTTTATAGGAAAATCGTTGATTCCCTTCTCCCAGAACTCTGGGTTCTGAGAGTCGAAAAAGTCAGCGATCGCCTTCGCAAGCAAATCATAATCAACGAATTTTCTCTTGGCCAGGAAGGATTCGAGAGGATGGGTAAGGTGATAGTCAGAAGGAGCAATGTCTAGAGAGTATGGCGGGTGGGGCAGCACATCCCAGCGGAGCTCCTATAAATTAGCCTGGGTACTTTTCGCGAAATGGGAGCGGGCGTCGTCATGAAGAAGGGTAACCGCGGACCTTTTCCGGCACTTTTCTCGAACAGCGACGGCGAGCTGCTGGAGCTGGTGGGTGCATACGGCAGCGGTGACTGTCTCGCCTTGTACCAGCACCTCACGGAAAAGCATTCCTTCCGCGTCCCAGAACCAGCACAGTCCCAAGCGTGGTTTGTCTTTCAGTCAATCTCTCCGTTGCTGAAGCTGATGAGCCAGCGTTGCACGGTCTCATAGCTCACACATCCCTTGCCCAATGCAGCGCTGATGGAGTGGCAAGCTTCCGTCGTTTTGGTGCCGCAAGACCGCTCATTTTAGATGACACCGCGAGTTGGGTGGGTATCGACAACGGGCATTGTAGCTCTCTCCACGGGATCTGGTGGGTCAATATATATTTTCCTAGAAAGCTTAGGGAACGTTCTACCATATTCCTGAACCGCATGGACCTGCCTCGAGTGAACAGGAGTTACTGATTTTTTTTTGAAAAATACTACAAGACTTTTGGCACAACCTAATAGTTGTCCTTGTTATCCATGACTTACAAATGAGATCAGGCATGGAGGAAAATAGACAATTGGCCACAATTTACCTGATAATTGAGCACTGTGTATTGGTCCAGGCGAGCATCAAGTGGCACCAAGGCGTTCAGAGCGTCTGTAACTTGCTGATCAAATGTTCGCAGATCACGTGCTGCAAAAATTTTATTGAATGATGCGTGGCGTAGAACCGATACAGTTGATACTACACTAATTGTAAGTTATGAGGGAGACACAGAGGATCTTAAATTCCCAGCAGCAGAATGTTACCGGCTAGGACCAGTCAAGTACCCTTATGTCAGGATTTCGCACCGCGGCATGCTGCAAGCGAAGCAATGCGCACGAACTAAAGGCGCCATGTGGTCAGGTCCCGGAAGGATTACAAGTCAACTGCGAATCGCGCCCCTAGCATTACCATGTAATCGTTCCGAGACCCAATTTCCGCGACACGCATATCTCGCACACACTGTGTCGCACGCCGCTAGTCGTCGCGCGAAATCCTGACATAGGGGTACACACCCAACTCCGGCGACATGCTTCGATTTCATTGTGCTAACTCACATCCTATTGAACTAGAAGAGGAGATATAAAGTGCCGTTTCTACAATATCTTCAACAGGCCTAGCATGAGTACATGTTTGAATCCTGTTCGAACCCCAACAGCTTGCATACCGATAATGTTTTATGGCTAGAGATAACAGTTAAAAAGGAACTGGTACAAAGCATGACTGCCGATTGTTCAGCCGGTGCAATACAGAATCGCAAACTTTCTCAAAGACTTCCTACGAATTCCCTACGACTTTACCTAATGCGAACTCATTCAAAATACTGCGTCTAGCTAGGAAAACTGACAGTATTAATGAAAATGAGGAGCTAGTGGGGAGCATTTTAGGCCAAGCGTCCGAATCCATATTGGAGCACAATGAAAAAAGCCAACAACGATGGTTGGTTGCGATCTAGAACATACGACCTTACTTGGGCAGGGAAGTAGCTTTGGGGTGGATGATCCACTTCCGTCTTCGTCCTTTACATTCACATCGTGCTGATGAGCACACTTACTGACAAACATCAAAAATGCAATCGCAGCTGCGCAGGAAAGGCGGCTGCCATTTGATTTTGTTTCAGTGATGCCCAAACACAGTTCAAATTGCAGTCGTCAAGCTAAATGTTGCAATGCGACTTTTCGACGTATCGGTGCGCCTGTCCTATGTATGTACTTCCACTCAATTCTGTGTCGATGGGAATATCGAAGATGTCTCACTAGCATGAAGATTTGCTAACTGAACTCATAGAGGAAGTTTTCGGCCCAATATGGATATACTTAGGAATAAGACAACCTCAAAATGAAATTGCGTTGTTTATCTGCACTTTTTTCAAGTAATACTTTAATCAGTCCAGCTTCAGCTTCATTAACACTTCTCTTCACAGCTGTACCAGTCGACCAAGAAAGCGGAGCAAAACCAAACCTCTGATTTTGCCCCTTCTGGCCGCTACCTTCTCATTACATCGCTCTACCAATCAAGGGTTCGAGGAAAATTGGAATGAGCATTCTCTCAGATAATGTCTTCTCCTATTAGAGCAGCAGCGCTCATTCCGACGTCTGTGATCATTGAAAACCACAATCCATATCGGCAGGTCGCGCATGGCGTATCCTCTGTGTCATTATTTTTTTACTTTGGAAATGCAGAGATGTAGTTTAAGCCTATCTTTGACTGCAGTGACCTGCGGCAACCCCGTAGTAGCTCGCAGCTACTATATACCGTAGTAGGATCTGCCTGGAGCTCGAATATCGCACAAAGCTTTTCAACGAAATTGAGAACACCAATAAGAGGGTCTCACTGTGAAATTCTTACAATCAGTTCCTTTATTACTGAGTATAACCAATGACTGACCTTGAGAAACGCCAGCAACTACCAGCATCAGATAAATAAACAAAGTCATCATTGATTGTTACTTGAATCGCAACGATCTGAAATTCCATCTACTGTGAAGTTCATAAGAGCTCAAAAACGGCTGAGATGAAGTGAACCCCAAGGGTAGCGGCGCTGGATAGTTACGTGGAGTTGGAAGTGTAGTGGCGTCAAATTATTCGATAAGAAGCTATGACGCTGATACCCTTATCGTTTGTACGCTTTTGTTGGCGACACGTGGAAGGCTTCTGAACTGTGACCACGAGATCAGCCGAACTCCGTATGGAATTGTTAGGGAATTCCACTGAAAGAGTGAGCGAAAGGGTGCAACAATACCGTCCGGCACGACAGAACAAGGGTTACCGAACCCTGCTCAAAAGGGTGTTCAGAGGAACGATTTTGAGACCGGCCGTTTCTTTCACTACAATCCATGGCCATTTATTTACACAATTTTTCAGTAGCCGATCTTGAATTGTTGTTGTACGCACCACCAGGGGGGTGAGGTTAATGAGTTGTGTTTAGTTGTTCGTTTCATGGCACAGCCTCCGTTTTTTGACTGAGAGTTGACAAATAACCTCACTGACGTTTCTGCGGCTCATTCTTGAGGGCACCACCAGGGTTTTGTAGAGAGGAGGCGTTCGTCTTAAATGCACCGGATGCGGTAAGGAGAAAGTGGGAACTGGGAGTACATGTTCTTTGAAATGAAATCTTTTACTTCAGAGAAAGTGATGCGTAGGGAACCCTCATTGAAAAAGTGCGGCTTAGGTTCTTATCACGATTTCGCGGCACGGAGTGTCGCTCTTCAATTCATCAGCCTGGCGAGCTGCCGGACGCAAGCTCGCGGCCGGCTGATTTAGCCGCTCGCCCATCTGCAATCTACCCCCGGCGAGTGACACAGAGGGGCGAGAGAGGAGGAGTGTTTACAGAATCCTTCGCAGTTTTATTTCTTTATTTCTCGAGTGTTACACTGCTGATCTTACTTTCATATTCTACAATTTGCCAAATCTACCCCGCATTTTCCCCTTGTGACCTGGTTTGTGTTGACGCTTTGATGCAGCTAGCGGAAAGCGCAATCGGTGGTAAGGCGAGTTCCAGGATCAAGCTTGGTGTAGAGCAACATTTTTAGAAAATGCAGCTCATGCACCCATCTTCAACCTCAAGTGTGACCTCTTTCTGACCCACTTGGTGTGCTTTAAGGGAAGCCAGTTGAACTGCTATGAAACTGACGCGAATTTCATAACAGTGCTAATCAAACGCCTCGAAAATGCTAATGCAGATGGAATCTTCATGCTCAAAAGAAGTTCCTCGAATTCATCATCCCTTTGTCCATGAAATTCCAAAAACTAAGGGTGTACCTGGATGGTAGAGCATGCAGAAGGTGCTGCCGAAGTTTACACCAAAAATGCAACAATTTTTGTAGTTTTGTGAGTGTATTTTGCATATCGTCATTGGCGTAAAAAGGGGAACAAAAATCATTGAACTCCCATATCTAACCATTAGATTTAGGCATACGTATGGCAGGCAGTTTCTGCGATCTCATTTTTGATTCTCCATTTCCTCGTTTAAACGCCTTGGTGAGAATCGTATACTCTCTTGCGATGTCTCCAGTACCCCTAGGCGCCTTGACTCTAACTGAGTAGCTAGTTTTTCTGCGAGAGCAAGAGTGAAGTACGTTTTCTGATTATATTTCAGGGGCCCTGTTTTCAGTGAGTGTGCCAGCGTGTGAATCCTATTGACAATGTCCCTAAGTGATCGCTGGCCAATTTCTCTGTGGCTCTAGTTTCGTGGAGATGATGCCATATGATCGGATGCGTCACTGGTGAAACCTAAGGGAAACTTTAGAGACTTGTGTCTTTGTCACAGTGCGTGATTATGCTATTCAAGGTTGCAATACCTAAGCATCCTACTGTACATTACCTCATTCACTCGAAGCTGCGTAGTATGAAAAAATTCATGCGTTCAAATGGCTTATAATGGTGTACCTTTCCTTTCGTATAGTTGATGACACGATGCATCAAATTTGTAGTCGTTATGTCGCTGTCTGCTCGACGGTTCTTCGTGTTGCCACTTGGTGCCCTTGTATATACCAACTACTTCGATGAAGTTTATTGACCGTAATGTCACCGCTTGGTGGAGGCCAGAAGTTCCAAGCTGGACCTTACTCCAACTTCAGCAGATTGTTAAATTGAAGTTGGTATGATAACGCATCATCTCATCTACTCATCACATCATATCATGTTTTGATAGCGTTGCCTGATATTTCTCTATCGACTCCTCGCGAGGATAGACTGAGACCAACCTCCAGTAAGACTCTTGAAATGTAACGTTGCAGCTGCAATACCGCAACCACTCACCACATAACATAAAACCGACACCAAATACACCATATACATCACACACACTAAAAACACCATACATACCACTCACACCACGCACACCATACAGACACCACACTCACATTACATGCAAACAACACACACCATACTTCACGCGCCACACACACCGCACCGACACCACAGTTCCATGTTTTGAGCCCAGTGTTGATTTGCAGCGTTAATAATCATGCGATTGCCGTCGTTCTCTCCCACAGCCCTCGCAGTCAGCGTTCGATACCAGTCCCACTGTCGTGAACAGCACTCTGAAGTGTGTGTTCGTAGGTTTTAGTGCTTCCGTGCGAAACTTTGACTGTGGCCCGCAGTAAGCGGGTACAATTCAACTATATATAGTTGACGAATAACTCAGATTTCTGCGGACGACTCCTTTCATATGCCACCAGTAACGGGCAACTATACACACGCGTAACAGAAGTTTATTGCCACTTTATGCACAGGATCTTCTATAATACATTTTACTAGACTTTACACGTGGTATTGTGAGTGGAACTATGCATAATATTCAATTTCATCTCGTGGAAAAAGTTATGAAAGGAATGAAATGAGGGAACGCTGCACCTAAGAAGACTACATTGTACAATTCACTCCGGGATACCTACTGAGAACACACTTAGGTCACGCCTCTTTATACATTTGAAGTGGTGCTGGTCCTCCATTGGTTGATCAAGGGTGCTCCTTTTTGCCATTCATATGTCGTTGCATGCCGGCCGCAGTAAGCAAATACAACATAATTATACGTGACGGAAGAGACCAATTTCCATTTAGAAATCCTTTAAGTGTGTCACCAAGTACCAATTTCATTCAGTTACCCCTACTCGATAGACCTCAGGTGGGGTTTGTTTCTTAAGGCTTCAAACTGCTTCGGCGTAGCTTATGCGGATGAAGCGGTTATCATTTTTAAACACATGTTTCGTGTCCACAACGTGCGATCTATTGGTGATAGTAAACTCACGTAGAAAGGCTGTACACTAGTGTAAAGTGGTGGCACACAGTTCATGTAAACATTACTTCGCTTCGTCTTGTGCCTCCAGATCCCGAGAAGATACGATGGGAACGAAACGCTTGAAGGAAGCCAATAAAAGGGCCGAGATATCAGGCTTGGCAGGGAGGAGGACAACTTCAAGTACTTTCCAACATCGGGAGTCCTACCGTTACTGTCATCATCTCCACGTCGTTGTGATCTCTCATCCTCGGTATCAATATCATACAGGTAAATTCGTTATGTTTACCGTGGTGTCTTTGTTGTACTTTGTCATGTCAGCCAAAGGTAAAGTTGTTAAATGCACTTGGCGTCCTGTATGGTCTGGCTAGCTGCTAAGAAAGGGCCGACCAAATCGACAACGGCGCCCTGTCTACTCCAGCACAAATCTAACTTGGCCCAAATCAGTTCAGTAATTTCTTGGTGCCCATGTTTTCCCACGTACTGCGTCATCGACAATCGATTAACTCCATGCGGATATGGATGTGTGGCGGTTACAACAGCATATGGTGCTCATGTGAAAGGATAATCTACCCAAACGGCCTCCATGAGGCTTTTTAATGTTTAATGCACCACATACCGTCTGCAGGATCCCTAACGTTCACTTATCAATACACAAGTTGGCTGGAGCACAGTACTGTGCGCATAACACCGCGGGCGTCATTAGGTGGATTGAAATAGATTTTTTCTATAAACTTTACTCACAGATTGCAACAGCCCAGCCCACTATGGGTGGATCTCCGCTCATTCTGAGTTAAGCTCAAGATAGCTCGGACATTGGGTTAAAGGAATCGTCCACGGAAAATGAGTTTTCGTGTTACTCATGTATTTATGTTGTATTTGCCTAATGTTGGCCTCATGCAAAATTTCACGCGAAAAAATATGAATCTGGCTGAGATACAGCACCCCAAAGTGCGGTCCCAGTGGGCGGGGCCTCCGTGTGAAAGCCTCGTACCGCGTCCGCCGTGGTCGGAGACACATTGTAGGAATAGAAGGTTACGTAAACAGTCCTACTCTCCGTTCCCAACGGCGGCGGAAGACGGGACGAGGCTTTTACACGGAGGCCCCGTCCACTGGGACCGCACTTTGTGGTGCTGTATCTCAGCCAGATTCACATTTTTTCGCGTGAAATTTTGCATGAGGCCAACATTAGGCAAATACAACATAAACATATGGGTAAGACAAAAACTCATTTTCCGTGGACGATTCCTTTAAGCACAAATGAACAATTCAAATCCAACTCGCAAAAACTTTATTTCCTCCTACCAGAAGATTAGAACAAGCTGTTATCAATTAACTTTGGGATAGGCTGTCGCGAGGCACTTTCCGACGGAGCACGATTGTATGAACGATACGACCTCAATGGGGTGTCCATCGATGTTGAATCTACAGCCACCATTCCTGTTGCTATGCGCAAGGGCACATACGCTGAGCAGAGAGAAGTCGAATGCTGGAAATAGTGTGTGCATTTCTTGATGTATATTCAGGCCTACTGATTGTGGACTTGGACTGTCTGCACTGCATCTGCTCAGCCGGCGAGAGTGCAGACGAGACTGAATCTGCATAAGCCCAGAGGGAGCTGCTTTTTCTTGTAAAATGCGGCACTTGCAGGAGGGCGAAGGCAGCAGAAAAATGAACACCTTTTGCGCGTGAAGGTATGTTTAAGATGTCCGTACACTCACACGCACACGCTAGGCCCAGGCAGGGCGGATTACCGCTTCTGCATGAGGATTACCGCCTATGCTTATCTCTAGATCACTGAACCACACTAGTAGCGCTAACAATGGCACAGTAATAGGACTTGTCCACCTGTTTCAGACAGAACGGCAGTTGGTTGCCACAGCAAACGCGCTCGCGACGTGAAGTTCTTGATTCGTTGGCAGCTCTCATCAAAAGGAACCAGGAGGGGTGAGGATAAAGAGGAAGATTTGGAAAAGTAATCGCTCTGAAAAGAACATTTGAGGTCAAAGGCGGTAATGGGTAGAGTAAGCAGGATTCAAAAGCGCGAAGTTGTGATCTGTATTCGCATCTCGCGCTCATTACTTAGAACGGCAACATCACCTTTCCGAATTCCTCGCTGTAGGAGATGTCATTGGTTGTCTCGTAGAGTGTATTTCATTTATTTGTGGTTGTGTGAAACAAATGAAACAACAAACAGCAGCAATCAAGTGAAACAATGACTGGGAGGATAAGCGGAAGGGTCAGAAATAGGATGTTCCTTGAGAAATCTATTGAATTGACACTCGACGTCTTACAAGGGAAGGACCCCAGGTCGAATTGGCCATTCGCAATGGGATACATATGCTCAGACGTATTTTCGGACGCTGATCTCGAATCTGCATTCAAAATTTGCGAATTGATTTTCTAAGTGGAGTTATGGAGGTTACTTTTTTGAATGAACGGCTACACGTTGGATCTCGTTGGCGAGGCATTGTACCATAAGCACGGCCGCTGCTGAGCTAATAATGGCCTCAGTGGCTTAGTGGTAGAGTTACGGATCTGCAGGACAGGTGTCATGGGTTTGCTCTCCGCCGGTGCGAGCTTCTTTGCATTTTGTGTTTCATTGTCAGTAAGTGTTTTTCTTTCACTCCTGGACGTTTTTTTTTGTACTAGTACCTATCGCACCCATCATTTACTCTGCCACTTTATTTATAACTACTAACATTCTCACAAGGGAAGGATACGAGGTCGAAGAGAATCCCGTACCGCACGAATTAGGCGTTGTAGCGTAAAGAGATTATGATATTCGTGCAAAGGGGGTCGAATTACACCTCTGTGCAAATTTTCAGCCAAATCCAGTTTTTGGTCCAACTTCAGAAAATTGGAGGTGGCCAGGGGATAAAGTGGAGTTTTTGAATTTTCTTTTACAGAAACCCTGCAACCTAGACAAGATAGCCTATACATACCTTTTACATTTACCTTTTACACTAAATGTACAGAACAAGCGTCAAATAGGAGCATTTCCCAGTCAAGGGTCAACGACCTCCTCTTTGTTCAGTGGGTGCCACCCTATAGCCCATGAATTTTTCCGAAATTTGGTCAAATTCTCGAATTGGCTAAAAACTTGTAAATTGGGGTAGCTTGACTCCCTAAACACGGAAATCGCCCTGGTTTCGAGCAAGAACGTCTGGCTCACGTGCTATGGTTTCCAAACTTACCATATAATAGTTTTGTTTTTTCAAAAAAAAACTCCATAACTCTGCTTAGAGAATCGTTTTGCAAATTTCGAATACAGATTCGAGATCAGCGTCCGAATATACGTCGGACCATATGTATCCCATTCCGAATGCCCACTTCGACCTGGGGTCCGACCCTTGTTAGCAAGGAGCTGTGTGCGTAATGTGTGCACTAAGGAACTACAAGCGTTACGTCTCACCGTAGGCCAAAATTGCCCTTTCCCGATGTCTTTAAGCAACCATTGTGAAAACTGCAAACGAACCTGGTGAAGTGCCGAAGAGGAATCCGCCCTCAGGCTTGGTGCGGTTTTCCCAGGCATAGTGGAATTTGCCAATGAGGTCCTGGAACCACATTTCATTCTTTAAGGCTAAACTTTTGATAGTTACGTGAACTGGAAACCTTTTAAATTGGTGATGCTTTTCCTTTCACAGAAAACAGAGACGAAAGTGATTTGAACGCTCAAAAAATGAAAACGACCAAAAGAGTCTGTATGCTGTCATCTGTATTTTGGTGATAGTACTTTGGTCAGAGCCGAAATATTTTTGGTAATATGTCATGCATATAAAAGTAACGAAGTAGAATTACTCTCAGCGTCCCGCAATCCATCAGGAGGAGAAACTTACATCGACGTGAGTATAGTATCCATAATAGTCGACACGATCGGCTTCCTGAAGCATGTAGTACTTGACCCAACTGTGTTGTCCATCAACTCCGTGACCCTTCCATTCTCCGACAAACACATGCTCCCATCCTGTAAAAAAATAAGGATGTATGTCATTTAAGGAATCAAGTTGTGCCATCAGCAATCAATCAGAAATATTTCTAAAAAACTGAAGCTTGGAGTTGCGAATGTAAGGAGTTTTCAAGTTGGGACACGAGACTGTGAACAGAGAGCTATCTTCACATATGGATGTATATAAAGTGATACGATTGACCTACTTCGCACTTCGTTGATAATTGCTCCGCACGTAATGTGTGGAGCAGCATTAAGTGCGAACATTACGAGGTCTATTACCAGTCACACAACTCCATTACCTGAGTACAATAGATACCAAGTACGAAAAAGCATTCAGCCTCCAAGTTTTCTCTTCTTCTAGTTCTTCTTGTATTCGATTAGACATACACTGAAGCATTCAGTGTATGTCTAGTCTAATACATATATTGTGTCAATGTAGTTCAGTGGGACGCACGAGGACCAGCACCCAGGAATTGTCGACCGTTTTAAATCAGCAGTATGTCAATCAGTCAATCATACTCAATTCTTTATTTCTACCTGATTCTTACATAAGAGATGTAGGAGCTTATCCTTAACTGAGGCATAAGCTAAAGGCCTGGGCAAGAGTAGCACGTCGAGCGCAGGGAATGGTCTCCACCCAACGACTCGAGTATCTATTGCATCAAAGTGAAACGTGGAAACATGGACGCAAGACAAGAATCCTTTTAACTTTGTTGGCCATTATTCGGACAATTTATGTACTAAGATTGCTCTCCCTCGCTGGAAGGTTCGGACAGCATCCATATGTGGATTTTGTGTATAATTTATAGTCATAGAATGATGTCTTAACCCAAAACTATCGATTTTCGTGCTCAAAATGTCAAAGTATCCCTGACTACAGTGCCAACTAAATGCCCAGCGAAATTAATTTAATCGTCCGAATCGGATTCAATGATTCACGTTCGATTGATCATGTCATTTTCTCTTGTTAGCTATGATCCTCAAGTTACAGGGTTGCGAAACTAACAACTCGCACCTCGGTATTCCCGTGCATAATTAATGTTGTTTCCTACATTGGGTGCGAAGCAGTCATTAGCGAGGTGCGAAGTAGGCCATTTGTACCACTTCATGCACACCCATCGTGAACTTGGTTTCTTGCTTATCCCTTACAATTTTACTTTATTTTTTAATGCCCTATGTGAATGCGATGTGCAGCGTTGCGATAAAGTGTGATCCCTCAACCTCACCCTCACCGTTGATGTCCCCTTACTACCCCCTAGATCACTTTAAAAATCCAGGGTCCCAGCTTTGCTGCGACGCGAGATATGAATTCCCCCCATTCGCCTTCCGAGGCTCCTTATTAGCCCTTATCAGTTGCTATCACTTCCGATTCCTCACCATTGATGTCCCCTTACTACCCACTATATCACTTTGAAAATCCAGGGTCCCAGCTTTGTTGCGACGCGAGATATGAATTTCCCCCCATTCGCCTTCCGAGGCTCCTTATCAGCCCTTATCAGTTGCTATCACTTCCGTTCCCTCACTTGGAGACACTGCATACTTGATATACTATTTTGGCGCTCAACGGTATAGGTTACGTGGATATATGAAATTTTTTAATTTTGGCATGCCATCGCTATGCCGTCCCGCTGTGCCGCTGTCATCAAAAGTCTTGGTCTTTCTACAGAATATTAATGTTCTCTGAGGCTTGCTCGTTTTGTTTTTGTAAAGAAAGCCGTTTTTCTTGACCAAGCCTTCCACTTTATTTGGGTGGTCTTGTAGTAAATTCTTGTAAAAAATCATGAAAAGTGGCAAGCGGCGCTCAAGTAGAAAAAATGTTGACAGTAGGTTCAGGCACCACATATTAAAATTTTGTCAAATTTGGTGAAGTAGAAAAAAAAGTTACGACAAAAATGTTTTGGCCGAAGACTTTTGAGCGCTACTTTGAGCGTTTACCCCTCCGATAGTGCATATAGACTACCGGAGGGGTAAACGAAAAGGTAAGTCAATATCAGAACCCTGATAGAGAGGAAATCTTCTAAAGGCGGGCACTTTAAGCTCTTACCAGAACTTCCCTGGTAGCGTCCTTTACATCGTGAATAGGTACCGAACCATAAATTGAAAAGGAAGTCTTTCAGCGTTTTCATGTCAGTGGCGTGCTCGTAACCTATACTTAAGAATAGATTTTAGATATCTCATATGCGTCGAGCACACCGCCTCAAACCAATGTTTCGTAGATAATCGAAGGCCACTTTGAAGACTTCTGTGCCAGTCCAAGTGTCGAAGACATCCTTCAGTTGCGCTTTCCGGAATCCATCTATTTCTTGCTCAGATTTGCATACCTTAATGTAAATCCCATAAAAAGTGGAATTCTTACACTACGACAAAAATTATCGTATCAAAATATCAAAAATTAGTCCACGGAAGAGCAACTCATCGGGACGCGGAATCCACTATTTTTTCCGATCGAGTCTTGAGGCATGGATTTAAACAGTTGCCGAATAATTTTTCTCTTGAACTCGTTTACTTTCATCTTCATTTCGCTCATGAACTAGTAGTGAGTAAGAACTTCATGAGCAATATCCGTGAATAGGAAGAGAAAACTGAGAAATGCGAATACAGTGCTCCGCATAATTATACATCCACCTATAAATTGTCCAAAAACTCTGTTCGCAGAGTGATTTGAAAAAAGTCTCTGGGTGAAAGATGTAGCTAGTGTGGACGCGCATTCGCGCATCCATAAAAAACTTTAGCCAAGAAACATAGAAGATTCTTTTCTTAATTTGTTTTGAAAATGGCGCTTATACCATTCTGCAAAATTATACAACCACTGAACAGATTGACGCATTCCGCAACCGAGAAACAATGAAAAAGAGGAAAAAGCTGATTTTGCGATTATTTTGTCCTCTATTGCTTCGAGTAGCCACGAATTTTGAAGATTCAGGTCCATATAAAGATTTTCAGAATGTTTTTAGACCACATGCTACCACGCTTCGATGAAAACGTCTTTAGACTCCCTGACTCCTTCCAATCGGTCTGATTTCTTTTCCCAATGAAACTCCAGACAATCCTCCATCAGGTAAAGATTGGAGCCGTTCGTTGTCCGGGTCAGAAGGTCCATTCGGTGACGGCTTCACCATGATCGAGTGTTCCAGTTGACATGGAATGATGGTCCATTAACTTGTATGAAAACAAGTTTTGGTGAAGATTTCGAAACCCATGACAAGTGAAGGGCACGGCGCACAAAGGCTCGGTAATCGCATGGTTCATCCTTTCGAGAATGAAACAAAAATCCGAATGATCATTTGGTCCCACACCATGACGAATTGTCTGAAAATTCCCTCAAATCTGTACACCTTTCTCCTCTTGTTTTTTCTTCAGATTGTTCCGTCTGATGAAAAAAGGGTTCAGCTATGACGTCCCCGACGGCTACCGGAACTATCGCTCGAGGGACAAACTTAATTTCTCAAAAAGAACTTCAAAGAAGGAGGTGTCAGGTGACGGACCAAAGGATCATTCGAATTTTTGTTTCGTTCTCGAAAGGATGAGCCATCCGATTACCGAGCCTTTGTGCGCCGTACTCTTCTCTTTTCATGCGTCTCGAAATCTTCACCAAAATCGTGTTTTCATACAAGTTGATGGACCATCCCATGTCAACTGGAACACTCGATCATGGTGAAGCCGTCACCGAATGGACCTTCTGACCCGGACAACGAACGGCTCCGATCTTTACCTGATGGAGGATTGCCTGGAGTTTCATTGGGAAAAGAAATCAGACCGATTGGAAGGAGTCAGGGAGTCTAAAGACGTTTTCATCGAAGCGTGGTAGCATGTGGTCTAAAAACATTCTGAAGATCTTTATTATGATGAAACATGGAATTCACTGTACAAATGAAAATGGCGTTACGAATTGGAAATTGGGCGTTATATGTGAGAAATCGTGAGAAAGTTCTACTGTCTTCTAAAAATAGTAGACAACTTTATCAATATGTCAATTCTAGATTGAAAGCTCCTTGCTCTATACCTGCTTTCGTGAATGAAAAAGCTGATATCGTCTACAGACCCAAATCTTCAAAATTTGTGGCTACTCGAAGCAATAGAGGACAAAATAATCGCAAAATCAGCTTTTTCCTCTTTTTCATTGTTTCTCGGTTGACGAATGCGTCAATTTGATCAGTGGTTGTGTAATTTTGCAGAATGGTATGAGCGCCATTTTCAAAACAAATTAAGAAAAGAATCTTCTATGTTTCTTGGCTAAAGTTTTATGGATGCGCGAATGCGCGTCCACACTAGCTACATCTTTCGCTTAGAGACTTTTTTTTGAATCACTCTGCAAACAGAGTTTTTGGACAATTATAGGTGGATGTATAATTATGCAGAGCACTGTACATTTTCTCTGGAAAAACATCCTGCTTCAAAAAAAGCGAGTTGCCGGCGGGGGCGGAACAACATTCGCGGCTGGATGATCCTGATTTAGCCTCTCACAGTCCGTCCGACTGTCAGTCCGACTGCATTCTACCCCAGCTAGTGACGCAAAGAGATGCCAGAAAAGGGAGGGGGGTTTCCGGTTCCTCTTTCTCGGGTTTTCTGCCGATTTGTTCCGTTCTTTCTCCACGGTCACATCACTGAACACCCCTAGATTATTCACAATCAGCCATAATCACCCCTTCCAGTATCGTTCAATACAGCATTAGGGGTATATTGGTTTTCGAAAAATCCTCGAAAGAAGTCAGTAACATGGAAAGTAGAGCCTGAGAAGCCTATCTATGGCAGAATCACCGTCGAAAAGCGAGACCCCGAGCTGTAGAAACGGCGTAACGGTTAA
This sequence comes from Trichostrongylus colubriformis, assembly GCA_963978905.1. Classification (NCBI taxonomy): domain Eukaryota; kingdom Metazoa; phylum Nematoda; class Chromadorea; order Rhabditida; family Trichostrongylidae; genus Trichostrongylus; species Trichostrongylus colubriformis. Next base: position 22,556,618 of record OZ022261.1, on the reverse strand, counting down.
CAGCTGACGCTTTTGGATGACAGACCTCGGTTCCGATTTGACAGACGCGGTTCCTGATTAACTACGGTGAGAGTGGCCAAGGAGAAGCGGCATATGTTGAAGGTAGCGGCGCGCTTCCTCAGTTTCAGCTCCAAGCTCACTCGACAAGATAGATGCTACCGTACTTCCGAACATTCCTTAGTACCTCTTACGACTTGGTAACATGCCAGTGGAGAACTCGTCCAGACTACTCGCCTCTTGACCGAAAGGTCATCCGCGTAGAGATTCAACTGGAAAGGTCTTATTTCTCAGGTCCTTAGCTATCCCTTCGGTTTGTTCTCCACCGTTGTATTATACTACTGAGCACCTCGGCTTCGCTACTCACTACATTTTTCATGATTCGTCCGAATTTCCCCTGTTGATGCCTCTGACAAGGAAAGCCCATCAGGTCATGGTGAGCTTTTTCAAAACGGTTTTTTGCTTTATATAGGGTCGCATACATGAAGCAGAAAACCGCCCTCAAATTCGGTTAAATGGTTTTGGGGGGACAGAAATTGGTTGATGGTTCGATCCCCGCTCAGGACAAACTTTTGCATTTCTCTAGTTTTCATCCTTTCGTGCTTATGTAAGACCATACGTGAAAAATATGTGCAAAATCAATTTTTGTTCTACCACGGAACCGCTATCTCCTGTATTTTTGCGTATTAAGCGAATGATTGGTTTGGACCTGCCAACGCTCATAACAGGGGAATTAGGCGTTTTCCCGCAACGTACGTGTGATATTCATGCTCAGGAGGTCGAACTACCCTAGGCAACAAGTTTTCAGCCTGATCGTGTTTTGGACCTAAACCGGAAAATTGGGCGACCAATAGTACTACCTACTACCATGGTCAAGAAACCGTAACGAAAGGAGGTCGGTAGCCGATATCAGGAAATCTTTGCTATCTTTTGCCATAGCACGTTGTTGCTAGGTGCAATTCACTTGGGTTGCGTTGATTCTACACATGTTCCATTGAATTTAAGCAATGCTTCTAGTTGTTCGTTTGTACAAGTAGAGCAGTGACTATGTACCCACGTCCATCCCACTGTCTCGAGTTTGGGTCAAAATCTCAATTAGGATGATATTTTGTATCTAGGGCTAATTGAATCTCCTGAGCACGAATATCACACTAGTTTTGCACGGAAACACAAGGTACGCGTGCTAGGGGCACCGAAGGGTCCAAACAGCTCAACCACTGTAAGCTTGCAAGTGAGGTCACTTTCGTGTACCAGCGACGAAAGTTGCAGTCATTTTGCATGTGCGCAAATAGTACAGTTGGACGAAGAGAATCAAGGAAATGCAAGAGCGAAAACGTCGAGGGGAGTTGAACCACGAACACCCTCATCCCCGTGCCAATGCCAGTCCATCCCCATATCCATTCGGCCATCCAACCACTGCAAGCACCGTGACCTATGCATCCCATATGAGTTTCTTTTGCTTCGTTTAGCAATTACTATAAGTGATTCTACATTTTTGAACCAGCTCGCAGTAGTTTTGGCGTGGGTTTGTACAGTCTTCAGATATGCATATACTGAACACCGCAGCTGGGAAGCCTTGCAGCGACCTTGTCAAAATTGTTCCTTTCTAGACGACATTTGTCACTCATTTTCTGGGCCACCGCAAACCATTTAGCCAAATTTGAGACCGGTTTTTTGTTTCATGTATGTGACCCTATAGAATGCAAAAAACCGTTTCGGAAAAGCTCACCATGACCTGATGGGCTTTCCGTGTGAGACTTAAATACGAGTACTTGATGCGTGCAATAGTTTTGCTTTTCCTTGAAGTACTTTCCAAGCGCTCGCAAATTCTTCTACGTCATTTTAGAGGTGAGCATGACCCTCTTCAACACACTAAAAATGCCATCCTGACTTCTGACTACACTGATCTTTGAATCAATTCCGCAATCACGTTTGTTTATAGGGCGAGAAATGTGAAATTAGAAGTCTTTTGTGACACCGATGATAGGCCGATAAGAAATGGTTGGATCTAGGCATTTTTTTTTGCAAAGCACAAATATCGCATTCGTTCAGCGCGAAAATCACTCTTAGCCCTGTGCTTGTGAGCCCTTGTCATAGGCACAGGAAGGTTTCACCATCATCTCCTCTGGAGTGAGTCTTCAAACTTAGTTTGACTTCCTAATTGTGAGCATAGATATTGTGTGTGTAACATCCGCACCTTGACAGGAGAGCGAAGGTTACCGTCGGGAACAAGCTTCAAAAGCTGATGACGCACACTATTGGATCACCGATGTCTATGGCGAGAGCATAGAGATCTGCACTGAAAGGAAGCAACTTTTTGTACATTGCGCGTGGGGTTTCCCAACACAACTTTCCAGCCGGACTGGTATATTGGATGATAGTTCAACATTTCATAACCATCAAATCGACCGAGTGGTTATGGATCAAGGGCTGAAAAAAGTTTCTTAGTTCCAACCATTTCTTGTCGGCGTATCATAAGTGCTCACAATGGGCTTCATAATTTCACATTTGCATGTTCCATAAACAACCCGTGGCCGAAAACAGCCGAATATAAAAGGATTCGTACTTCGGTCCTGAAATTCCAAGCTACACGATTACGGTTTTCCCATGGATCTCTAACTGTGATATTTCGCCACCAATATAAGGCGTAAAGGGCAGGTCGCGCCAGCATATCACAATCCTCTGTAAGTGAGCTCCCAGAGTCGGCATCAGGTCATATGCATTTCATTTTGAAGGGCCACGGTTACCTGAGTTCCTTCGCTTGTCAGTTTTTCGCACCTAGTCATTACTTGTTTCCACATGAGGGCTCAGTCGCGAATTGGTCATTCGCACCAATGTGTGCGCACCCCAAATGAACAGTATTCTAATGAGTTCAGATTAGTAAGTGGCATGGCAGCATTGCGCCCACGCAGCGTCAGTATTATTCCAGCGCTACTCAATATCTTCCTGTTCCACCTTTGCAGCCAATGGGAAAGCTGCTGTAAAATAAGAACTAACAATAGCTATCCGAAGCCAGTTCGGCTATCAACGACGGCGCCCTCAATTTGCATTGATCTCGCTCATAAGTGCTCGCAGTCTGGTGAAGAGCGATTTTTTTTGTGATTTTCGTTTGAAAAAGCGCGCACCACAGCATATTAATGCTGGGTAGGTTGGAAAACACACAAAAGATTAGATGCACGGTGTAGAAACTAGGTAAGTAGCGGCCCACTAGGCGACGGGCAGTCTCACCCACTATATGAGGTTACCCGGGTGGAGTGCAAGTGTTCCGACTGGTGAAGTCAGGTCAGGTTGCGCGGTTGATTGCATTCAGATAAAGACAGGTAAAAACACGCTGAAAGCTCCTCCCCTAAAAAGGCTTAGGCTAATCTGGGAGAGCCCAGACGGCAGGACCCGCCAGCATTCGGACAATTCGCGAAGGGCGGTGACCCAGTTCGGTGCCGACCTCTAGAATCAGAACACTTGCAACACACCCGAGGTTACCCACTGTTGTGATCTGGCCACAATACGGGTGTAGGTTGGGACACACGAATCTAGGCCGTGACCTTGTAACAGCCTGTGGCCTTTGACCTAAGCCTTAAATAATTCTGACAATTTGTTCATGTAAATCGTGTCCTCCTTGCAAGTCTGTTCCGTTGTATAGTCAAATTGTCTGAATTATTCATGTCACAGGGCAAAGGCCACATGCTGTCACAGGGTCACGGCCTAGATTCGTGTGTCCCAACCGTCACCCGCCACAGTACGTATCGGCACAGCAAGTCTGCGCGGTCACCCAGTTTGTGTGGGCCGGTGAGTCCTGACACTCACACCCGTTGTGAAGCCTCCGTTGTGCATTACTCTCTTACAAGTGCCTGGTGGCCCCGGGTTTCGCTAAGAGCAAGTTTTCCTGTCCCACACCCATAGGGAAGCGCTGTCTTTTACGGCGACGCAACCGTGCTCAGTTCCTGAGAGCGATACTTCATTTACGATGGGGATAGTTATTGCTTATGTTGTTACTACCTGACCACGATTTTCAATATAAAAATCACCGCTGGTTCGGAAAATTTCTTCTAATGCGATTTTCAATATAAAAACTACCTCTGGTTCGAATAATTTCTTCTTATACACCTCGATTAAAGTGGCATAAACTGGTCGTTGGAAGAGGGTCTCGTTAACGTAGGTGATCAGTCTGGAAGCTTCTTGAATTAAGGTACAAGCTCACACTTTAACGAAAACTGGAAACAAAAGCAAAAGAAAGGAAAACTTAGATCAGAGCACAAGAGTAGGTCGCACTTGGCCATCTTCTGTTTGCTTCCCACTTTCTCGCCCCAGTTTAGTTTTAGATCAGCGTGTCCAGCTCTGTCGACATCGGCTTCTCGCATTTTATCAACAAGACTCTGAAGAAAAGTCCTTTTGAGAGGTGTGATGGATTTCTTTTCATTAACAAGTTTCCTACCAAGAAGCATACCATACCTCATAGTGCCTGCACTCTGCCGCACTTTTGGCCGCATACTAGAATTCTACCAAAATTCACAGATTTCATTTCTCACCTTTGTACCTTAAATTTGTGCGGATATAGTGCTTACTAGAAGTTTGTGGACTCCAAATTTATATTCAAGAGTTACGTACGGGATTCCCTGTTGCAGAACCTACCTCAACCGTTGCGTACAGTTCACTGATTTGATATTTTTCTCGACTAAAAAGTCCCAGGAATTTTTCTCGGATGAATTTTTTGATTACACGAAATGCACGAGGCACAAGAGGTTTGTATACTCCTACAACTGCTAGAAACTGCCTTCTGACGTTTGATGTCTAGCCATACCAGGATGTCCACGATGAATTTCTATCCACACAAATAGGGATTATTCTCATTGACTCGAATTCTCCGGTTTTTTCGAAAAGTTTTCCTAGAAAATTACAAGTTTTTGCAGCACGCCATATATCATCGTGAGAGATTTTCTGCTCTACAAAATGACATACTCAGTTTCTGTGTGCGTCGAAATGGGACGATTTCGAGGCTGGTGAATGGTTGGTTTAATCAACAAAAATTGACTAAACCGGCAATTATCAAAGCACTATATTTTACTTTAGGAAAATCAACCATCCATGTGTCCCGTATGTACATACTTAGCCCCGACCTTCTCCATGTTCCACCGATTTGAGTCATAGCCAATACAGAAACGAAACGTATTTTCATTAGGGCAGAAAAAAATCCTCTAATGGTGCATAAGCAATGCTGAGCAAGGGACTTGAAAGGAAAAGTCTGATTCTGAATAGATGCGTGTGCTTTCGGAAAAAGGAATTCAGAAGAAGAACGACGTGACTTCTTGATCAACCAAGTACTGGAAGTTGCAGAAGAGGTGGGGCTAGTACGGGACACATGATTGTTGATTTTACTAGACTGGAGTAGTGTTTTAATTAATTGCCGGTTTGACCAAATATTGTCGGCTGGACCTACCTTTAAGCCAGCCTGAATGTCGGCCTCATTCTAACATACTCAGAAACTAAACATCAATTTTTATAGAGCAGAAAAATTTCTTGGAACGATTTTTGACGCTCTGCAAGAACGTATTGTTTTATAGGAAATTTTTGTTTGAAAACGACATTACTTATAGAATGATCCAGTATGAACAAGCTAGCATCATGAATTGCATTGCAGTATCTCTGAGGACTACTCTTGGCTATTTGTCTTAACGATCAGCTGAGCCCCGCCATCTACGTTGCACATGCACGATGGGTGCGGAGCGGATTCCGTGTAATAAATATAAACTGCTGTGAAAAATGAAGAGAGCACGCTGTTGGGTAGATTGTACGTCTGCGTCACTGAACTCATTCCTTGGTACGATCCATCGCAGCATATTTTATTTCGAATGCATACTTGTGATAGGTCACGTGCTAATACAAAATGTTCGCTCAGTGATGTATTCCATTACATGGCTGCCAATATCTATCGGTGGTGCATGAACAAAAACCGATCTTGAAACAATATTCCGGAGATGTTGCTCAGCTGTCACACACGACATCAGCCTTTGTCCGGCCTCTGAACCGCTTTGGAGAGGAACATGATCCATCAAAGTGCACGCGCCGGTCGACCACATGCTCCGCATTGAAGTCAGGTGTCCATCACTTCAAATATGTTCAACACAGCTTAGACATCGCTTGTCTTCAACGATCGTTTTCTGATAACTGGGCTGCTCTGAAGCCGAGTTACGAACAACTGTGGTACGCACCACTTCTCGGAGTACGCCCAGCCTAGTGAAGGCGTGTCGCTTACTGCCACAAATACCTCGAAATCATCCCACCTACTTCCAACGTTCGGGCCCTCAAAAAGAATTGTAGAATCCCTCGCCGAAGCATTGAAAGTTTTCGTTCACTCGCGCATACAATGGGCGGAGTTCCACGTAGCCCATATCAGGTCCCCTCTTCCAGGACCAGGCCCCAACCAATACAAATTCGACTCGACCTTCACCGCTTGTTTCGCCGGTAGACCCAATACAAACTCGACTTGATCTTCACCGCTTGTTTCGCCAGTAGAGCCTAGTTTCGGGTGGGACAGACAGGCACAATAAGCCCCTGGTTTATTCTGCACAAACTGTGGTTTTTTTCGTCCTGTTCAGCTAGTGTGTTTCGGAGAATTTTTGGAAAGATACCTCGGGGTGTGGCTTCAAAGGAGCGCGTTGAAACTTATTTGGCGTACCGCGTGTACAATCAGGGCCCAGAAAGTTCGAATTCCAGCCCTGCTTTGGCCGAAATACATAGCGTAGAAGGCATTTCGCTGTAAGGCAACGCGTCCCTCCACGTCGGGTACTATCAGGAGATGTTTTTAACGTAGTGGTGCGTTACTGATTGATTGATCAGCTTGTTCTCCTATCTGCACCGAAGACCTATAAAAGATCATGGTTGAGCTTTTTTGCGTCGACAGTCTACACCATGATATTGCATGCTTTCGGCAAATCGATGAGATGGTTATTACATACAGGTGTGATTCGAAGGATGATATATAGACAGGGTCAAGCGTCCAGTTGAGGAAAATTTTTCGAAAAATACCACCCTCCCCACCAAAAAGGGGGCCCCAATACGACCCCCCTTTTTCCCAGGTTCCACTTCTTCTGTGGTTCCTACCAAGCCAGTGCGATCCATCACGGAAATTAAGAGCCTAAAAAACACCAAGGCCAAACCAAACCCCTGACAAGAGAGAGAAATAAGAACCCAACAAAACTCAGTAGTCATGTTCCAAAACAAAATCGACAGGAATAGTGAGGTACACAGAAAAGGAATATAACACCCACTGTACATGGCAAAACTTTGAGTATGTTTCCCAGGCATAAAAGAGGATTATGAAAAGGAAAATACCAATGCATTCAAAGTTATGGATCATACAGTATATTTGCGCGAAGTGCTTGCCATTTGAACATGCCTGATGCGAAGAGGACCGTCGAAATGAGATGATATTAAAGTAGAAGTGTTTTCTGTAGTCAGCAGAAAAAGTTCAATCAATTGCAAAAGTGGGTGTCATCAAGGGATCCGAACCATAGTCTTCAGCCCTATTGAGCGAGACACTTATTTCTCCGCTAAGCGACTCCTAGCAACTCACTGGCTTGTGGTGTATTTGAGCCGACTTTCCATCGAAAACGGCCTCTCAAAACACTTCTCACAGAATCGTTCTGCAAATTTGGAATGCAGATTCGAGATCAGCGTCTGAAAATGCATCGGACCATATGTGTCCTATTCCGAATGGCCACTTCGACCTCGGATCCTTCTCTTGTAAATTCGGACGCATATGAATACTTTAAACTTTACCTAGAGCCCATCTTTTAAACATCTGTAAACTGTTTTCCGAATAGCTCCCTCGGACCTATCTATTGGTCGCTTGCTTTCCCCAATGGTTGCTCAGTTCTCGATATGGGTTTCCAGATGAGGATTAGATGAGGAAAATTTCAAAGTGTTTCACGGAAATGACCATAACTTCCTTCAAACTTAACCATATGAGTGCAATTCGTTGAAGCGGGGTCTGCGAGGTTGCCGCTTTCGAATGACTACCTGAGCTATGCCATACCTTCAAAACGAATAAAGTTATTTTGTGGGAAGCCAGATGAGGATTAGATGAGGAAAATTTTGAAAAATTGAAGTGTTCCACTTTAATTGGTCATAACTTCCTTCAAACTTAACCATATGAGTGCGTTTTTCCGTGCTCTGGGTCTGCGAGATTGCCGCTTTCGAATGATTGCTTGAGCTATGCCATACCTCCACAACGAAGGAATAAATTTTTAGGAAAGCCAGTTTAGAAAAAATTTTTTCGTAAATTTGCGATATCTCACCAAGTTTCTTCCGAAAAATTGATTCATTGTTACTGAAATTTCTCTAGTATGAATCCTTCGCTCTCGAAGACCTAGTGAGAGGGCGAGAAGCGTCGGTCAGCTTCTCTGTGGGATGCGCCATGCATGAGGATTTCATTCACATTCGCAATGAATACAAACGTTTTTCCGGTTCGCATAATGGCCGCTAACACCTGATTACGTACTTGCAAACGTAGTAAGATATGAAAGAAGTCCATATCACCTAATTTTTCGTTTTCAACTCATTGTTTCTGGAGTGTCCATCCACGGTGGCACCCGTTGATAGATATCGCTTTCCACGGATAATCGGTGATTTTCGGAGGTGCTTCTACACGTGGTTTCGGTATCAGGAGAACAGTGATAGGATTATTGGCATAGACCGGTTTCGTTGAGGATCGCGCCATGCATGAGGTTTCCATGGTGATTCACTTGAACTAATTTCCATTCGCACCCATTTAGTCAGTTTTATCATTTCTCCCCTCATACTTTAGACGGTTCAGCCTGAGAAATTCTGTTGATCACTGCCTACCTCAACGTTTACGACCCCCCCCTCCTAGCGGGCCAAATACGACCCCCCTCGTTGAGGACTCCTCAACGGAGGCTTGATCCTGTATATAGATGTCCCATTACAAAAATCTAAGAGAACCGCGATTTTTGGTTTTCACGAGGAATTCGCTTATCCGTAACTTTCACGGTCTAGCTTCCCGTAACAAAAAGATTCCCTCCGACCGCTTATCACTTATGAACACACAAATAACATTCTCTGCAGCTCATTCGACCATAAACCGAGGAGCTATTAGATTTTGAGAATCGTCATTAGCATGCTCAAAAGTAGTTTTGGTAATATCCTGTAACACCATACAACATTATGAAAGCATATAAGATCCTAAAACATTTTAACCACTTTTTATTACCTCACAGTACTATCTATCTACCACATTATCTATTACCGGTACTTTTTATTACCTAACAGCACCCTGATGGCACCAGAAGGGGTAAGGGAAAACTGACAAGGAAAAGCTCCCGGGTCACCGTGGCCATTCAGGATGAGCTGTATATCTTCCCATGTAGTTTCAAACGGGGACCTCAAATCTGCCCTCAAATTTGCTAAAAGATTCTGGGAAGAATGGTACGGACGCGTGAAAGATACGGTGCAAGCGGAGGTGCCGGTTCATATACGACTCAAGAGATCGAGTTGTTAGAGTCCGGTTGGAGCAGCTGGTAGAGTGCCTGACTGCAATCTGGGGCATGCGATTTCGAATCCTTGGTGCATTTGCCAGTTTTGCTTTTGCCTTAAGTGTTTGCTGAACGTTTGCAAAACGCTTTTACGCTTCATCGAAGCATCTCGCGCCCTCACTGATGAGTATTATGTAAAGGGTTCTTTTGTGGATAATTGAACATTTTGCCCATTTTCACCCTATTATTCAGCGATTAGAAGGAGGATTGAAGGGCAGATTTGTGATCCCCTTTTGAAACTACATAGAAACATATACCAATCATCTTGAATGGCCAGGGAGCGGAGTTACGGGGCTTTCCCTGAATAACTGGTGCTATTACATGATACGATCGGAAGACTATGGCGCGCGAGCCAGACGTTTTCGCGCAAAATCAGGGACATTTTTGCTTTTAGGGGACCAAACTACAACACTGTACAGGTTTTCAGCCAATTCGAATATTTGACCAAATTTCGGAAAAATTCTTGAGCTATTGGCTGGCAGCCCAACCAACGAAGGAGAAGTCGTTGACCCTTGCCGAGAAAATGCCCTTATTTGACGCCTGTTACGTATATTTTTGTCATGAGCATCTGTAGATATGTCTAGACTATCTTTGTTCAGGTTGCACGATTTTTTGTAGAAAAAAAGTTCAAAAACTACTACTTACTACCTCGGTACCCCTAATTTTCCGAAGTTGGGCCAAAAACACGATTCGGCTGAAAACTTGCACAGAGGGGTAATTCGAGCCTCTGAGCACGAAATCATAGTCGTTTTACGTAACAACGCCAAACTGCTCCTAATCGCTGAATAATAGGGTGAAAATGGGCAAAATGTTCAATTATCCACAAAAGAACCAATCTTCACATAATACTCATCAGTGGGGGCGCGAGATGTTTTAATGAAACGTAAAAGCGTTTTGCAAACGATTAGAAAACACATAAGGCAAAAGAAAGGCTAGCAAATGCATCAAGGATTCGATATCTCATGCCCCAAATTGTAGTCCGAAACCCTACCAACTGCTCCATCCGATCTCTGCCAGAATAATTTCTCGGGTCGCATATAAACCGGCACCTCCGCTTGCGCCGTATCTTTCAGGCGTCCGTAACATTCTTTCCAGAATCGTTTAGCAGATTTGGAGGGCAGATTTGAGATCCCCGTTTGAAACTACAATGGAAGATATACAACTCATCCTAAATGGCTACGGTGACCCGGGACCCTTTCCTTGCGAGATTCGGGAGTACATGCCATCCTGCGGTCCTGCGGCTGGGCTAAGGAACGGGACTTTTGTACAAAGTTCTCTTTAGCACCTTCACCTCCCCCGCACCTACATCGCACGTAGGCATGCGATATATAAATGAAGCGATTTCATGATGGTAGGGGATCAAGAAACAAGTAAAAGCACTAATGGTAGACAATCGATAAAATGAGGCTGTATTCGTGCAGTGATGCCTATTATGCATTACCAGCGAATTTCTGATGCACCCAATGTTTCACTGCCGATTAACCGTGACTGCGGCAGTAGAAACTGAGCTTTCATGATAATGAAACGGTTTCGTTAATTATTTTGCATATTTACTCAATTGATAGCTCTTTTACATACTTTGAGTAACTTATAAATTCTCGTTGACCAGCATTATTTGCAGAGCAGGCTGTGTTCTCCATCCTCAATTCAGTGACGTATCAAATAAAAATTAATTCTGAAAATTGCTATACTTATTCGATCGAGTAGATTTGATTTCGTTCTTATGACTGATTCGTTCTTATCTGTTCAATAGAGAGGAGGCTTGAGCTGAGTAGTCAATTAAGCGAGGTCACCCAGTATGCTGAAGTGCGAGGAAGGTGCGAAAGAGGTGAGAAGTAGGTACGAGACAAAGGTGCTAATGAGCATCCTGTACAAAAAGCAGCACACCCTGTCCAGGCGGGTCGCCGAGAAGGAACGGGAAAAATATGGGAATGGTTGATTTAGCCTCTGGCCTATCTGCAGTCCATACCGGCTAGTTACGCAGAGAGAAGCGAGAGAGAAAGGGGATTATCAGGTTTTTATTCTTTGGTTTTTTTCGCAGCCTTATGACCTTCTTTCTCTACTCTTATATTGCTAAGCACCTTTTCTTTCACAAACCCCCAATTTGCTGAATTTACCCCACCCCCCCCCCCCCCCGGTGTCTTTAAAGGCACCGGGAGGGGGCAAGGGTGGAATAACCTTTACAAAAACAATGGCGTCTGAAAACAAACATATGGGTTCGGTAGATACAATGTGTAACGAAACCGGCGTGGAAAAACGCGCCATTGGGCGCTATTCGCCCCAGGGCGCGCTTCCGTCCGAGCTGCAAGCTTCCATGGCCGAGCCACGCTTCGTTCATTTTAAAGCTTGTCTTCGGCCTGATGTAACCTTATTTTTGCATTATTTCCTCTTTAGACTGTTTTCTAGTGACATATTTTGCTTGTTTACTTATGGATCTTCTTAATTGTGCATTTCTATACCTGAAAATCTCAAAAGGGTCAAATAAAGTCGGGGGAGGTGCAACTTTGCGTCGACGTCGAAGCTCCTTTCCCTTACTAAGCTTAAGCTAAAATTGACATCCCCTCCTCCCACATTAAAAAGCATCTGTCAAAGCATAGGTCTCATCTGCTTCAGCCTAACCCTAGGAAGGGAAAGAAGCTTTGACGTGGGTGAAAATTTTGCGTCTCCCCCCCCCCCCCCCTCCCGACTTTAATTGACCCGTAAGTACATCTAGAAACAACATAAGAAAGAACAAAGTAAAAACTAAAAGGAAAAAAACAAATCTATAATAGAACCATCTTCTTTTGGCACCATGCCAAGGCGTCAAATTGGCGAGTTTGTGCAATGGCGGCCACTCAAACTCGTCCACACTACGTCTGTTCTACAGTAAGCCAAAATTACCCCTCCTGGTGTCTTTAAGAGCGGTTGACAATGATTGGCACTCATGAAACACTTGCTGACGAGCGAATCTGTGGTCGATCGGTAAATCCTCACTGTTCTCTGCACATTCGCAGATCTCTTAACATCTTAACTCAGCCGAACAATGCTCGTCCCCTTATCGGGTTAGTCCAAAACCGCGTTATTTACTTTTCTTGAAGCATTTAAATTCACTCAAAGTGCATAATAGATCCACAGCCAAACAATGTTAAGAGTCGTTCCCTTTCCAAGGATGACTTTTCTATATCTCACCTGGAGGTCACCTGGAGCATTTGAGTCCTTCGCTGGCTTTGGTCTTTTTGTTGGATCTGATCGATGCGGTTCTCCCGTGGAGCCTGGAGGACCTGGTCTTTTTTTCGGGACCACGTCGGTTGTGGAAGGATAGCAATGATCAATCTGAATCATTGTTGTTGAGTCTGGGCACAAAAAGCCCGAAACTGTACAACAGAACAAGTGGTATGTGGAAGAAAGGGAATTTTCAGTATGTTCAGAGCACACACAGATAAATGACTTCTGAAGTAGTGTGAGCTACACGCTCAGAAAAGCAGGAATTTGGAGCCTAGGGCTGAAGGTAGTGGTAGGTAGTAATAGTAGGAATGATAAGAATAATAGCAATAGTAGGATTAATAGTAATAATAGGTAGTAATATTAGGTTCTCCTAGTACGGATCTCCTTCACCGAGAGGTCTATCTCGCTAAAGAATCTCGAGCCGTTAGGTGGCAAGGCTACGTGGCACGACCCAAGGTGGCGGATAGGGGGCTAATCGCGGGCCAAAAAACCATGTACCTGCGCTGAGACGCAGGTGGATTCAGGGGATGGCCTCCCTGTTTCTGCTGCGCTGGGCTGATTCATAACCTCTGTATCAATGGAGACGTTTCTTGCATACGTGTGGGGGCGTCTGTATGGTACAGCTGGTATCCTGCATTCGGTCCAGCCAAAAGCTTGCATTCTCACAACTGGGAGGTGCATGGTAGGCGGTCCGGGATCGCCTCCAACAAATAAACCCCATATCCACTCCGGGATAGCCTGGCTAACTACTCGGAGTATACCCAGCCCCCACAACAGAGCCTGGCAAGCTACTCATGGGTTTTTATTTTGCCGAAAACAGTAATAAGGATGGGTCTCATTCCCCTGAGCCTGAGGAAGCCCTCAATACGGCAGCGTTGGGTAGGACCGCTCGGGAGAGGCTGCTAAAATCTCAGGGCTGCAACAGGCTGCCTAAATCGAGAAGGACTAAGATGGCGATCTGTACTTACAACGCACGAACTCTTACATCGGAAGCGAGTATCAAAGATCTGATGATGAAAGCCAGGAAGATCAAATACGACGTCATCGGACTGACCGAGACGAGGAGGCACCGCCCGCTACGTGCCGTGTACGAGACTGGTGAAGAACTGTTCCTTGGAACATGCGACAGGAGAGGCGTTGGCGGTGTGGGCGTTCTCGTCAACACGCACATGGCCATGAACATCTATTCGTACGAAAATCTGACAACCCGAATCGGACGTTTGTGTTTGAAAAGATGTGGTTCAATCACGGCTCTGACCATCTTCGTCGTCTACGCACCAACATCAAGCTACGACGAGGACAAGTTCGGAGACTTTTGTGTGGAATTGGAGAAGTTCTATAAGGAAGACCACACCTTCTTCAAGCGTTGGCGACTTCAACGCCAAGATCGACCCCAGAAGAACGGACAATGAGCTTCACATCGGAACTCACGGAACGGAATGGAATGAGCAGGGTGAAAGGCTGTCTGAGTTTATTATGTCGATCAACTCCATCCATGGTAACTCACAGTTCCAGAAGCCCTCTCATCTGCGATGGGCTTGGGAGTCACCCGGTGGACAATTCCATAATGAGATCGATCACGTCATCTTCAATCGAAGGTTTTGCCTGACCGGCGTCGCTGTTATTCCAAAGTTCTATATGGGATCAGACCATCGACTCATCCGCGCGAAACTCCTCTTTTCGATATGTAGAGAAAAGGTCACGAAATTCAAGGAGCAATGACCCAAAACCATCAGCTGGAAACACTTTGTTTCCCTCGCAGGTGTATGCCAGGATTCCGCTGTTAAAAACATCGATGCCGAGTACAACCGGCTTGTTGAGCACCTTCACGATAGTGCAAGGAGGGCAGAGAGTTTGAAAATCACCAGGAGGCGCCTCTCTTCGAAAATTCTCGAGCTAATACGTTCAGCCGCACGAGCAAAGCCCGCCGAAGCTTCGCCAGTTATAAGACCAAAATGACCGGTCTCCTGCGTCCGGACGGCACAGCTACTGCTTCCCGAAGGCATGGAGAAGGTCATCTACGACTTCTACTCGGATCTCTTTGGTAGCTATGACCAACTGCCTAGGAGCAATCTGAAGCAGGATGGATACGTCGTTCCATCAGTTCTCAGTTCACTCCATCAGTTCACTGACCCGACTCTTCACATGCTACCTGTCGGAATGCAAGCTACCCACATCCAAGGAAAACAGCAGGACTGTGTTGCTGTATAAGATGGGAGATCAACCCGACATTGGCAATTATCGTCCAATGTGCCTGCTGTCTGTAGTGTACAAGCTTTTCACTCGTGTCATCTTGAATAGGATCGGTAGAACTTTAGACGAAGGACAGCCATGCGCGCAAGCAGGGTTTCGGTGAGGATTCATTACAATCGATCACATCCACACAGTCACTAGGCTCATTGGTATCGCAAGAGTACAAGATGCCGTTATGTCTCACATTCATCGATTTGAAGAAAGCCTCCGACTCCGTTGAGACAGAAGCGGTTATCAAAGCCCTGAGAAACTAGGGTGTGCCTACTCAGTATATAAGAGTATTTGTGAGCTCTACATCAACTTCACGACCAGGATCTCGCCATTCTACAAGGAAGTCATCATCGACGCGAAGAGAGGGGTTTGACAAGGCGAAACTATCTCGCCTTAACTATTCAGCGCCGCTCTTGAGAACGTCATGCGTCAATTGAAATGGGAGGGAATGGGAGTAAAGGTCGATGGCCGGCATCTACACCACCTCCGCTTTGCTGACGGCATTGTGCTAATAACACCGACAGTCCAGCAAGCGCAACGGATGCTAGCCGATTTCGACTGCGAGTGTGGAACGATCGGTCTGCAGCTGAAGCTGACGAAGACGATGTTCATGAGAAACGGATTGGTACCTGATGCCCCATTTAATCTCAACGGAATTAACATCAATGAATGCCTCAGCTATGTGTACCTAGGTCGGGAAGTCAATATGATGAACGACTTGGCACCAGAGCTGAGCAGGAGGGAAATAGCGGGTTGGGAAGCCTTCAATACCATGGAGGGAGTAGTGAAGAAGACGGAGAACATCCGGCTCCGCGCTCATCTCTTCGATTCCGCTGGGCATCCTGCCCTAACATACCTCAGAGAGTTACTCTACATTAGCTAGAGGAGGATGCGGTCGGCGTCATCCAACGCACCATCGAGAGGACGATGTTCGGAGTATCCCGATACACGCAAGTGCAGAGAGGAATCCGGAGTTCCGAACTCCGTCGTCGATCAAAGATCAGGGACGCCGTCGTATTTGCCAAGGAATCGAAGATTAGATGGGCCGGACACGTCATTCGATATCGCGATGACCGTCGAACAAGAACGGTTACCGACAGGATCCCTCGGGACGTCAAACGCACACCTGGACGACCGCCAGCCCGATGGTCAGACTTCTTCACGGAAGCTATGAGCGAAGGGAACGAGACGCCACGTGCCTCTGGGGCCAGGAGCGTTCACTGGACTGCTTTGGCTCGCGACAGGGATGAATGGAGACGTTGCTGGTGCTCGCTCGAGGCTCTCGATGAATAACGGAACGACAGGTGATACAGGTGAACATTAGGTTGTCCAGGAAAGTAATGAGACAAATGCAGTGTGAGATTCGGCAGCATATACAGTAGCGCTCAAAATTCTTCGGCCAAAACTTTTTTGTCCTATTTTTTTTTCTACTTGACCAATTTGACAAAATTCTAATATGTGATGCCTGAACCTATTGCCAACACTTCCCTCTACTTGAGTGCCGCTTGACACTTTTCATGGTTTTTTACAAGAATTTACTACAAGACCACCCAAAAAAGCAAAAGGCTTGGTCAAGGGGAACGGCTTTTTACAAAAAAAAAAACGAGCAAGCCTCAGAGAACATTAATATATTGTAGTAAGACCACGACTTTTGATGACAGCGGCACAGCTGGACGGCATAGCGATGCACTCCAAAAACAAAAAATTTCATATAACCGTGTAACCTATACCGTTGAGTGCCAAAATAGTGCATCAAGTATGCAGTGTATCGAAGTACAACATACTAAAACTTCTCTTAGATCGGTGCAGTTGCAAAAAAGTTACAAGTGAAAAACCCCAAGCGAAAGACCATATCGCCGAAGACTTTTGAGCGCTACTGTATTTTTGGACGTCGAAGTCGTGAGAGGACAAAACTTTGAAGTTTAGTGTTTCAAGGCCCGTACATATACGCCATCAAGGGAATATGGTCCACACTGTCTCATTTTTCACTAATGTGCCGGAGAGGTACGAGAAGAAAACGCTGTATCGGGCAGCTCTCCTTCTACACTACCGTTCCGGCGAGTGCGCGGACGAGGCCTATCGGCTCTTGCTGGGGGAAATGAAGGATCAAGCACTTTCTCGAGCGACGTGCTTCAGATGGTACGGCAAGTTCAAAAAGTGTCTCGAAACTGTAGTCGATCGGGACGTCCATCTACGCAAAAGAAGCAGCTTACACCTGCCATTTGTGAAGAACGATCTGACGTTACAGTGCGCAACTTGCAGCCTCCTGGAAGTGGTAGTACTACGTAGTACTTAGAAACCTGTCTCATTATTTTCAGGACAACCTGGTAGTAATGGCTCAAGGTATGTAGGCCTTGTGTGCTGTTGCATTTTTATCGTTCGATTTCCTCATGTTTACAAAGCCTACTGTAGTCGTGCTCATGTTTTAAAGATACGATTCCATCCATGTTTCACATCGCTAGTTCTGACATCTCGCGGACGGTTGAGCCGGTGCCTGAGAGTCACACTGCCTGTGGTTATTCATGCATCTAGGGTTACGACAGAATGGAGGCTCGATCATTGATTTTCACTTATGTTATGTACTATATACCATAAGCTTCCCAATTGATCAGTATTATTCTTTTGATTTCATATCATTTGACTGATGCACCTATAGGCAAGGCTTGCATTCCGACCCATTGGGTACAAAAGGGGCACGACCGCACAAAAGGAATTCATTCCGCTCCTGTATGTTCATCTTTTGCGCTGTCAAGGAGGAACAGCTTCCTCCGTTAACATCTGGTCAGGAGAGGATCCAGCGTTTCGAACAAGCTCTCCTCGGTGCAATTATGGGAATCGTGATATACTTGTGTGCCGGATATAGAACTCGTTCCTAATACAATAAAGCTGCAGCTTCAACACCGTTCATCAGAAAACCTCACGGTACATGTTGAGGTTAACAACGGCATAGCCAGTACAACGAATTGGTACAGCGGCGGTATGAAATGGACGTCAAATTTACTGACGCCCATTGAGTCATTGTGTGATGCGCGGTAGGGTCGCCAGGCAAGTGTAAATCAATAAATCAAATAATCAAGAATTAGGCTCGAAACTCACAACCAGAACTTCGTCTTGTTTAAGAGTGTCTGCAATGATTCTCACTGACTGATTTTTGATGGACATCTCGCACTGAAATGAATGAAGTGAAAATGGAAAAGGTATGCTCCGTCAGCGAGTTGCTGAATCAGTTGGTAATCGGTTATCGAGTGCAAACGTGAAACCTATAGCCCAGATCGATTTTCAGTGTATTTTTATTATAGTCAGATTTGAGAGTTCTACTGAATTGATTGGGATTTTTTAACACAGTACCTGCCCTCCAGATACAGCGCAGATCGTGTATACTGCCATCTCGAACTCGGGGGAAGTGTTGAGCAACATAGATGTTTCGAAGGCTCTCCAATCGTTCCAAGCGAATCGTAAAGAGATTTGTACATCCTGAGGTTTTTCGTACGATACAGTTGCAGAAAGAAGTTGCTCGAGAGATAAAAGCAAACTGTCTTATAGTGACTGGAGCACATTACAGAAGAGTTAGGTAGCTTATTATTCGAAATAGCAAAGCTCAGGTGGTCAGAGTGGCAACAGTGACTAGAGTTATTTGGGAGATACCACACACGATCAGAGGAATAACTCGTATAACTCCTGGGAAATTCATCGTATTCGTAATGAGCTCTAGAGATAAAGGTTCTAGATTGCTAGCCAGTGAGGAAAAATCAGGAGAGGCATTTTGAAGATCAGTCAAGGATGGAAAATAGGTCAGAGGAGGGAAACGACAGAGACGCAGGACCACGTCAGATTAGTTTTCTCAACTTCATTCGAGCGGCCTTGCAGCCTCAATGAAATAGTTAATGGTGATGTATTAGAAGTTCTTCTGTTGTGCCAACGAGGTTGTTAGGTGGAATATTTATTTACGGCCTGACGTCGTCATGGCCCACTCAACGTTATTGAAATGTAAAGCAAAAGAGCAAGCATGCCGGCGTCTTCTTCCGGAAGTGACTTGGAGGAGGATTGAGGGTGGGTCAAGATTGATTTGTTCCTCTATACGGTCTAGGGCCAAATCTGCCCTTTGTGCAAAGTATGACCGACTTCTGGGAACGCTTCGAGAGAGCTCTCGTAACGTTGAGAGTGACTCACACATAAACCACCGCTCTACTAACACTATCGCTAGCAGTGTGGGAGAACTGGCAAGGGTCACTGTTTTGGGTAACACTAACATTTCGTCCAATGCACTTGACTTCCTCAGTCTCGGCCCGTCGTTCTCACCTGTGCATAACAACAATGCTTCAACATTCCGCAAAATTGTGGGAAGCTTACAGAGGCTCCGAGATCTACTGCGTTTGAAGTACAGTCGCGACAACAGTGCTGCCGTTACTAACCAGAGACCGCTGCCACCTATACCGTTCCCACGTACGCTCTACAAAGAAACTGCTCCCACTCCAGAAGTGGATGTCAAATTGAGAATTCTATTTGCTGGAGTGCTATCAGTTCTAAATCAGAACAGAAGAGTACACAGCAACAACTTGACATACGGGCAGTGGCAAGGTTTCAAAGAGCTACGTGAGCTAACATCAAACGGTACTTTACGTATCTCTGTTAGTGATAAAGGTGGAGAGTTTGTGGTTATGCCACAAACGCTTGATCGTGAAATTACACTACTCCATCTAGCAGACTCCTCCGTTTATCGTCGCGCGACCGAGCAAGAATTTCTGACCGATTGCAAACATCTCAACAAGGCTTGGATGGCTGAGGGTCGGTCCGCGGGTCTCAACAAGAAGTTTCTCAGTAGGTTAAGACTTGCAAATCCAAACTGTCCTGTCTTTTATAGCCTTATCAAAACCCACAAACTTGCTTCTACGGATATGCAGTCAATGTCAGCGGACACTTTCAAAATACGACCCATTATAAGTTGCGTGGGAGGACCAACTGATCGAATTTCTTGGTTCCTTAATTGTATTGTGAGCCAGCTGCTAACCAAGATCCCATCTCATCTGACCAATACGACAATGTTCCTTGAACAATTACGTAATTTACGCTTGGAAACTGGTTGCGTAATGGAGTCATTCGATGTCACTTCGCTTTATACCAACGTCCAAAACGAGCAAGCCTTACAAGCGCTTTCGGAAATGCTGGACAGACATTTTGGAACCATGGAAACCTTTGGACTCAACAAGGGGCACATCATGACTCTAATCAAGGAATGTTTGCAATGTAACATCTTTAGGTGGTCGGGTGCGTATTACCGTCAAATCAGAGGTTTGGCAATGGGTCAACGCTTGGCTCCAGTACTCGCAATCTGCTTCATGAGCAGAATCGAAGAACCAGTGCTGGAACGCTTACCATTGATGTACTGTAGATACATAGACGACTGCTTCATTATTACATCAGCACAGTCCGAAATGGATGAGTGTTTTCGCTTAATGAACCAGCAGTCTCAGTACATCAAACTTACAAGAGAGGTCCCACGACGAGGTTGGCTCCCCTACCTGAACACGCAGGTGAAAGTGTCCGATGGCATGCTTAGTGTGAAGTGGTACAGAAAAGCTAGTTCCAAGAACATCTTGATTCACGCCACATCTGCTCATCCGTCTGCAGTGGAACATGCAGTTGTTAGGAACATGCTCAAGACGACTGCAAATGTATGCACTGGCCAAGCAGAGCGACGAGAATCCATACGCCTAGCTTCTGACATAGCTGCTTCTAATGGCTACGTTGTACCAGGACATTGTGGTAGAATTCGCACTGAGCACCGTAGTGTACCACGTGAGGATAAGGTTCCCCTATGCATACCTTTCATCTCTGATAGAGTCACTTCTGCGATTCGAAGGTGCCTCGTCCGAGCACAACTGGACGATGATGTTGTCATAGTTAGTATTCCTAATGGCAATATCAAAAGCCAGCTCGTGCGAAACAGGCTTTACGACAAGCGGTGCATATCAGAGAACTGTGTTACATGTCCGTATGGTAAGACTGGGGATTGCGCCAAAATCGGTGTCATCTATTTGATTGAATGTCTGACATGTAACGCAACGTACATTGGGGAGACTGGGAGAGCACTAGCAATACGTATACAAGAACATCTTGCTGGCAAAAGGCGTGGTAACGTAAGAACACCTTTGGGAAAGCATATGACCGAGGAGCATGGTGGAAACGATTTTGATGTTAAGTGCACAATTTTGGCATATGAGACTGAGATTTCTGCTAGAAAAGTGCTCGAGGCATGTTGGATTTGCGCAAGAAATCCAAGTATGAACAACCGAAATGAGTGCTTATCCGTCACAAATGACCTCTTGCCATTTGCACCACATTGCGAGCTACTGATCTAAAAATGGGAGACATGCATGTCCCAAACAATACTATATATGTATAAGGACGACATGGCATCTCTCATTCACTAATTACAACTAACTCGGAGTGGCGTTGTTCCACTCGTACGGTGGTGGATTGGGTGAGTTTGTTTCTGACGTACGGAGTTTCTCTGGTGTTTTCCTAGATCTCCGTCAAAACCGCTAGGGGGATGAAGCGTTTGACGGTGTAGTGGACAAATCCTAGTCTTGAGCCACGTTTAGGCCTTCGAGGAAGACGATCCTGTCGAAACGTCAGGCCGTAAATAAATATTCCACCTAACAACCTCGTTGGCACAACAGAAGAACTTCTAATACATTATCGATGCCGAGGTTATACGAAGAGAGAAGTTGGAACCTAGTTAATGGTGATTTTTTCATATATGGGTGCACCAGTAGGAAAGGAACGTAGTCAAACCGCCAGAATTTTGGTTAGGGACTCTTCTCACATTCGAAAACGTGCTTCCGCGCCCTCTGCATCACTTGCCGCAGATGACGAAGGAAGGAAATAATAAGCGCGATCGTTGCCTTACCCACCATAGCTGCTCAGCCATCGAAAAGTGTGCGATTGAAACGCAACCGCAGCGATAAAAGCCGAGGGCGCACTCTTCAAAGTAAACTTCGCCGCATATCTTCTACAGTTGTCCTCAAATCGGGGAAGCGTGTCATCCTATCTATAATTTCCTTCTTACGCTTGATGCTGACCTAAAAGACTGAAAAGACTGGCGGTCTCGTCACAATAAATGCGCTGCAAGGATTGTTACGGAAAATTCATTAACTCGTGAAAGGGATGTGGACTCACCCCAATGATAGCATAAGGGTTTGCAGCTATTTCTTGAGTGCAATCTGGCATTATTACATTCCTTGATCATCTTCCTTTGGATCTTCCCCCGCACCGGTTTTAAATTAGCTCGATTTTACACAGTATTTATTGCTCTGGTAGTCTTTAGGTGTCTTTATTACTTTGCTTATCCTCAGTATAAAATAAGGAAGCACAACGATTGTTGAACAGTCATGGGTAAAAAACGACATTTACCAGGTGACGATAGAAAACCTCATCTGAACTACACGACATTTGCAAACATTGTTTGTTCGCATTTTCTGAGCGCTATTCCTTTTAATGCAGGATCCCCTCACCTAGGTGTTCCCCTCGCTCGAGGATCTTGAGTCGTTAGGTGGCAAGGCTACGTGGCGTGAACCACAGATGGCGGACAGGGGGCATTTCGCGGACCAAAGCCACCATGTACTTGATCTGAGACGCAGGAGGATATAGGGGAGACTCCCTCTTTCTGCTGTGCTGCTCTGATTCATACCCTCTGTATCCATGCAGACGTTTCTTGCATACGTGTGGGGGCGTTCTGTATGGTACAGCTGGTATCCTGCATTCGGTCCAGCCAAAAGCTTGCCTTCTCACGACTGGGAGGACCGGGTTCGTCTCAAAGGAGTAAACCCCAAGTATACTTTGAAATAGCCGGGCCAACTACGCGGAGTATACCTAGTCCCACGACAGAGCCTGGCAAGCTAATTATGCCCCTTCATCTTGCCTACAAATGCAATGAGGATGGGCCTCATTCCTGAACCTGAGGGAGCTCCAAGTACGGCAGCGTTGGGTAGGACCGCTCTGGAGAAGCTGCTAAAATCTCGAGGCTACAACTGGCTGTCTAAATCGAGAAAGATTAAGATGGCGATCTGTACTCACAACGCACACAACCCCTTGCTTCGGTAGCGAGCATCAAAGATCTGATGATGAAAACCAGGAAGATCAAGTACGACGTCATCGGACTGACCAAGATGTGGAGGCATCGCCCGCTAGACGCCGTCCATTGGGTAAGAACTGGGTGTGTACACATTGGTACGAATGACTTTTTTAGCACCCTATGTGCGAACGCTTAATTACTTCCTCGCACCTCATGTGCGAGAAAGTAATTAACCAGCAGAGGTCAGCCATAGACCGCTCAACTCATTAACTAAATGTAATGTCCATAAAGGAAAAATTAGAGCAGTTTCATTATAGTACGAACTAAAACACTCATTACATTCACGAAATGTACAATAGGTAAAAAATAAAGCTGATAGCATCTCACATTAAACTGTGAAAATACAGCTATTCTCTTGTATGACTCCCTTACGGGCATTCTATTACGTTTCACAGAGATTAATAATGTGTAATATGCTTAGGGCATTCTATGACATTTCATCGACTTTAATAGCAATATGCCATAATACGGTAAGGTTGGATAATACTGGGTAGTCTAAAAAGTTTTTTCGTGTTTTTAAATACCGCTTTTTCCCTCCAAACTGCTTTCCAGCAATCTCTTCTGTACATACACATGTAGTACAAGTCCACACGCATCTACAGGTATTATTGTCTTCCATCTCCCGGATAACCTTTTTCGCAAAATAAACATATCAAAGGTCAACCTCATTTTCAATACAAAAACTTTTCTTTGAATGGCGTTAGACAGGGAAGGGAAAAGGTGATGGAGCAAGATCAGGGCTATTAGGTGGATGGGGCAGCAATTTTTATCCAAACTCGAGAATTTTTTGGCGAGTCACTTTTCCAATAGTGGGAAGAATCGCCAAAAAATTGCCAAAAAAGATGGAAGACGATAATACCTATAGATGCGTGTGGACTTGTACTACATGTTTATGTACAGAAGAGATTGCTGGAAAGCAGTTCGGAGGGAAAAAGCGGTATTTAAAAACACGAAAAAACTTTCTGGACTACCCAATATTTGGGCTTCAATAATTCAAACACGTAGGTTTTATTCCATTTATTTGTTCCACTCACTTGTTTTTTATCCATTATTCCAACTATTTTTTTTATTTGCAATGCTATGACTTTTGAAAATGTTGCAATCATCCCATTCACCAACATCCGACTGGTTGCCATAGCACCATTGAACTGAACTCCTTTTTTTTGAAAAAAATCCTTTAATCAGAATTTCACCCACTCTGTTTTTCCTCGGTAGACATTGTATTCAGTTATTGAGTTGAACGGTCTATGGCTGACCTCTGCTGATTGATTACTTTATCGCACATGAGGTGCGAGGAAGTAATTAAGCGTTCGCACATAAAGTGCCAAAAAAGTCATTCGTACCAATGTGTACACACCCGGTAAGAACTGCTTTTAGGAACATGCCACAGGAGAGGCGTTAGCGGAGTGGGCGTTCTCGTCAACACACACTTGACCATGAACAGCGATACGCACGAAAATCTGTCAACCCGAAGGACGTGTGCGATTGAAAAGATGTGGTTCAATCCCGGATTTGACCGTCTTCGTTGCCTACTCACCAACATTGCGCTACGCTGAGGACGAGCTTAAGGCATTTTATGTGGAATTGGAAAAATTATATAAGGAAGACCACACCTTCTCTAAGGTCGTTGGCGACTTCAAGGCCAAGATCGACCCCAGAAGAACGGAAAATGAGCTTCGCATCGGGACTCACGGAACGGAATGGAATGAGCACAGTGAAAGGCTGTCTGAGTTTATTATGTCGATCAACTCCATCCATGGTAACTCACAGTTCCAGAAGCCCTCTCATCTGCGATGGACTTGGAACCACCCGGTGGACAATTCCATAACGAGATCGATCACGTCATCTTCAATCGAAGGTTTTGCCTGACCGACGTCGCTGTTATTCCGAAGTTCTATATGGGATCAGACTATCGACTCATCCGCGCGAAATTCCTCTTTTCGATATGTAGAGAAAGGGTCACGAAATTCAAGGAGCAATGACCCAAGACCATCAGCTGGAAACACTTTGTTTCCCTTGCAGGTGAATGCCAGGTTTCCGCTGTTAAAAACATCGATGACGAGTACAACCGGCTCGCTGAGCATCTTCACGATAGTGCGAGGAGGGCAGAAAGTTTGGAAGTTACCAGGGGCACCTCTCTTCGAAAATTCTCGAGCTATTACGTTCAGCCGCACGAGCAGCTTCACGTTGGCGCATCAGCTCGGCAATTTCCGAAGAGCAGCAGTGCTGACTCGAGCAGCAGAGGCTCTGAGTAGCATCCGCAATGCCCGCCAATTTTCGCCATTAAAGGTCCGAAATGACCGGTCTCCGACATCCGGACGGTACAGTCACTGCTCCTCGAAGACAATGGAGATCGTCATCTCTGACTTCTACTCGGAATTCTTCGGTAGCCATGTACAGCTGCCTAGGCGCAATCTGAAGCAGAATGAATATGATGTCGATCCATCAGTTCTCTCTTGCGAAGTCCGACATGCCATTTCGTCGGTGAAGAATGGTACAGCACCCGGCCCCAACAGGATCAGACCGGAACATCTGAAGAATCTTCCGCCAGTTATCGTCAAAACACTGGCTCGACTCTTCACACGCTACCTGTCGGAATGCAAGGTACCCACATCGTGGAAAACTAGCAGGACTGTGTTGCTGTATAAGAAGGGAGATCCACACGACATCGGCAATTATCGTCCAATCTGCCTGCTGTCTGTAGTCTACAAGCTCTACACTCGTGTCATCTTGAATAGGATCGGTAGAACTTTAGACGAAGGACAGCCATGCGAGCAAGCAGGGTCCCGGAGAGGATTCAGACAATCGATCACATCCACACGGTCACTAGGCTCATTGAAGTGTCGCGAGAGTACAAGATGCCGTTATGTCTCATATTCATTGATTTGAAGAAAGCCTTTGACTCCGCTGAGACAGAAGCGGTTATCAAAGCCCTGAGAAACCAGGGTGTGCCTACTCAGTATATAAGAGTACTTCGTGAGCTCTACATCAACTTCACGACCAGGATCTCGCCATTCTACAAGGAAGTCATCATCGACGTGAAGAGAGGGGTTTGACAAGGCGGAACTATCTCGCTTAAACTATTCAGCGCCGCTCTTGAGAACGTCATGCGTCAATTGAAATGGGAGGGAATGGGAGTAAAGGTCGATGGCCAGCATCTACACCACCTCCGCTTTGCTGACGACATTGTGCTAATAACACCGACAGTCCAGCAAGCGCAACGGATGCTAGCCGATTTCGACTGCGAGTGTGGAACGATCGGTCTGCAGCTGAAGCTGACGAAGACGATGTTCATGAGAAACGGATTGGTACCTGATGCCCCATTTACGCTCAGCGGAACTAACATCAATGAATGCCTCAGCTATGTGTACCTAGTTCGGGAAGTCAATATGATGAACGACTTAGCACCAGAGCTGAGCAGGAGGGAAATAGCGGGTTGGGAAGCCTTCAATACCATGGAGGGAGTAGTGAAGAAGACGGAGAACAGCCGGCTCCGCGCTCATCTCTTCGATTCCGCTGTGCTTCCTGCCCTAACATACCTCAGAGAGTTGAACTCTACGTTAGCTAGAGGAGGACGCGGTCAGCATCATCCAATGCGCCATTGAAAGTACGATACTCGGAGTATTCCGATCCACGCAAGTGCAGAGGGAAATCCGAGCTCCGTCGTCGATTAAAGATCAGGGATGCCGTCGTATTTGCCAAGGAATCGAAGATTAGATGGGCCGGACACGTCATTCGATATCGCGATGACCGTCGAACAAGAACGGTTACCGACTGGATCCCTCGGGACGTCAAACGCACACCTGGACGACCGTCGGTCCGATGGTCAGACTTCTTACGAAAGCTCTTTGCGAACAGAACAAGACGCTACGTGTCCATGAAGCCAGAAACGTTCACTGGACTGCTTTGGCTCGCGACAGGGATGAGTGGAGAAGTTGCTTGCGCCCGCATGAGACTCTCGATGAGCAAAGGGACGACAGGTGAGACAAGTGACAGGTGATAGGCTCCCAATTTCCTTGGTGAATCGCTCTGCCTGGGTAGAAACCGCAGAAGTAGCGGAACCTGAAGAAGGGGAAATGGAGCCCCTTTTTGAGGGGAGGGGTCGTATTTTTAGACGACGCCACGCTCGACCCCGGTTGAGACTACCTGTCAACGATTTGACACATTATTTACAGGAGTCTCGCCATAGTCACCACGTATTGCTTTTGAACTACCACTGAGGCCAAAGCTTCAGTACATGTACCAACACGTCCTCGTGCTCAGGCTTCTGTTGATCTTTACGCCACAATTGAAGATAGCTGATAGATTGTCATCACCTATTCCCAAATTATCCCAGGAGCCCGTTTGCCATTATTTTAACATCTTATGCGTGTGATATCGCACTATACAGTAGCCGCTGCGGATTGCTTTGGACTTTTGAAGCGGTAACAATTTTTCTGTTGTTGTAACAAAAGAGCGGTTATGTCATAAAGACAGCTTCACTTCGCTAACCAGAACCATCGGTAGAAGAAGAACATCGCCCCTTCTGATCAGAAAAAAATCAGATGGATCCACACAATATTGTCAGCAAAATTTTAGTTCAAGGATCTGTAATTCGAATACACTCCTGTAGGCTCAGGTAGAGCATTAAATCAGTTCACGCGATAGATCGACTGCGTTTCTCATTTAATTTCCAGACTTCAAAACCTGGCATTGAATGTAACCCACTCTTTGCTTGGTAAACCATCCGTGATAGTTGATCTGGCCCAGATTCTCCAGCTCGTAAAATCGTAGCCAGTTACTGAAGCGAATCACGTCGAAAGAGGCACCACGGCTTAGTATCTCTCCGGCAAAAACTGATTCAAATCCTAAAATTATTTGAATTGTGTGGGGAGGGCGGAGATTTGAAGACTAAAATACTAGGTGATAAATCCGTCGACGATACAGTGAGACTGAAGGGACATTTGGAGCCCCACTTCCGGTTATAGCAAACCTTCACTAGAAACGCAAGAAAGAGTAAGGTAGCAGTCGAGAATGTATCCAGCATCCACACACAAGCATTCTATTACACACAGCCTAGCTTGTTTCTTATTTCCACCTGATTCATTCGATTGGCTAGGCCATATTTTCCTTTCCTTTTTGACTTTTCATTATCACTTGGGTTTACATCATGTATTGGGTTGTAAGGAAAGTTCTGGCCGCTCTTTCGCGTTCACAAGATAAATTTAAATATCAGAGCGCGTCAACATGAATTAGCTGAGATATTGTGCTCGTTAGATAGACAAAAAGTTGCTCTTTCAGAATAAATGTTTTATTTGGAATGCAATAAGGTTTTCGAATTATTAGGGAAATTTTAAAGTGCTGCGAAAATGGCACCTTTAAGATGACTTCACTTCAAGAGTTCTTGTTTAGCCGAGTCCAAGCGAAGGTGACCAAAAATGTGAATACTGCAAGAGGAGGGGATGAATCACTGGATGGAACACATTGTCTCTGGTTTCAGAAGTGCAGAAATGAGAACGAGCTGCTTGGATTCTCAATTGACCAAATCGCTTTAACTAAAACGGCAGAAGGCGAAGAGCGTCCATATTTGCAGGGGATATTCACAAGTATTGGCCCTCAACAAGCAACCTTAGTTGACTACCTCAGGTGGACTTGATTTGGAAAAATCCAAAAAAAGGGTGCCGCGGGACCCCCCACGGCAGTCATTCGCAAGCGCGTTTTTCACAAATTCTCTTCCACTAATTGAAGCAGTTGCAGGGTAAGGCCCTTACTCGTCTGTCATGTTCATCAGATCTAGCGCTAACTATGCCCCACTTCCCAAAACATCTGGCCAGCTCCTTCAGTAGCAGTGTGTTTAGAAAGAGTGGCGATTTGGAGTCGACTTTTTTTTCATTTCGCGCAATATAAAATATCAGCCCTTTATCAAATTGAGATATTTAGGTATGCATAGTGTTGCCAAGAGTGTAGCGAATCTAATGGTGCTCATTTCGTGAGAAAAGATGCTTTCTGAGCCGAGTTATGATCTCTCGAAGTTGAAATTTCAAAAACCGGCCAAAACTTTCCTTACAACCTGATATGTAGTGACTAGCGTTTGAGGTAACCTGCATAGGTGATTGCCTGCAATCCGTCGTCGTGTGAGGGCAGTCGGATCTCTGCTCTCTCTGTGGGGGGCGATCGTCACCTTGGGTACTCTGCCTAATTATTCTGACTGTACTTAGACCCTAAGTATGACTTTCGAGTGACTCTGCTATTCTGGATTCTCACTTCTTATTCATTTTTATCCTGCTGTATTTGATAAAGGTGCTGTGATATTTTCGGCAATACCATAATCGACTTAACCGTCATCTTTGCTCCGCGCCAAGTTTGCGACTGCTCTCCCTTGTGGCTATGGACTTTAGAATGATCAAGCCACCGATACAGGTGAATAAGTTCAAAACTAGCATCCTAAATTCCACTTTCCACTGACATTCGTACTGTTTATTTCACTCGATACAATCCTAGTTCTCACTCATACAGGGTCACAGGAGAAAGCCCAGAAAGTACCTGTCTGACGGCTCACACTGATTTTGATCAAGCCAGCGATCTCATGGCCACGAATCATGAACACTTCGCTGTCGCTGCATTTCAAAACTGTTATGTGATTCCTACTCACTTGTAGGACCAGATTGGACCTCATGGCAAAGAACAAGGAATGAAGCAGTGTGGGCGTGCCCTGTAAGCGCGCCCAGCTGAGTTTCGGACTTCCATGATTCAACCCCCTTCAGGGCGGAGCGCAGACAATCGATGGGACGTCTGGCAGCAACGACCGAGATTGCGACACTCCACCGTGTTCTACCTTATAGCGGTTCGCCTCTCGACTCAGACTTGTTCCTCTGTTGCCTAGCAGGCGTGATACCTCATCATCATCATCACGCCTGAGGTATGTGATCTCTCTTGCCTTGTACTGAGATGTTGATCTTGTTGCTCATGTTAAGATACATGTATTAACTTTTTGTTCTGTAGTTGATGTCTTGCTGACGTAATTGCCCACATATATCGTTTGTTATCAACCCCGAGAGGTCACATAGAGATCATACACCTCCCACAGTGCCACGTTGCTTTCTACAGGTCCATCAGGTAGAAAATAGTGACTTGATGAAGCAAGTGAGTGAATTGAATTCTTAAAAGTTCTACTTTGAAACAAGCATTGTACATATGCACGAATCTTCTGTTCAGCTCAGCAATATCTCAAAAGTTGTTCTATACTGAATTAGAACGTGGGTGATTGATTGCTCCAAGTAGTGCAAAGTCATGCGCCAGTTTCTTGCGACAGACTGCTGTGGTACTCATCCAGTTCAGACAGATTCTTGATAATCTTCCTGTGGACTGTCGTCCAAGCGCTGCCTATCGAACGGGTCATTCTATACTTACCAATACTAGGATTCCAGAGGTAGTCTCTTCGACATCATCCCTTGCATTATTCGATATTTACCAACCTAGGTTTTTGGGTGTGGTCTCTTTAGCGTCAGTCTTTCCATCGCTTCGAGTTGAGCCCTTTTCCTTTCATATTCACAGAAGGGCATATATGTTCGTTATTCAAGATGGAGCGTGATCTCTCAAAGGCCAAAAACTCTGGCATTCCTGCTATTGCAGGTACCCAGAAGGAAATAAAAGCTTTTTTGTCAATGAAAATGCTGTTGCACCTGGTTCGGAATCAATTGAATTTACTGCTTCTAGCTGATGAATGTTGTCGATTTGGGAAACATGAATGGCCTCCATGGAAATTTGGGTGACGGTTGGGACACACGGGTTGAGGTCACTGGGCCACGCGGTGGCCACACGCATTCGCGCGCGACTTATTGCAATTACACGGGTAAGAACAAAAAAAACCCTCAGTTTAGCATGATACCAGAATACCAGGGCAGGATACCGAATGCAAAACAGTGGCGTATTGATCGATCAAGTGGAGGGAGCCACAACTTGGCAATTTGTCAGAGCAGCCGGTATTGCGCCAACTCGGACAGTGGGCGAAGCGTAACCGCGCGCGGCGAGCAGACCTCAGACCCAGGTCAAATTCCATGTGTTCCAACACACACCCGTGTGTTCCAGCTCCGTGTGTTCCAACTAGCAAAGCATTCTTGCTACTTGCTGTGGCAAGCACGAAATCTCTCGTTAGAAACAGAAACGCTCTCCCTATGCTTCTCGAAAAAAGTATTGATATCGTCGCCCTAACTTAGGCATGGCTAAATCCAGCGATATCGTCTATCTGTACGTGTGTACGTACGTCCCTGTGTCCCTCTATAAGTCCCTCCGTCTGTCTTGACATTAGGTATAACATTAGAAACAACCTATGGAGATGGGGTCAAGTTTGGGATGAGCAGGGACAAGAAGTAAGGAGAGACATGAACCAAGTTGAGCCCCACCCAAGGTGGAATACTATGTTCGGTCCTCAGACCAAAAACCTCGCTTCGGCTTACCCGGTTCAACGCAGTTACAGACTGAGAGGAAATCGCTAAAGATAGCACACGTCCAAGTTATGGAGAACATGCTCAAAGTGAGCAGAGACCCTGTCACAATGTGTGGGGTAATTATCGGATAATGCTCTCTGCGAAATTGCAATTCGGAAGTGGTCTGAAGAAGGGGGAAAAGTGGTTGTGGTCATGAATGGTTAGGGCTATGAACGGAAGACAAAATTCCACGGTGAGCGGAGCTTTTGCTGTGATGGGCGATGCTCAAACCGAAAATTCTGAAGGAAGTTTTGAAAAGTTCTAGGCGCGGGAAAAAGATAAATAAAAATGGGAGGCGACTGCTGCTCATAAAGAGTGGGGCTCGAGACGATGCGAATGGAGTCAAAATCGAAAATGCGCACAGCGATGAGTAGTAGTGTGGACTGGCAAAATAATCCATATATCATAAGAGCAAGGATACCACTAATTGCATCATATCAATTGGCAAACACATCTACACAGAGCAGATTCGGAAGATTATGGGTGTCAATAGATACAATCTAAATCAGTTTCGTGTACATAGCCGGAAGCGATCGAAATTATCGCTTTTCGTGTAGATTGTATATTTGTTGGTATGGAGTGCATGGTAACGGAACACTTCTGCTGGTGGGTAGTGCTTAGAATGTGGAAGTTTAATAGAATTACGTGCTTAAAATGGTAAGCAGTGACGTTTAGTTTTACTGGAAAAGGTTAACGGATAATCTCACAAGAAACAATTCCGATTGACCTACTGACATTGATTTTGTTATGCGTGCAGTAGTATGCGCCAGTTAGCTGGTAAAGTTTCACACAGGTAAAACAATTGTAGACACCATTCCGATCTCCAAGAGTCATTCCTTCATTTGGAGGACTGCAAAACTCTAAGCAGAGACACATTCAAAAAACTTTTGAACAAGCACTTCAGTCCATGAGGCTTTGGCTTTGAGTTCGGGACAATTGTGTACCGAACTATTATACATCGCTACATGTTCGCTGTTTTGAATTTTTATACCTGGACATGTTGGTTTGTTCGCTAGTGTCCTTAGTCTGATCATTTATGTAAGATGTGATTAGCGGTTGTTATTATTACCTCTACCACACGAGTTCGCTCGTGTAATAGTAGTGATATCATAACAGTAGTAATAATGATAATGATCGCCAATTACATTTCACATGTGGGTAGCGCATTCAATAAGGTCAGAATCATGGAGAGCGACTTATGTTGGTGTTTTGATATCGTTGAACATACCTGAGCTACCGACTTCAGTCTCTCGTGCATACTGAGAGAACCAAAGGGAATGTAGCAACGTTTTGAACGTTTCATTATCGGTCACAACACCTGAACAAAAAGTTTGAAGCGGGAGAGCTGTTAAGGCTGCCTAGATTTCCTTGCCTCGTTTTATAAGGAATTGCTGGGCTTTTTTCATGACCAGTGTGTTCATGACACTGTCGAGAAAAGAGTCAATCGCGGATTGCCACTCCGGCGTAAGCAATTCCGCTTGCGCTGCATCGGGTTGGTTGTAGAATGACTGAAAAACTCAATTGAACCACTCAAATACGACAATTTTCTATGACTAATATGTATTTTTCAGCTGTCGAGCTGTCCTTATATCATCCCAAGGACTTTGAACAATTTAATCACCCTCAAAGTAATGGGGAATGAAATACTGGTGGGATCGGGAGTATATAACGAATGTTGGTTGAAGAAACCCTAGTTAAAAACACGGTGATAAGTGTATTAGAACTTCTTCTGTTGTGCCAACGAGGTTGTTAGGTGGAATATTTATTAATGGCCTTAATATTATTTAGGCCATTAATAAATATTCCACCTAACAACCTCGTTGGCACAACAGAAGAAGTTCTAATACAATCGATGCCGAGGTTATACGAAGAGAGAAGTTGGATTTTACAGTGATAAGTGATTCTGTGAGAATCGAAAATCACTGTTCTTCAAGAGGTAACTTGCTTAGAATTCACTTCTAAGCTAGAGCGCTCATAGCGCAAGATCCTGAAGTAATAGTTCATTACACGAGTGCAACAAATATTTTCTATTCCTGCAGGTGAGATGAAATACTTCAAAATCCCTGTTCCGAAAGCACGCGGTAAGCACGAAGCTCAAAAAAAGATATGTCAAGATTACAATTAGTTTTTTGAAGGCTTTATTCGTAGCTCCACTGATTGCGTCAATCCCGACTGAAGTAAAAAGGGGCGACACAGCGTTGTCCTTGAGGCTGTTGCGGGATGCCATATTCTGGAAGTTCAAAATTATCACCTTTGTTTATGATGTCGAATACTAGTGCTTTCCAATTACTGCTTCCAATAAGACTGCTACATCTGAGAACAAGTGTCATCTCACAGTGCTCCGATAGAAGAGCGACTTAGCGCTAGTTTTGTAACGCATCAGTGAGAATTTTATGGAACTTTTCTGAAGAAAATGGGTCAAAGGAATAACAAGTGATTACTAAAGATATAGGGCAGCTGGAAAGATTTATACAGTAAAAGTCTTCCTTCAGAGCTATTGTTGTCCAGTAGATGTAGGGAACATTATATTTGGAGTTGTTCGAAGACTGCGCCACTACTGACAATTGACGCTTCGGAAGCGCGCTAAAAACTGAAGGGTCCTTTTTATAAGTGGGTTGAAAGACTCCGGTAAGATACGGTACACTCAAATTTGCACTTTCGACATAGAACCCTACTGTCGTCTGCCCTGAATATAAGAGCGTTGCCACTGATCTAGATTTTTGGGTAGCACACGGGAATGAGACCCCACTGTGCCCTAACTATTGGGTTTTGTTTGTGTCATTAGAGAAGGATCACTTCGATGCTCCGGCCAGCTGAAAAGCTGCACATCAGTGGAGTGCAGGCACTGCTGTGTTAGCTTGAAAACCAATTTGAAGATAGCGAACTGGGTGTTCTACTATATGTTTCCACGCAGCTGAGAAGAGCCAAAAAGAAGAAAAGTACTCGTTACACGAATTGTGCTCACCCTATTTACTAGTTGTTTATTTGGACAAGAAGAATAGTAGAAAAGAACGTTTCGTGGTGCACCGTAACTGTCGACCAAACCTGGATCGCTAAATAATTCCAAACGTAAGAACCGTGAGTTGACTTAAATGAGCTTAAAAACCACACTCGAAACACTATTTTTGCGGCCTTGAAGTGCCCCTGTCAGGTTACCCTGAAGGAAAAGTTAGTAATGAGTTGTACGGTCACTAGTGAATAAGGAGGAAGAGAAACTGTTGAGAAAAAGGTCAACAGCATTGAGCAACAAGCCCTGTGTCGTTCATTGCATTTCTATTGTGCCACTCATTTCTTGTGTGTCGGCCACAGCGAGCGGCGGCGATCTACCCATCCTCCAGCAAATACGACTAATTTTGCTAGTTCTCCTGCTCACCTAACTCGCGTACGGTTGCCCCTGTTAGGGCAAGATTTTTCACTGGCTAACCCTTAGCCACTAATTTAGGTCTATTAGTCTTTTCTGATTAATTCTTTTAACAATCGATCGATCACCCTACCGTGATCATCGATAATCGTGACAGCCCCATCCAAAGTGAGGCTTCGTGTCATCTTCTAAGGTCCGAACACTTATACCAGTAATTAACTCCTCGTGGGTCGCTCTCATATCACTGATGACCTTTTGCCACTGCACGTCGAGGATATCATGGGTTCGAAGACTCAATTAACCTATTAAATACTGATCAATCGATGCCGCTTCATCTGAAGACGAGCCTGCTTCACCTACTGGACAGCGTATTCATAGAGGATCGTGAGTTAGAAATACTGAAAAGCGTGATCCCGAAATCACCCGTTGAAACAACAAATAGAAGGATGAACTTGCTCCACTCAAATATGTTAGGCTGTCCCGAAAGTTCCGGAACCTTGAGGGACAAGGGTTTTCGGGCCTTCCCACGATGGATAGCTGGGGCATTTATCGATTGACTTTGAAGAACATCCAGAACGTTCCATGCCGTAGGTCTATAAGGATTCGTACCTATTCACAAAAGGAATCGAGTTCGAAATGGACGAAAGTCACTCCGAGCATTTGTCCTCTACGAATTCTACCGGGGGAGTTCCATAAGGGAAGCGGTCCAAAACATGAACGCCGCATTCGGAGTAAGCACTACTTCGAGCACAACTATTCACCGTTGGTTCACCCGCTTCCATTCTGGAGATATAGCCCTGAAATGTTAGCAACGCAGTGGCTTGACCATCTGAGCTCGACGATCAGCTTCTCAGGAGAACTGTGCGGGAGATCTCCACGGCAAGTACACGTGAACTAGCCCCGCTACTGGGTTGTGGGAGCACCTTAGTCGGTCAGCATCTAACTCGGCTGGGATACGGTGCTCTCGACTTGGACACACAATAGTTTATCTCTTTCTGCTCGTAATGCGTTGCTCAAAAATCTCACTTGCCTATAACCGTTCCCCGTCAGTTTGCTATTCTCTTAAAGAACATGAGCGTTCGAGATATGTTGTTGTTACTGGTGTCGGAGCGTCTAGAATCTAGTGTCGCTGCTAGTGTCGCGAAAAGTGTTGATTGTAATGTATATAACCGCTCAAACTACGATATTCATTGTGTTCGAAAACTAGACACTATTTACCCAGAGAAACCCCATCACCACGAATCTTGATGAGGTAAAAGAGATTATACTGAGAACATTCTTATTTAGCAAGAACTCGTTTCCTTTGATAATCCGACCTGTAGAACGAGAATATGGCACTCAGTGGGCGCAAAATTGCTTGGCGCCTTCGGTCCAGGCCCTGGCGCCCAATGGAATGAATCTTCTAATAGCTGCGGCGTGGCGCGAGCGCAAGTCAAATTCGCGCCGAGAAAATGTGATATTTGTACTCTTTGTCAGGAGGTCAAACTACCACTGTTGATAAGTTTTCAGCGACACATCTTTTAGGCGTCTATTGAGTGTCGTATTCGAGTTCTACTGGTTGAACTTCTTCCGCGTGCATGTTTTTAGCTAAATCGCAATATTCGTCAAAAATCACCTTCTCCACCACATCAAGCTTCGTGGCGGTGGCGTTGCTTTGGGTGAATAGGATGGGTTCTATCTCTTCTCAACGAGGCCATCAGGTCAGTTCCGGAAGGTGATTACCTCACCGTAGCAGGTGACCTGAACGGCCACGTCGGCAGAGATGGAAGGGGTTTAGAAAGGGTGGACGAAGACAAAGAGCTGGGAGTAAGAAACACTGAGGGAGAAAGGATACTGGACCTGACCACGGCCCATGATTTAGCAGTCTGCAGCATGTACATCGCGAAAAGAGAAAGTTAAAAGGTAGTATAGCAGTGAGGGAGACAAACGGAGGTCGATCATATACTCATAAGATGATCAGCCCTCAGAACTGTGAAGGGTATAAAGGTACTACCAGGAGAGGAACTCACCACCCAGCACAGGCCCCTTCTAGTAGACATTGCCATGGAGCTCTCTAAGAAAGCAAGGCTCAAGACCGAACGGAGAATCAGATAGTAGAAACTGTACAAACAGCAAAGGGATGATCTCAGAAGAAGGATACTGGATATCGGTCTGCCGGACCCTAGCGGACCGACTCAGGAGACTTGGAAGAGAGCAGCTGAGATAATGCTAGAATGCGAGAGGGGAACGCTGGGGGTGCCCGAGTTGGCTTCAAATGAGACAATGCAGCGTGGTTTTGGAATGAAGAGGTTCAGAGAGTAGTGAAACAGAAGAAGGAAGCATACAAGCGATGGCAGAAAGCGAGAGGTAAGAATATCTTGACACCTACAAGCACTTCAATAGGCTTGCCAAGGCAGCTGTGACTAAAGCAAAGAATACAGAAATGGATGCCTTATACGAAAGGTTGGATGGGAGGGAGGCAGAGGAGTTCATTTTGGCTGGCTAAAGCAAGACATCGAGTCACCCAAGACATCGGAGTGCTCGAGGTAGAAAGAGCAACGAGGGTACCATTCTGAGGAAAGCAGCCGAGGTCAAGAGGAGATGGTGGGAGTACTTTGATAGGCTTCTGAAAGAAAAGATCCATTGTAAGGAAAGTCAACAGAATGAAGCTACGGCTTGTCCCATCCTCCCTTGGACAGCGAGAGAAGTCCGCCAGGTGCTGGGAAAAATGAAGAATAGAAAGGCCGCTGGTCTAGATCAAGTAGCAATATAGGCATGGAAGGCACTAGAAGAGTACGAAGTGTAGTGGCTCACGCGCTAACTGAACATGGTGAAGGCCAGAGGACCGTGGAGGACCACTACTCGTTCCCATATTCAAGCAGAAGTGGAGGACCACTACTCGTTCCCATATTCAAGCAGAAGTGACGCAATAGAGTGCTCCAACTATCGTGTAATAAAGTTGACAGCTCATGCCATGAAGCTGCACGAACGGCTGTTCGACTTGAGGCTAAAAGAGCTAGTCACCATCTCTCAGGAGCATTCGGGTTTATGCCTGAGCGGTCCACCACAGATGCCATATTCATCCTCAGACAAGTGATTGAAAAATACGTGAAAAGCGTCAGCCCTGCTACGAGGCCTCTTCCTAGACCTTGAAAAGGCCTTCGACCGTCTGCCACGGCCAGTAATCTGGAACTCGCTTCGAGAACGACAGATACTAGAGCACCTGATCGCCCTCAGACAGGACATGTACGATGGGGCTAAGGCTGTCATACGCACCCCGCAGGGACCGACAACGGAAGTAGGGATCTCGGTAGACACCAAGTCTCAGCTCTGAGCCCGTTCCTCTTCCTGCTCCTCTTGGCATGGTAAAACTAATATAGGAACCATTGAGGGTTCTCCACGCTAACGACATTGCCCTTATAGCGGTTACCAAAAAAGAACTTTAGACGAAGGTGCAAAGATGGCAAGCAAGGCTGGCAGAGAACGACCTATGAGTAAACGTCAAGGAGACCAAATTTCTAAGCTCCAAAGACTGGCCGGGGTCCATCGTGGACTGCCATGGGTTGCAAACACGAAAGGATGCTTTGAATTTCGAGGGCATCTGATTCTTTGAGGAGTTCCAAGCTAAAACTGGGGAAGCGCGCCGCTACCTTCAACCCCTGAAGCATCTCCTTGGTCACTCTCACCGTAGCCAAGGAATCACCTCTGTCGAATCCAGGGCGAAGTCCGTCGTCTAAAGGCGCCAGCTGTTGATCGTCATGCCATTTCTACAGTTCGGAAACTCGCTTTTTGACGGGGATTTCG
Organism: Trichostrongylus colubriformis; assembly: GCA_963978905.1. Classification (NCBI taxonomy): domain Eukaryota; kingdom Metazoa; phylum Nematoda; class Chromadorea; order Rhabditida; family Trichostrongylidae; genus Trichostrongylus; species Trichostrongylus colubriformis. The sequence continues at coordinate 22,517,882 of OZ022261.1, read as the reverse complement.
CCATAAATAGGCTTTTTAGGCCCATATTTTGCATGTGACTGACTTCTCTTAGGGGTTTCTCAGCAACTGCATCACCGCTAATGCTGTTTTTAATCAAGTGACTTTTTCCATGCTCTATCGTCAATAAGCAGCAGAAGCCTTAGCCAAATAAATTTTAAATAGGCTCGCGATGGCCTCCGACATTATTTTTTATTCGATCTCGCTGTATCCTTATTCAAAATGTTGGTCAAATGCAAGCTCCATGTGTCGTTCCTTTCCGCGGAATCCTATCGCAATTGCACCTTCGGGTCACGGTCTACCTAACGCACTGGTCATCAGTCTGTATTGCATTTCACTGCACTTTTTTCTTGGTCAGCTTGTGCCTATTGCTATGTGTTGTTGAGCGAATTATTTGCGATGTTTTTATGAGTTTCAGGTACTGCACGGCTTTATCCTTTTGCTTACTACTCTCACGATGGCCCCTTACTTGCTAGTCAAGTAGTAAGGTGTCAAGTGTGGCGCTCATTAGCATGAAACACCTCCGGTCTACGGAATATCCTCCTACTACCAACAATGCTTATCGGTTATGTCAAGATTTCGAGCGGCTGCATGCGACGAACGGCGTAGCGAGTGTGTTGCTTTCCGTACATGTATTTGCGTCTCCCTTCAAACTTCTTCACCTGAATTAACGTCTGGATAAGTCCTGTTGCTATTTTTACGTTGCTGTTACGTCGTTATGATATTTCAACAGCAATCCAAAGCTAAACTTCTCGTCAACTCCACCCCAACTGACAATTTTGAGGGTTGACGGACAAACTGATCTGTGGAAAGAGAGATGAAGCAAGTGATCGGCTTTCGTTTTTAAATTGTATTGTAATGCTATTGCTCATTTATTTGATTTACCTCCACCTTTCTAAGTTATTAATTTCTGTGAATTTCCATAGAAAAAAAGAGGTTTTCCATCGTGAGTTTACTTTGCAGGTGAGCTAAATGATCGTTAAAAACATTGCACATTTTACACTGAAAAGGTTACACAAACTTCGAACCTAAGTCCTGAGAAGCCAGAAATGGGAGCACAAGGATAGCAGAAAGGAGAAACAAGGGAACTGCTTAAAATCTCTTACGCGTAAAACTTATTGCGGATCATAAAACTGGAATTCGAATTCCCGGAGTTAGTAGTCCACATTTTTTCGGTCTGAACAGCAGTGTATTTCTTCTGAACAAACACGAGCAACGCGAGAAGAAGCTCCCGAAAACAGCCATTCGCGCCATAAAATAAACTGGAGGCAGCTCAATCAGAGCAAGCATATGAGAAGCAGCTGTTTCTTCAAAGGACGCCACCGTCTGAACCAATGGCGTCCTGACTGGAATCCCAGTGGGCTGCGGCAGCTCGCGCTGGTGGCGTCGCGTGTGCTAGGCCGCAGTGCGAAGTCCTGACCCAACCATATGCAACAACTACCAGTTTATCGTTAGTCCCTATTACATAGCCTAGTTGCCACATGTCTTCAAAAATGGAGATTTGCGAATGTTTCCTTAATTTATCCCCTCAAAGTGCCATAAAGGTAATGAAGACTGAATTTTTTCAGAGAGAACGCTTTTAATCGGCAGAAAAAAATTAAGGAAGATTAAGGTTGTCACCCAATATGTATTCTAAAGATGTTATTGAATTTAGTGACATCACTTCGGTAGAAAGTAGGAAGACAATGGGCGATACCTTGAAGTCTCACTCCGTGGTTCACGTACAGCTATACGAAGGCTAGAAAAAGCTTCACCCGGGATCTCTTACATGACAATATTATGTCATCAAATTTACATCTCATCGAAAAAACCTGCCAATACAACTGCTATTGCAAAGTACCTGATAATTCAATTTAGCTTGTCCATCAAGCCGGGCATCGAGTGGGACTAAGGCATTCAGGGCTTCCGTTACCTCTGGATCGAAAAGATTCTTGCCTGAAATGAATGTGCTGAGTGTTCCACTGATAGGATCAGTTCGCTGGGTGTGTAGTCCTATGTCGAAAAATCGCACGGCCCCCGCGGCGAGTCCAGGTTGACTTTTCGTGTGCGACTGCGTACAAGTCCCTTGAAGTTTGATGCCCTAAGTTTAGTTATTTGTTAATTATTGAGCGTTTTTGAGTTGATGTTCTCTAATTCGTTGTTATTTGTTGTCGTTTTTTAACTTTTCAATTTTTGTTGTTGAGTTTGGTTGTTTTAGACGCCTTAATATCGAACTGTGGTGAAAAGCGCAGAGAAAAGGGGGTGGAGAGCGCAGGGGGGGACGCATCTCACTACTGACATAAATTACCTTGGCCTAGAAGGCCATAGGAATCACTTTTCTACATTAAAGGCACCGAGAGGGGGGCAAGGGCAGAATAAGTTTACAAAAACAATGGCGTCTGAAAACAAACATATGGGTTCGGTAGATACAATGTGTAACAAAACCGGCTTGAAAAACGCACCATAGGGCGCTATTTGTACCCAGGGCGCGCTTCCGTCCGAACTGCAAGCTTCCATGGCCGAGCCACGCTTCGTTCATTTTAAAACTTGTCTTCGGCCTGATATAACTTTATTTTTGGATTATTTCCTCTTTAGACTGTTTTTAGTGACGTATTTCACTTGTTTACTTATGGATTTTCTTAATTGTGCATTTATATACCTGAAAATCTCAGAATTGTCAAATAAAGTCGGGGAGGGGGGGGGGGGAAGATGCAGCTTTGCGTCGACGTCGAAGCTCCTTTCCCTTTCTAGGCTTAGGCTAGAATTGATACCCCTCCTCCCACATTGAAAAGCATCTGTCAAAGCATAGGTCTCATCTGCTTTAGCCTAACCCTAGAAAGGGAAAGAAGCTTTGACGTGGGTGAAAATTTTGCGTCTCCCCCCCCCCCCCCCGACTTTATTTGACCCGTAAGTACATCTAGAAACAATATAAGAAAGAACAAAGTAAAAACTAAAAGGAAAAAACAAATCTATAATAGAACCATCTTCTTTTGGCACCATGCCAAGGCGTCAAATTGGCGGGTTTGTGCAATGGTGGCCGCTGAAACTCATCCACACTACGTCTGTTCTACAGTAAGCCAAAATTACCCCCTCCTGGTGTCTTTAAGGCTCAGGCAAAAACAAAGAGCAGATTGATCCCTCAAAAATCCACTCAAGTGCTTACAGTCCATTCCAGAGCGCCCGGCAGGCTAGATGGACAACTTTTCATTAGATCTCCCCCTCTTTGCGATAGCACCCTGCAATTGTACACTCTGCATTAGTGCATCATGGTTCTTAGCTATGAAATCACAACAAATGCAGCTTTTTTGCAGAGCTCTAACGGTGACATATTTCGGTTCCTAAGCGGTATCCCAGCTGATAGTGGGAAGTCGTGCTGATGGAACCTTGAGTGGAATGCCGCGGAGCAATTTTTCGAATTAAATCCATGCACCCCAGATCGCCAGTCGCTTGGACAACCAACGCACCAATTTGAAGCTGCTATAAGTTCCCCATGCTTGCTTTGGTGTGCCTTTAAAGGAATCCCACTTTTGTACCCTTCAGAAGAATATGGGTAAAGTCCTCCACACTTTGCTAACAAGGGAAGGACCCCAGGTCGAAGTGGTCATTCGGAATGAGATCCATATGCTCCGATCTCTTTTCGGACGCTGATCTCGAATCTGCATTCCAAATTTGCAAAACGATTATCTGAGTGGAGTTATGGTTTTTTTTTTTTTGAATGAACGGTTCATCAGCATGGCCGTTGCTGAGCAGTCAACGGCCTCAGCGACTCATTGGTAGTGCTCCGGATCTGCAGGAGAGGGGTCGAGGGTTTGCTCCCCGCCAGAGCGGTTTTTTTTTTGCATTTTGTGTTTCATTGTCAGTAAGTGCTTTTCTTCCACTTCTGGACGTTTCCTTGGACTGTTACCTATCACACCCATCATTTACTCTGCCACTTTATTTATAACTGCTAAGATTACTCACAAGGGAAGGATACCAAGTCGAAAAGAATCCCGTACCACACGGATTAGGCATTGTTGCGTGAAAAGATAATGATATTCGTGCACAGGGGGTCGAATTGCCCCTCTGTGCAAATTTTCAGCCAAATCCAGTTTTTGGTCCAACTTCGGAAAATTGGGGGTGCCCAGGTTATTAGTTTTTGAATTTTCTTCTACAAAAAACCCTGCAACCTGAACAAGATAGCCTACACATACCTTTTACACTTGCCCATCGCACTAAATGTACGAAACAAGCGTCAATTAGGAGCATTTCCCAGGCAAGGGTCAACGACTTCTCCTTTGTTCAGTGGGCTGCCACCCTATAGCCCGTGAATTTTCCCGAAATTTGGTCAAATTCTCGAATTAGCTAAAAACTTGTCTTCTGGAGTAATTTGACTCCCTGAACACGAAAATCTCCCTGGTTTTGCGCAAGAAGGTCTGGCACGAGTGCTATGGGCTTCCAAACCCACCATAATAGTATTGTTTTTTCAAAAAAACCTCCATAGCTCCGCTCAGAGAATCGTTTTGCAAATTTCGAATACAGATTCGAGATCAGCGTCCGAAAACACGTCGGATCATATGTATCCCATTCCGAATGGCCACTTCGACCTGTGGTCCTTCCCTTGTAAGAAGTTCTTTAAACGCAGTATGCTGAAACTGCGGTTGGGAAGGCAGCGAGCCTCGCGCCACTGGCAAATTTCTTCTGACTGTCGAATACCACCGGTTAACACTTTTCAAGCCAATTCCAACACCCGGTTTATCGCCTGCATATTCAGCTTGCTACCTGTCTTAAACAGGTAAACGGCGATACAAGTGAAACCACACGCTTCCTTCTGCCGCGAGATTTTTGAGATTTTTTTAGGACACAGTTTGTTTCAGCTTTTACAACCCCGATGACATTATTTTGACGAATATGCGCTACAATTTTCCTTCCTATTTTACTGAAAACCCTCAGCTAGGGTGGTTGATGGTCAGGTCTCATGAACGTGATATCCGCGTTTGCTTGTGAGCTTACAGCGGTAAGGGTATGAGGAGGCAGTGTCGTTCCAAAATGGGGAAGCAGTGTGTCAGTGTGTTAATATTTTTGACGAAAGTGCAGTTCCCTCTAACTACAAAGGACCCGAGAATTGTGAGCAGGAATTGCGCTATGATCAGTCTACTCTAAAGCATTTCGTACAATCCACGATTATTTGTAATGCTATGAAGCAAAGACTAGGGAAGGCTGTCAAGTAAAGGGCTGTTTCTTATGATGTTTATGGCATTGATACCTGTACAATCTGCTGTCAGCGGCAAAGGCAACGGATATCCTTGGATTCTACTCTATAAGGAGAGAATCCGAACATATAGGCGTTCGTTATGAACCAGAAAGAGCAAGGGCTCACCTTGACAAACAGCAACAATTAAGGGCATTAGATAAATACGCAGGTTCATGGTTGATCCAATCTGGAGAGCAAAGGCCTGCTCTTGAATCTGTAATTGATAAAAAGCAAGTGAACTGATATTAGAAATTTTGTTGGACTAGTGAATTTCTCGAAGGTGGCGCTATTGGGGTGTTAAATAGTGCTGGAATTGAGAGCGTGTTAAGCCGTTTGATAAGAAAGCTTTTTTTCGTAATAATTATGTGATTGGCCACATCACGTGCGTCAATCTAGAATTACCTTGGACTAATCTTAGATAGATTTGACTGCTGCACAAGCCAGACTGCAGGTCTCTTTGCATATGCAACACGATTTGCTAAAACCGACAAAAAAAAGAGTAAGCTGAAGTTAAGAATTCCATTTTATGAAGATTCTGATACTGGTATGATTTGAGTACAGAAATGTGTGCAAAAAAAGGAGTTCGCAAATTGAGAATATCTTTTTGTGTGCTGGACTTCCTTTCCGCTCGCTCCTTACAAATACTCTCCTCTGAATTCATTCTTCTAGAACAAGACTTAGAAAGCTTAATCCAAAAAAAGATCTTTAGAGCTGGATCGCAGCTGTCAAGGAAACGCCTTGAGATGTTTCCCCACGCCCCGGCCAGCGAAAGCGTCAGTTTCAACGCTCTCCTACCACTGGCGATTGAACTCAAAATCTCCTTTGGCAAGCCGCTATTGCCCTTATTAGAGAAGTCTCTCTAAAAATCTGATAATACTATTTCTCTAACTAGCCTTAAGCAATTCCGTGCAACTGAATGCTGCCTTCTAACCACAAGTCAAGCTAAAGCACGAAAATCTGAGCAAAGGACTGAGAGTTTCCTATGAATGGGCAATGCTCACTTCAAAAGTTATCTCACTAGCAGCATGTCCTACCTAACCTACCCATCTGACCAAGGAAAGATGGATGAACGATTTCTAAAACGCTATTCCATCACGGCTCATTCATTAAGATGAACATACCTGGTAGTAGTAGAAGAGTGGAGATGCCGAAACGCACTCTATTCTTCTTGGAGTACGAACGTCTGCGATATCTCCTGCCATACATTAGTGCTAAATTACAGTAACTTCCTATTTCACCTTCAACATTAAATTAGTCACACTTCAGCAAATTCAGATCGGACGTTTCCATCTTCATATTTAAGGCTGGATCTTACAGGAATGTTTTTGCCAAGCTAACATAATAGGCCTTTTCGAAAGCGAAACGCGCAGTTTTATCGCGTTCATACATTTGCGAAGTTTAATCCATTGGTGGTTGAGAGGGATGACATTGGGTGGTGTACTTGGAAGCAGTGTTATCCTCAAGTTTCCTAACCCCTTCCTTTCCAATATGGATGCTATTAACACTGAAACTCCCCCGAAGTAAAGGTCGGGACGTGATGGCATTTAGGGTCATTCTAACGTTTAGGGTCTGCGAGACGTCAGTGGTTTTCTAGAACCAAGGTGACAGTGTCTGGAAAGCTGCCCAGAGCAGACTCCATTACGGAAAATGGCTCTCCTGGTTTAGACAGTTGACGATGGCGTAGAAGTTCATAGGCAGCTGGTGGCTTCGTCTTCTGATGGCGGTGGGTAGTGAACCACAGTTTGGTTTCGTTCATGCGCGAACACTTCTAGAATATTTTACCGTATTGCTGTTATCTTCTCCAATTCCTGTGCTTGTGGTTAGCACAGACATGACGGTTGATAATCATTAGGAGGCGGACTCTGTTATGAACACGGAGCCTGTTGGACGCACTACCTCCTCCAAAGGTCGGAGGCGCTCCTTTAACCAGAGATTTCGCCTCATATGGTTCTCTTAAGCCCCAGTCTTCATTTGGATGAATCGTTTCAAAGTTTTCTCATCGCCCACATTACACCTACCACTGTCTTCAAAGGGCATAATTGTGACTGAGTAGCTGATGCAGGAAGCTGCTTTGGATCCTGGTGGAGTTCCTCCGGGTGAGGGTCACGACGTCGAATGTCCGCTTCGCGGCGGTGCACTCGTGGCGCCACCAGCACGACTCGCCGTGTCGAATGCCCGTGGGAAAATGGCTGAGCGTGACTGCGTCACGTCTGCGCTTCCACTCATGCCACACTGCCTTGCATGAATGCTGCCATACCCTGCCACTGGCACTCGCACCCGCCATGCCGCTCATCGCGCGCGGCCGCGCGGAATTTCGACCTCGTGAACCCCACCCAGTTCCTCCATCACGTGATGCGCGCGTTAAGGGGGGCTCACCCAACTGTTAATCAAATATTTTCTGAAGTTTCTCATTTCTGTAGAGATCACCTAGCATATCCATATAAAGGCATCTTCCTTACTGTTATGCTTTTTGAACTAGAGACCATTGTCCATTCGTTATGTCTTGTAAGCACTTTTGTACTTTCGCCTGTTGTGTGGTGTGCGTCCATTGTAAGAAGATTACCAAGAGCTACATTCCATAGATATCGAGCCAGGAGTCATGGGCTACAAACCAAAGAACCCTGATACATTTTTCAAATTTGCGATTTGCAGACAACAAAATTCCGTGTATTTTCGTAGTGTAGAGGATATATTGCCTTTGTATTCAAGTTACGTGTTTTTTTGGACTGGATGCATATAATATCCTCATTTTGCTGCATATCGCGGTTATCCGCGATTGGAAGATATTCGTAAGAAGAGGAAAGTATTTACAACATATTAAGCGACACCTGCATATACTTTTTCGTATAGGAATGTATTCGTCGTCAGAGGATAGAGTCAAGTACGCGAAGAGGTCAGATGCTGGAAAGGCCAACGGACCGTTTCTTCTGAACGTCGAAAACACTGCAGCTGCAGCTCCGTATATAAGAGCCATGACTCCTCGATCGTCACTAGTTCTCAATTTAGCTATATTTTCATTTTAACACCATTCATGTCATTTTATTGATACATGCTATTTCGCTTGTTTAATTACCCAAGTTTGAGGTATCCGCTGATAAAGTTGACACCGTGCGTTTGGTCTCGTGTAGCAATATCGGTCACGCCAGAAGATATCTTGGTTGCATACAATATAATATATATATATATCCACTCAACCACCGAGCGCTTATTTTATACTGCAGCGAGGTAGAAAAGTATTACCATTTGAGACTTTAGCTATTGTAAACGATTCACATGTAATCAAGGAATACTTTGAATCATGAAAATGGATCATAAGACTCCAGTTTCAACGTTTGAGTCCCTGAATGTTGTAGTCGTGGAACGAAAGCCGTTGCAGATTGACGGAATTTCTTATCATAACAGAGAATTAAATTTCCATTCAGACTAAGAAGAGTCCTCTCTGATAGGACAAGAATTCGTCAAACGGCTTGGAACTGTGATTGTGAGCCGGGTTTTTGAGCTTCAATAACGGCCAATTGTGCAGATCCTCTTCGATAATAATTTCAGTGGAACTGATATCATTCGAGCAAAACGCACATTCTACTGTCAATCTTTCAACACATCGTTTCTCGACGTCCACAACGTTTTAATGATCTTGAGCGGCTATTTTGCGTAGAGTCGCATGCTGAACTCATTTTATAGCCTCCGTGAGGTCAGGTACAAATTTTAAAATGAAAAAGAAATGGTTCTTGTCATTCTACCTCAGACGAATCATTGCTGTTGTCAGCCCTTGAAGCTCTTCAATGAAAAGGGCCGAAAACTAAAGACATTGTATGAAAAGGCGGTGACTATAGAAGAAAGGAAAGATGGGAATGGTGCCACTGAATTAAAATATGCTTTAATATCATATGTTGTATGGTGTAAGGGAAGAATCCGAACACAGGTAGAAAATAAATAAAATAAAAACATGGCTGCGAGAGAAGAACCTAAGTGTCACGACTGAGAAAAAAGTGTAGTGTACATATTCTTTATGTGTATTTGATACTCATTATGTTGTATATACCCAGTGTAACTGGGGCATAGCAACTAATGAGTGTTAGAAAGGAAACCGTAGTAAAGTGTCATTCTGGTGTTCATACATAGTAGAACTACCTCTCACCTGGCCATTCTAGGCTAACCCATGAACCAACCCTGAAATTCCTTGGTAGTTATCCTCCCATCGTATACTTGTAACCTGAATTTATTTCTTTTGATGTATTTGATTTTATGAGCCACAATCAATTCCTTTTTATCTCTCGGTTCATCAACACTTCTACCATCTCCCTTAGCTTCACTCTGAAAGGTTCAAATAAAGTGCATGTGGTAGCTATTCCGAGTGTTTCGGTGTAAATGACTGCACCTTTCGTATTAGTTGCTATACCTATAGTGCTATGGGGGAACTTGATAACATCGGACTGGTAGTCATCTATCCGATGATAAAGCTCCGTGTAGGTATTATCTCTGCCTGTTGGAATAGTTAAGTCCAAGTTGTGAGTGTATTGGTCTGTAATAAGCGCACTATCGAATTATACCGAGTTTTTCAAAATTCTTTGAGCCTAATTTCGATAGCCGACTCACTGGTCTTATGTATAACTAAACGAATCGTCCGTGTACTTACAAGGTATGAAATGATCGCTTTGAATGGCTTTAACCCCTTTTGAATATTCAAATTCCATAAGTGACAAAGTAAGGTGAAATTTCTACTTGAGGTACCCCCTTGGTTTGCTCAAAAATATTGTTTCCAAAAATGCAGTAACTGTTTGTCAACAAATATATCACTCAGTACAATAGATCTTCTACACCATAATATTTATAGTTATTTTGGCTTTCTTCGCCATCACTATGAAAGGTTTTGTTCCCATAAGTTGCTATAAACTTCTTGCTGGCATTCTTGAACCATAAGTATATGCAAAAGATCCCGTATACTCATTACGACGATATTATGGCTCATGTTAGTGAACATGTCTGTGGAAGCTACCGTGTTCACTTTGAGTCCTTTGTAGTTGCTAAGATCATGACTAATACTGATATTATTTTTAGAACAGCATGTTTTTTTTGTCTTTTTCAAATCTCGAATAATTTCACTATAATTCTCGAAGTGTTGTCGTATGTGTGTGAAACATATATGCAACTCCAAAACCAATGACTTTATACTACTATTATGAGGTCCTGTTATACAGGGGGTGCCAAAAAAATAAAGTAATTTTACTCACGGCTTAGATCGGTCCAGTATACAAAATAAGGGAAACGAAAGAGATAAAAGTATTGGGGCAAAAAATTCCCGAAATATTCCTCTAGAAACAGGAGCAAGCAGAGACTCACTACTTTCACCTTCATCAAAATACGCAGCCTTCACTCGGCGCACCTTGGCTTCAGAGCACCTTCGGTATCGAGGTCCGCTTAGAACAGTGGAGTCACATTCCGTGGTAGGTATTTTGTAGGAAGCTTCCTGAGGATTGGCCCTTTGGTTCACGGAAGTCACAGAGCCGTTGCTGCTCGGACAAGCTGCTATGATCCGAGAATCATTTTTCATGCCTTAAACCTGCATTCGGAGGGGTTTCAGTGGTAACAGCACGTTCTGGTTCTTGGAAATGAAGGGCGGTGGAAACCCGGAAAAAACAAAATGTTAAAGAACACCACCCAGTATGAATTCCCTCAAGTACTCAGAGTGAACGGACTTCAGCAAGGTTGTGAACGAGTGCAACAAAGTTTCGCATTTTGCTCAGCTGAGATGACACATCTTGTTCACCTGTAACAAGCAACCGTTCCTGCTCGTGCAGAAGTCTGTAACGGAGAACCGTGATAGAGTGAGGTCTGCTCTTTACTTTGGGCATAGAAATACACGGTCAGAATATGCTAAAGTCCGATTAAAGAAGGGTTGAAAGTGGAAGAGAAAAATTACTTTATTTTTTTGGCACCCCCTATATATCTGAATTTTACTGGATTATTGTGTAGTTTTAGCATGCATAGGTTCGTGGTAAATCGCACCCAGATTCGAAAGCTATTTCATTCCTAGGTAAGAGAGTTCGTAATCATTTTGATTGTTTGCTTCTACTATTATGTATTTCATTGTGTTATTGGTGTTCTCACAGTAGAAGCTACTCCTCTTCACATCGTGCACAAGTTCCATTTCTTGCAGTATAGTTTTTAGGTATAACTTTTTGTAAACAGTGCCATGATTACTACTTGCTTTATCTAAAGGACAGAAACTGAAATCTTCACGATATCGCAGGATTTATTTGTACGGCATATTATCTTCTTCGTTATTAATATTTGCATAATTTAAGTTTGGTCTTATTACCATACTTATCCATCGTACATCTATTCAACTGTTCAATTTTTTCATCATTTAATTTATATCTCCTCCCAAAATGATATATTACTATCTTTTGGAATTTTTCTTTAATTCGATTTCTTGTTATTGATCTATTGATCTTATAAAATCCTCCCAAATACCTTTTTCATCCTTGTTTATCTGAGATTTCCTGTTAACACATGTCCGTGATGGATATCTGTGGAGTCTGCAACAATGTCTTTTTCGCAAATACATTTCTCTTTCAGTACCGTTTTGATGTGATATTTGTCTCTGCCTTGCAGGAGATGATTGTAATCACAAATCCTTTCGGAAACTTTATCATTATATTTGAAAATACTCTCACAGAAATGTAATCCTTCATTATATTTCCACCTCCCAACAGAGTATTTCTCAAAGTGTTAGAATAGAATATTTTTGAAAGGAATGTCATTAAAAATTTTGCTGCCAAAACCAACTACTATGCTATGACCTTTCTTGTTTGTCTTTCTATCAGGTTGGAACTTAATTTCTGTTACACTTTTTATTTTCCTTGTGGAAAACTGTGGAAGCTTCTGTAATACTTGGTAGTGGGGGGGGGGTATGTAAAGCGAGTGAAAAGGACTACCGATTAACACATTTATATTCTCTATGGCTTCAACTAGCAGTGAATCTACGACAATTTCGCGAGAGATACGAAATTCACGAACACCGCCCCGGTTCCTCAGCATGCAAGGCCACTAACCGAATCAATCAGTCGATGGGTCCTGGTACTGTTTCTCATATGGCGGCAACCCAATGGCTCGATGGACTCAAATTGAAACAGAAAAATTTCAAAAATTGCCAAGAGAAAAAAAAATTCAGAAATTTTTTTTTTAAAAAAGGGCAAAAAATTGCCATCCAACACGACAGTCACCGCCGATCTCTACTGCAGGTAACTGAACACCGTAGCCGCAAAACTTACCAAAAATGGACCGAGTCTTCTTCCTCCACAACAACGCTCGCCCACATGTGCAAAGTTGACGTGTCAAAAGATCCAGGACCTTGGTTGGACAAAGCCCCCCCCACCCACCGTAATCTTCGAATATGGCCCCAACTAACTACCACCTATTCCGATCTCTGACCCACTTCCTCGACGGACGGCAGTTTAAAGATGACCATGATCTCAGAATCGGCCTCCAGACTTTCTTCGACCAGAAACCCAGACTTCTATAAGCAAAGCATCTATTATCTCCTTGTTCGCTGGCAATATATTGTTGATTATAATGATACATATTTTGTTGACTGAAGACAGACACAAATAAAGAAAAATAAATTTGAAATTTTTCGTCATTGTGTAACAGAAATTATGTTCTAACCTAATATTTTCATATATGTTGTAATGAAAGTTGGCTGAAATATGAAGACTAAATATCTAGTTTTGTTTTTAAGTTCAACAGAAAGTTGCTGTCAATTGTAATTCAAGAATTTTAATTAGATCTGTGTTCCTCGAATTTTTGAACATCCTGTAGTATAGTATAGGTTGTGGAGCTTCACCCTAGAAGTGAGATTTTCCAAAAATTCAGTGAAATTTGAACCTCCTTTTCCTTTTTGAATTCAAATTTCACTGACTTTTTTACATTTTTTTGTGATACTTCCATACCATTTTATGTTGTCGTTAAGTACATATGGGCAAGGGGTCATTGACAGTTTCATCCAGAAAGGGTCCAAATCAAGACGAACAGAATTTCGATTAGTTTTTTGTGAATCTGAGATTGCAACTGTAACAACCTTATTACATTCGTAAAAGTGGTTGTATGGTGGATTATGCTTTTTGTGTGGATATGTTAGTTAGGTGTTCTCCTATCCTTTCTTCAAGTCTTCTATGCGTCATGCCTTCATATTGAATGCCACGGTTATTACAAGTTCGACAGTAAATGACTTCTGCGTATTACAAGTAGTATTTTGTTCCTAATGAGTACTCATATACAACTTAGGAACATGAGAGATTATAAAGGTTTCGTTAATTATTTTGCTAGACATTCTACATCCCTTCTCACATTTTCAGCCTTTTGTATTATTACCGAATTGAGTATGAAACGATTAGCTTCTCCTCTTACTTTGTTAGTGTCTGTTTCGGAGCAGTATTTTGGTGCGTTGCTTTTTAAGTTCTCAAACCTGACATCAAGGCGCACAAGGGTCCCCACCCACGCGCAGTGAGTGGATCTTTCCGAAGGTTAGGCAGGGCTGTTCCCAGGGGTGGCTCTCCCTACATGTTTCTTGAAGAACGACCAGCGCTGGGGGGCGCCACTGAGCCCTCTTGCCACTTTTGACTTGCATAATCCCATCAGCACCAATCCCTATTTTTGGTAAGAGGTATGGCCCCCTTAAAACAATGGATAATTGAAGTGGGTGAAGAAATAGTAACAAGCACACCTGAAAGAAGGGAAAAATAACATAAAATGAAAAAAAATACAACCAAAATAAAAGTGAAGGAGTGGGAGCTAAAATAAGAAGAATCGATAAGAGAAGCCAGTGATTAAACCGAAATTTGGAGCTCAAGGTTGGAAATTTTCGTAAGTTACATATCATCAGTATTTACTTGTGGAGGAAGGAGTTTTTCATATCTTTCTGCTTTATAAGTGGGAATTTTGCGAAGTATGTGGATCAAATAATCTTGTATTACACTATGATCTGACAGATGCTAATCGGTCCTACAAAGAACATATACCTATTTGTGAAAACTCTGATGTGGCCTAAAAACATGATAGTTTGTCATTATTAATAATTGGTTTATTTTGGAGTATATAGCTCCATATATCTACAACCCGTTATTGTGTAGTGCCGTAGTCCCACGACTAGGTTTCTCTTTGAACACAAAAGTTTTGGCGTAATAGAGTAAACTCCTGACATAACCAGAAATCAGTGGGTTTGGTTCCTGAAATAGCTAAAATAGGTAGGCTCACTGTTTACAAAATATTTTGAAGTACTCCTTACTACTAAGATATTAACTGAAATAACACAACTACTTACTTGTCAAAACTTCTTTTTTGGTAGTTCCGTAGCATAATATTAACATCCGATATATCCATTTTACTCTCTGTTAAATGTTATTTTTCCACATTTTTTTTCTACTGATGGTATCTGGAATGCAAACTTCAAATTCACAACCTATTTCTGTGTGTAATAGTCATCGTAGTGGCCTGTGATAATAATACGACCTAACCAAAATCAGCCTCATTGGAAAGCCTATGTATTCTTGTAAAAAACTATTGGTGTAGATAGCTAGCAACACAAAAAAAAAACTGTTTCAGCGTTTTGGTGTGGTGCGAACAAGTATCATTCTGCTATTATGCTCAACTCTACACTTCAGTTATCCGTCGGCAAAGTCGGATCCTTTTAGGCGGGCCGCGCTAAGAAAGGCGGATGGAGCTAAAAAAGGCCGCCTCCGCCACAGTTCAGGGGTGCTTTTTTCGTAGGGGATTTCGCCGCAGATAGGCTTCTTTAACCCCTAATTTTCGAGTGATTGATATTTTCTAAGAATTTCTTATCACCCACATTATCTCTCTCACCGTCTTTCATAGAGGTAATATACAAAGCGTAGAGAGTGATGACCAGTTCTCCACTCTGCTATGATGGGATTCCACGAAGGCGCCCAGCTCATGAATCCTTATGGTTATAAAAATGTGTTAGGCTGAAAAAATGTGTTAGTCCGAAACTCCGGTGTGTATACAGGACTGTCCAACCAGGTCAGGTTAGAGAAAGGGGCGGCGGCCACGGGCGAGCGTTCGGCGCGCGGCGACTCTACAGTGCGTTTCATAATTATAAGGTCACCCCCAAATTTTCGGTTTTCAGAACACACAGCCAGCCGAAAATTTTTTAAGTATTTTTCACAGATTCCCCACCACAGAAAACCCTTCCATACTAGTTTTGATGGCATTACCTTTTGGCCCGATTTTTCTATGAGTATTTTATGGTTTTTGTGCCGTTTCATAATTATAAGGTCACCCCGAAGAAAGAGAAGATTTGCTAGAGTTAACAGCTCAGATTCGAAGGAGCTCATAATCTGTGGTTCCCTCCTGCTTAAGATCGACATTAATTAGCAGATTCGGTGAAGTAGAAACGAAATTTTGAAGAGCCTCACCACAGATATTGTTCCAGTCTTCAACAATTGCCTGTCAGCAGCTTTGCTTCCTAGAACTGGCGATTATTGGGGCAAATATTTTTGCGGCGATGTCTTCCAGATTTCCCCGCTAGAGCTGAGACCAAGACTGCATGTTATCTATGGCTGGAGGTCCGTATTTTGGATCTTTAACCACGATCCCGTTGAATGACCTACGTGAACAACAGCCTTGTCATGCTGTTAGACGCAATTATGAAGAGCCGGTCGACTCCAAAAGGCAACTGATTTCTTCGTAAGATCTTTTAGCAGTCTCTGGAGTCCATTCTGCAGGTTTCGAAGGCAAGGTACAATGCAACCCCATTGCCGAAAACCACTTAGGCCATCACCCTTCTCCCACAAAAATTGCCAAGGCTCGGCTAGATCGGCGCAATTCTCAGACCAAGCTAATACCACCTCTACCCGCTAGCACCATACAAATAGAGTATTTTCAGACTCAAAAGGACATTTGAATGGAATTATTCACATGCAGGGTGCAACTGCTATGAAAACTCAGTTCCGTTCAATCCGTGGTCAAGAACAACTTTATGAATTGAAGTCGTTCCGCCTCATGGTGTGCTGTAGGCCTCGGAAGCTGCTTCATTATTTCTCTGTTGATGTTTGCTCTCTTCCTCGCTACTGTACACGCTGTGGTTCCAGACTAAAAGTGGTTTAACTGCAAACAAGTGTGGTCCATGGAGTAGGTGCTGTAGAAAGTGGCTCCCTTAATCCTTTCCTCGTTGATGATTATAATCTCACATGGGAGTCCAGAGCTAGAAAACATCTGAAGACACCGAATCCCTCAAATGTCATCGATCTGAGCACAGGAATCTTCCGATTTTTTTAGAATGGCTCTCAAACTGAGCCTAGCATAACAAGAATCCCAAATCTGGGCTTTTCTCTCGGAACATAGAAGTAGCCACAAGACGATGGAATATGTATCTCGAAGATGTATTTGGAAGACAAATCTACCATCACAGACCTGCCGGGGCCTTAACTTTTTTCTTTTTTCAGGGTGACCTTATAATTATGAAACGGTGCAAAAAAAAAACAAAAAATACCACTAAAAACATAAGGTAAACGAGACTGCTACCAAAAATCGGACACGGGGGTTATTTCAGGTGTGGAATCCGTCTATGAGACTGAAAAGGTTTCTCAATGGAGTGTTGTCGAGAAAACCTGGAATTCAGGGGTGACCTTATAATTATGAAACGCACTGTATTCGCATGGCTCGGTGTCCTAGTTGCACAGTCGTGATGCACATTCGGAATTCACGTAGTCACTGCGACCCATTGAGAGACTCGGTTCGAATTCAAAAACGATTTTGAATGGCAGACGAGTGAATGGTGCTTCTCTAAGGTATAAGTGAGCCTTACGCTTTCCCTGAATGAGGCGAGCAATGGATATAGACACTGTAAAATGCAATTATCCCCTTCATGATCTAAATAGATAGTCAAGTAATCCTTCGAATAACCTTGCGGTGCTTTTTTGCTACAGTCACTTCTATCGATTCATTCTCTCTAGAAAATAGCATGTTTGTAATGTCATGTCACCAAGAGAAGGATGCTAGGGCAGAGTGGAATTAACAAGTTTACTCGACGGATTACTTAACTATCTATCTAATTTATGAGGGATAATTGCAATTGCAATGAGGTTCATAGCACTGATAGAGCTTGAGATGCCATTTACCAATCTGCATTCCATATCTGCTGTGCATTTATAGGAACAGAATTACAAGTGTTTAAAGAGGAGAAACTCGTCATAGATATGGTAGGCACGGATGAGAACACGTGCCCCGATAGCAGGGTGGTTCCCTGCTCGGTTTCAAGATCGCGATGTCACCAGTTCGTATCCTTGCTTGACACGGTTTTGCATTTTGTCGGAAATGTTCTTCGAACATCGTAATCAGATATTTGGATTGTTTACAGGCTCGATTTACCTACGAAAAGAATCCTCAGGAAGTTTTCAATATTCTGAAATACACATTTCCAGTTGTACTTTTATTGCCTTCAAAGAACGAATTTTCCATATCAAATCTATCAGTCTACCAACGGTCGATCTCCCTGAGGACAACGTACAATGGTCTTGTAAGGGTTTTCGCTGAAGGCGTCATAATGGACCCATTGTGGAAGTGCAACGAAGAAGATTTTCCTAACTCAAAATTGAGTACTAAACCCATACCCATCAACTCTCATTTTGATGAGGTCAAAGAGGTGATTTCAGGTAAACATTCCGACCTAGCTGGATATTTGCAGCAGAGAGAAATACGACTATTAGAGCATGATATGACGCTCACCTGGCGCGAGAATGAAACACTCGCTTGGCGCCCACACGACAGCCCTCGGCAGCAGGATCACCAAAGCTGCCCAGAACTTGCAAATAGAGGTGGTTTGATCTTTCCTGGAAAGGGATACCACACCCTTTTTACATTGAACCGCCCTCCTTACAAGGCGCCGGGCGCTTCTGCGTCAAATGAGTATAATAATCCTTTTCTACGGGTCCAATTACTCTCGAGTACATTTACAGTCATCGGAATGTTACATATGTATCTCCTCTCAAACTTCATCACGATTCGAGGTGGTGTGGTTGCTAGGGATAGATAATGCCGAAAATCACAGCATTTTGTGGTAAGCTGCTTTCCACCCGATCTTCGCTCTGCAAAACAACAAAAGACTTCTTGGTTTCCACCACCTGGTTCTGGATTGTCGCATCTGTCGTTAGGAATGTGAAGGCAATAAAAGATTAACCGCAAATGTGTTTTATAACGCATTCAAAGTTGACTATATAAAGCATTCAAAGTTGACTCATTTTTTTTTGAGAAACGCTCTTACAAAGATAGATTAAATACGCAAACAACGCAAATCCGTGTTCACAACGTTCGGAGAGCATTCCCGACAAAATGCAAGAAACGTTACCATCAAGGGCCTGAGCTGGTGACTTCTCGATCTTAAGTCTGAGCAAGTAACCAATTGGCTACGGTACACACACGAGCTGTGCAGGACTCTACGGGCTCTGCCCAACTCAATCTCCTTTTCGACTGGGTGGGCGACAGTGACACCATCGTCGAGACATCGCTGCTACTGGACATCTTCGCCCATTCTCACGGTGGGCTAATCCCTCCCTTATTTCGTTTTTGCCTCTCTTTGCGGTTTCAATATCATTACTCCAATATCATTCTCAGTTGAACTGAGGAGCAGTAAATACTTTTTAGCTGTCCTAGATATATTTCTTACTATATACATAGTCATGGCAGACATTTGAATCAACTGATTTTTTGTTAGTCATCCATTTTCTCTTACTTTCTCCCTTTTTCCCCATCCACTACTTACCTTAAACGTTCGAGGAAAATATTTACGTGAAAAGGGATAGATGTCGGATTCAAGGGAATCTCAAGGGGATCATCATTAACTAAGAAATGAACCGTCTTGCTACTCCTTCATGGCGCTTGAGCATTCCAGACCGCGCAAGATGTCAGAACGGCGTATCAGGGAAGCGGACATTGAATCACAGCCCAGAGGAGAAGCGTCTCGCCGTCCTGCCGAGTATCAAGCTTGGCCGTCCGACATTATATGGTATACTGTGTAGCTGTTTTCTGTATGGTTTCTTTACCCGTGTCTAGTGAGCAGATAAATCGACTATTTGTATTGTGTTGTGGACAGCCGAGTGGTGAGAAGACATCCGAGAGACTAGCCACCTAGCTTTATGTTGTGGCTGACGTGCATGACAACATTACATACTGCTCACGTGAAACTCATGTGAGACGCACATTTCCCTACTAATGTTATTAAATATGGCTATGAACTCAGACTTCACGCAAACGGTGAAATCTTTGGTGAGTCTGTTATCCCACTATGGCTTGTTCAGAAGGGTAAGCTAGAGGGGGAGGCACTTATTCGGATACTTCGGAAATCAGGTGATCGGGTGCTTCGAGCCATTTCCAGGCCTCTGAAGAAGATGAAGCGTCGAATGAAGGTCACCGTCAAAAACCTCGTGTGCCGCTCAATTCATAGTTTCTCGTTGAAGACGGAATCCTCCACTTCAGATGGTTCAACGTTGAATAGACAAGTCAGATCATAATGCAAGACCACAAAATGGTATAAAATTCTGAAAAGTGGAAGGCCAATTTACTATAAGGAGAATATGAATTTGGAGCATCTAAAGCGACATCACGCTCGACCACATTCACAATGTTGCGAATAAATGGCGAGTTAGTGTAGGTAACTCGAAGTGATGGGCATTACATCATGCATGAGTCACGGTAGTTTTCAGCTCATCCCAAGAGCGTATGTAATTGTCAATATTGCTGAATGATGTCAGCGCCCAGTGACTTCATAGAACGCATACAGCTACAAGTGATGAATGATGAAAGCCTCTCAACGACCCTTTCCAACACGCCCCACAATGGCTCATCCGTTTATGCAAAAAGGGAGTCAATTTGTCGGGCGGGAGAAATTCCGAGGTGAAAATTCAGTAGGGCAAACCAACGTGTTAGTCATGAGACAAACTGTAAATGCGTTCTGCATACAAGATAAGGATGGTAAGTAGAAGTGGCCTTTCAGAAAGAGGCTCATAGCTGTAATAAAGCTTGGGATGGCGTTTATAATACCGATCTGCGTTCTATATTTGCCGTGCGTTTCTGGGAGCACAGTCACAAGGGTTTTAAGAGTCACCATGCTCGGATTCAAGATTGAGAAGCCACCAGTTCAGGTCCTTGCTGGTAACGCTTCCTTGCATTTTGTCGGGAATGCTCTTCGAACGTCGTGAACAGGGATTTGCGTTGTTTGCGTGCTTAATCTATCTTTGTGAGAGCGTTTCTCGAGTAATGAGTCAATTTTGAATGCCTTTTGAAACACATTTGCGGTTAATCTTTTATAGGCTTTGCAATCCTAACGACAGATGTGACAATCTAGAGCCAAGTGTTAAAAACCAAGAAGTCTTTTGCTCTTTTGCAGCGCGAAGATCGTGTGGAAAACAGCTTACCACAAATCAAATGTTGTGATTTTCGGCATTATCTATCCCAAGCAACCACTCCACCTCGAAACGTGATGAAGTAGGAGAGGAATTTTTGGGTGACATTCCGTTTTGACTGTAAATGTCCTAGAGAGTAATTCGACCCGTAGAAAACAAACGATACTCATTTGACGCAGAGCGCGGTTTAGTGTAGGGAGCGTATGCTATCCATCTCCAGTAGATCAAACAACCCCTATGAGCAAGTTCTGGGCAGCTTTGGTTACCCACCCCTCCCCTTTTCGGTGCAGAGTGCTGTCCTGTGGGTGCCAAGCGAGTGTTTTATTCTCGCGCCAGCTGAGCGTCATATCATGCTCTATTAGTCGAATTGCCCTCTGCCGCAAGTATCTAGCTAGGTCACCTAAAATCACCTCTTCGACCTCATCAAAATGAGGGTTGATGGGGTCGGGTTGGGTTGAGTACTTAATTTTGAGTTAGGAAAATCTTCTTCGTTGCACTTCCACAGTGGGTCAATGATGTCGTCTTCAGCGAAATCCCTTATAAGGCCATTGTACATTGTCCTTAGGGATCGGCAATTGGTAGACTGATAGATTTGATATGAGAAACTCGTTCTTCGAAGGCAATAAAAGTAGAATGGGAAATGTGTATCTTGAAATATTGGAAATTGACTCTCTTCTTGAGAAACTTTTTGTAGATGAATCAAGCATGCAAACAAGCCAAATCTCTGTTTAGGATGTTCAGAGAACATTTCCGACAAAATTCAAAACCGTGTCAAGCAAGGACACAAACTGGTGACCTCGCGATCTTGAGACCGAGCAACAACCACCTTGCTATCGGAGAACATGTGCTCGATTCTTTCCTATTATATCTATGACGAATTGCTCCCCTTTAAACACTTGTAATTCTGCTCCTAGAAATGCACAGCAGATATGGGACGCAGGTTGGCAAATGGCATCCCAAGCTCTATCACTGCTATGAACCTCATTTCAGCTGCGGTTATTCCCTTCATAAACTGGATAGATGGTTGAGTAATTCGTCTAGTGACCTTATTAAGGCCACTCTGTCCTATCATCCTTCCCTTGTTAGCTTGACATTGCAAACATGCCATTTTGTAGAGAGAATGAATCGATAGAAGTGACCGTAGCAAAAAAAAGTCACCACAAGATCACTCGACAGATCACTCAACTATCTATTTGGTTAATGAAGGGGATAATTGCAATTTTACGGTGTCCATGTCCATTGCTCGCCTCATTCGGAAAAAAGCGTACGGCTCTCTTATATCTTAGAGATGCACCATCCACTCGTCTGCCATTCAAAATCGTTTTGGTATTTGAACGGAGTCCCCTATGGGTCGCACTGACTACGTGAATTCGGAATGTGCACGGGACTGTGCAACTAGGTCACCGGGCCATGCGAATAGAGTCGTTGAGTACGCTTGCCCGTGGCCGCCGCCCTTACTTCTAACCTGACCTGGTTGGACAGTCCTGCATACACACCCGAATTCAGAGGAACAAGTTTTTCCAGCCCACACATGTTCATAACCATAAGGATTCATGAGCTGGGTGGCTTTGATGGGATCCCATCATAGCAGAGCGAAGAAACTGGTCATCACTCTCTATGCTTTGTTTATTACCTCAATCAAAGTCTGTGAGAAAGATAATGTGGGTGATAAGAAACTCTTAAAAGATATCAATCACTTGAAAACTAGGGGTCAAAGAAGCCTATCAGCGGCAAAATCCCACTCGAAAAAAGCACTTCCTGAGCTATGGCGGAAGGGGTCATTTGAGCTCCATCCGCCTTTCTTAGCCCGGCCCGCTTATTAGGGGCCGGCTTCGCCAAGGAATAAACTTATCGTATAGTTTTTAAGGCGTATCTATTGAAATGACGTGGTGCTTGACGTGTCGGCTTTCGTGGTGAAAACGTTCATCGGTCAGTATCAAAAGTGAAATGCATGATGCAACCGAACTACCTCTACCACTGCCTTCGAGAATTCATGAGCTGTGTGGTTCTGATGGGATCCTATCTTAGCAGAGCTGAGAAACTAGTTATAACTCTCTACCTTTATCCTTCACCGTGCCGTGTTGTGTTTATCTTTCAAAAATTCAATTCATCCAAAAAGCATACTAGCTTACTTCACAATGTGTAAACATCTATAGGTGCAATGCACTGCCAAGAGGAACAAGGACTGTGCAAAAATCGAGCAGTACAGCCGCTTCTGTACACGGCCGATATGTGGCTGGAGGAACTCCGAACGTGTAGAGATCATCAAAAAGGAGCATACATGACTTGATATGCACTTCAAAGATGTCAAAGCGCTTTAGCAATAGTACAAGCACAGCAGCTTCTACGGAATACGGTGTGTATGGTGCTCCACATCTCGAATCAATAAAGGGCCTCGAAGAACCGTCAGGCTCACAAGACAGTGAGGAGAACTGTGACTTTGCAGATAAACAGATTTATTTATCTAAAGGAATTTTATGGAAGGGAGCTAGTTTTCTATCACTGCACCTCACACGGATTCTCATGAAACTATATGTGTTGTTTTCGCTCCCCTTCACAGTCAACTGTAGGTGTTATTCATTATTTGTCAATTATACAATGATGACATTAGGAAATCGAATCTAAGTAGCAACCCCAAGTCAATTGCTAGCAGACACAGCTTATGCAAAAAAAGCACATAAATGCTTCAACTGCTCTCTACTCGCAAGATCATGAATCTATGTACTGGATCTCATCAGAATTCCCAGCCTATTGAAGGGGGCCTCTAGAGCGTGTGTTGTTTATGCTACAGCACAAGAAGTATGGTGGATAGAGACGATGCTTCATACAGGTATGTAGGTACGGGCCTTTTGGGTTGAGCAAACAAAGATCATTAATCAAAGCGTAGATATACCTGCATATTATAGGCTCAGGTTTCACAGGTAATCAATGACCTTGATGAATTGGTTGGAACTCGAACTCACCACCCCTCAAGCTGTTGACCGTTTTCGTAATATTGAACCAAAGGTGAACGAAAAGGTCGTAGGCCACGTTTGCATGGTCGATGAGTATTACATACACCAAAACTCAGCCATCTTTTCAGAATAAGTTTTATCAAGCATGTACGGGTGAAGTCTTATTTCACTGCAATACGACATTAGACAATGGTTTAATTCTTATGCATTTATTTAGTTTTGTTGAAGTTCCTGACAGCTGCTACCTCTAAGTGCCTTCTGCCTGATTTGTCATATCGCGTCTTCTGGGCGCACAACAAATAAATGAAATTAGATTAGGTGTCCAACGGTCAATCCACTCTATCGAAAACCTCCCTTTTCATGATATTAAAATTTCTAAGGATCACCAACAAATCCGCTTGCAATTGTGAATTATTTTCAGTGACCATCATTCTCAGACATCTGTGGTACCCTCTTGAAATATATGCCACTCCTAAGTACTGCTAGTCTTCATTAACAATGGCATCATTTTGCCAATGATTCCACGAAAGGTCAGCCGCCGCGGAGGGCGAACTAGTGCAGCGAAGATTAGAAAGATGTTCCTAATGTTGGAAGTGTGCACCCTTATGTCAAGATTTCGCACGACGGCGAGCGGCATGCGAAGCAGTGTGTTCCAGCTATGTGCATCGCGGTAGTTGGGTCCTAGAAAGATTACATGGTAATGCTAGGGGAGCGATACGCAGTTGACTTGTAATCGCTTCGCGTCCCAACAACATGGCGCCTTTAGCTTGTCCGCATTGCTTCGCTTGCGACATGCCGCAGTGCGAAATCCTGACATAAGGGTGCACGCTCCAATTTTCATGCGCCCTTATCGGTGCCGTGTCACGCATTTTTTCTAAATACAGTCATACATATGTAACTACACATTCCTAAAGCAGTCCGATCAAAACACTCACGAGTCACTATCTCTTAACTTGCAGTGTAACTATCCTAAAATCTGATATTTTTATTACCGCCAAACCTCATCTTTATAATTCTTTCTGTGACCAGTACATAGTGTGCAGCTACATACTTTCCAGGTATGTAAACAGGATACATTCTAAGTGAGGATGGTTTGGTGATTACATATGGAATCAACATCTCGTCTCTTTTGTTGCGCACAGCTCGCTAAAGCTTGGCGTGAGAAGAATGTGAGAAAAAAGTCCCGTTCAAGCAGTCTGCAATGAAGTTAAATAAGACTGCGATCTTGTGCTGTGACTGCTTTTGAATAATAGCGAGCTCAATCTTCTGATTTTTCAGAGGTCTAATGTGTGGTGACGAAGATTGCTCACTGATTGGGCTCACAGCACCGGGTTGTTCACAAGCTGCTCCTTATTGACTGTGGACATTCACAAGGAGCATGGGAATAGATGCAAGTATGGCGACATAGACAATACTGGTGCAAAATGGGCTCCAAGCACTGGTTTCCACCTGGACGGCCAATATGTTGAAAAGGGCTGGCAGAGTGATCGATCATGGGTGCAAAGCCACTGATCCCATTCTGTCAGTTTCACGCTTCGGATTTTTTATTAGGACAAAGTATTACTAAACTGTTTGCAAATTGACACGTTGAAGTGTGGCTGTGCTATGCCTGATTTCGAAAGCATACAAACGATCGGATCCACGGCACGGGCGAGGCAAAAGAGCTCTACAAGTTTTTGAGAGTCTCTGAGCCTAAAATGACAGGCGGGTATCAGCGCGTACTCCATGCACGACTCTCTCCGTGCAATCAAATGACAATGTTATTTTGATAAAACACTTGTTCTGGTTTTGAGGGAGTGTAGACGACATTGATTGGATGGAAGTCAGTCATAATATCATTTCGGGTGGGGTTTTGAAGAGCTCGCTAATTTAGCCGACAACTGGCACATTGCGATCCAAGTGTCGTTGATAGTGTAACGTAGTCACAGAAATGTGTTTCTAAAGACTCAATTGAGCAAAAAAGTTAATGCTTCACATTTCCACTTATACACCAATGTTGCAACTGCACTTGAACAGTGGACAGCTACCCTTGAATCTAAGGAAAAGATCAATTTGGCGGTGCTATCAATGGAGAGACCTAGCCCGTAGTCTGGGTTCAATTGGGAAATGTAAGAAATAAACAACACATTGTTCGGTGTCAAATAAGTTGTTATTCAAAATGCTTTTCTACACGGGTACTCATTCCGAGGTTATGAGTCCAACATTTTCCCGCATACCCGTGGTGGCTGTTCTCTGAACCTCCTTCAATCTTGTCTCCGCCCTCAGTCCGAGTCCTCTCTATCCACCGGGAGCAGAACAACCGCAGCGATTAACACATCATAGCACTACTGGTTACCAGCTCATCTACAACTGCTTCGCCCTCTTGTGCTCTGCTCACTGTGTGATCGTTATCATAATCTACACCATATAGGAGCATGGGACGACGCATTGTGTGGAGGGACGACGGGCCAGCGTAAGTTAAAATCATTGTCATTCTGTTATACTAGTAAATATTTGCATACAAATTCTACTTTTGCTTGTGACGTTTAATGTTTTTGCAAATAGAGGAGAGTTTTGCAATTCTGAGACTAATGGTTTTACTAGTTGTACTACTTCATGAGGCTTCAGGTTTGTTGAAATACTGCACAGTACAACTGCATTTGGCGCTCTGAGTGATTGGAGCGGATGTGCTCCTGGATAGAAATTAATTTTTTCACTTGGGTGAATGGTTTCCTAATCCCCCAATAGTGCAACAATGCAAACTGAACCGGACATAGAAGCATGTAAATGAACAAGAGCCGTATAACCCCATCAGCCTTCCACTACGCTTACCACTTAGGAAGCCTTCAGTAAAAAATCCCTGGCGCTATTGGACGGAGGTTGAAAATGTTTCAGCGATTTCAGCGATAGTCCAGTGCATATACCACTGCACTGTATGTCAGTACGTAATGCTTGACCCTGCTCAACATAATGTTCGTTTTCTAGACATGCAGCTTTACTAATCCTTCAACCGGAAAGGTGGAGCTCCCCATCATATATAAAAGCTTCGTGCATCCATCCATCCATCCATCCACCGATTCATCCATCCGTCAGTCCGTCCGTCCGACGAAAATTGTAAATTGGATTCCAGTAACACCCATACGTGGGGGAAAAATGAATGAAGAACAGCGATGAGCTTCTGAAAGATATAAAAGGACACAGTGGGCACCGTGGGCGGAACGCACCCCGAGCGGGCGGTATTTACAACAAAAACTCATAGCTAGGTCACAGCCGTGAGACTAGAACAAAAAATCGGTTGAAATGACCAGTGTCAAAGCTATCTTGCACACACACAAAGTATGCGGGGAACAGCCTAGGAGCGCGTTATCAGTCAGATGACACAGATTGCAAAAACAGCAATTACGATGATATGCATGATGTTTTGCTATTCAAGTGATGTGGTAATGGGTACAGAGCAACTTCGTAGAAAAAAAGCAATTCCAGTCGATCCATTATCTTAGGCCGAAATTGCACAAATCACAACTTCAGGGAACCATTTCCTCTGCTACCTCTACTGTTCACAATAAGAGCTCGTTCTGAGGCAACGGTTCCATTGTAGGTATGCATGAACATTTGCCCGCAAACGCAATCCACTAGCATGCATGAGAGCTAATTGTTGAGGTGGAGCTTTATAGGTCTGGAGCGATTTTATCAAATGGATCACATAAACGGCTACCGGCTTCGGCGACATGGCTCATCAGTTCCTGTAATATATAAAGGATCAGTCTTATACTCACTACTATCCACTAGCTCCCTAAGTATTCCCAGAAAACTTACAAATCGTATTGCAATCACTTGATCATTCCAACGCTTGAAGTTGTAGGGGGATCTTAAAGTAATATATTATTTGGGTCACTAGACACCCTCACCGCACACAGCATAACGCGGGGCAAGCTCATGAGAACCTACAGTGCATGAAAGAGTTGAACATCGACTTTCTTCGTCTTCCACATCAATATTTCGTTCCCGTTCTTCCTTCTATTCAAACTGAAATAGCCGAGCCCCCAACTTGTGCCTACAAGGCGCAAGGTCGCGACCACGCTCACTAGCACGGAACAATTGTCTCGACCACTTGTTATCTCGTGAAAGGGTGAGCAGGCACCCCAGATCATCGAAGAAAATTAATTGCCGTATAATAATGGTATACAAATGCTAGTTACGCATGAATATCACCAATCATACGCAATCTTATGTCCGTGCAGTGATTGGTGGAAAGGTGAGTTGGTAGTGTACACAGTAACCTTAACCTCCTTCTTAACCTCTTCTTAACCATAGTCACAGCGTATCTTACCTTCAGCCTTGTCTCTCCTAATTTACCAAAATCCTACCACGAATAGAGCTTGAGCTGGTTGTGAGCTTGAGAATGCCTATAATGCTAACTGAAAACACATTGTTGCTACAGTAACCAACAGATACAACGCAGTTTTTGTAAGATACCAGAACTTTTGAAAATTCCCAAGATTCATAGCTGGTGCGCTTTCCTGATTACTGCATTACGAGCAACGAGTTTATGCAGTGGTTATATTACAGCACTGGCTTAACGATGACTCAGCACCTCATTCCTTGACAACAAATGACACCACAATCATTCACCCCCTCTTCCGACTCTGATGTCATTATGGGATTAGTATCGATCGATTGTTGTTGATGTGACGATGACACTCGAGGCAGTTGCCCTTCCTCGAAAATTGTCCCTCTTTCTCTCACATTTCCGCCTCCTTTTTTCAGCATCAGCACAGCAACGCGATCAGCAAGCGCTATGCATAAGCAACGGCGACGCACAACGCAATGTTGTTGTCTTGTACTTAACAGTGCGCAAAATGATCCACATAACTTGGAAAAACTTGTTGATTGAAATGTGGGCCTACCAAATGAAGTATCAGGGAGTTCTATTGTTGAGATACTATCAGGTGTACATATCCGATAAGATTGACTGTCATATCGCTAGGTTGTAAGGAAAGTTTTGGCCAATTTCCGCAATTTCATCTTCGGTAGATCAGAACTCGGCCCAAATTACATCTTTTCTCACCCTTCGATTCGCTACACTTTTGACAACATTACGCATTATTAAATAATTTGTTTTGATGAAAGGCTGACAATTTATATTGCTCATAAACAAAAAAAGCCGACTCCAGATCACAATTCTTTCAGTTCACACTGCTAATGAGAGAGCTGTCCAGATGTTTGGGAAAGTGAGACCAAGTTAGCGCTAGATGTGGTGAATATAGTGGACGAGTAAGGGTTCGAGCCTACAACTGCTTCATTTGCAGGAAGACGAGTTGTCGAAAATGACCCCCGCATTGCTGCTCCGAGGGGTTGCGCGGCACCCATTTTTTTGGGTTTTTGAATCAAAGCTACTCGAAGTAGTCAATCACACTTGTGTGGGGAGGGCCATTACTTTTAGATACCCCCTGCAAGTATATACGCGCATCGCTTTCTGCCGTTTAAGTTAAAGCGATTTGATCAATTGAAAATTTGAGCAGCTCATTCTCATTTCTGCACTTCTAAAACCAGGGACAAAGTGTTCCATCCAATGCTTTACTCCCTTCCATTACAATTGTGGTTGCCTTCGCTGGGACTCAACTAAGCAAAAACTCGTGAGGTCGTCCAAAAAGTGCGTTTTCCCAGTTCTTTAAAACTGCCCTAATGATTCGAAAACATTGTGGTATCCGAAAATATGTAAAACGTATATCCAGAAAGAAGAACTTATTGTCTATTTAAGGAGCACAGTATGTGAGTTGATTCCCTGTTATATCCGTCCATCCGTCCACGCGCTCACATTCAGCGATCATTATTACTGCTGCTTGTGATACGAGCAACCAACGCAAAGCTATTCTTCACGAGAGTGTGATAACTGGGAAGTGTTATGAATATTTCGTTCGATCCGCAAGTGGGAATAATGGGACCTTTTTGAGTTTTCGAACACTGAAAAAGCGATTTCTCATGTGGAGAACTTCGCGCATTTACACCGAAAGATAATCCGTCCAAACATCACTGAACAAGCTCTATGTACCATAAGTACATTGAGAATTTCCTACTTTTCACTTGTTTTTGCTTTGCTGAGTTGAATACATACCGTGTTAGCCGTCGTCTATCCCCTCTAGATCCGAAGAATGACCGTTGGCTGAATGATCACTGGTAGACAGCGTGGGAACAGTGTCAACCCTGCCTCTAAGCACGTCAGAGGGTGTGGCAAAACTTGCCACAAAGCTGTCCTGCCAATGACGATCTAGCAAACTCAGAATGTGACGTCGAGTGTTGATGTCCAGAACCAAATGAATCGAGATGGCTTCGAAAATTGCACGCTAATGAGAAGTTGTGTTGGTTTCATTGATGGAACTGATACTTAATTTGAGCCCATTTTAGTGGTGGTCTAGAATGGGCACCGCCTGTAATGGTAGTGGCAGTGGTCACTTTATTTGCTTCTACTCTAGACTTAATGGCTGATTTTCTGGTGTGCAGCAGGTGAGTTGTTTTTTCGTCAATGCAAATGTTTCGACGTGAAATCAGCAACAACTGTGGTAACGAGCATCTCAGTACTAATAATATGTAGCCACATTCTTTCAACATGCAATGCCAAGTAATTGACAGCAGGTGAGATCATGCCTAAAGAGATATGGGAAGATCTTTGCAGCCATGAATCATTTCGTAGATTGCTTGAGCAACTGTTTGGGTCAGCAGCTGAAGTGGACTAAAACTTGAGAATGAGAGTTTGAAGGCCGGAAGGCGAAGAATTGGAGCTGGAAAAATGAAATCATGCAGTATAGCACCAGCACCTGTAGTCCATGATGAGCTGATAAGCCTTGACTTCCACAAGGTGCTTGATTATTCTGATCTTACTCGAAAGACCCTACTCAGCCTAGCTCGATGGTTGAAAAAGTGGTTAACTTGTTTGGGATTCGAGCAAGAATTTCAACGGAAAATCAAACCTGTGCTAGCAGCATTGATTTTCAATGATAAGTTGGTACATAGGTTTCGATTGTACATAATATATCTACATACAGGAGTACTTTAGTACTTTAGTGCAAAACATTAAAGTACTCCTGTATGTAGATATAGCATGAAATCTCTGATATGTCACACACGCCTAGAAATTTGAGCTTGACATAGTTAGCTCGATGGAGATCAATCATTGCTGACTTCTTCACCTTCTGTCTTGATTTATGTTACTGATGTCTATAACTATTTATTTGATCCAACTGTTTCTTATCGTTTTCTAATATGATATATGTCCTTATTCAGAAACACAGTTTCAGTATTGTGTCAGATCAAAAAACCGTGATAGTCCGACATTCATTTTCGATATTATCTATTGCCGAGCTGGATACAATAATTTCTTTCCGACCTACTTTCTAGATTTGGCACCTGTAGAAAACTTTTAATCATTTAAAAAGCCGAATTAGTTTCTGAAAGGGGAGTGTTACAAGAGGTGAAACGTAAAACATTGTAAGGGGTTACATGGGTAAGATCATTTCTTCAGAGAAAACCTGACGGTCTTCTTTGAAAAAATTGGCCGAGTGGTCTTTCTCAAATTGCTCGAACCTGCTGCCCGGGAATTTCTTATTCTCTGATTTTTTTGATTTCGATGTGTGCTCGTCCCTGACCAGATATAAGGGCAAGGAGTCGTTGTTATCCTGCTACTGTTCTATATTGGACGACAAGAATGCAGTGAACTGTCAGAGGGGAACCTTGTTACCCTAGTGATCTTCTGTTAAAGGCAGCATTAGGGGAAAGTCGGACGAAAAGTAAAAGAAATAGTGCATATGAAAGTCGAGATGCCTAGTAACAGGATAGTGGAGAAAAAACGGATGGAAATGGCCAAAAACCCGAGAAATAAGAACCCCTTCCCACCATTGATTCTCGACCCGGACGACCTTCCCGTCAAGATTCGGGTAGTCTGATCTAGTTTCCCATTGGCATGTTGCCAAGTAAACACAAGGGAATGTTTGGAAATACGACAGGATCTACTTTTTGGAGTGAGCTTCAAGCTAAAACTGCGAAAGCGCGCCGCAAAACCCCCGATCCTGCTTCATCTCCTTGGCCGCTCCCACCCCAATCAACCGGGAATTACGTCATCGAGAGGCGGGACCGCTGTGTCCAAGAGGCGGAACCGCTGCATGGTTGCGGCGTTTTGCAGGGTTTCTACAGCTTGGATGGGCGCTTTTTCACCGGGATTTCGCCACAGATAGCCTTCTTAGGCCCAGGACTACCATGTGAGTGACTTCTTGTAGGGATTTCTCCATTACCGCATTACCCCTAATGATGTCTTTAATGTCTACCCCTACAGAACTCGCGAATACCACAGCAGCTGAACCGATCCACAGAGATGGACATGGCAAATAAAATGATCCAATTATTTTACAGAATCGCGGAATTTCTGGGAAACTTCCACAGTAGAGTAGCAGTGGTTGCCGCCTACGGATATTTCTTCTTTACCGGTGTATCAATATTTGTGTATATATTCGAGATGGTGGATGTGTGTCAAACACTGAAATACGAGGAAGAGAACGTTTTCTATGCGCGACTGGCCAAGAGTCTTGTGTTGGCTCTTGAGGAGGTGGGTATTTCATGACAGATGCCAGATTCATTTTTTTTTCAAATGAAAGAATTAAGATAATCGTACAACTGAGTAGATTTCTTTTTCACAGCCGTCGTCTGTGAAAGATTCAACTTTTCTTTTTTCGAGAAACGACAAGCATACCCGTAATGCAGCTCACAAATCTACACGTTGGTGTTGGCGTGGGCGTCGGCGGGCATATGTCTCTTCTGTCGCCCATCATTCACTTATCACACACTGAGGACGAGTAAAAGCCTGAATTTTTGCTCTGGATCTGCTGCAGAGGACGCGAATGAAATGCGATTATCACAATTCGATGGGCGATAGATTTCGTTGAACGGCAGTGAACCTTGGGTTAGGCATAGAAGTAACGATAGCTTTTTTTTAAAACAACACGCCTTTGATAAGGGGATTATTAATGACTCCTCTCTAGTCGATAATAGGACTATGCCAAGCAAGGGATTCCGATTTTGAATCGTTTTGCTGAGGCCTTATGATAGAGATGAGGATCACTCATGAATCAGCGCAGAAATCCATGTCATTATTGGAATGATAAGGTTTTGATAAGCTCAATACACTGCACTGTACTCTCTCCATAATCATCACTTTAACCTTTAACCTGTGACACGACGTCGTGTCACACCATGTTGGCCGCGTAGGACCGTGTGACACGATGTCGTGTCACAGTCTTGTAACTTATATTTTAAGCTTCTTTTTGAACTTTTGTTTGATCTTTTTTTAAATTTCGTATACCTCAAATATGAAGGTTTTCTACACAGTGCATGGTCCAAGAAAATAACTTTTAGTTGTTGAATTATTGAGCTTCTTTACAGGGGGTAGATCACCATCAGTTATTTTGGAAACAATCAATACACATATAGTGTCTGCATCTGCGAACGGATACAGACTCTTTTAGCTTGAGATGCAGCGCATTTGCACCCTTAAATCTTGCACATTCCCTCATAACAACTGACGCATCGCTTGCGATAATTCGCCTGTAAGCTTAAAACAAAGCTTAATACAAGAAAGCTTAATTCAAATGTGGTGTATATATTATCATATATTCAGCTAAGAACCTAATCACAATGCAAAAAGGTGAAAAATGATGGCTTCTCAAAAAAGGTGTCCCTGTGCGACTCAAAAAAGGTGTCCCTGTGACACGACGTCGTGTCACACGCGGAGCGTGGGAAAATCCTGCGCGGTCCCACGCGCCAGACAAGCAAAAATGCCGCGGTCGTCAATGGGTTAAGAGAGACGGAAAATGATTGTTATTTATTGTATCCCTGTCGCCACAATGTTGTGGCCGGATGTGTGAATAACGCTTTAGTGAGCCTCCCAATGCCAACTTTTTGGTTTTCCGCAAGGACGCTTGGTAGTGTACATTTATAATTCTTCCTTTAGAAATTTCGAAATTGAGCATGATACTCCTGATTGCCCGACCCTGTCTGATCTCCGCCCACTTATCTGCTTCATCCTGAGACTGTCTCCGTGTTACCGGAAGGATCGCGACGGGTGAAACAGTCCAACAAACCAACGCTAACTCTGGAAAACCGACTTCCCTTAACAATTTCACCACTGCTCATACGATACCTCACCCCCTCACTGACCTCGATCGAATAGCGAAGAACATTTGTTAAAGTTCTACGGTAAGAGTGCAAACGGCTCGTTACTTCTACACAGCGTTTTTGTATTGGTTTTTGATGCAGTAGAGTATACATATGCACACGTATGTATATCCAACGACTTTCAAATAACATAGAGTCACAACATTGCACGATGCCTTTAGGAATTGTGAGATAAAGTGTTTTCCTATCAACACTTCGAGACCATAAGATGTGAAGGGAAGCAGCAGATTATGGTCAAATGACCGCATGGAAACTACAGGGGGTGCCAAAGTAAGTAATTTTGCTCACGGCTCACATCCGGAAATTGTACAAAATACAGGGAATCGAAAGAGATAAGACTATTGGGGCAATGTTCCAAAAATGTTCCTACAGAAGCAGGAACAAGCTGTAGCTCACTACTTCCACCCTCATAAAAATATGGGGCCTTCAGTCGGCGCAAGCGGGCTTCAGTGCACCTACACTATCAAGGTCCGCTTAAAACAGTGGAGCAAGGTTTCGTGGTAGGTCTTTTGTGGGAAGCTTTCTAAGGATTGGCCCTTCGGATCATGGAAGTCACAGGGCCCTTGCTGCTTGGACAAGGCTGCTATGATCCGATCTAATGCCTCAAACCTGCTCCCGGAGGGGTTTCGGTGGTAATGGCACGTTCTGGCTCTTGGAAACGAAGGATGTTGGGAGCCTTGAAAAAAAACGGTGTACTTAAAGGCACCACCCAGTATGAATCCCTCAGGTGCCCAGAGTGAACGGGCCTTAGCAAGGCTGTGAACGAGAGTGACGAAACCTCGTAGTTGAGGTGACACATCATATTCACTCGGAATAAGCTTCCGATCCTGTTCGTATAGAGGGCTCTCACGGAGTTTGGTGATAGTATGAGGTGTACTTTTAAATTTGGGGATGGAAATACCTTGTCAGAATTTGCTGAAGTTCGACTAATGTGGAGTTTAAAGTGGAAGAGAAAAGTTACTTTTTTGGCACCCCTTGTATGTAGATGTGAGGATGATGCCGAAGGGTGCTACCGTGCACAAGGCTGTGCATTTCCTTAATCGCTAAAATCATTTGCGACTTACAATCTCAAGATTATAACATCATTTGGGCGAACAGGATGATGAAGCAAACGCAGTTGTCTGTTTACCGCGTTTTATAAAATGCCATGTTATCCTACAACATATGTCCTCACGAATAGTTACCGTTTTCGAAAACCTGACCTGGTGGTTCACAGACGACTTGCGGCATCTTGGATAAACTGCCTCGAACACCAGCTCGGAGAAATGATAGGAAGGGCATTGATGGGCATCGATGTGACTTGATTCTCTGAGAACGCTAGTGGTAACGGCTCCACTTGTCACCACACTGCATCACTTTTTTATGATAGAAGTTTGTTTGCAAAGTACGAGAATCAAAATATAGGCCCAACAACTTTCCATCCCTATGGATTGCCCCAAAAATAATTTTAGGTTCGAATGTTAGTTTCAAAACTCGAAAACTTCTAGCAAAAGGTAGTAGCCGTTGAAGTTGACCTATCGTATTATCCGAAGCCACAGGCCTTCATCATGCGGTTTTTCCATGTTTTGAGTGTTTGTGATTTCTTGAAAGAATGCTCCCGACGTTTATGGAAGAGGAGAATGGCAATCGAAAATTGGACGCGATTTCGCCCAGATCCAGCCATAATTATCACTTCAACTCTAGAGAGAAATTCCGGCATTTGTACGTCCACCTGCTCAAATGAATTTCAGGTTCCTCTGCCAGCACTGCTCAACGTTCTTTTCACGAGCGAGCCGAGACTCTCCTTAGCAGGGCCGGTTTTCTTTGGCTCATGTATCAAGCTGGTAGCACTTACTTGGGGACTAGTGAAATTCACCAAACTTCGCTTCTTTTGGCCATGTCTTCCACTGAATCCGAAACACAGTTACAGGTACGTGATTGTTTACAACAATTGTTCAAGCTGATTTCAAAAAATTTTTAAAGTTCGATTTGGCTAGGCGGGCAGCAACTCCCCCTCATTAGGATTTATGACCATGGATTACCGTATTATGTCGATACCAGTTATATGGCACACATTACTGTGCGTGTGACATGATGGCCAGTAGGTCGATCAGAATTGTTCTTTTCTGTGAACGCTACCCAGTACCCATCACCTCTGACATGAAACATGACGGCTCATCATCTCTATTACGTGGCTCTATGGAATTTCCACCTCTGTGGCATCACCCACCCGACGTAGAGTTCCATTACCATTTCCAGCCCTATACACAATAACCGATAACATCAATCGCTATCGATCGATACCTATATTCCATAGAATTTGCAATGTGCTGTTGTATTCACTTATTGCTGTAGCCCAACAGCCGTTCCCTCCTTCTTATATATGATAGAATTTTTACAGTCTCAGCACTATCTCTCATCATGTTGCGTATTTCTCGATTTTGGTTCTGCCCACCTTGACGCAGGCCCATTTTTTGTGAGCAACATTCGCCTTTCACTTTTATTCCTTTTTACCCGCGCCTTGCTATCTATCGTCATTCGTAGGATCAGTAGCGTTAGTCATTACTGACCACACCCACTTTTCTCCCGGTCTCTGAACCACACTCGAACTAAATTCCAGTTTTTGCAGTAGGCATCATCCGAGTAACGTGCTCCGCCAATGGTGGACGGGGAGGGGTCTCCATCCACCTTAATAGTGCTCGAGGTAGCTTGGACGTTAGTCATCTCTTCCAATCTAATACTTTCTACTCTCTGTGCTCGTTGGAACCGAGTGTTAGCATCGTCCCCTCACGGTCGCTATACCCACTGTGAGCAGTCCCTTACGATGTCATCAGAAACCATCGCTCACCTTAACCCATTTTCTCCACCGTTGGTCAGCGATTTTCGGGCTGAGGACCGAGTATTCCAGTACACGCTCCGCAAACCGTGGAAGGAGCTCAGTCTACATAGTTCGTGTAGGCTCCTAACCTCTTGCCCCTTGCCCTACCCATCCCAAACTTGACCCCATCTCCAAGGGTTGTTTTTCATGTAATTCGTGACACAAAGGGACGGTCGTGCGGACGAAGGGACGGACATGCAGAGAGAGAAGACGAAGCGTTTCATATGTGTATACCAGCTTGGCTGATGCACAAAATTGCGCATTACCTAACTCATTACTAATTCGATACTCGATATTTGTTCGCAGATAGTAGTTTTCGATGACCTCTCTTCGCACCTTACGTGTGCGTCTTTTCCCCTCCACTCGACACTACTGCTGACTAATTCGTAAAGATGATAGAACTCTGCGACAAGTAAATGATGCCCCAAAATCGATCGCCTGTATAAAATGGGGATACCATCATGTGATGCAGTGAACGGAAAAAGAATCTGGCAAGCGCTGAGGTGTAGGTCCTCTTTGTTGCCTTACTGGTGGGCGAGTTTGCTTTTGCTTGCGTAGCGATAGAAGCCGTACGTGGTGGCGCACTACTACCACGTATGACTGATTGGAAACTTGAATGCTTCGTGCTACGTAGCGCGTGCTCAAACTCACTTTGAACAAGCACCTCCTATTTCCAGACAGCCATATTGTCAAGTCCCTCCGCGCCTCTGAGGAATTACACACCACTACATCACATGAGGATAAATGTCAGTGCTATGTCTTTCAAACTACAAGCTTACCCAAAAAGGTTGAAGGAAACTGAGTTTTGTACCTTAGTTTTACTTAATGGATAAAGAACGAAGTTGGCACTAAAAGTCCCTTGTTGGGATGCGCCGCGCATCCTAGTTCCATTCAGAACCGTAGTGGGAGGACTTGTTCTGTACCATGACTTGCGATGGCTAGCTGATGCAAGTGAGTGCTTTCATCCTCTCAGACGGCTCTAGCGTTAACTGACCGAGCCCGTGAGAATGGATGTTCTGGGCGAGCATTGATACAGGATTTGATCCCGTACCAGAGTGGTAGTGGTCGTCACATTTCACTGCAACACATCCGCCCCACTTTTTCTTAGACTCATATAATTATGCTGTGTTTCTTAATTAGACACCGGACCCGAACTTCCACTCATGATCTGGCAGAGGTACATGCCTTCAAAGCTTTGACCACTGAAATAACGCGGGCGGAGCCGTGAAGACCAAGGAGCTAAGTGGCGGCGGTCTTCAGCTCCTTCGAGCCATGATATTGGCTTCCTTCTTACATTGCGTCCCCCATCACATAACCGCCGTTGCTCCGCCCCAGAGCAATTGCGTCCCCGCCCACATTAACAGCGTGGACGAGTCCATGAAACGTTGTGTCGCTGCCTGACTTTGGTTTTTTTTTGCATGATTTGCACGTGAACCGTTGCGATACCACATTACTGAATCGACATAAAAAGTCGAAGTTCTATGGAGAACTCAAAAAACTCAGACTTCCATGGGCAACACGTTTGAGCTCGGTGTCCAACCGGTGAAACGACGGCTTCGTCCATCAATGCTCGCATGGACAGGGTGGAGCTTGCGGATCCATGCGTGTAGAATGACATACTCTGACCTCCTAGTAGATGCAATATATCAAAAACTGGGCTGGAGGCGGTGTAATGACAGGTGACGCGCACCCCCACTCCAGTACAGGGATCAAAACCCGCGTCAGTGCTAGCCCAGGCCTTCCATCCTCATGTCAGTTGGCGGCGCCAGACTGGTCTAGGAGTCACCTCAAGCATTTCTAGTTGTAAGGCAATATCGTCATAACATCGGCCAATAATGTGAGACACCTGCATCGCAATGTGCTGATGTCTGCTATGAATGAAATTCAAAACTGATCCACTGAGCAAAGGTCGGATTGTAAACCAAATCTGATTCCATAAATATGAGCGGTTCACCTAAGTGTCGATGGAAACATGGGAGCGGTCAAGGAAGCCATCCGGTTGCCCATTTCTGGAGGTGGCCGTTGTCCCGTCACACAGAAAAGTGAGCCAACATACGACCCTCTTCATTTCTTAAACTGTCTCAGGAATGTTTTATGAGTTCAATTTTGGAGCAGTTTCAGAAATGAGCTGGTGTAACATCATTCAAATTTTTGACGAAAGCAAAGGCCAGTGTTTATCATATACATTAAAAATGTAAAAATGCGGAAAAGGTGAGTTCGGTGGACACAAGCCACTGATCTTACTAATTATGTACCTACCACGAAAACCAATCAACGCGGCAACGTTGCAATCGCAATAGAGCGCGTTATCTTTTCTATAGTTACTTGACCGTCTTTGAATAGTTCAAAGCAACTCCCTCACTTCAGTATCTTAAGCGCTTGGTTTCTCTTCACCTGTATCACCTGTCGTCCCGTTGTTCATCGAGAGCCTCGAGCGGGCGCCAGCAACGTCTCCATTCATCCCTGTCGCGAGCCAAAGCAGTCCAGTGAACGTTTCTGGCTCCAGGGACACGTAGCGTCTCGTTCCTTTCGCGCAGAGCTTTCGTGAAGAGGTCTGACCATCGTGCCGGCGGTCGTCCAGGTGTTCGTTTGACGTCCCGAGGGATCCAGTCCGTAACCGCTCTGGTCAAACGGTCATCACGATATCGCATGACGTGTCCGGCCCATCTAACCTTTTCCTTGGCAAATACGACGGCGTCCCTGATCTTTGATCGACGACGGAGTTCGGAACTCCGGATTCCCCTCTGCACTTGCGTGTATCGGGATACTCCGAGCATCGTCCTCTCGATGGCGCGTTGGATGACGCCGACCGCATGCTCCTCCTGCTTACGTAGAGTCCAGGTCTCTGAGGCGTATGTTAGGGCAGGAAGGACAGCGGAATCGAAGAGATGGGCGCGGAGCCGGATGTTCTTCGTCTTCTTCACTACTCCCTCGATGGTCTTGAAGGCTCCCCATGCCGCTCTTTTCCTCCTGCTCAGCTCTGGTGCTAAGTCGTTCATCATATTGACTTCCCGACCTAGGTACACATAGCTGAAGCATTCGGTGACGTTCGTTCCGTTGAGCGTGAATGGGGCGTCAGGTACCAATCCGTTTCTCATGAACATCGTCTTCGTCAGGTTCTGCTGTAGACCGATCTTTCCACACTCGCAGTCGAAATCGGTTAGCATACGTTCCGCTTGCTGGATTGTCGGTGTTATTAGCACGATGTCGTCAGCGAAGCGGAGGTGGTGTAGATGCCAGCCATCGACCTTCACTCCCATTCCTTCCCATTCCAGTTGACGCATGACGTTCTCAAGAGCGGCGCTGAATAGTTTAGGCGAGATAGTGTCGCCTTGTCGAACCCCTCTCTTCACGTCGATGATGACTTCCTTGTAGAATGGCGAGATCCTGGTCGTGAAGTTGCTGTAGAGCTCACGAAGTACTCTTATATACTGAGTAGGCACACCCTGGTTTCCCAGGGCTTTGATAACCGCTTCTGTCTAAACGGAGTCGAAGGCTTTCTTCAAATCGATGAATGTGAGACATAACGGCATCTTGTACTTTCGCGATACTTCGATAAGTCTAGTGACCGTGTGGATGTGATCGATTGTACTGAATCCTCTCCGAGACCCTGCTTGCTCGCATGGCTGTCCTTCGTCTAAAGTTCTACCGATCCTATTCAAGATGACACGAGTGAAGAACTTGTAGACTACAGACAGCAGGCAGATTGGACGATAATTGCCGATGTCGTGTGGATCTCCCTTCTTATACAGCAACACAGTCCTGCTAGTTTTCCACGATGTGGGTACCTTGCATTCCGACAGGTAGCGTGTGAAGAGTCGAGCCAGTGTTTTGACGATAACTGGCGGAAGATTCTTCAGATGTTCTGGTCTGATCCTGTCGGGGCCGGGTGCTGTACCATTCTTCACCGACGAAATGGCGTGTCGGATTTTGCAAGGGAGAACTGATGGTACGACATATCCATCCTGCTTCAGATTGCTCCTAGGCAGTTGGACATGGCTATCGAAGAGATCCGAGTAGAGTCGTAGATGACCTTCTCCATTGCCCTTCGGGAAGCAGTAACTGTGCCGTCCGGACGCCGGAGACCGGTCATTTGGGTCTTATAACTGGCGAAGCCGCGGCGGGCATCGCGAATGCTCCTCCCAGCCTCTGCTGCTTCAGCCAGCACTGCTGCTCTTCTCTCCTTGAGATCTTCTTTTATCGCCTCTCTGCGTCGCTTCGCAAGTTCGGATGTCAGTTGGTAATCGCCTGCGGCTCGTGCGGCTCCACGTTGGCGTATCAGCTCGAGAGTTTCCGAAGAGAGACGCCTCTTTGTGACTTTCAAACTCTCTGCCCTCCTGGCACAATCGTGAAGATGCTCAACGAGCCGGTTGTACTCGTCGTCGATGTTTTCGATAACGGAATCCTCCCATACACCAGCGAGAGAAACGAAGTGTTCCCAGTTGATGACTGTCTTGAGTCTTCGCTCCTTGAATTTCGCGGCTCTCTCTCCACGCATCGAAAAGAGGAATTTTGCGCGGATGAGTCGATGGTCTGATCCCGTGTAGAACTTCGGAACAACAGCGACGTCGGTCAGGCAAAACCTTCGATTGAAGATGACGTGATCGATCTCATTATGGAATTGTCCACCGGGTGACTCCCAAGTCCATCGCAGATGAGAGGGCTTCTGGAACTGTGAGTAACCATGGATGGAGTTGATCGACATAATAAACTCAGACAGCCTTTCACCCTGCTCATTCCATTCCGTTCCGTGAGTCCCGATGTGAAGCTCATTGTCCGTTCTTCTAGGGCCGATCTTGGCGTTGAAGTCGCCGACCATGACCTTGAAGAAAGTGTGGTCTTCCTTGTAGAACTTCTCCAATTCCACATAAAAAGCTTCGAGCTCGTCCTCGTCGTAGCTTGATGTTGGTGCGTAGGCGACGAAGATGGTCAAAGCCGGGATTGAACCGCATCTTTTCAATCGCAAACGTCCGATTCGGGTTGTCAGATTTTCGTACGAATCGATGTTCATGGCCAAGTGCGTGTTGACGAGAACGCCCACACCGCCAACGCCTCTCCTGTCGCATGTTCCGAGGAACAGTTCTTCACCAGTCTCGTACACGGCGTGTAGCGGGCGATGCCTCCTCGTCTCGGTCAGTCCGATGACGTCGTACTTGATCTTCCTGGCTTGCATCATCAGATCTTCGATACTCGCTTCCGATGCAAGAGTTCGTGCGTTGTAAGTACAGATCGCCATCTTAGTCCTTCTCGATTTAGGCAGCCTGTTGTAGCCCTGAGATTCTAGCAGCCTCTCCCGAGCGGTCCTACCCAACGCTGCCGTATTGGGGGCTCCCTCAGGTTCAGGGGAATGAGGCCCATTTTTTTTGCTGTTTTCAGCAAGATGGAGACCCACGAGTAGCTTGCCGGGCTTTTTCGTGGGGGCTAGGTATACTCCGGGTAGTTAGCCAGGCTATCCCGAAGTGGACATGGGGTTTATTTGTTGGAGGCGACCCCGGACCGCCTCCCATGTACCTCCTAGTCGTTAGAATGCAAGCTTTTGGCTGGACCGAATGCAGGATACCAACCGCCCCATACAGAACGCCCCCACACGTATGAAAGAAACGTTTGCACGGATACAGAGGGTACGAATCAGCCCAGCGCAGCAGAAACAGGGAGTCCATCCCCTGGATCCACCTGCGTCTCAGGGCAGGTACATGGTGGCTTTTGGTCCGCGATTAGCCCCCTATCCGCCACCTGGGGTCGCGCCACGTAGCCTAACGGCTCGAGATCCTTCAGCGAGAGAAGTCCCTCGGTGAAGGAGATCCGTGGTGGTTTCTCTTATGGTGACGTAATTCGAGGGTGCAACGTATACAGGTGCTACGTAAGTATTATACAAATTCTGTTGAGAAAAGTCTCACTTCAAATGATCTCAGAATCCTGCAAACGCAATTCTGTTTGGTCACACTATGTGTGCTTCTTACTTCTTGTCCCATGCCTCACCCATCCGAAACTTCGCCTTCAGCCTCTACTCAGTCCTTCAGACGTTCGACAAACGCTTCGTATGTAACACGGTTCATTAATTTACGGTACGGTTCAATAATTTCGTCCAGCATTTCAAGAGCGCCTCTTCAAAGCACTCCAAACTTGGGTACTTGGCAGAGTAAGCTTTTTCCTTTGATATGGCTCACTCAATAATCCAACGGGCTAAGATCAGGAGAACCGGAGGGCCACTGTCGTGTATGATGAGGTCAGGCAGCTGCTCGCCGCGCCAGTCCTGGACCACCTTAGCTCTGTGTGCTGAAGCAGAATCTTGTCGAAGCACCAGTAGATTTCTCCGAAGTGGGAATCGGCTCACGGCTTGAGGACTCCATGCAGGTTTATCCTTGTAAACCCCTGCGTTGATTTTCACCCCGGCTTCGACGAAAACAAGTGGAGTTTTCCTCGGGAATTGGATTCCCAAACCATGATGGATTGAGGCTGTTCAGCACTTTCTTCAAAGAAGTAGTCCTTTGACATATCATCGGCGAGCGAGTCTCCAACAATCCTCTCACTTTGGGAATTGAAGACTGGATTCAACGCGAAATTTTCATCGTTGAACACGATATCTAGAGGGCGTGTCACCGAAAACTGCTGCAACAACCTTCTACATATTTTCAATCCCCTCCTCTTCATCCTCTCCGTCAGGAATCCGCATCGCGGACGATGAGGGAGCTTCTTACGCTTTCTCCTGACTATCCAGCCGCCGCCCGACCTTTCTCTTGATCTTACATCTTTTGCCATGTGGCGCATCTTTCTCCTGACGTTCCTCTTAA
Source organism: Trichostrongylus colubriformis (assembly GCA_963978905.1). NCBI lineage: Eukaryota > Metazoa > Nematoda > Chromadorea > Rhabditida > Trichostrongylidae > Trichostrongylus > Trichostrongylus colubriformis. Next base: position 22,474,458 of record OZ022261.1, on the reverse strand, counting down.
TTGTTTTCTCGCGAGTTTCACATTTTTATGGTTCGTAGCTGTCGTGGGAAGCCCTCTTCTTTTCCATCCTCTTCGGTCTTCAATCGCTTGTAGCGTTTGTATTCCATACCGTCCTCCAGAGCACAGAAAGGATTACAATACCTCTCATTTGCTTGCTGGCCTTGTTAAGTTTGATAATGGCACTTCGTAGCTTTAAACGCCTAACCATATTGTACTCAAGACCGTACGACTTCCTTAATTCTCATAAACATTAATTAAGCGAACGAAGCGGGAAAATTTCTAAGAAACTTTAAAAAATTCAGAGTGTTCAGGTGCACGGGTAATTTTGCCGCACCCTGTATATACGCTCTTGGCCCAAAAGTTCACAAGCGACGATTTGAGAACCATAGATATAGGTCTCTAGTGCAGTTAGTTAATCAAACTTTTCACTTCTCATGTGACTCTAAGGTGCCTGTTCAAATAGTATTCGGACATCTCAGGATAATATTATAGAATGATTTGAATGAAACGGAATTCCAAACACGGCTCTCCTTCTTTGTTTCCCATATCTTCGCAATGTGGTGGTATACGTGGCCGTGTTGGAGGTCAAATGCGCTTCTTGCTGGAAAGCGGCTGGAGCAAGTATTACCTAGTTTCTAGAGGTGCTTCGCACAAGGTACAGCTTTATTTGCCGTATTTTGAGAAAATAGGTCTGACTCGAAATCCAGCTGCATACTACTGCACGTAGAGACGATTTTCCACTACTTGATAGTGGTACACTTTCCTGTGATCAGGGAAGAGTACCCACTTTTCATCTAACAATTATGGAAACTTGCAGGTCTTTTATCAAGGGCAACACGGCAAAGATATTGGCTACTATTAGTGCTGCCTTGTCCGACTCTCTCGCTCGGTAAGGCACCCAAACTGCTTATAGTTTCTGGAAGCCATAATCATTTAGAGATCTGTTGATTGTTCGAGTCCTCTTAACCAAAACGGATGGAGCAGCGAGTCACCGTACATATTGTACATGCAGAGACGGCTACATTCATTTTGAATTGATAGATATGAACTGTTGTTCACCCAGCCACAGGTGATCCGACAGCCACTGAAGGAAATGAAGTTTGGAGGCTTGAAAGTGGATGGCAAGATAGGCACACGATAGGCTCTAGCAAATCTACTGTAATCATACAACAATTTGCAGTACTCCAAATGTTTGTAACTTGCCGAAACCATAAGCAGTTTGGGTGCCTTACCGAATAAGTGAGTCAAACAAGGCAACACTATGAGTGGCCATTATCTTTGCCATGTAGCCCTTCAGACAAAAGATCTGCAAGTCATTGTAATTGAGGATGAGAAGGCTTGGCACTTTGTCCTGAGCATAGAAAAGTGTACCACTCTCAAGTAGTGGAAATCTTTTCTACGCGTAGTAATAGCTGAAGTTCAAGTCAGACCCATTTCCCCAGGAATACCACAATCAGAGCTGTACACCGTGTCAAAGATCTCTAGAAACAAGATAACACCTGTGTCAACCGTTTTTTAGAAAGAAGCGTACGGTCACATTTTCCAGGGCGTTGCAAATGTAAGGCAGGAATCAAGAAAAAGCGGTGCTCTGAGTTCCACTTCATCCTGATGTTTCTATTATCCTGGGGTGTTCCAAATACTACTTATCAGGATCCACCCCAAGTGTTCGCATACTTTTGGATCAAAGAAAATTTTTTCGGTGTTGAAAAACTCGAAAATCGCCAAACAAAAAAAAACACTGTCATGTAAAGATTCTAGGGTCATGGCATACAGGGAATCGAACAGTGAAAACAATGAAATCGAACAGTGAAATGAGTGATTTTCTTTGTGACACTGTAATTTATGGTGTCTGAAACATTTGGTACGGACTGTAATGTAATAGGTGAGATCCTCTGGACTGCAACACAGATACTAGCAATTCTTTCCATAGACAGAGGTTCTGAACATGTGTCCAAGCACGAGTTTTGAAACTTGAGCCGTTCTTGCTGCAATTGACGAGATTACCTCTTACATGTATTGGGTGGAGGAATAAGTTCTCGCAGTTTTTCTACCATGTTTTTTACATCGTTCCCTTCATCTTTCGGCAAGCTTGTATATGCATTGGATAGCGCTTTTTTTGCTCTACGAAATGCTACTATCTGTTACTTGATTCCTCCGACTACCTAATATTTATGACGTTTGGAAATGAAGTAAGCTGAGGCCTTAACTGGCGCTTGCGCACCTCATCTTCCTTGTCTGCCATCGAGATCAAAAAATGTATGTGTCTATGTTTTCGATGGAGCTTTTTCAGCTCTACAGAGTGGCACGACGTTTTATTCAAAACGCTCAACTTTTTGCGTTTTTAAGACTCACAAATGTAGTACATAGCAAAAGTGTGCACTCTCGTTATCTCCTCTCCGCCTACCATTGAGGTTGAAGAGAATGTGCATACACGCATTCGATAGAGTTTTTTTTTTGCTCTACAAGAAGACATCACTCACCTTTTAGTATACTCTCATATTTTAGCATGTATGAACAAATTTCCACCTTTTTCAATTCAAAATTGCGTAATGAAAATGAAATGATTTGACACAATGTTTTCTAAGATAGAGCTCTTTTCGCTCTACAAGGTGGTGTTTACGATTTTTGTTTCGATCAAATTTTGCTATTTTTTAGATCATTTAAACGTCAACGAAATCGAGCATTTTCGACACATGGTGACACATGGTGTCGAAAAAGAGCTCTATCGAAAACATATATGAGCTTCGTCGAAAGATGAAGGGAACAATGTGAAAACGGGGTTAAAAAACCGCGGGAACTTATTCCTCAACCCAACACATTCGGAGGAATGCTCTATGTCATCGGCATGTGCTCTAAGTCATCCTGGCAAGAAATATTGAAAGTGTTGCAGGTCTTTAGTGCCCACTTTATATAGTACGCACGTGCAGTGAGACTTTTTTTAGTTTGTTATAGTGATTGCGTTCCATATTGAAGCACGCAGGTCTGCCCTTCGGCAACTGGGCTGGCTGATCTCCGTTATGCGGGCAACACTGAGTTAAAATTATGGGTCTTTAGCGTGCTTCTCACGTCCGGGAACGGAATGAGAACTGTTATATTTATCAAAAAAGCATTGTCCTGGCTCCTATCCAAGGTGATTAAATTTTTCAGTCAAACAGCTCAGGTAAATTGTAGGCCTTCCTACTACTCGCGACAACAATATACAGAAAGTGTTTTTTGTTTGAAGCACGCTTTTATTCTTATCATTTTTGTTTCAGAGAAAACGTGCGACGCTGCTTCACACTGAATCTGTATCGATGCACGATGATCGTCGTGAACATTTGCCACCTCCTAGCAATTTTCATCGTTACGCGGAATATCATGGCCAGCAAAGACGGTGGACGCCCGATCGTCGTCAAAAATGAAACTGCCTGAACACACTATTCTTATCTCACACTTTTGCACCTTCTGATATTTCTGCGAAATTGTCACTTAGCGATCGATCGACAATGCTTTGCCGTGTGCGATCGGATAGCAAAGAGGCATGCTGCACGTAGACTATGACATGCCAGCCATTCCACAAGATTATGTGCGGTACAGCGCCATCAACATCGCTTCATTGGAACGTTGTCCGACCACATGCCAAGCACTTGTCCCTTCTTCATTGCTCCTCGTGCCCACCAACTTAACGGAACTCTTTCTGACTTCTACTCCCAGATTCCCTTGGCTAGCTCTTCACAGTGGCCCTCTGTCAATGGGCTCAGAGAAGCAAATACGTGCGCGACGCTCGTTTAGTTGTAAGTAAAAAGCAGAAGCAGACGAATCCGTATTCGCTCGAGGCTGGAACAAAAAGTTGGCGTACAGCAGTTCCATACGTTTTCATGTTTAGCTCGACAGGCTCTCGCCCACACCTGTGTCGAGGAAGGCGTAGCATTCATATTTACTACACCACAAGCACTAATAACAATGCATCCGTGTAGCATTTTTCGACCGCCTACGAGTGGGGATGATTCGTGATTTGTTTTTATAGCGATCGGATAGCTTAGTAGGTGAGATGTGTGCAGGTAGAGAAGTACGAGACACATCACCGCCGTTATCTATATTTCCCGAGAGATCTTTCCATAATCAGCTGAAAATTGAATGGGTACTCTTTCATACAGGTAACGCATGAATGTAATAGGAACTAAATAATTGTTCGGTAGCCATTCTTGTATGCCATATCAGTTTCGCTGGAAAACTGCCGGTTCATTTGTAACTCCGCTATAACTTCCTCTTCTGCCTTCTAGGTTCTACAGTAATGAATAAAATTTGAAAATTTGTTGAAACGGCTATCGCTTATCGAAGGCTTGCAACAATTCACTCTTTCCGTAACATCACTACTTAAATCATATTTCGGATCGAAGGTAACGATGGATCCCAAGGGTAGTTTGTGTAAATTATACATGAATGGACGGACTTGACTCAGCCATGCCTCTAGCATAAAATGCATGAGGACAGAACAGATAAAGGCACCACTCGCGAGAATCCTGAGTGGGTATTTCGAGTCATAATGAAGACAAAGGCTCTTGATTGCTATATATCAGATATGATGACTGGTAAGAGTAAACCAGGAAAGGCGATTATAGATAATAAGAGAAATGTAAGAAATTATGTCTGTTCTTGCATGAATTCACGAAGGTGCTTCGCGGCTTCGCGGAAGAAAAAACAAAGGATGCAGCAAAGAAGCCAGGGTGAGGACGCAGATCACGTGGTTGCCAAAGCTCCTACTAATCATGATGCACTTAGGTGTCTAGTGGTTGTTCGCCTTAGCGCCGTTATAAATAGCCAGCGCAGTTAAGTTGTCACCTTGCTATATGCAGAGCGAACTATCCTCCCACAGCGTGGAGACGGTACTTTTATGTACGTGTGTTTCGTTAGGACAGGATTTTGCCACGCAACGTGGGGCATGTAAATGGTTTCAAGACGATGGCTAAATCTGCTAACCTATTAGGTTGAGTCGATATGAATCGGACAAATTGACAAAAATTTATCTTTATCGTTCAACTTTTTAACGACAACTGGGATTCACTTGTAATATGCTCCATCTTTATCGGTGACCTTCTAATACCGGCTACGCAGGTCATGGGTGCCTTTGCTCCAGAAGGCTGGGGGCTGGACCTCAGAGAAGTTGTCGAGTACCTTCTTGACGTCTTCGCGAGTTTTGAAGTCTTGGCCGTCCAGTTGGCATCGGAGGCAGGAGGAAAGGTGACAATCCGAAGGGGCCAGGTCTGGGGAGTACGATGGGTGTGGAAGCACGGAGCAACTGTAGGAGAGCAGCTCGGCCTTGATCAATGTTGCAAAGTGCGGTCTCGCGTTGTCGTGCTGGAAGTAGACATGTGACCGCCGCCGTTGCGATTTTTGGACATTCGCCTTCAATTCTCGTAATCGACGAATGTAGACGTCGGCGGATACTGATGTCCTTCATCGAGCAGCTCCCAGTACTTTACGCCGTGTACGCTCCACCAAATGCGGTCTTCGTCTTCGATGGAATAGTCGCAAACTTCGAATGCCACAAGTACACTTTACTTTTAGCGGGGGAATGCTCCTTGTGAACTTTCTTTAGGCGTCTTTCGATATCCGCGGGTTCTTGGCTAGATAGCGATAGAAAGAGTATGACGTAGTGGATGTGGTCTCTGGACGGCTTGAAGTTTGCGGCATGGTGGCGGAATGAAGCTAGTTTGGAGTGTTGGTTTGACTGTATTTTGAAGAGCTTCTTACACCTATTCCAACGGTGCCTCGCGCATCCATTTTCGTTAACTCGTTGCTGAGTTATGATCTCTGAAGTCATCACTACCATTTGTCCGAGACATAGAGATTTTTTTCATTCATTACTTTTTATTATTATTTCTTCCAACAAACAACAATTAGGCAACAACGTATTCACCATTGTTATCGACACCACTCTACCGGCACATGGATGATCCTTGATCCCCTCCTTCCAGAATTCACGGTTTTGAGAGTCAAGGAGTCAGCGATCGCCTATGCAAGCAAATCATAGTCAACGAATTCTCTCTTGACCAGAGAGGATTTCAGAGGAAGGGAAAGGTGATAGTCAGATAGTTGCCGCGTTGCGAAGTCCAGTCTTCACGATGCACACCGCTCTTATATCGCGAGATGTGTCTCAAATCTGAGCTCACGGTCGCGTTACACCCTCCATGTGTACCACTGTTCACTGCACAAACATTCCGTATTGCAAAGTATGGAGCGCATTGGCCCCTACAATTTTGTTAAAAAGTCTCTACTGATCAAATGATTTTTTTGGAAATACAGTGCTCTACATAATGACACAGCCACCCATGAATAGTCCAAGAACGTTGTTTACAGAGTAATGCGGGAAAACTCCTCAGGTGAAAAGAGTCGCCACTGTTGACCTGCACTCGCGCAAGAACACCAAACTTTGGCTAAGAAATATAAAAGTTTTCCTCTTTATTTGTTTTGAAAATGTCTATTTCGCAAAATGATACAGCCACTGAATAGAATGAGGCTTAGTCAACCGAGAAACAACGAAAAAAAGAAAAATGGTGATTCTAATCGTCCATTGCTTCGAATAGCCACAAATTTCGATGGTCTCGGTCCGTATGAGGTTTTTCAGAATGTTTGTATTCCACTTGCTACCTTGCTTCGATGACATAACAAGATTTCGATGAAGACTTCGAAACGCTAGAAGACAGAAGGGTACGACGCATGAAGACACCGTAATCGGATGGTTCATCCTTGCGAGAACGAAACAAAAATTCGAATGATCGGTTCATCCCACACCATGACATTATCTCTTTTGAGGTTCTTTTTGAAAAATTAGGTCCCCGGACGATAGTGCCGGCAGCCGTCCAGAACGATAGCGGAACCCTTCTTTCAAAAAAAAAAAACAACCTAGAGAATAAACAAAAGGGGAAAGGCGTGCCGACGTGAGGGAGTTTTCGGACAATTCATGGGTGGCTGTATCATTATGCAGAGCACTGTACTAGGCAAAGCTCGAAATTCGGGAGCAAAGGCGAACTGAGATCTAGGAATATTTTTAAAGAAGAATGTAAGATTCGTTCCAAATTCGTGCGAAGGATTATATGCAGAGAATCCGCAGAAGACATGTCTGACGTAAGAACACTGCCTTTTCACCTCATCATTAATAGTAGTGTCCATTGCTGATGAACACCCGGGCCAACAATGCTTAAGGGGCTGATAATCGCTCAATATTCTCTCGATTAAGGTTGATCTGGCTCTGGAACTTGGCCAATAGCAGATTTCACTGGTACAACAATTGATGCCATGTATAATATTTGCTGCTATAAATAAATACATATAAAAAGTCTTCAGTCAAATCTAAGCGAGCGCAACTGACGAGACTTTGCAGTGAAGCAGGTGACATGAAATGTAGTTTAATTAGAGAAGTCATTTACGAAGTACTCAAAGGGCACGCGATGAAAGGTGTGGAGGTCGTAGAAACAAGAGCTTACTTACAATGCAAGTGTGTGAATACAGTGTGTGACGAACGTTGATTTAAAGATTGCTCTTTGAGTTTCCAGAAAGAATCGTTCACTGAAACTCACTTTCTTCCCTCCCCCATACAGCTATGTTTCATAATCCTTGTTCACAACAAGTCACATGCAAAGTTTTTTGCATGCACGCAAAAACCAAAATCCGGCAGAGAGGCCCCCAATCGGAATTTTTAGTTTCCGCCCGCGCAAGTAATGTGAGTGGCCCGCGAGGGCTCTGCAGCAACGGCGTAGGTCTCACGCGATCAAAGGGCGAGCATGTAACTACAATGCGTGATTGCCTTAACATGGCCCCACGGTGGCGCACTTGGTCGTCTCGTCTCCTATGTATTTGGCATTTTCATCAGATTTTCTCCTAAGCGACCCTACTACCATCTCCTCTTTCATAATCAAAAGACGAACAGTACTCTCTCACGCTGCTCAAAAAGAAGAAAACATCACTGTTCAGAATGAACCGAGCACCGTGCACTGTGAAGGGTATACTTTTTTCTTTTCGCGCTGAGTGACGCTTTGATTCAACGGTGACGAGGGAGCCACTTAATAGGAATGTTCTGCACTTCGCTTAACTGAAAATGATTTAGAAGAGAGATGCATCAATGTAGAAGCTACCTTTGACGCTGGTGCGGCAGGAGAAAACACCTTGTTAAGAAAACGACGACGTAGAAGTAGCTTAAGTATTAGAGGTGTCTTCAGTGAATGTGGAACTGCGTAACACTACAAGCAATTTAGAGGAATCGGGCACGGAAAATGGGTTCTTCAGCCCTCATATCTATGTTACATATGCTTAATAGCATTTATTCCAGACATGTTCCTCCATGATAACATCTTATTCCTAACATGTTCCTCCACAAGAAAGAAGCAAGCTGTGGTCCACTACTTTCACCTTTATGAGAATATGAAGTCTTCATTTGGCGCTGTTGAGCTTAAAACACCTACGGCATCAGCGTCTGTCTAAAACAGCAGAGCCAACTTCCGTTGTGGATCTTTCGTGAAAGCCTTCCTGAGGGCTGACGCTTCGGTTCGTGTAAGTCACCGAGCTGTTGCTGCTCAGCCAACTATGATCTGAAGTGTCACTTTTCCTGCCTCAAACCCGCATCCGGAGGTTTCAATGGCAGTGGCATGTTCTGGTTCTCGGAAAACATTGACGTCGGGAGTTTGGAGTTAATGGAATATTCAAAGGTCCAACCCAATATGAATTCGTTCAGCTATGTACCATGTGGGCAGACATTGGTGAGGTTGTAAAAGAGGGCGATAAAATTGTGAATTTGCTGAGTTGAGGTGACGCATCACGTTGACTCGGCAGGAAGTCCCGATTCTGCTCGTGCAGAGGGCTGTTGCTGAGTTTAGCTATGCTATGAAGCGTGCCTTCGAGTTTGCGGGTGAAAACACCTTGCAGAATCCGTTAAAGTTTGACTAATGTAGCGTTGAAAGCGGTGGAGAAAAAGTGACTCCACTTGGCCCCTGTGCTAATACATCTAACTATGAGTGGAAAATAAAAAAGGTTTCAAAAAACAAATTCTTCCAGATCTGACGATTATAGATCATATAAGCTTATTAGTTACACATTTGAGTATAGGTTTAAGCAAATATTGGAGTTACGCGACGTAATGTTGACCTCTGTTCTCGCACCTACTTCATTACTTCTCGATGAAGCATGAGCCGCGATGCCTTCGCACATGGGCTGCAAAGCAATGCTGAATATGGGGTGAAGAAATACCAATGTTGCGACAATAACTGGATGCGAATTTCGCAATTCAGTTTCAAAATTTTGAAAGGTTCGGTATAGATACCTGACAATTTTAAAATATTTTTGATGCACTCAAAACTCTTGAAAATGTTGGATACGTACAACAATGCTCACCTCATTGACAAGGGATTGTTGAAGGTAAGAATCACCGAATCCGTTTACTAATTTAAGCAATCCTGCACGGAAAAATGACTTCCGCTGTTACCCTTATAGATGTTGCATTTGCTTGATAAGAGCAGCAGGCAAAGTTCCTCGCGAAAAATTGAGAACTCGGCTGAAATACAGCTCTTCAAAATGGTGGCGGAGGGGCGCGACCTCAGAGTAAATGCTCAGCTCGTCTTCCGCCGCGGTCAGTGACGAAAGGACTGCTTAGGCAACTTTCTGCTCCCGCGTCCCTGACCGCGGTGAACCCTGGAGCGGGCATCTATGTTGGGCTCCACTCCCTCAGTCACCACCTTAAAGGCAGGATTAGGGGAAAGTCAGACGAAAAGTAAAAGAAGTAGTGAATGTGAAAGTCGAGATGCCTAGTAATAGGACAGTGAAGAAGCAACGGATGGAATTGGCCAAAAACCTGAGAAATAAGACCCCCTTTCCACTGTTGATTCTCGACGCGGACGACCTGTCCGTCAAGAGGCGGGTAGTCTGATATAGTTTTACATTGGCATGTTGCCAAGTAAACACAAGGGAAAGTTCGGGAATACGACAGCATCTATTTTTTAGAGTGAGCTTCAAGCTAAAACTGCGAAAGCGCGCCGCAAAATCTTCGATCCTGCCGCATCTCCTTGGCCGCTGCCACCCCAGTCAATCGGGAATTACGTCATCCGGAGGAGGGATCGACTTATCAAGAGGCGGGACATATTGGCGGTTGCGGCGTTTTGCGGCGTTTCTACAGCTCGCAGGAGCGCTTTTTCACCGGGATTTCGCCACAGGTAGCCTTTTTAGGCCCAGGACTACCATGTGAGTGACTTCGTAAAGGGATTCCTCCATTACCACATTACCCCTAATGCTGTCTTTAAGGAGCCGTATCTTAGTCGACTCTCAATTTTTCGCGTGAGACTTTGCATGCGGCCATTATTAAGCATATGTAATACAGATATGAGTGTAACTGAGAAACTCATTTTTCCGTGCACGATTCCTTCAAATTGCAGGTAGTGTCACGCAGTTTCACATTCATTGAAGACACCTCTATTACATTCGATCCGAATTATATTATAATTTAAGTGGTGATGTTACGGAAATGAGCGAATCAGTGCCAGCCTTCGATAAGCGATAGCTGTTTCAACAAGTTTTCGAATTTTATTCATTTACCAGTTGGCTGGCCCACATGCGCTGTGCGCGTAACATCACTGGCGTCGAGGTCGATCGGAATTCATTTTTTTTCTATAGAGTTTACTTACATACACATCATATTATTATTATATTATTAATATTATTATATTACTATATATTTATATTATTACATTACTAATATTATTAAATTATTATATTATTATACCATTATTTTATCATTATATTATTACATCATTTTATTAGTAGTGTTTCAGTAGTATTTAGTATTAGTAGTATTTTAGTACTATTATTATTACAATATTATTGTATTAAACTATATTATTATATTGTTATCATTTTATTATTTAAATATTATATTATTGTATTAATATATTGTTTATTGTATTATTATGTTATTATTGTATTATTATGTTATTGTATTATTATGTTATTATATTATTAAATTACTATATTATTATTTGTATTATTATGTATTTTTATATTATGTTTTATATTATTATACTATATTACTATATTATTATCACTTTATTATTTTAGTATTATATTATTATACTATTTATTATGTAACCCGCGGGAAGGGGGGGGGACTGTAGAAGGTCACCTGAGCTGAGCTTATATAAGTGATTAAATGTCCTCAGGGTTTAGGTCAGATTGCTAAGGGGAATCCGCAGGGGGAATGAGATTTGAAATTATGCCTCAGGTTAGTGAACGGAGCTGACCGACAGCAATCAGCTCAGGTCAGTAACCTTGGGCACAATTTCAAATCTTAATTCCCCTGTGGGATTCCCCTTAGCAATCTGACCTCAATGCGAGGGCATTAAACCGCTTATATAAGCTCAGTTAGAGGTGCCCTGCTACAGGCAGCCCCCCCCCCTTCCCCCGCGGGTTACATTATGTAATAATATAATAATAATGATAATACAATAATGTAATAATATAATACAATAATATATATTAATATAATAATATAATATAAATATAATAATATAATATAATAATACAGTAATACAATATAAATATAATAATATAATATAATATTACAACAATACAATACAAATAATATATTAGTATAATGGTATAATAATATAATGATATAATGATATAATAGTAAAACAATATAATAATAATAATAATAATAATAATAATAATAATAATAATAATAATAATAATAATAATAATAATAATGATAATAGTAATAATAATAATGATAGTAATAATGATAATAATAACTATATTAATAATAATAACAATATTAATAACATAACGGTATAATGAAGTGATAGTAATAAAAATACAATAATATAGTAATAAAATAATATAATGTAGTGCATATGATAATGCAATAAAATAATAATATAACATAATATAAGAATAACAGAGTAAAATAAGATTGGGAAAAATATAATAATAGTAAAATTAATCGTGTGCTGCTTTGCCAAACGAGGTTAGTAGGTGGATCAATTTATTTTTGGCCTGACGTTTCGACCCTTTCGTCGTCTTCAGAGGCCTAAAAAGTGGTTCGAAGTTTGCTGACCCTTGATTTACCCGATCAAGCGCCAAAAACCCCTAGCATTTCGGACTTACCCACTCAATCCATGGAGAGTCGAATAGACGAAAGAAAGAAATTGAACTCACCCCGTGATCCACCGCGAGTGGTAGGACGTCGCTACCGACTCGTGTTAGTATAATGTGCGACTGAGAATCACTATACAGCGGTGTTGACAAATGACGGTGCTGTCAGTCGCGACATCATTCTAACCCACAGAGCGGTACAAACGGCAGGAATTCACTTGTGATTGAAGGACACTCATTTCTGTTGTTCATTATTGGATTCCTTACGGATATCCAAAACGCTTCTAATGCCTTCCTAGATGAAATCTCGGTCTCATGTGACAGAATTTTGCACTTCACGTCAAAGTCATTCCCGCTGTGCTGTTCACGTCTGTGTCTTCCAAGTGGAGTTGTTATTGATCCCCTTCTCTTACTGGCCAGATGTTCATTTATACGCGTTATCAAAACGCGGCCGGTCTCCCCAATATACTTGCCATTGCACACCCTACATTCAATCTCATAAACCACACCGGATTTTGTACAGTCTCCTATCTTGCCGTAGGGGCAAATGACGCAGTTCTCCGAAACACATTCGCAATCGTAGAGCCTGTTCCGTACCAGCTGACGTTTGATGTTGCCGTTCGGAATATTGACAAGAACGACATCGTTTTGGAGCTGAGCACGAACTAGGCATCGACGTATTGCTGAGGAGAATGTGTCAGAGATAAAGGGCAGACAAAAAGGTATGCGGTCTTGGAAGGGCGATCCTCGTCTTCTATGATCAGGAAATGTTCTAACGTGGTACGATGGTTGAGTATAGCCGTTTTGAGCAGCTATACGAGAAGCCAGCGCGACTGATTCTCGTCTTTCGTCGTTGCCCGTGCACACTGCTGTGGCAGTCTTGAACATGTTTTTAACAACAGCTCTCTTTACAGCAATGGGGCGGGCCGATTTCGCGTGGATCAGGATATTCTTAGAACTTCCTTTTCGGTACCACTTGACGCTGATCATGTCGTCGGACACCTTCACCTGGGTGTTAAGGTAAGGGAGCCAACCATTCGTTGGTGTCTCTCGAGTGAGCTTGATGTACTGAGATTGTTCGTTAAGAATACGAAAGCATTCATCCATCTCAGACTGCGTTGATGTTATGATGAAACAGTCATCGATGTATCTGCAGTACATCAGTGGCATACGAGCCAGCACCGGTTCTTCGATTCTACTCATGAAGCATATCGCAAGAACCGGTGCGAGCCGCTGACCCATAGCCAAACCTCTTATTTGCGAGTAGTACGAACCTGACCATTTAAATATGTTACAACTAAGACACTCCTTGACCAAAGTCATGATGTGATTCCTGACATCATGACTTTGACCCTGAGTCAGACCCCCCTACTAACCTCGTTTGGCAAAGCAGCACACGATTACTTTAACATCATGCCGAGGTTTCAAGAAGAGAGAACTTGGAGTATAATAATAGTATAATTAATAGGATACCCACCCTATGCTCTTTGACAGTATTGCACTGTGTGATTTCTGACCTGATGTAATACTTGGCAAACCCTTAAAGGATCGGTAGGATGAGCCTGAAAGAAAGATGAAAATAAGAAGAAATGATCGTTTTGAAACGAAGTTTCGAGGTTTGAAGCAATATCCGGCAGAGAAACCGGATTCGAAAGCGGGAGGTTGTGATCCACGCATCACTTTGAGCTGCAACATCACCTTCTTCGAGTTGCTCGCTGTAGAAGATGCCATTTGTTGTCTCGTGAGGTGTATTTCGTTCGTTCATAATGATGTGGAATAAGTGAAACAACAAAGATCAGTGATCAGGTGAAACATTGAATGGTAGAATAAGCGAAAGGGTAAAAAAAGGTGTTCTTGATTTTGAGAAACTGATCGAATTCACACTTGATATATTGAGAAGGTGTCACGTGCGCAATGTATGCAACCTAACGAACTGCAAGCGTTACGATAGGTCTTACCGGAGGCCGAAATTGCACCCTCCGATGTTTTTGGATGCAGTGATAGTAGTACAGGGGAAATGAGATCTCCTAATATGGGTCACGCAAATGAAAGCTAACGGGATAAGAAGCCTATGAGTGGCGAAATTTCCGATGAGAAACAATGTACCGGGCTTCATAAGAGCCGTCTTCTTCCCACATTGTTTTATTCCATCCCCCCTTTTTTTCGGCCCGACCCGTTCTTTCTAAGAATAAACGGCGGTGGGGAGAGGCTTATTTCTGAGGTTTTTGACTGTTTCATTCCGTTGTTGCTTCACCACTGTACTACTAAGCACGTTGACATTCACATCTGATGATCTTCCATATTCGGCCCGATTCACCCTTATCACTGCCTTCAAGCCACACATGTAGCTAACCCATAAAGATACCCACACCTATACCCAGGCATACACCCACCTCTAAGCCGTGCACGTGGAGCCATCGCCAACTCAGTAAAGCGTATTGACCCACAGTATATGTATACCTACCAATCTTCATTTCCATGCGTATGCAGTTGCACATACCCTTACCCATACCCATATTAGAACCCATACCTATGATACCCATATCCATCACCATACCTATACCTATATCCATAACCTTTCCATATCCATACGCATTTCTATATCCATATCCATATCCATATCTACACCCACGGCAAAGCTTCCACCGTACCGGGATATGCCCTTACCCATATCCATTTCAATAATCAGTCTCATACTCGTACCCCAGTACATAACCATATCCAAGGTTGCATCCACCCCACACTCGTTGACAGTCCTGCAATGGTAGCTTCTAACATGCGTCATATTCACAGCAATTATAGCCGCATGTACTTTTCTCATACTCTTCCCAACAGTAATACCTATACCCGTGCCAATCCATAACTTGTACACACCCATACATATACCCATACCCCGTGGATGTGACTCACCCAGTTGATCATATCATGCCAACGATATGCCTACTTAAAAGCAGTCCTTGGGTCAAATAAAGTCGGGGGGGAGACGCAATTTTGCGTCGACGTCAAAGCTCCTTTCCCTCCCTAGGCTTAGGCTAAAATTGATATCCCCTTCTCCTACATGAAAAAGCATCTGTCAGAGCATAGGTTTCATCTGCTTTAACCTAAGCCTAGGGAGGGAAAGAAGCTTTGACGTAGGTGAAACGTCGACGCAAAATTGCGTCTCCCCCCCGACTTTATTTGACCCCAGTCCTTTTTTACTCTGCTACTTAAAGGCATATTCCAGGATTAGGGAAACATTGCAGCCCTTTCACATGACCAAATAGTTCCCCACGCGGGTGTGCGGCTGTGAATGTAAGGGGGCACGATGATGACTCATCGCAGCGCATGGATCTCCAGAAGACAGCTCGGACACACCCGGAGCTCGTGCCCGCCCAACGTTCATTTTGAAACGCACGAGTCGCTACGCGGCCGCGTGCTGCGTCGTGTGGGGTGTCGTTGGGGGATATTCAGGTATCAGCTGATTTAGAAGAACTTAAACGGCAAAATGTGACATTGCTCTCCCCGGTGCGGTTGCGTCGCGGCTTTCGTACTGGAGCATATTATTTCGTCCAAGCGCGCTATCTCCATGCCGCTTCTGCTTTTAACTGGGGGTGGTAGTTTTCTTCGTTACCTTTCCATTTGCTGCTTATTGTAGTAATATGTTTTCTCTGGAGTGTACTTTATCCAGAACGTGCACCGTCTTTATAGTGTATTTTATGCAGGATTTGCCACTTTTCTATGAAGATGCGAATTCAGTTTCCACTACTCCTTGCGATGTTTTCATTAATTGCGCGTGCGCTATCAAAATGCTTTTAGAAAATCTTTTATGCCAAGGGTCCTCTGAATCTTAAAACATGTTATGTTGAGCGGTATTAGTTTTCTGATATGCCTTCATATTGTTGTTACTTTAATTCAAGTTATCGGAACTAGCATAGATTTCCAGGTTTTTCAGAACTGAAGCTGTAGAGTAGTTTTTTATGTGATATTTTTATGTGATATTTGTTGAATTGATTTGATTTGTTGAACACGTTTCTTGATGAACAGTGGGGTCAAGTAAAGTCGGGGGGGGGGGGAGACGCAAAATTTCCACCCACGTCATAGCTTCTTTCCTTCCCTAGGCTTAGGCTGAAGCAGATGAAAGCTATGCTTTGACAGATGCTTTTTCATGAGGGGAGGGGATATCAATTTTAGCCTAAGCCTAGGGAGAGAAAGGAGCTTCGACGTTGACGCAAATTGCGTCTCCCCCTCTCCCCCCTTCTCCCCCAACTTTATTTGACCCGAACAGTGTTGACTATAGCAATCATGGATGTTAAACGACGATTCCGAAGACATTCCACCTCAAGCAGGACCACATGGCATGGAAGATTAGCGCGCTCGGGGAGATAGTATGCCCCAGTACGAAAGCCGCGACGCAACCGCACCGGGGAGAGCAATGTCACATTTTGCCGTTTAAGTTCTTCTAGCTGATTTCTTGCACCGAATCGCTGAATTCTGCTATATATTCTTATATTCTCTATAATTTCTGGTTCAGAATTCTTCATTTTCAAGAGGTAAGTTAATTATTGTGATAATGCCTCTGTTTTTTTGTTAACCATGCATGCATTCAGTTCCTATTGTCGTGTTTTCATGGCCTCTTGTCCTTCTTGTGTTTTGTGTTTTGTTTCTTGTTCATTCTTTTTTGTTCGCGACCTGTTTTCCATTACTGTGTCATTGATGCGTCCTTATTTTTGTCGAGGACACTCTTTGACATTGTTGTGAAAGTGTTGGTCGCCGTGGAATCTCCAGTTTCCCTGATTTGCCAGTGTGGTGAGTTTTTAAAGTTTAGTTTGAATTGTTCTCATTTAATTTGACTCGATCTTCATTGATGTGTCCTTGATGTGCTTCTATGATTGTCAGGAGCACTCTTTGACACTGTTTTGAAGTTCATGGTCGCTTTGTTTTTCATCTTTTGCTGGTTTTTTAATCTTCTTGTTCATTTATTATTATTTCTCAGTTAATTGATCCGTTTTACATTGTAGTGCTTCTGATATATCCTTAATTTTGTTAGAGCAGTCTCTGGCATTGTTTTGCATGTATGCGTCTTTTTAGAATGCACTGTTTCTAAGGAAATGCCTCACGCACCATGAAATTAGCTGCACCGTGAGTTCATTTTAGTATTTTTACTTGTTTTTCTTTTGATCACCTCGATTTTTATAACATTCGGTTGTTCCTTTTATGTGGAAACACTTTCTTATACTGTTTTGGAGCTTGCAAAGTTGTTTAAACACGCCGTCTCGTTTGTTGCCCTTCCAGTCGGATGATTTTCCTCATTGTTACGTGGTGAGTGGTATAAAACCTGTAAGTTGCTTTCAGTTTTTGAATGCTTAATGTGTAATTTCTCCCAGTTCTTTCGTATCTTGCAAAGGAATCATTAGAAGTCGAAGAGGGTGTCTTTGTCAGTGGTTATATCGGCTATCCCAAGCCTCATCATCACCGACTATCCTGTTTTGTCATTTTTATGTATCACCTTCTAGTTCAATTCTTTTCAGCTTCTTGCTTTTATAAATTTTCATGTACTTTTACGGTCTTGTGTTCTTTTTTTAAATTATCATGTGAATCACTGTTCATAACAACATCATGCCCACCAATTGTTACTCCTTTTCCTAGTGAACTTCTATTCACTCTAGAGATCATGCAGGTACATGATAATTTATAAAAGCAAGAAGCTGAAAAGAATTGAACTAGAAGGTGATACATAAAATTGACAAAACAGCATAGTCGGTGATGATGAGGCTCGGGATAGCCGATATAACCACTGACAAAGACACCCTCGTCGACTTCTAATGATTCCTTTGCAAGATACGAAAGAACTGGGAGAAATTACACATTAAGCATTCAAAAACTGAAAGCAACTTACAGGTTTTATACCACTCACCACGTAACAATGAGGAAAATCATCCGACTGGAAGGGCAACAAACGAGACGGCGTGTTTAAACAACTTTGCAAGCTCCAAAACAGTATAAGAAAGTGTTTCCACATAAAAGGAACAACCGAATGTTATAAAAGTCGAGGTGATCAAAAGAAAAACAAGTAAAAATACTAAAATGAACTCACGGTGCAGCTAATTTCATGGTGCGTGAGGCATTTCCTTAGAAACAGTGCATTCTAAAAAGACGCATACATGCAAAACAATGTCAAAGACTGCTCTAACAAAATTAAGGATATATCAGAAGCACTACAATGTAAAACGGATCAATTAACTGAGAAATAATAATAAATGAACAAGAAGATTAAAAAAACCAGCAAAAGATGAAAAACAAAGCAACCATGAACTTCAAAACAGTGTCAAAGAGTGCTCCTGACAATCATAGAAGCACATCAAGGACACCTCAATGAAGATCGAGTCAAATGAAATAAGAACAATTCAAACTAAACTTTAAAAACTCACCACACTGGCAAAATCAGGGAAACTGGAGATTCCACGGCGACCAAAACTTTCACAACAATGTCAAAGAGTGTCCTCGACAAAAATAAGGACGCATCAATGACACAGTAATGAAAAACAGGTCGCAAACAAAAAGAATGAACAAGAAACAAAACACAAAAACACAAAAAGGACAAAAGGCCATGAAAACACGACTAGGAACTGAATGCATGCATGGTTAACAAAAAAACAGAGGCTTTATCACAATAATTAACTTACCTCTTGAAAATAAAGAATTTTTAACTTGAAATTATAGAGAATATAAGAATGTACCGCTGAAATCAGCTGATCGGTCCATCTTCGTAGTAAGGACTGGATAAGAATAGAAAGGAAGAATAGTAGCAGCTGAACACCGCAGAAAGAATTCATCCAGGGGGAAAGCAGAACAAGGAATACATAATTGGAGCAGAAACAGCAGAATATCCAGGAAGAAATCAGCTGAGCAGCAGTCGCATCGATCTCCACCACGAAACTTGGCAGAAAACCGAGTTTTGGGGAACTCGTCCAGACACCATTTTCTGGACAATAAACTCGTACACTTTCAAAACCAATAAGGCCTTATTTTTAGGGTCTTTGAGGATTTCTTTCGTTTTTTTCTTCACTTTGGTGTTCTTCAGGACTCTTGACTTCATATTCGAGCGAAATATCACGCGATTATAATCCTGGAATATGCCTTTAAGGTACATGAGGGTAGCGCGAATGATTCTTGCCCCCGCATACATTTTGATGTATTAAACCCAATTAACAATTTTCAGTCCGGAAACGGAATATTGCAGTGCACGCTCCACAACTGTGCGCGGAGCTTAACTTGGTCCATGTGTGGTTTTTGATTCTTGTCCCATGCCCTACCCATTCCACACTTGTCTCCATCATCGCGGGTTTTCATTTATTGGGCCATTCCATAAGTAGTGTCGTTTTTTTTTTCCAAGGAAAAATCTTTGCCATAAAATCACAAGTTTTAGTAGCATGTCGTATATCATTCGGAAGAAAATTTTCTGCTCTACAAAATGACATGTTCGGTTTTTGAGTACGTTAGAATGGCGCCGACAATTGGGCCCGACCTCTCCTGCACGTTCCACCACTCGGTTGCTTGAAAATCACGTCGCTGTTTTTTTCCACATTTTATTTTTCCGCCACTACCTTGTGTTTTTGATAATTTCTTTGAACCAAGGCAAGGAAATTTTCTCAACCAATCAGTTAGAGTGACGAACTATTGAGAACAGGTAGTGATTAGGAACGTAGAAATACCACTGACCGGATTCCTTAACTTTTTCGTGGAAAAAATAAATTGTGAAAAATGTCAACTGGACTCGTATCACATGTTATTAAACTACAATCTGAATCGCAGCCAAAACAAACTAGAAAGATGTTTTCGATACAGCAGAAAAAGTTCTTCGAAGTGGTTCATGAAACAACTCTAAGTGACGAACTATTGAGAACGGGTAGTGATTAGGAACGTGGAAAAAGCAAGGAGTTTGAAAGAAAAAAATTTCACTTTGAATAAGTGCGGGTGCTTTCGAAAAAAAAATTTTAGAAAAAGAACGACACTACTTCTTGATCAACTAAATATTGGAAATTGTATAAGAGGTCAGGACTGACAATGAGTACGCCACGCATGAGTAGTTGATTTTCCTAAAGTGGAATATGGTGTTTCAATTGAGATCTCTTTCAAATGAAATATGACATGCTGCAAAAACTTGTAATTTCATAGGAAAAATTTATGCTTGAAAAAACGACACTACTTATGGAATGACCCAATAATACCTAATTCGTGACAGACGGAGGTCTGGAGGGACGGATAGACAGACGAAGCGTTTTATATTAGGTTGTCCCAAAAGTCTTGTAGGATTTTTTTCGATCATCACTTTTTATTTTTTTTTCTTCCAACAAACAACAGTTGGGCAACGAAGTATTCACCATTGCTATCGACACCCCTCTGCCACCTCATAGGCAAATCGTTGATTCCCTCCTCCCTGAACTCTAGGTTCTGAGAGTCGAAGAAGTCAGCGATAGCCTTTGCAAGCATGTCATAATCAACGAATTTTCTCTTGGCCAGGAAGGATGCGAGAGGATGGGTAAGGTGATAGTCAGAAGGGGCAATGTTTGGAGAGTGTGGCGGGTGGGGCAGCACATCTCAGCCGAGCTCCTATAACTTGGCCTGGGTACTTTTCGCAACTTCTCGCGAAATGGGAGCGGGCGTCGTCACCAGGGAGGGTGACCGCGAACCTTCTCCGGCGCTTTTCTCGAACAGCAACGGCGAGCTGCTTGAGCTAGTGGGTGCATACGGTAGCATGTCGCCTTGTACCAGCACCTCGTGGGAAAGCATTCCTCCTGCGTTCCAGAAGTAGCACAGTCCTAAGCGTGGTTTGTCTTCCATGTCAATCTCGCCGTTGCTGAAGCTGATGAACCAGCGGCGCACGGTCTCGTAGCTCGCATATCCCTTGCCCAATGCAGCGTTGATGGAGTGGCAAGCTTCCGTCGCTTTGGTGCCGCAAGACCACTCATAGTAGATGACACCGCGAGTTGGGTGGGTATCAACTACGGGCAGTGTAGCTCTCTCCACGGAATCTGGTGGGTCAATATACACTTTGTTGGAAGCTTAGAGAGCCTTCTACCATGTTCCTGAACCGCCTAGACCTTCTTCGAAGTAAACAAGAGTTATTGATTTTTTTGGAAAAATCCTACAAGACTTTTGGGACAACCTAATATATATTAGGGATTGCAGAACTTAGAGGGCAAGAGGTAGTTACAGCGGAATTACAAATAAATCGGCACTTTTCCAGCATAACTGATATGACGCACACGTATGGCTACCAAACAATTATTTAGTTCCTATTACATACATGCGTTACCTGTGTGGAAGAGTACCCATTCAAATTTCAGCTGATTATGGAAAGATCTCCCGGAAAAATATAGAAACGGCGGTGATGTGTCTCGTATTCCTCTACGTGCACACATCTCACCAACTAAGCTATCCGATCGCTGTAAAAACAAATCACGATTCATTATCATTCGTAGGCGGTCAAAAAATGCTATCGGCTTATTCGCAGAAATTGCTACGCCTTCCTCGACACAGGTGTGAGCGAGAGCCTACCGCCCGTCGAGCTGAACATGAAAGCGTATGGAACTGCTGCACGCCAACTTTTTGTTCCAGCCTCGAGCGAATACGGATTCGTCTGCTTCTGCTTTTTACTTACAACTATGTAAACGAGCGTCGCGCACGTATTTGCTTCCCTGAGCCCGTTGACAGAGGGCTACTCTGAAGAGCTAGCCAGGGGAACTTGGGAGTAGAGGTCAGAAAGAGTTCCGGTAAGTTGGGGAGGACGAGGAGTAATGAAGAAGAGACAAGTGTTTGGCATGCCTTGCTGCTATCAGAATCGCACATGGCAAACCATTGTCGGTCGACCTGATCTGTTTGTTGTTTTTTTAGTTCAGCTTCTCAGTTGATCTGAGCCTATTGTTAGCTCCACTTGACTCATTCTGTTCTCTATGTCCTTTTTTCTTTTTTTTTTTTTGAGGTTCCGTTGTCACATAGGTTTTTTCTCATGTAGCTATATATTTAATTCATTAGTCAATCAATTAATTAAATAATATTGCACAAACATTCTCAACTAAATTTCAAAATTGCAAAAGAGCGGGAGAAAAGTAATGAACCGTCTGCATTTTGACGTAGAAATTACCAAATGTTCTTCGCTATCCGATCGAAGACAGTGAGGGATGAGGCCGTGCATGAGCAATAGTGAAGTAGTAGAAGGAAGTCGGTGTTCCAGTGCTAGCCTTTGGACTTGTTGGACTGCTTCACAAGTCTCCGCTTCAGCCTATAAAATGGAGGATAGGAGCGATTCTCCCGCTATCACAGAGATAGTATCGGAGAGAAGTAAAAAAGTGGGTGGAGACCAGCCAAAGTTGGGAAACCAGGAGTATCATGGTCATTATCAAATTTTGAAGGGGACGAAATTTAGAAGTAGCCATTTGCAGGCTCATTAAAGTGTCATTCTCACATCTGGTAACACATTGTGGCGACAGGATACAAACGTATAATGGTCATCCTCCGTCTTTCTTCAAAAGATGAATATGGGGAGAAGTTTAGTGCAGTGTATTGACCTTATCAAAACCTTATTGTTCCCATGGTGACATAGATTTCTGAGCTGATTCACAACTGACCCACATGGCATAGCTCTGTTATACATAGATGAAAGCATAGTGATTTAATGTATAACACACCAAAAATGTCTAACAGTCGCTTAAGTATCAGTGGCAACGCTGGGACTTCATCCGGAAGACAGGCAAAATTCCAGCCTTAGTCTGTGGTCAGTGACCTGATACTACCAAGGGGAGAAAGACATCGGACAAGGAAGCTGGTTAGAATCCGGACTCTCAATGTAGTATTGCAGACCAGCAAGTTCTGGGAGGTGGCTAACCGAATGGAACGCAGATGCATCCAATTCTATGCCCTCAGCAGACGCGTGGAAGGAAGCCGAGGCAATGGAGCTCGGAGATGATGCCAAACTCTTCTACAACGTAGGAGATACGAAGGGAACAGCGTAGGCATAATTGTAGAAGAGTTCCTCAAGGGCCGTGTCCCTGCATTACACAGGCTCAACCACTGAATCATGGCTGAACACCCATGAAGGAGGGACGCTTGACTATAACCACCGTGTACGCACTGCGACCTGGCTGCCCAAAGCTGAAAAAGACGATTTTACCAGAGCCTCGATGAAGCTATCAGGTCATTTCCAGAAGACGATTACCTCACCGTACTAGGCAACCTGCCCGGTCATGTCGACAGTGAGAGGAAAGGATTAGAGGGATGCACGGGAATTGGGACAGGGAATGCTACGGGAGAGGGGATATGCCTAGTGAAAATGGCCACTCCGTTCAGGCTCTTCCTAGAAAGCGCTGCCCGTCTCGATACCTCTCCCTCGCCCACTTGACAATGGAATGGAGTCGGCTGTTGATTTTTCACGCATAAACTTGACTGCTCTCGGAAGATGGGGATGAGTTTCACGGACCTTCAATGACCAGCTACTTGTGCAGCTTCATGGTATGCGCTGTCATTTTGATCCAGTGGTCGGAACATTCCACTACATCACCTTCCTGTTAAAGATGGGACGATAGTACCAGTCCTCCACCCATCTGGCACCCTTCCTTCAGCGGCTACAGTGTGGAGGAATCGAGTGAACTACTCTATCCCGTACTCTCCTGCCGCCTTCCACCCATCCACCGGTACCCCCATCTGGACCAACCGCCTTGCCAATTCTCATCCTTCCTAGTATGCAACGGAACACTCCATTCGTCGAAAGTAGGATGGGACCAGCTGTAGCCTACCCCACTTGACCTTCCTTACGAGGGAACTTCTCGTCGAGAAGCTCATCGGTACTCCTTCCATCTCCATTTATCTTCAGCTCATTTTCTCAGGTTACTCCGCCAATGCCTCTCACGGTCGTTACGACCCTGATGTCTTAGGTGGCTAAAAGTCGGGCTTTGGGCAGCTGAAGGTGAACTTTTCTGCTTCTTTACATTCCACTTCTATTACAGAGCATCCATTTCCGCGTTCGTGGCTTTGGCTATGGCAATCTGACGAGCCTCTTGCAGCGTTCATAAGCGGGTGTTTGCACTTATGACGGAAATTCGCTTCGCGGCGTAGCACTCGTGGCGGGTGTGTGCAACTATGACGGAAATTTGCTTCGCGGCGTACACTCGTGGCGCCATCAGCACGACTTGCCGAATCGATTGCCCATAGGAGCCCAGCAGAGCGTGGCTGCGTCACCTCTGCACTTCCACCCATGCCACACTGCCTTGCTTGAAGGCTGCCATGGCCTGCTATGGGCACTCGCACCCGCCGAGCCGCTCGCCGCGGGCGGTCACGCGATTTTCCGTCATAAATGCACACACCCTTCCAGAGCCATGCTCTTTTATCTTCTCTGAACTCACCACGTGTTCCCCTGATGTTTCCTTCGCGCGTTTCAGGATGACTTCAGCCGCACTATCCCAAGTATCCTAAGCCTAACCACAGAAGTCTGGGAGACAAGCATCCATTACTCTTTTCTTTGGGTCAACCCCCTCTACCCTCTCCACCTCCAACGTCGTGTCCTAGGCTCAGCCTTCAACTCTGTTTTCCTTGAAACTACTGTACAGAGGCTCTTTCTCAATCGCGTAATTTGAAAACTAGAGCGGAGAATGTAGTATTCGAATGCCTATCTTAGCTACTTCGCAAGGTCCTCCCCGACGGAGTTGCTCATATCCAATCTGCCGAACCCACGCTATTCACGAGCCTTCGTGACCCACTCGGAATGTTCTGACCTGCACTCTCCCCTCGCCCCCCCCCCCCCTCCCAGCACACTCCCCAGCGCGTATCGTGATGTAAACGGTCACCAGAAATAACATAACTAAACTTATAAAGAAACGAAAAATCTTGTGACTGTCGGAATAAATATCATATGAAAACCGAAGATCAGCCTGCAACGAACCTTTGCTATATGAATTTCATTTTGCACGCAGATAGTAGGTCATGGGCTTCAGTGAGCTTCATTTCAGGTGTTTTCGAGGTACATCTATACTTGTTATGAAGGAGGGGGTGTTGCAAGTGTTTTGGTGAATTAGTGTGGGGTCAGGTCACCCGTGAGTGGGTCTACTTCATGAAGCGATTGATTTACTGCTAATTTCAAGTTCTTGGCTGCGTAGCTGGTCTACTTATGTCAAAGGTAAGGGTTGAAGAATAAAGGCAGATGTTTGTGAAGGTAAATATGTAGTAAAAATGGATCATTGTCACTCAAATGATCAAGTTAGGACATCTTCCACTGAATACAATTTCTGACTGAGAGCAGATACGATCTATGATGAAGGTGGAAGCTATTTACTGTAACAGTCCATAATACAGTGTCTTAGTCTCACAAGAATGTTAATTTCTTCCTATCTATAGTGAATTACCTCAGCACCACACTGGCGACCTGACCTCCTGAATCACTGGTCGGATCACTTACGCGCCACCCCTTCTTTTCAACAACAGCGTTAAGGTAAGTGAGTTGTGACATCAGTTTACGGCTGAGCTTGTAAAAGGGCAACTTACGTAAGAGATTTTTGAGCAATCTCGTATCTTTGCCAGGATTTTCAACCACTTCCAATTTCCCGTATAAATCACTCGTGCGAACTCACCCGCTGGAAATTAACCTGGCAATCGAAAAGACTATTGACTGGGAAACTTAGCAATTTAAACTTTGTGGAAGTAAGCAAGCTCATTTGTGGCATATCAACTACTTATAACTCATTTCTTAAGGTGAGTGATTGCGCTCCTTTTGGTTGATACAGCTCAACCGAATGGTTTCGAATAAATCACGAGGCAGTTCAGATACCACGCATGGCGACTACCGGTAAATCTTTATTTTTTCGTGGTTTCGTAACCACCCCTAGTATTATACACCCGCTCAGTTCCCATTGATCTTATATGCTTTCTCCTACATCATATCACATCACGCTGTACTCTGTCCACTAAATGGTCGATATCGCCATCAATCGATAACGCCTTCGTTCAATTTAGGCAACATGATAAGATTGCATTGCGCACAACAGTTCCTGTCACATCATACGATTTCTCCTCCTTACTTTCCTTTTCTCTATTCAATAGGTATTACTTACAGATTCTTGAATATTCCATGATCACAGCGGTTAATGGAAGCAGCATAAGTTCCATGGAATATTTTCAGTGAATATTTAGTATTTAAATAATTATTTTTGTGAAATTCGTCGTCGTGAAAAGGCTGTTATTCACAGTTTCAACATTTCGCATATTGCGCCGGCACACCAACCTAAAATAGAAAGGTTATGGTGCTCTAGGTGTCTCTAGGGGGGGGGGGGGTCGTTGTAAAAACGCATGAAGTATATAGCATGATATACTAGGTTGATTCAATATGAAGCGGACAAATTGACAAAATTTTATCTTTATCGTACAACTTTTTGACGATAATTGGGAATCACTTGTAATATGCTCCATCTTTATCGAAGACCTTCTGCAACCGGTTAGGCAGATCGCGGATGCCCCTGCTCCAGAAGGCCGGAGGCTGGGCCTCAAATAAGTTATCGAGTACCCTCTTGACGTCGTCGCGAGTTTTGAAGTCTTGTCCGTCCAGGTGGCATTGGAGATGGGAGGAAAGGTAGAAATCTGAAGGGGCCAGGTCTGGAGAGTGCAGTGGGTGTGGAAGCACGGTCCAAGTGTACGACAGCAGCTCGGCCTTCTTCAATCTCGCAATGTGCGGTTTCGCGTTGTCGTGCTGAAAGTAGACAAGTGACCGCTGCCGTTGCGAATTTTGGACATTTGCCCTTTAATTCTTGTAATCGACGAATGTAGACGTCGGCGGATACTGGTGTACCTTCATCGAGCAGCTCTCAGTATTCTACGCCGTGTACGCTCCACCAAATGTGGTCTTCGTCTTCGATGGAATAGTCGTCCGACGCAAACTTCGAATGTCACAAGTACACTGCTTCTGGTGGGGGCATGCTCCTTGTTAACTACCTTTAGGCGTCTTTCAACATCCGCGGGTTCTTGGCCAGATAGCGATAGAAATAGTATGACGTTGCGGATGTGGTCTCTGGACGGCTTGGAATTTTGTGGCATGGTGGCGGAATGAAACTAGTTTGGAGTGTTTGTTTGACTTTATTTTGAAGAGATTTTTATACTCATTCCAACGGTACCTCACGCATCCATTTTCGTCAACTCATTGCTGAGTTATGATCCCTGGAAGTCATCACTACCATTTGTCCGATTCATATTGAAACAACCTAATAAGAAGTGGTAGATGCACACCGCTCTCGTTGGAAAACGCCCTACATTCAAAGAATGTGCATTTGACCTGAACGGCTACTCACGCAGTAGGTTGCCCATCTGCTTCTTATTTAAGTTACTACCTAGATGAGTCTGGTACAAGGTGGTTGAAAATGGAATTCCAGGGCGGTTGGCTTTTTGAGGTGTTGCGGGCACCTTTGGCTACGTTAGCTCGCTCCAAATACGGTCTGTTTTATTGCTAACATGCTATTATTTTTAAAGAAATTTAAGCATTAGAGATTAGAACGTGAGAACATCGTGGTCTGAGCCAAACTCTCTGGATTCTTTTTTCTGAACTATCTTCGCACGCCTCGGCTACATCTAGAATCCAGGCCCTTTCAAATACTCTGAGGGTACTTCTTCGAGAGCTGTATGTGAATCGCTGGCTAGTAAACGCATGCATGCTCGCTTTAGACGAACGCTGATGGTCAACGAGAAACGGTGTGATCCTCTAGACATACTTATCTCCACTCCCCCGCGCCCCGGCGAGTGCATCGTGTGTGCGTATGACCTCCACGCAACGCTGATCCACGTTAAATACGTTCGATGCACAGTGACACGGTGTTATAGATAATGTTCCCATCACTGGTCCCTGTGAACCACTTATTTAAGTTTTTTTCTCCTGTCACCCTACTTAGCACCTTTATATTCATTTTCTGTTGGCGAGTGGATTCATTCTTACTGCTCCAAAGCCGTTCCCTGAATTTATGCATATTTATGCCTGCTGGCTTTGATTACGAAAGCTATACTGATCGTATTGTTCTATCCGAAACAAGGTCTTTCACTGCGATCCCTGATTCGATTCAACTTGCGTGCTTGCTTCCCATC
Organism: Trichostrongylus colubriformis; assembly: GCA_963978905.1. NCBI lineage: Eukaryota > Metazoa > Nematoda > Chromadorea > Rhabditida > Trichostrongylidae > Trichostrongylus > Trichostrongylus colubriformis. Next base: position 22,446,255 of record OZ022261.1, on the reverse strand, counting down.
GCTCTTGCTTTTCATGATATGGAGCTTTTAAGATGTCGTCAACATTGCGAGCTTCTCACTTGGCCTCATTTCAACATGCCGTTGGCGATCAGCCGTCGATATTTGATATCCTTTCACAGGAAAGCCTAATGACATCTTTAAAACCGGCAATGGGGCATTTGATCAAGGTTTGTGATTTTACATGAGCACACAAAAGCGGCTAAAGTCGTTGTCAGCCATATCTCTGCCATGCTTCAGTTTCTGGCAATGGTGTATTCCCAGCGCTTCTATACAGCACATCGTTACTATGACGAACTTTATATGTTATTTGATCTCATCCTACAAAATCAATTCCTCAAAAAGTACGGTCAGTTTCATTAGTGGTTTCATATGAATACGCACAAATGTAGTTGCATTTTGCTCAAGCGCGTGTTGCGCAACCTAGGCTGGGGTACGCTAAGCATGAGAAGTTTGCCTGCAACTAATGCGCTGCTCGTGAAAGCCAATCACATAGAAGCTTGCGCAATTCACATTCCCCACAGCTGGATTTCGCAGCAAGCACTTGCTCTAGCTACAAACAGTCCGGAAACCCAACGAATGTCTTCAGGTGCTTCTTTTTCGGAGAACTTCTATGGAATGAAGCGTATTTGTTTTGCAACAGGCAAGTCACCAAGTGCATTAAGTTCTCGTATTCGGAATCTGATGTTACTGGTAAGTTTTTGAGCTTTCACAATTTCATACGTTTCATTCTCAAATGTCCTATCAGCTAAAGTTTGCTCTAATGTCACTTGGTTAATTCAAGGTACTCTGGCCGTATGTTCGGGATAAGTTCGATAAATGGCATGCAGAGTGGACTGAACGATTGCGCTATACCTCAGCAGTGACAAAGGTAGCATTTTGTTGGCCATCTGTTTCTAAAAATTTTATTTTTGTGGTTTCTCTGAAACTCATGTCTTTTGAGTTGTGCACATATGGAGATCGCAGTTAAGTCTATTGGTGATGAACATGAGTTGAGGTGATGGTAAGAGGCTCCAGCACCGCCGCAGCGTGGCTCAAGAATGATGCCGAAGGATTTTCTACTCCCGAAAGCCTGCAACACGATCCCCTATATTGCTTTTCGAAAAAGTTTATGCGGCTTCCCGCCACGGGAGCGACGCGTACTCAAACGCTCTCCGACCAATTACAGTTGGGCTGAACCCCTCCCTCCGGTGGACGCGAAGGGGTTTTATCCGAATTTATTCCCTCACCAGTTGGCTGACGCACACTATTCCGCGCGCAACACACTAGGTGTTAGAAGGAAATCGAATTGCCCACTTCAGTAAACTTAATGTTCATTACCACTGAAAAAAGACAAGACATACTGATTATCATCTCTAGCGCGTAGTCCGGGGAAATTTTCTGCTCTGTAGTGTCATCTATCTGTTAGAGTGGTCCTTTCCCATTGCCGGTCCTCTACACAAAAACGACTGTTCGGATGATATCGATTGAACCCGTTATTCATGTAGCTGCCCTCCGCAGTTGTGTTCACCTTTTGGTGGTTGTCCAATGGTCGGTTTCTCTCTCTTAAAAATTTCTCTTAAAGCTCGAGACAAAAATCAAAATTTGGTAGGATTTTTATACCCGAACACGACGTCAGATCGCGGTGCGCATTTATGATTTTGGCTTCGCTCACCTCTGCGCGAACCCATTTTTCATGAGCAGCATTTGTCACTGTCTCTCACCTTTGATCATCCTTCTTCCCATGTGCGGAATACGTCGGATCCATGCCGAGCTCTGCCCACCATTGCTAATTTCCTACCGCCACTGAAATTAACCTCCTTTCACAGCGCCAGGTAATAGTGGCCTACCACGTTTCTTCTTCGGTCTCTGAACCACGCTAGCAACGAACTGTATTTTTGAAGTGAGCACCACCCCATTAGTCACACACTCCGCACATTGTGGGCGGGTCTCCGCTCAGTTCAAAACAGCTTGAACGTTTGCCATGTATACCGATTTCTTCCTAGACTCTGTGCTGCGTTGAGAACGAGCTATGAATTTTCGTCGCAGGCGCCGCCCATTCAAGGTGCTCTCAGCCAACTGCAAGCGGCCATCTTTCATATTTCAAAATTCATCACTAAGCTTAATCCATCTTTTCCTTACGTTTGGACCAATTTGGAATCAAACTATCACTTTACAGTACGAGGACCAAATATTTCGGTGTACGCTCCACGCACCGTGAGCAGAGCTTAGCCTAGTTCATCTGCGCTCCTTACTTCTTGACCCATGTCTTACCCACTCCAGCTCCCAAACTTGTTCTCACCTCGTAAGATGTTTCTTCATGTGATGCATAATTGTGTGACAGACGGAGACAGACGTACAGACAAACAGACAGCTATACGTTTTATTTTTAGTAGGGATACAAATATGGGCATTGTACCGCTGAAATATATTGCTAGGTATTCCTCTTCCGTCCCTCTACACTTCGTGAATCGCGAGAGTCGACGCTGCGGCAGTGACACGAATGTGACAGGAAGTAGGCGCGCTTTCGCCTAGCCGTAGCGTAGATACACCTTTTTCCAAACCAACCCACATACGACCTACGCCCCCTCCCCGAGTGGGGTCGACTTGCGAATTTTCGCTTCGCGGCGCCGTCAGTACGAGCCGTTTGGAATTCCGCTGGAGACGCAGTGGGCTGGTACCGTGAGGGACCTTCAGAGATTGCACCTATTTTTAGCATATATTGTGAATTAGAACTCCCTAGACTGCTATATGAGCTCTCCATTGTCCTTCAAATCTAATAAAGGCATAGCTATTACTGCTTCTATTGTACTCGAGGTTGTTGTTGATTGTTGTGTTATTTTGGTAGGTTTTGTCAATTGTTAAGCATTTGCTCCTGAAAGACTTCTATGGATGAGACTTACTGCAGAATGAGAGAGAACAATAACGTTAAAATTACCTTTAACATTTCAGTTCTCTCAGAAAGCATAAGATTCAAAGCAAATAGCCGCTAGGGCTGAAAATAGGTGCAATCTTCAAAGGTCTCTTACATACGGTACCAGCCCATTGCGTCTTGAGCGGAATTCCAAACGACGCACTCGCCGCGGGCGGTCGCGCGAAAATTTGACCAATCGACCCCCACCCACTAATTGTAAGAATTCGATTACTGCTTGACTCTGTCACAAATGATGTTCAAATTCTGTTGCTGCGCAGTGGTTTCGCATCAAAAGATGCCTGATGAATCATGTTGGAGAGAGATTGGTAGAACGCTCATGAGTGGGGAATAAATAAACTCCCCATCATAGCTGTACGTAGAGCAGTGGCCAAACACGGCACAACTCATTTGGAAATGCTTTCATCACCTTAGAGCAAATGCAATCCTTATATTTTCATGACTAGGACGTTATGTCTTTTAGGATGTACGAATAAGATGTGCGAAAATTTTCCTTCGAATGTGGCCATTGGTGAAAGCTTTGCTAACATTTGCAACAGCAGTCCTCCAACTAGGGTGAGCACCCGTAATTTTTTGTAACAAAATTTCAGGTACCTTTAAAATAGGGTGTACTAGCATACACCATGCTCGACGAGCTTGGCTCTTCTGACTTTTCAAATGTGACAACAGTGGAGTCTACGTTCTGTTGCTGGTGCATTCGACCGCTCTTAGACGGAGATGATTGTCCCCCAAAACTTTGATTGAGCCTCAGATTGATCAACGCTAAACGTGGAACTTCACCCGTATGTGGTAAAGAGATGACCACCCTCCGAATTTGGGTGATACATAGGAGACTTGTGCAGTCTAGGACACCAGTTGCGAAGACGCTTACCCAAAACCCCCTGTACCAATCGCATGAATCGCAGACTGACTAGCCCACAAATGTCTGTAAGAGGCGCACTGCAAAGTTTCGGAACTAGCAATTCGGAGAATTGAAATCCCATCAAAATAGAGAAGACACTTAACGAACTGGTGAGGGTATCGGAAAGTGGTTTCCCTCCGTCTATAACCCTTGGAACTATGAGATCAACGATGAAAAGGTGGAAGTACCTACAGTCATATAATTATGTGCACTACCAATGCTACTCTATAACGCTGAAGAGGGCACTAGATCAGTACCAGGGTCAATACGTTGCTATCACAAATGTCATACTGTAGTGATCGAAAATGTGTGCGGTTTTGGTTTTAACCATAACTTTGGCCGAGGTTTGCATACCTCGTTAATTTTTCTCGTTTCGAAAGCCACTGTCACTCCATGAAACAAACATCTCAGCTGAGTAGGGTTCGGGCTGGAAAATACAAAAATAATCACCTGAATGAGTGATTTCAATTGATACGTGTAACAGAATTCTAGCCTTGCTTCGTGTTGCTTCCTGCACATGTGCTCGTCTCCTTGAGATACAAGCTTTTTATGATTAATTGAATTTTTTTGAGACGTTCAGTAAATTTCAGAGTTTTCAATTAAATAAAGTTGTCAACCTCCACCTTGCACCCTACTCCGATGAGATACTTTATTTCATTGTGTGACAGTTGCGTTCGAAATACAGAAAGTTGGACAAGATACGTAAAAGTCAACCAAGGTTATGTTTAAACGAATACCGCATATATTTGGCTTCTACTGGGTATGACCTAGTAACAGTGACTGCTTTCACCGAAGGCAGCTTCTCACTTGGGGTGGTGGACCTGCGACTGGGCGCGGCTGGATTCATTAGGAAGGGTGTAGGAGTGTTCACCAGACTTTCTATCCAGCTGAGAATCCAAATCTACCTGCTAGTATAAGGAAACAACTGAGTCACCTAGAATAAATCAATAGCAGATAGCTTTTGACATCAAAAGTCATTGGATTGGTCATGGACAAGAGGACCTAAAGAGACGTAAAATGGACGTATATAATAAAAAATGGAGTGGATCAAGCATCATCAAGATCAAGGTCAACAATGATGTGGATGGGAAAGTGAAATTTTATAAGATAGTGACCTGACCTGTGCTGGAGTAGGGTAAAATAGAAAGAGATATGTAACGTAGCAAAATCATAATTACTACTTCTTTTGAGTTAATATGTAGTCTAGTAGGTGTTTGTGGAGCTTACACTTCGAACGTCAATCATCAGTGTTCAGGTACCTATTGAACCGATCAACAGTTCATTCTCCTTTCCTTCTACTGGCCGGTGTTCGTCTTGAGAAGCTTACACAGCAGGATATGGAATCGTTTGATAAGATTCCAATGCATCTCCAGTCATCAGGGTGAGGTTAGAATACCGTAAGGGAGCGTGAGATGCAAGAAGGTACGAAGGAATGGATGGGTGTTGAGGGTTAATAGTCAGGTAGATTTATAAGAGGGTGTGTGGCACGTGATAGAGTAATTCGTCCTCTCTGTGTTTCCTACACATTACAACTCATACAACCTGATTTCTGCACTTCCTCATAATACTCGCGCCCGTCAGTATATCACTTTGGTCAGCGTCTCCTTCGATTTTAAGGACGCCTGCCTAACTTCTTTCGTTGCTCTTCCAAAATCACAGTGATGTCTATGAAAAGACTCAACTTCAACGAACGTTCGACTACTTGAAATATTTTGCGGACCGCGTTAGGTGTCGCGGATCAAAGGCATCCTTTGACATCGCGTGTTGCATCGTCCTAGCGCACACAAACCTCTCGCGTCCAGGAGACACCCAATGGTGGATGATGCCCCCCAGACGCCCTCACCGGAGACACCCCGACGGCCGCCACAGCGGCCGGCGGGGCGGACCCACCCTGGGGACCTGAGGGTCTTACCGACCTATTCCCTATAATGGTTATAATACCTTCTCGAGGGCTGTCGAACCCTGAACGTCACGTCACTGACAACCTGTGCCCAGTACTAAACATGACAAGACACAACATGGATGTATGACATATGAATAACATATAGATTACAGAACAGAAATATACAACACACATCACGCAATAACAATAACGACAATACAATGTACCATACCTGACTCCCCAAACTCGCCTCCGCTAGGACGACTCCCGGCAGTCGGCTATACGTAGTAGACCCCCATCCGGCTGGTCACGTAGCCTTATGGCCGACGGTGTCTGGTATGGGGATCCAATCACGGCTGCTCCCAGTCGGGGAGCAGGGGTAGACACCGGCCAACTCGTGTGCCAGCGCTCCACTACTCGGGAGCTGAAGGTGCACCGCACCCCGAGACTCCGAGCAACATCATGGCGTTGCCCGGTAAAAACCGACTGGCAGTTGGCAGCCGGCCCTTATATACCGGCTTCGACCACAGAGGGCGGAGCCACCGCGTGTCGCATAACGTGACAAGCGGCGCCACAGCGCGGACGGGCCGGGGAGCGCGGTGCCCCCAAGACCATCGTCGCGGCGATCCGCGACATTAGGTACGCCCATGCGGTCGAATATTTCATCATTCGACCAACCGATCATTCATAGCGTAGAGGAATGGTGCGTAATTCACAGTTTGTGGCAAGAGTATTGACGCCTCACAAAGCCTTTATATACGAGAATAAAAGGAGAATCAACATGGATTTCGCTGGTATATGTGATCAGCAAAGAGTTCCAAGTAACACACAGTATGCCTCCAAAATTCGATGGGATCACCATTGACTTCGGCACACCGACGAATAGGGCGTGGGAAGCGTTTACCTCAAAAGAATCGTCCACGGAAAAACTAGTTTCTTCGTTTCCCCTATATTTATGTTGCATTCGCCTACTAAGAGCTCCATGCGAAGTTTCATGCGTAAAAGTGAGAGTTTGGCTGAGGTACAGCTCCCCAAATTCTTTGCCGGGTGGGGCATTTGAGTGAAAGCCTCGTCTTGCCGTCCGCAGCGGTCAGGAACGAAGAGTGGGACTGTTTACGTAACTTACGTAACTTTCTATTCCTACAATGCGTCTCCGACCGCGACGGACGAAGGTGTGGACAGTTGCTCGGAGGCCCCGCCCACGCGGCCAATACTTTGTGATGCTGTACCTTAGCCGGATTCACATTTTTTGGCGTGGAATTTTGCATGCGGCCCACACTAGGCAGCTACGACATAAATGAATGGGTAGCATAATAACCCATTTTTCCTTTAAGTGGACGTGGACGGCTCCTTTAAGTTGCCGAAAATCCCCGCATGAATTGTTCCTCTTAAACGTATATTAAATTGCCGTTTAACCCACCCTGCCAGTCGATTATGTAAACACTCGGCCCGTATCGCATAATCAGAGGCTTTTGTCTATTCCGTACCGCTTTTGGCTTGCACTCAAATCGACTGCCATCAGCTTGCTCGCTTTTTGAATTTCGCCGTGTGGGCGTGGGAAGCCGCGACATCGCAAAATCGCAAAAATGAGCATAGAAAAACCGCAAAAGCGGAAAGTCTGACGGTGGCCTACCCGCTCCCTCACATTAACTGATACCTAATCTTCGGACCCCACCTTCCAGTTTGCCTGCTTCTGTGATCCATCCTTCGTTTCACGTACAGCTCATTTACACTTTAGGATTCTCAATCGTTTATGGCGTTACATCCTAGCTCTTCCTGGTGTCTTCACCCAACTGTTTGGCTATGGACTTTTCTTTGTTCAGTTCATTGACTTCATATACAACAGTGACCTCGGCTCACAAATGACCAAGAAACATGCGTACGGTCGAATACCTCCAGCTCCTCATAAGGTATTATGGTTCCATTACGGATATTGGCTGTCACACTAACTATGTCATGTTCAGCTTCTAACAGAATCCAGCGTCCAGTTGCTTGATACGAGCAAGTGCCCACTATGTCTAAAGCGACGAAGAAACGACACAGCATTATCGGTGTCTGGTTATGTGTTCTGCTTCACATGTATTGATAGACATGTGAAAGCATTCAAGACGTTAGTTCTCATTGATTGGATTAAAGTTCGGAAATCCTTTGACAGTACACAGTCCCAGAAAAGCATGGTTCCGAGGTAGTCTGAAGGCGCAGCTATTACTTGTGGCTTAGCAACTTTATTATTCGTTTTGAGAATCGTTTTTGACATGGAACGTTTTGAGGAAGCCTGTCCTCAGTACGGAAAATGTGCACATCGGTTGGAAGAATGGATGGCAGTAGATAGTTTCGCACATAAATACGCTCACGTCTGCCTCTAATGCGTTAGGAACGACCAGCTCCAATACGCAAATTCGTTGTATATTAGACCTTAGGCTTCAGGAAGTTACAACGTTGGGTTATCAGGCGCCCCACGCAGTAAACAGGGGGAGCGTAGGAAGACGCGGTTTGGAGATGGGTGAGCCGATACAGTGTAGTGCTACGCGCGACATTTTCACAAGGGGGCGATGAGATTTCGTAGACGAGAACAGACTGCGCGACACCATCGCCTCCTCGGACACAAAAGGCGGAAGGAGATCGCAAGCAAAAATTAAACGTTGTGCGTGAGTGCTAGTAACTAGGTGCTTATTAGTTCATTTCTTATTGATGAGTTTTGTACTAGTGTGCATAAAGAGAATTTTTTCTGATTCAGATGTCCTGTCACAGGAGTCCCTGCAAGTCCAAACGAGCTGATACGACTTTATATCCCATCGAATAGTGTTGATTATAATAGTTAAATTTTGTTTTGTACTATTGTACTATTACATCTTGTCCATAAATCTTTGTTTTCCACGTCAGATTAGCAGTGGACATGTTCAAAACACACTGAAAGATTTAGCGACTACGTCATCACAGACTTTATACGCGGAACGATAGGAGCTCGAGTCTCCTCAATGGGGGTTGATTGTTCTGCAGCTGTAAGAACTGCCCTCATCGCTAGAGAAGGTTGTAGCAGCGCTAAGGACGCGTTCATACTCAGTGCCAGCAGGGTGTGCCTGCGTTCATAGGGAGCCAGGCAAGGTGGTATGGGGGAGGTGCAGAAACAACACAGGCAACAAGGCCAGGGCATAGGCTTAGAGCAGCAACGCCCTGTAGACGGCACCGCAGAGTATGAACGCGGCTTGAGGCCGCTCTAACCGCTACGATACAGCAGGCTCTGCCCATCGCTCTCATGCTTATCATTTTGCTATATCTTATTCTCGATTCATTTTTCATGTTGTTGCTTGCTTGCTGCTGCCTGTTTAATTTTTTGCATGCGTTAGCTTGCTCTCTGTTGCATACCTGCATGATGGCATCAGTGAGTTTTATATTTCATTGGTAAAATGGGATGATGCCGTTTGTGTTGAGCCTCAGAGATTGTTATTATATTTGTTTCGCTAACGTTTCGGCGAATCGCCTTCTTCAGAGCCTGTCAACCCGAAAAATATCAGTGGTACAACACGTCGAACACCCCTTTTCAAATAACAAAAGAAACGAAAACTAAGGGTTGATCTAGTGAAACCCTCCAACCTCCTGGAGATAAGGAGCTGTAAATTGGTACCTCTAGTTGCGGTTATATTTATGCATGTGTTTTCAAGCTCGCAAGGTTAGGTCAGGTTTACTGTGGAAACCCCCTCCCCCCCCAGGGATCAAACTAGTAACAACTATACCCTTAGTTTCCTGTTGTCCCGCCATGTAAGGTCGAACAAGAAAAGAAATAAGAACAAAATAAGAAGTAGGTGCGAAAAATTAGCAAGTACATAAAAAATTTGGTCAGAGCGACCACGACCTGCAAAACAGTGTCAGAGAGTATTTTCGATAACCACATGAGCACGGTAAAGGCACGCGAATGAAGAAGGGGTCACATAAAAAAGAACATTATAATAGAAACGCAAAAACTCACCATATCGCCAAAACCAAAACTATATCATGCTTCACGACGACTAAAGTCATCAGACAATGTCAGAGGGAGCCATTGACACAAATAATGACATATCAATGACACCGCGATGAAAACTAGGTCGAATACAAACACAATGAAAAAAAGAAAAGACAAATAATACAAAAAAGAAAAATAGCACACAAATGCCACAACAGACAGTGAATTAACGCTATACTATTAATAATACAAAACAGGTACATTATGATAAAAACCGTTTTACCATTACAAAAGGATGCTTGTCAAGCCGAAAATATTAGGTAGTCCAAAAAGTCTTTCCGTATTTTCAAATACCGCTTTTTCCCTCAAACCTGCTTTCCACAAAATTTCTTCTGTACATATATATGTAGTACAAGTCCACACGCATCTATAGGTATTAATGTCTTCCATCTCCCGGATAACCCTTTTCGGCAAAATAAAAATATCAAAAGTCACCTCATTTTCAATTCTAATTTTTTTCTTTGAATGGCGTTAGACAGGGAAAGGAAAAGGTGATAATCCGATGGAGCAAGATCAGGGCTATAAGGCAGCAATTTTTATCCAAGCTCGAGAATTTTTTAAAAGAAAAAATTTTAAAATTTTTTACCACTAGTGAAATAAGGACTCGCCAAAAAATTCTCGAACTTGGATAAAAACTGCTGCCCCATCCACCTTATAGCCCTCATCTTGCTCCATCGGATTACCTTTTCCTTTCCCTGTCTAACGCGATTCAAAGAAAAATCTTTTCATATTTTTTGTATTGAAAACAAGGTAGACCGTTGATATGTTTATTTTGCCGAAAAGGGTTATCCGGGAGATGGAAGACAATAATACCTATAGATGCGTGTGGACTTGTACTACATGTGTATGTACAGAAGAGATTGCTGGAAAGCAGTTTGGAGGGAAAAAGCGGTATTTGAAAATACGAAAAAAAACTTTTTAGACTACCCAATATTAGGGAATATGAAAAAACAGAGGCGAAATCAGCTTAGCACCGCCGGACAAGTCATACACGCACGCGGTCGCAGCCGCGCGCAACGAACTGCATGCGACACCTCTACCCTATCCTCGAGATATGTGTACTGTATCTGCATTCCCTCCAGTATCTGTGCCTCACTGTTGTTGTGACAGTATTTTGATGATAAACTATTTTTGTGCTGGTCTCGGAGACAGATGCAGGGTCACAGCACCTTTAACCGTGCACGCTGCTCACTGGTAGGAACAAGTAGTTAACCCCTAGCTGCAGGAGGCAATGACAGGTTAATTTCTGGGAAGTATTATAGTTACAAAGTGGCCGATCGCGATAAGGCCCATTCGTTTTCGTTCCACATTTGCTATTCACTCGGAGGGGGACATGCCTGTCGGAAGTCAAAGGGCATCGTGCGGTATTTTTGAACTTTTGTCGTTTCGGCGCGTTTCATGTTCTTTTTGTGTATCCAGATTCACAGCTGCGGAATGTCTTTTCTGTCGAAGACTCATGACGACGATTTTCTCCCATAAGACATCTGCACTCGCACGGTACCCTTCGTCTCAAATTTCCTAGTTTTTAGCGCTTCCCTCGGCGAGGGACTAATCGCCAAACCCCGAGGAAAAGTAGTGAAATGGTGGAATGTCGTCCCGTTGTTGAGTCAGTTAAGGAGCACTTGTGCAATTATAATTAATAAGAGTGTTGTGGCCGCCGTTTCATTTCATGGATAAGGATGTAGTTGTGGGACCTTAAACCTATACATGTGAAAGCGGCATGGGGCCCACCGGTGAGTAGGCACGCAGGACCAGAATGAGCTCTGCGTGTTTGAAAGGTGTATACCCGGGGTGTGTCAATGAAAAGGCGATTGAAAAAAGGAGAAATTCAAAGAAAAAAATAAGACATAAAAAAAGAAAGTTGGTCCATATTGGGCTCCGATTCATCCCTTTTCTCGAGTGCCAGTGTTTGTTCCTTTTGCTGAGTTTGCTTCAAATAAGGCCGGTATTTTTAGTCGGCACTCCACTGCGTTGTTCCACTTTGATTTTTTTTTTGAGATGATCGAGCATCGACGGCGAAAGCACATGGATATCGGTATGTCCAGCTTCGTTTTGTTGCTATGTTTCCTCACTCCGGCAGTCATAGAAGATGAGGCTCAACAGCAGGGTCAAGCATGGCGTCGAGGAAGATTTTCAAAAAATACGACCCCCTCCAACAAAAGAAAAAGCTTTCATACGAATTCCCTCTTCCTTCTTCAGGTGCCGCTACTTCTGTGGTTTCTACCTAGCCAATGTGAGCCAATGCAAATGGTGAACAAACACTGAGGCCAAACTCCTGACAAAATAGGGAATATAAGAACATGACAATGCACAGTGCTCAACAAGAGCATTCGACGGAAATGGCAAGCCGACAAAATTGAAGGCTGAGAATATGAAACGAAAGCTTTGCCGACCATGGCTATGTGCTCGTCCTCTTATGACGAAGGAGAAGGCTTGATAGTCATGCAAGCTATGGGGCAGAGAAGAAGGATGAAAAACCAAGAGTAGCAAGTTAGCATCTACATATATAGGAGCCATGTCATGCGCTCCACTGCGCCCCATACTGAATCTGGACATTGTTTTAATACTTGAATCCTTGCTTAGATTCCACCTCTTGAATACTGTAAACTGTTTCTTAATAACTTTTCTAGACCAATCTATTTGCCGCTTGGTTTTCCCTAATGGTTGCGTAGTTCTCGATATGAGTATCCAGTCTGGAAAAATTTTGGAGTTCGAAGTGTTTCACTTCAAATGGTCATAACTTCCTTGAAACCTGACCATATCAGCGCGGTCTTGTTGTTTGAAGTCTGCAGCTGCCGCTTTCTAAATTCTACTCAAACTATACAATACCTTCAAAAAGAAAGAAGGTATTCCGAGGGAAGCCAGTGGAGGAAAATTTTTTTCCGTCGAAATTGCGAGGTCTTCCCATGAATCTTTGAAAAAAAAATGATGCATTGTGTCTACGCCTCTAGCACCCATCTTCTGCTCTCAGAAGACCAAAGATAGCGTGGTTGGCCTCTGCTGTCTACGGTGTGGATCGCGCCAGGTTTCCATGATGATTACCTTAACTTAGTTTCGGGTTCGAACCTAGTTACTTAGTTTTATCAAATCTCCCCCTTTACACTCCGGACCTTCAGCCTGAGAAATTCCGTTGTTCACTGCCTACCTCAACGATCACCCTTCACCCCTCCCCCCCCCCACACCGGACCAAATACGACCGCCTTGTCGAGGATTCCCCGACGGTGACTTGACCCTGCTTCCCCGATTTCGGATACTCGCCATAGCATGCTGGTTGCACGGCTCTCGCCACGTTTATATTGGCGACGTGCATCAGCTGGCTCCTCACGCCAAATGCCCTACAAGATCAATGCCGTACTTCACGGGGCTCGCAGTGTCATGAGTATTTTACTCTATGCCCATGCCATACCAGTCGCCCCTCTCGTTACCATGTTCCCGGCGCACGCGGCTCTCAATGTCTTAATTATCTCGCATACAACGGCGAGTTGATTAGTAGCACCCCTGCGGAGGCTCCTCAGATGTAGCTGTCAGTCATGAATCTCCCCACGAAGGACATCCCATCCATGTTTGTCGACGTCATGGGAGAGTTGACGGGGCCGGTAGCTCAGCTCGCTTTCAACCCCACGAAAGCGCGTTTTTGCACGCACTTCATCGAGCAACTTATTAGCAAGGGCTAGAATCCGCTGACATCTGTGTTATTATTTTATACGGATTAATATAGGGAAAAAACTGCTAGATGCGCGACGCTCTCGACACTCCTCACGTCTCTGCGCTCCGTACCCTGGTGGAACTGCGTGCTGGAATGGGCAGGTCTCTGCGCGCCGTACCCTGGTGGAACTGCGTGCTGGAATGGGCAGACTCAATCAGAGCCACTGTTTGTCCGACCGACCTTAACACCTTTTCAAGAAGTCATGAAAGGATCACGTTTCGGTTAGATAGTTCACTTCACCCTCGCGTATGTTCAAAGTTCGGGCCGGACATTGTGTCAAGAGGGGAGGAGTAAGGGGAGCGTTGGAAGCATGGCGTACTCACATGGTTTCCCATGAGTTATCCTTGTTTCAGGGCGTGGTGTGCCGACAAGGGAGAAGCGGGAAAGACGTCTGGGGACTGAGCGTGGTGACTGGGCTCCCGCCGGGTGTGTTACCTTATGTCAGGATTTTGCACCGCGGTATGTTGCAAGCGAAGCAATGCGGACGAGCTAAAGGCGCCATGTTGGTGGGTCAGAGGCGATTACAAGCCAACTGCGTATCGCGCCTCTAGCATTACCGTGTAATCGTCCTAGGATTCAACTACAGCGACGCGCACAGCTCGCACACATGCGTCGTAGGCCGCTCGTCGTCGTGCGATATCCTGACATAAGGGTACACCCCGCTCCCGCTGTACCGCATCCATCCACCTTCAGGACGATACTTTGTCATGCCTCCGGCAGTTCTGGACTCGTCAACGTCTCCGTGTGATCTCCATCTTCGAATTCCCTGCTGTAGCATTATTGTCGTGCCATGTATCTGTATTCCCTCCTGTATCTGTGCCTTGTTTTCGTTGTGATGGTATTTTACTGATAAACTATATACATGCTGGTCTCGGAGACCGATGCAGGATCAGAGCACCTTCCACCGTGCGCACTGCTTACTACTTCGACCCCTTTTACCTCGCTTCGGAACAGCCCGTGGCACTTTTGATTTTCACATTTGTAATCAGCGTTCGAAACTCTATCGATACGAAGAGGTGTATCCGGAGTTCAGGAGGAGTTTAAAGCCTTTCCTAGTTACTATTTGAGCTTCCAGTCATTTAATTTCGTCTCTCTTCTTTGTTGGGCTACATATTAGTATATCCACCCCTCGAGCTGTCTTCAACCTGTTCTTGAATAGGTAGATTACACTGTTCTTTTTATGTAATGGGGTTAAATGCCATTATTGACATCAGTGCTCTGATGCACCACACTGCCCTTCGTGTTTGCCCTGTTGTCAGGATTTCACGTTTGCAAAGTAAAGGCCTCACATCTAGTTGGGTCACGAAGTGATTACCGGTCCTACACTAAGATGAGGTAATCACTTGCGGTAGCACTAGCTCCACGCCGCCTCTGCCAGTATAAAATCCTGAGGCAAGGGTGCGCAACTCACGTACCTTGACTTCTTGCTCTACTTGAGTACACATTGGCATGATTTTGATGGATTGCGTCTCCATCGAAGCCATTTTGCGACTATCTTGCTGTGAAAGCGTAAGCACTACTGCGAGTGCTTTTTTCGAATCTCCGTTGTGTACCAGCCAGTGACCGACGGGTTTTGTTTGCAACTCGAATTAGTGATCAGCGCACGATGCAATAATGTTGGAAGCTGAGAGGGCGACCATTTGCGGTGTCCGTCACGTTCATCAGCCGGCCAATATTCGCCACTAGTACCATTAAATGTCTGAGGTAAAGGTTTCATTTGCAAAGGATTGATTCGAGAAGGTTTTTGGGATGACTACTCTGAGGGTCTTCGTCCCTTTTAAAATCAATTTCAGCTTCTATCGAAAGCCGTGCCCATCGGCGCCAAATTTCGCGACGATGTTGAAAGACTTCGTCAGCGGATTTTTCGTCGACGCAGCTTTTCCAAAATCACAAAATTTCTACCAATTCTTACTTGGCTGCCACAGTACGACTGGTCTCATTCGTTCTTCGGCGATCTTTCTGGTGGACTAACAATGGCCGTCTTCTCAGTCCCACAAGGTGTGCCAGAATACAACTTTAGTATGTTTAGTGCGAAACCAGCTGTCAGTAGTAGATGACATTTGAAAGGGTAGCTGTGGTTAGTCGTTGCGAACACATGACTATTCACAAGTATAATATTATTCCCACTTGTGGCACGCAGCCAAGTAGTTCTGTCAAGTGGTTTTCGATCACTTCAAGAATTACTACTAATGAAACCCGGTCACAGCCTCTTTAGAACTACAGCATGAGCAATATTAGTTCCACTGCAAATAACTTTGCATGCTATGAGCTGTGAAATAGTCAAAAGCAAGGTGGACCTGTTTTTTGTACTCGCCACAGGGAGTTGAATATTTTTGAAGCTTACAAGTTGATGTTAATGACACCGCTGAGTCCTCAGTGACAAAATCCAAAAATAATAATATTGGTGTCCTAATGCACTGCATTTCAGGCATTGCTCTAGCAGGAATTACTGGAGTTCCACCGGTCTATGGTTTATACACAGCGATTTTTCCATCATTTCTATACATCTTTTTCGGCACATCAAAACATAATGCTCTAGGTAAATTCAACTTTCACAAATATTTTTCAAGTGAGCAATACAAAGGAGAACTGGTGGAGCTGTCCTTCGACTGAAAAAGGTTTTCACCTCTTTTGTTGTTCTACGTACTTACACGGTCCATCTCAGTGATCAGCACACAAAAAGCGCTGTGACTCGAAAATACTCAAAACATCGTAGTGTTTGATGTCGTCCCATTATCTTTTGGGGAATCGTCCACAGAAATTCATGTCCTTCCCCTACTCACAAACTTACGTTCAATTTGCTTGCTAAAAGCCGCATGCAAAGCTTCACGAGCTTATACAAGAATCCAATTGGAATAGAGCTCCCCAAAGTGGAAGACGCGGGGTGAAGCGTCCGAGTGGGTTCAAACGCTAGAGAGCTGAGGAGCAAAGAGGCGAAACTCGCAACAAGGACGCACGGCGAGAAGCACATCAACATTGGCGCGAAAATTGTTTAAATGTTGTGGAGGGATCGGAGGATTGCTCTTTCTCCAGTTTTTTGATATCTGCTCTGGAATGGAGAGAAATTCTCCGATTTTTCAGGTTTCTGTTAATATATTGTACTTACACTGTAAAGTGATTTCAAGAAGAATTGAACCATGGAGTTTCCGTAGACGATTCCTTGGGGCTCTCTGCAGTAGAGTACTTCAGAAAAGCACTAGAAAAAAGAAAATGCTCTCTGTCTTGACTGGAAACTCGAGAACTCAAGAGCTATGACTTGTTCAAAACCCCGCCGAGACTTTTCAACGGTGTGAACGAAGAATAGCCAAACCTAGTGCACAGTGCAGAGTTTGACGCCCAATCTACGATTGCTTCCTTCGTCAGGTCACCAAATACGTGATAGCGCCGTTTAGCCCACGTCACTTTACCCGTGTACCCGGAATCTGTGAAGGCTATTAGACGATATATCACTGCATGATATTTATTTTTCGCATGAAACTTTTCATCTGCCCGGTAGAAAGTAAATGCGGCTTGACCTTGGTAGAGGTGTTCAACAAATGTGTTTTTGGGTGTTTTCTTTGATTTTGTCCTTTTTTCCTCTAATTTTGTCCTTTATTGACGTTTTCCTCAGCAGATCTAGTCCTAACGAGAGACATGGCCAAAAAAAAAAAATGACGTGAATTGTCCTCTCGAAGCTGTGGGCCAATGTGAGTGAATGTTCAAAGAGCCAATTTGACGTGAAAATGAATATTTTGCTAGTCCCAGTAGCCAGAGAAGAGCAGCAACAATTCATCAAAGAGCCTTGGGATAATAGTGTAGACGGGCATCTCGCGCAATATTGATAAGCTATTCCTTGAGGTACAGTTGTGCGTCAGGACTGTCCAACTAGGTAAGGTCACTCAAAGGGGAGGAGGCCACACTCCTAGCCCTCGTACAATTCACAACAGATCCAGCAGGCATTTGGTGCCCATTGACGCAACTCGCGTAGCGCTATGACGTAGTTGGAGGGTCGTGACGCACAACCCTGATCTACTGCCATTATTCGTCTACAATAGTCCGTAAAAGAGCTCAGTGATTGCATAGAAGATAGCCACACTCAACTGTGAACCTTTTGTCCTGGCGAACAGTACTTGTGACTTTCATGCCTTCGATGGCTTTATAAGCTCTAAAATCCTCCAAATGAGGTGTTAATTTAGGCGGATTTGCAGTTTTATCTCTGATGACACACACTGCTATTGAAAAGGTGATGATGAAAACAGCGATCAGCTACAATGCCACCTCATACGTGAATCACACCATGGAAGAACTCGATACGGCACTGGAGAGACTCAACACTACGATGTGGGTGTTGTCATTTAGATGTTCTTTGGGCACATACATATACTTATTGGAAGCTAGTAAGTTAGCGAAAGACTCTCTGCAGTTTGTGCGATATTGATGATTCCTGCAAAATTACAGCTTACGAACACCTTGGAATCTATTTGAAACTCGAATGCAAACCGCGCCAGTTTCACCTCCAGGCCATCGCAGTGGCTTCGTCAGAAGACAGACTGTTTATATTTTAGTCTCCTTCCTTATTACCATCCTTTCAAAATTCTCATGAGAGCACAAATTTATGTGTTTCATGGTTGAGGTGGCTGCAGATAAGTGGATTACTGGAGTGTATTTGTTTAGTGCACGATTTCGCGCCACGGTGTGCGGGATATGACAAGGTGACATCGCTTCAGGACCCAACGGCACCCCTAGACCACACAAATAGCGCGGCAGAAATCGGGGCGAAATACTTTCCTTACGATACACCAGAGTTACTGTGCACCTGCCTCGATACTTCGTTTACTAAATGGGTAAGGAGGCTAGGTAAAGTATAAGCTTCAAGGAGGGGGGGGGGGGGGACGAGTTATGAACAATTTCGTCCATACGACTTCTGCCTTTGAATATTCCACAGCGGATGATTTCAGTTAATAATTCTAACTCCCTCAGATCGCAACTTCATATATTTTTCAGCCTTTTTAACGGCACATCGCTTATCGAAGAAGTCACGACGGAAATGTGGACAGACGGTGTTAGTCCAGTGAAGGAGATACACGTTGCTACTACCATAATTTTCTTCGCTGGCTGTATACAAGTAGGTTCATTTGATATGTAACGCTGTTGCCACATCGCCTTTCGGAAATTATAGAGGCAGAATGTCGCGGTGCGTTTGTACCAAATTGCGTTGCAGTTCATCTCTAGAAGTCTGAAAAGTGAATAACAAGTGATAGAGAAATTCGCGTTAATTTAGGCATCCCTACTCCTACTTAGTATAAAACGTTTTGGCTGTCCGTTCCTCCGTCCCTCCATCTTACTCTCTGTCACGAAATTAGGCATTTCATGAAAAAGAATTGTGAAGATGGAGACAGGAATAAACAAGATAAAAGATAAAAACATGGATCAAGTTAAGGGCACATTGCAGGATTACCTTGAGCGGGTTGGAGCACTAAATCATAGAATTAGAGGTGCTGTGAAATACGCTGATAAAGAAAAATTCGAAATCAGCTTACGAAAAGGGTAAAAAAGAGTAGGGTCTACTGATATGTGGCCTCGGACGAGATTACTGCGTGAAAACGAGCCTTTCAATCAGCTGTCCCTAAATGGTATCTTGTAGAACTCTAGGATATCACCTTTTTGCTCATGTCTTCGTCTCCTTTATCACTGTCATCTCTTCCTTACCTTAAGTTAACACACAAATCGTTAGCCTCATTTGACACGTTGTTGTCATCATCGCCACCGTCATTGCCAGCAACCACGTCTATGGTGAGCTGCTGGGTGGAATCGCAGTTGCCTCATTGGATCTGCACGCTCCAGGAACTGACACTCACGCCTCGGTAAAGGTACAGCCTACTGACTGTGGGTCGATCTATCTGACTACAGCAGGAGCTGTACTACCCCGATTCCTGGAATGTGCCTTCAAGCTCAGCCCAATGGGTGAACGAGCTCTGGTGTTTTTCGTCTTCAGACCAAGCACTGTTAACTAGATTCCGAAACGACCTAAACGTGGGGAGAAGATGGGTTTGGGACAGCGATGACTTTCTCAAAGGCAGGAAGAGGGCTGCGCGCAGGGGGGGGGCGTAGCCTGATTGGGCGGTCCCTGCAACAAAAGTCCAAATCTCGGTCCCGACGTGGCATAGAAACAAGGAAAAATCGATGGATATGACCAACATCCATTCAAATTTCAGTGCAGTCAAAGTGAGGGGCCCGTCATCAATGGGCGGAACGTGTTATTTGTCGACTGATACTCACTGTAAGGATTTCAATTCATTTCTAGAAGATTTAAAGGCCAAAAGAAAGGCGGGAATGGTCAGCAGTAGCCAGCGCTATAGTATAAGGATAAAGGCCAACAGTGGGCTGAACTTTTGCGATAGCGGGTGGAGTTTGAGCAGCAGAGATTGTGACGGGTTTCAGAGGTCTGTGCGCGAGAAAAAGATAAACAGAAATGAGAGGCGAAGCTGCTCACAGTGAGTTGGCCCGCGTCGAGATGGGCGGAGCGAAAATGTAAAAAATGCGCAACACGATGTGAGATGGTATTGAGACTGGGAATATCCCATCATATTGTCTATGAAATGGAGCTGACTGTTATTAGACTACATCAGTTAGAGGGATGCAGCTGCGCAGGCCAAATTCTGTAGATCATGAGTGTCAATCGAGAGACATCGAATTTATCGGATTTTGTGCAAAGGGCCGAAAATGGGTAATGGGGGACACTACGACGGGTGGGTGGTACTACAGGGATGAAATTTTCATAGGGGCACGTGCTGAAGATGATGAGCAATAATGGTTCGTTCTAGTGGTAATGGGAAACACATAAAAGAGCAATTTTGATCGACCTACTGGCGCCTATACTAATGCGCGCAGTAGTGTGCGCCAGACAACAGGTAATATGTCTGCGTCAAATTCCCTATTGATTGTATCACGCACCAATCAAACATAAGGGCTTCGGGATGGTATCTTCCTCCCGCAACCGAGAGAGAAGTAAATTTGTTAGGGTGCAGATCGATATGATCTGAGAGGCACGTGTAGTGGGCATAGGGCCTTTTAGTCGTCTCCGCAGTTTTTGCGGACATCGAATGCGTGTCACTTCTCACATCTCGTTGGCAATGGTTCTCGCTTAGGATCAGCTGAGCCTGCCCTGATTTGTGCAGTGCATTTTCAATTTTTCCATCATTATTCGGGGACCGTGAAATTTAGGACAGGCCTTCAGTGTGGGTATCAGCTAAATGAAGATGAGTAGTTACGGTGGGCAAGCAGCACACAGAATGCTAGCAGAATTATTCTGGATAGTCTACCCTTTGCCAAGTCCGGAATGTCCTCCTGTATGATGCAATTGGTGCGTGCGCTAGCCGCGTTGGTGCCATATTAAAGGAAGCGGGAGGGGTGTCCGAAGAAAAGGAAGACGCAGAGATATGATCACTCTGTAACGAACATCCAAAGTTAGAAGCAATAATCAGTGGAAGAATCCGGATTCAGAAGCGCGACGCTGTGGTGTGTATTCGCACCACATTCGCATCGACACACTGACTTTCCGAATTGTCCGCTGTAGAGATGTCCTCAGTTGTCTCGTAGAGTGTATTTCAATCACTGATGATGATGTGAACTAAGTGAAACAACACACAGCAACAAACAAGTAAAACAACTGAGTGAAGAATAGGCGAAAGCGTAAGAAAAAGTGTGATCACAATTAAAACCTGATTGATTCACTTTAGCCGTCTTGGCAAGGTGCCGTGTGTGCATTGCGACCACCGTTCTCCCATATCCTGAACCTTAATTGCCCTCCTCCCGGTGTCTTTAAGGAGGACGAGTGCACTTGTCAAGCCTTACCAAAGGAAGATCAACTTTTCAACTCTGAAGACCTAGGTTGACCTATAGAGCATCCAATGCTGATTAGAATTATGAAAACCAAAAATGCGAAATGGCGTTCTGAAGCGAGTTAGGAGGAGTCGGAGTTTGCCTGCGATAACTCGTCGGCGGGGCAGCGTCTCATCCACGGGGCTAACCCGCAGTTGAAAACATGTGGCATTGCGCAGTAGTAGTGCTCTCGCCCGGGTGTATATCGTTAGGACAGAAACGTCGCGTGGCCGTGTTTGGCGCGCGACGAGATGGTGCGAGCTACATATGCGCGCCTTATCGGATGGGTCTTGAAGCGATGACGGTGCTCTGCGCCTCATTCTAAGCGAATCGCTTTAGGACCCAACTAATACGGCGCGCTTAGCTCGCACCATCCCGTCGCGTGCCGAACACTGCCACGCGACGTTTCTGTCCTAATGATATACACCCCTCTCGACCGGCGGGTAAAGTTGTAGGGTTGCTCCCCGCTGATGCCAGACTTTTTGCATTTTTTCTTTAGCTTCGATAGATAGGTGCTTCAATTTCAATCTTGACGTTTCTTTGTAGTAGGAACTGAAGTAACTGTATGTATCTTCCAATTGTAAGCTGAGTACTTCCACCCATAATTTTTT
Source organism: Trichostrongylus colubriformis (assembly GCA_963978905.1). Lineage (NCBI taxonomy): Eukaryota > Metazoa > Nematoda > Chromadorea > Rhabditida > Trichostrongylidae > Trichostrongylus > Trichostrongylus colubriformis. The sequence continues at coordinate 22,424,384 of OZ022261.1, read as the reverse complement.
ATGCAATTAACTTCGGAAAAAGAGAAATTCTATCCCAAACCGTCAACAGCAACACTCACATGCATCAGCATCAGAAAAACATCTGAAGAGATTTTCTTATTTGTTCCTTACATTTCAGACCACTCTTGAATACCACTATTCACCGGATTTGGTTACCCAGCAAGCTCTGGTCCCAGTGTCCGTAGCGCGCGAGTCACATATTAATCCGTAAATAGAATATGATATCCGGGTATCCAACTTTTCCGATTCGGTTCCTGAAGACGAATATCATATTCTTTTTACGGATTAATATGTGACTCGCGCGCACCGGGACCAGAGCATGTTGGATTACCAAATCCGGTGAATAGTGGCAGTCAGGAGTGGTCTGAAATGTAAGGAACAAATAGGAAAATCTCCTCAGATGTTTTTCTAATGCTGATGCATGTGAGGTGCTGCTGTTGACGGTTTAGAATAGAATTTTTTCTTTTTCCGAAGTTAATTGCATAAAAAATCATGGGTGGAAGTTCAGCTTAGAGTTGGAAGATACATACATTTACCTCAGTTCCCACTACAAAGAAACGTCAAAGATTGAATTTGATGCACCTATTCATCGAAGCTAAAGCAAAAAATGCAAAAAGTCCGGTGTCAGCGGGGAGCAACCCCACAACTTCTTATTCGCCAAGCGAGAGCACTACTACTGCGCAATGCCAGATGTTTTGAACTGCGGGTTAGCCCCGTGGACGAGACGCTGCCCCGCCGATGGGTTATCGCAGGCAAACTTCGACTCCTCCTAACCGCTTCAAAACGCCATTTTGCAGTTTTGATTTTCACAATTATAATCAGCATTAGTGTCTATACAGAACAACTTAGGTCTCCCTCCAGAGTTGCAGAACTAAATGATGCGCCAACATAATACTAGTATAGTAGAATATTATCATTGTTGACCAACACCAAACGTTGCTGAAAGATGCCGAATTTTGGCTCAGTTTTTCCCTCAGTTTCATGCTCTGCATACTTTCAGCGTCTCAGATGTGGAAAAAGGTTCGAAATTCTTGGTGTTTTTGAAAATTGTTTGTTCTGGTTGATATAGACTGACGAGACTTGTATTCAGGTGCTCATGGGTGTATTCCGACTACAGTATCTCACAACAGTTTTCTCGGAGCAAGTAATGTCTGGATTCGTTGTTGGTGGCGGTGTGCACGTGTTTTTTGCGCAGATTGGTGACGTGCTTGGTATGAAGCTACCGAGAAGAAGTGGTCCTGGTTACTTGTACTATGTGAGTTGATAGCATTTTTGACTTCTTGAGATAAAGAAATAGTAGAGAAGTCAAAGTTTATTCACTTACCCTGAATCCTCATCCTGGTTATTGAAAGAGAAACGGAGCGCCTGTGGTAATTGCGTCGTGAACGAATCTATCACCCAATCAGTATTGATGCACCTGAGATCACATAGACTGGCGAGCCACTGTGTGGATAGCAAAGTAGGACTGTGGGTCATATCTTTATGCATGGCGCATCCCAGAACAAGGCCGTTTAACGCCAATCGCTCTCTCGTTGTCCACTCCATTTATTTGTCCATCTTCTTACTTCTATCTTGTTGATGCAAATGTCAAAGAAAGTTAGAGAATGAAGTAAAAAATCAAAATGAAAAATAAATGCAAAGGTCAAAGAAAGATGGAGAATGAAGTAAAAAATAAAAATGGAAAATGAAGGTGTAGACTTAGGAGGAGGACGTATGGAGGCCTCGTCCTTGAGGGTCGTATTCACCGAAAAATTCCCTTGACGCTAGGCTCGGCCCCAGTACTTCCTCGAGCTTCACGTCCATTCCGAATGCGGAACTGCTTCGATAGACAGATTAATCACTACTTGCCACGGTGTTAGCGAATGCATTCTGGGATGTTTGCTTCTTTCATACAACTCAATTGACAGTTGACTTGCATATGACAGAGTTGACTGATTCTCTTTCAAGGAAGAGACTATTGGTACAATCCCACCTTTTTTCGCACCTAATTAATGTTGCTCGCACATGAAGTGCGAAATGCCCCAATTGGCTACGAGAACTCACGGGTCATCGTGTTACCCACATTGATCCATTGACCCAGGAAAGGTCTATCAATTGGAATACAGATCAACTGCTATTATGCAACTTATCTAGATATATTTGTTATTCATTAGCGAAGAGCTATAGCACAAAAATAAACATAAACTAGTGTGAACATATGAGACTCACATGACTTTAACAGTTACAAATCTGGACATGAGATGCGCCTGCAGTGTACTTCTATTTGAACCTGTTTCTGAAAAGAAAAGCCTAATTTCATTTCCTTGATGCGCTTTTCACGAAAAATGAAACAACAGCGACCGGAAATCTGCCATGACGGCCTATGCAGTTCATATATGGATCGCAGCCGCGACCCTCCCCCCTTCCCACCAAGTTCACCAAGTTCGAATATGTCAAATACACGATACGCCAGTGGCGAAACCTGCACGAATTCGAATATGTCAAATTCAACAGTTGAAGGAATCGTGCGCGGAAAAATGAGTTTCGTTGTAACCCATATGTTAACGTTGTATTTGCTTAAAGAAGGACACCATACAAAATTTCACAGGGAAAAAGAGAATCCGACATAGATACAGCTTCTCATAGTGATGGCCGAGGGTGGGCCCTCAGAGTAAATGACATGTATTTACGTTGTATTTCCAGTGGTCTGGCGCGGTCGTAGACATATAGTGGCAACAGGAAGTTACGTAAGCTGTGCCACTCTCCGTCTCTGACCGCGACGGACGACGGGTCGGGCATATACACTGCGGTGCATAATGATAAAGCCACTCATAAATTGTTTCAAAACTATCATAGCAAGATGTTTCTTGGAAACTTCTCAGGTATAGATTGTAGCAAATTTGATCGCGCATTCACACATTAATACCAAACTTGAGCTCGGAATAACAGAACAAATTCATCTTCAATTTTTCAAAAAATGTCGCTTTTGCGGTGGTGCAAAATGATAAAGCCAGTAAGGAATTTCAACAACTCGTAAACAACGAAAAGGCAATACGCTACTCTAATAATCTGTTGGCCTTCGTTCTCTCCGAATAACCTTAAAAATCCGATTGTCTAGACTCATGTAAAGATTATTGATGAGATCTTGGCCCACTTGGTGCCACGCGTGGATTATAGCCCCTCTGAGCTCCTTAACTCCTTGGAATTCCTTGTTATCTGCGTAAATCCGTCGCACCATGAAGCCCCATACATGTTCCATCGGATTAAGGTCTGGGCTATTTGCCGGCCAGGGCAGGAGCCTTATTCGATGACGGCTGAACCAGCACTTGTGCTCTGGCTGACGTGGATTGGTGCGTTATCTTGCCCAAAAACAAGATTTCGGCTCCGATTTTGACACTGGAAGAAAGAAGAGCACTGCGCGTGACCACTTGATAAACGGCAAGACTCACCTTTCTAGGAACGAACCAAAACTTCAGACGTTTCTTCAATGCGGCCCATACCACGACCCCTTCTTTGAAATCTCTTGAGAATCGAAGCATGTGCTTTCTCAAAATGTCGTTTGCCATCTGAGTCGTCGCAGTTGAACATTCTTTATCAGAAAAAACAATCTGGAAAAGAAAAACATCATAAGAAAGCAAGAGGGACTCCACGACCTAATACCCTACCTTACTCCAGTCCACTCGGCTGCATGTTTTGGCGAACTGCACTCGATTTTTGCGGTGTTCTCGTGTCATGATTGGTGCTTTCCTCATTTTCGATAGATAAACTTGCATAGATAGATATAAACATAGATATATAGATATATCTAACATAGATAAACTTGCACTTTTTAAAACCCGCAAAACAGTTATTTTGGAGACAATTAGCTCCAAAGAAGACCTGATATCCGAGCTCGACTTGGTGGGATTCGATGCTTTTCTGAGAATACGGCGCTTATCCTTCTCGTAAAGTGAAGGAGGTCGCCCAGAACTCTTCTTAGTTCCATATGTTGCAGGATCCTTGAGGAAGTTGTCGACGACTGTGTGGCTCGGTCCAATTCTTGCGCAATATGACGATTTGACAATCCCAGCGCTTTTTTTGCGACTACTTGGCCTTTTTCAAAATCAAATAAGGGTTTTCCTTTCCCCATTACCTGAAAAAGAAAGACATTACAGCAGCGGAACGTTTCAACAAATAAAGATGAGAAGCGATGGAAAAACTTAGGGTGGCTGTATCATTTTGCACCATCGCAAAAGCTGCATTTTTTGAAGAATTAAGATAAAATTTTTCCTCGATTTTGGTCTGGAACCTAGTTTCGATGTACGAATGCGCGATCAAATATGCTACAATCTATATCTGAGAAATTTCCAAGAAACATCTTACTATGATAGAATTTAAACAATTTATGAGTGGCTTTATCATTATGCACCGCAGTGTACTCTGAGGCCCCGCCCCTTGCCCGTCACTTCGAAGAGCTATATCGTTGTCGGGTTCTCACTTTTTCGCGAGTGAGTTAGCATGTGACTCTTATCAAGCAAGTACAACAGAAATACAGTGCTCTGCAAAATGATACAGCCACCTATAAATTGTCCAAAAACTCTGTTTGCAGAGTGATTCAAAAAAGTTCTAAGTAAAAGATGTAGCCAGTGTGGACGCGTATTCGCGCATCAATATCAAATTGTAGTTGGAATACACAGAAAAATTTTCTCCTCATTTGTTTTGAAAATGTCGCCTTTCCCATTCTGCAAAATGATACAGCCACTCTGGATTTTCTCCTCTCTTTTGACCTCAACTTGCTGAAGCTGTATTGTTGCTGTTGGCTCATCATTTTCAGGTAATGACAAAAAGAAAACTGCTATCTGACCTAAAGAAAGATTACTCTACCTCAAAATAAGGCCTGCAGACGTCCAGTTGTCAGATCATGCGAAAATGGAGACGGTTTTGCGCACTCCTCGATAATTCCAACTAATATTCTGCAGGGTATGAAACCAGAAGGACTAAAGAAGGTCTTGCTACGCCTTTAGATAGAGACAAGCGCAGCATTTCAAAAGATTAGCCAGGTTTTCCTAGGTCATGCTCGGGAACAAGATCGTCGCTGGAGCTTAAGATGACAACAAAGGCTGTTTGTAGGAAAATGAAGAAGTGCAAATCCATTTCTTGGCAAGAACTGAGAAGGGCAGTGTTTAGAACCTCAGAATATCGCGAAGGCAGGGTGGGTTTCGTCAAGAGACGGATGGGAGCAGATCGGATTGAGGTGCTTGATACGCTTAAAAGTTTGTACACCTTTCCTTTACGGTTTTTTTCTCCATGATTTCCTTCCTTATGACAAAAAACTCAGGTATGACTGCCCAGGCGACTACCGGCACCATAGCATGAGGGACAGACTTCCGTTTTCGAAAAGATCTTCAAAGGAGGAGGTGTCATGGTGTGGGGACCAGAAATCTCCGGGATCCTAGTTCGGTCTCGGAAGGATAAGCCATCCAATCACCGGACCTTCATGCTCTCGTCGTGCGTGTTGAAACCTACAGCAAAACCTTGTTTTTGCGCAAGTTAATGGGCCATTTTCTGTCACCCACAGCACTTCATCATCGTGGAGCCATCACCGTACGGACCTTCTGACCTGGACAACGAGCGGACCCGATTTTTATCAGATGGAGAATCCGTTGGAGTCTTATGCTGAAAAGGAGCTGCGTGGAGAGAAGCCACTTCGAAAGAGTTAGAGAGTTTAAAGAGGCCCTTATCGAATCATGGCACCAAGTGAACTGAAAACATTCTGAAAAAAAGTCATATGGGCCTAGATAGTCAAAATTTTTGGATATTAAAAATGGAGGAGGTCCAGCTGCTCGTAAAATTGGCATTTGTCTCCTTTTTTTGTTTTCTTGTTGTTCGATACTTCAATCTGTTCAGGCTGTATCACTTTGCAGAACAGGAAAAGGACATTTTCGGAACAAATAAAGAGAAAATTCTCCTGTGTTTTCCAACTACTATTTGACGTTGATGCGCGAACGCGCGTCCACACTGGCTACATCTTTGACTCAGAGACTTTTTATGAATCACTCTGCAAACAGAGTTTTTGGACAATTTATAGGTGGCTGTATCATTTTACCGTCCACGGAGAAATTGGTTTCTTTGTCACCCATATATTCATGTTGTGTTTGCCTGATAAGGGCCGCATGCAAAGTTTCACGCGGAAAGCGAGAATTCTGCCAAGATACAGCACCACAACGTCTTGGCCGGGTGGGCGGGGCCTCCGAGCAAGTGCAGACCCCGTCGTTTGCCGCGGCCAAGGATGCACTCTGAGAATAAAAAGTTACGTGAACAGTCCCATCTCCGTTCCCAACCGTGGCGGACGACGGGACGGAGCCTTTACTCGGAGGCCCCGCCCCCTTCCTCCCCCCTCCCCACACCCGCTCAATAGTATGGCCTTTATCTCAGCCCAGACGGGACGGAGCCATTACTCGGAGGCCCCCCTCCCCCCCCCCCTCCCCCCCCACACCCGCTCAGTAGTATGGCCTTTATCTCAGCCCACTTCTCACTTTTTTCGCGTGAAACTATGCATGCAGCCATTATAAGGCAAATACAACCTTAATACAAAAATAACTGAGACAATATTTTTTTTTCGCGAGCGATTCTTGAAGGAGTAGTCGAATTGTAATCATTACTACAAACGTTTCAGAGAATAGCCGACCTCATTGAAAATATCGGCAATATACATTATCCTACCCTAGCTATTTCTGTGTCATCGCTCACATTTTTGATCTTCGGCAAAGAATTTATCTCACCTTGGCTCAGCACAGCTTTCTACTTCCCCATTCCATTTGATCTAGTATTGGTAAGTGAAACGTTTGTTCGGAACTTCCTCTAAAGGCACATTCCGCGCTCGCTGATGGGTGGAGTAACCAAATGACTCTCCATTGGTTGTCGGCGGTTGGGAGGCGGTCTCTCCTCGCCCTATTGCCTGCAGTGGGGCATGGAGAGACCGCCTCTCAACCGCCGACAACCAGTGGAGAGTCAATTGGTTACTCCACTCATCAGCGAGCGCGGAATGTGCCTTTAAGGTACATAATCTGTTATGAAAGTGTTGTTGGTACATTGCCACTGTCACCGCTAAACGCTGTTGGCGATGCTATTGAACTAGGCAAGGATACCGTGAACATGTTATGGGAGATTCCTGCAGGGCACGCCCAAACGCGGGAAATGACCCCTTTAGCAGGAGCCCCCTCAACGGGGATCGAGTACGACTCCCCCTCCGCTTTCTACATTTGCATAACCTCTATCGAATAAGAAACTGCGCGCTATGCGTTGTACTCGTAACCGTGTACTCGAACTGATTTCGTTGTTGGTGGGAGAAAGTTGGGAAGTGTTCTAGCTCCGCCCATCGATCTGCAAAGCGGCGGAGGCAACACGGACGCAGTGCTCTGCTATCGATATAACATTCGCTCTTTCAGCAACGCGAAATCCAACTCTATATAATCGGGAAAGTGTGTCTATTGGTGTGAGTGTATGAGTGTTTGTGTGATTGACCGGAAATTCACATCGCGTCGCAGCAAAGCTGGGACTCTTGATTTTCTAAAATGATATAGGGGATGGTAAAGGGACATCAATGGTGAGGGACCGGAAGTGATAGCAACCGATGAGGGCTGATACTTACTCACTTAGGATACTTGGGAGCCTGGTCGGCTATGCGCAGCGCCGGGCACACGTCTTCCATCGTCGTCGGTCCTTCGCGACTTGATTCGTGGGGGGGGGGGGCTGGGGGGAAGGAGAGGGGTGCTGAACCTCTTGAGTTGAGCGAGTCGCTCCAGCGCGTTGCGGGGCGACCGAGCGTCCCCTTGACGTCTCGCGAGTACCAGATCGGTCGTTCGGCTTGTCCATCGATCATCAGTGAGCCTGGGGATTGCCCGGCCCAACGTAGCTCGGAGCTGATAAGGAGCCTTGAAAGGCGAATGTCGGGAAATTCATATCTCGAGTCGCAGCAAAGATGGGATCTTGAATTTTAGATATGATATAGGAAGTGATTAGGGACCATCAATGGTGAGGGGACGGAAGTGATGGCAACGTATCGACTAATTCCACTTAATATAGCTTTACCGTGTCATTCACGCAGTAAATGATTCACAGTAGATGACTCGCGCAGTACTGTGCGATGACCGAACTGAGACGAGAAGTGCCATAATAAGTAACAAGTGAGTATGATAAAATCTCTCACACTGCTCAAGGTTGCAATACGACCACTGTAGGCCAATTGTAAATACGAATGCACCTTTTCCTTCCCGCAAGGACATCTGATAATTCGTCGGAAATCGAGTTTCAATAAATTATAGCACTATTCGCCGTTATATTGCACAATGGAGGTGCCATGACGGCGCAGTCAACGAAGCAGGGTGTCACAGGCGGAAACGCAGAGACATGCAGTCACGCTTTTTCGTCAATCCCGCAAATATAAGCGCGGCCTCACTTCTTTATCGCCATCTCTTTCCTAACCTACTTTATACCAGATGGGCTGGCTCACACTACTGTCGCGTCACTCATGGAAGCATGCAAAATGAGCTTGATCGATATCGATTGATGCGGTAGGGCGAGATACGGGAAGGATTTGGTTCCCTTTTTCTGTTTTTACGAGTTGCCTGTTTCTGCAAATCGTTCAAATGATGATACGATCGATCAGTATCGATCAAGCCCAATTAACATGCTTCCATGTGTGACGCGCGCAGTAGTATGCGCCACTTAACTGGTGTGCTTATGATCGACTGAATCAATTTTTCTCAACAGTATGTTACTTTTTCCACTGAGCTTTATAATAGCTCACTAGTAGGGACCTTCCTTTGTTCTTTTTTTTTTAAATTTTTTAATCTGAGTTAATAGGCTGTTGTTGGTATCACTGCTACCAACTATGCTGAACTATCCCGACGTTATCACATCAAGGTTCTGGGGAACATACCAACCGAGTGAGTTTATAACGCCATTTTATAATCAAGTCTTTGTAACCTTCGGAAACCCTATCGAAAACAGCGAAGAAAATTTGTTTTGAGCATATGGGAGAGATGGTCAGTTACCACCCACATCTGAGTGCACTCACGCGCATACGCATGGCATCCAGGCATGAATGAAAGGATGTTAACCCTTACACCAGGTTTCCGCACCACAGCGTGCGGTGAGCAAACGCGATGCTGCGAGCCAAGCGCTCCTATGTTGTGTGATCTGAAACGTTTACGCTGCAATGCTAGGGGCGCCATTTGTAGTAACCATGTTATCATTTCAGGACTCAGCTACAGCGGCACCGCTGGCCCGCACGCATGGCGCCGCACGTGACACGCCGTTGTGCGAAACCCTGACGTGGGGTACACACCCCAGTGAGAGTGTGTGTGTGGTACTAACGGCCCATATAGACTCGAGCATACCGCTCTCTTATTTTCGAGGTGGTTTCCCGAGGGTAAATCAATTTTACAGATTCCCTCCACCATCTCTGCCTCGTTTCGACCTTATTCAATACATTGGTGTTAATGCTGTTGCTATTGCTTTGACAGCCGTTGCGATTCACCTAACCGTGGCAAAGATCGTTGAGAAACGATACAAGTACAAAATTAATCACGGCCAGGTGATCATCTTATGAGAAACCCCATTCAGCACCATAAAATAATCCTCGGTCATGTAAGTATTCCATATTCAGGAGTTATATGCACTCGGATTCGTCGGTGTCCTATCATCATTTTTTCCAGTATTCCCAGTTACATCTGGATTCGCTCGAAGTGTCGTTGGTGCTGCTGTTGGTAGTAGTACACAGGTAACTGTTATTCCGCTTTGAACTCAGTAGCTGTGTATTTGGAGGCGTGTTCTGCAGTGACAAGTGGACTAGGAAGATCGCATAGTCAAGTAAAAGTAGAGGGATATGACAGTCAGAAACGAGCAGCAAAAATGCAAGGGTTTCGCGAGAAAAATCTACGGCCAAAAGTAAGAACAGAGTCACTGGAGCACTTTTCACGTCCTCGTGGAGGTATATTCCTTATTTCCTCATTAGTGGAATGTCGTTACGAGGCCTTTTCCGGCACGTGAAGAGGCACAGCCCACATTGCTTCGAGTGTGTACCCTTCTGTCAGAATTTTCGCACCGCGGCATGTCGCAAGCGAAGCAATGCGGACGAGCTAAAGGCGCCATGTTGTTGGGTCCCGAGGCGATTACAAGTCAGCTGCATATCGCACCCCTAGCATTGCTGTGTAATCGTTTCAAGACCCAACTAACGCGACGCGCATAGCTCGCACACACAGCGTTGCTCGTAGTTGTACGGAAATCCTGACATAAGGGTACACAACCCATTACTCCCAATGCTCCACTATCAATAATGTACAGCGAACGCCCTCCCTTCGGAAAATGTGTAATATGACTTCGGGTCAAACCTGCGCGTCAGTGATACAATATTAATTTTTCAGTTGACCTGTCTTTTCTCATCGCTGGCCTTGGTTCTGGTCATTCTCTATATTGGACCGGCACTGGAGTATCTTCCTCAGTGCATTCTGTCGACTATGATCATTGTATCACAAAGAGCAATGTTTGCCAAATTCGCTGAACTTCGAGAACTTTGGCCAGTGTTCAAAGTCGATTTCGTGAGTGCTTATAATTGAGTACAGTACCTTCATCTTGTAGACCTCTTGCTCGCATTCCATATCCTGGATACTTCTTGAACCCGAAATCAAAGAATGAAGAATTTTGACACAGCTTACTCTTTCAGGGTTTGCATCACGCTCATTTGCTAAGGCCATCCCCGAATTTTCAGCTGTCTCCCTATCATATATGTCAGAGAACTTTTTCTGATCTGAAGCGAACACGGTTTCCTCTAACTACAGTTTTTAGAAGGCGTTGATACTTGCCGCCGTTCTGTGCACCCTGCAATGGTCATAAGCCTTCGCACTACCTTTCACCATTTTTGTAGAGTACGCTTTCAAAATAAAGATCAGAAACAAGGAGCGAGAGCGAGAGAGAAACAAACGGTACGCCATGAAGATGCGATTAAATAGCCACTGGGTTCCACTAGAAGTGGTTCTGATATTATTTAGACTCATCTTTTGGCCATAAATCTCACACTGAAAACAGTAACTCTCTTCGGATACCTCTGTCGTGCAGATGGAACAATTCGCCTAAATAAATCGTGTGCTCAACCTTCGACCTTTAGAGGTAGCCACGGCATATAATGATCATGAGCGTTTCATCGGCATATAGGGTGTCCCAAAATTATGGGCGCCAATGTATTGCAATATTTTGTTGGGGTCAATAGAGTGAATGAAAAATTAGCTCATTCATAACTTTTCTCATAACTTGTGTATCAAGGCACAGCAGTCATATCATTTGTTGTCCTGCTCCAACAAGGATACGAGCTCGAAGTCTCCTTATCACTCAACCGCCCTTGGCACGCAAGGTTTCCCATACACTCCTCCCAAAATTTTTCCCAGGGCTACCTTATGTGACTCCAGACTAGGGTGGCTGACTCGTCAGACTTAGCTTCCAGTTGAGAACCCGGTAGAAGATCAGTGGAGTTAAGTTGTGGGAGGTTTGCGGACACCTAGGAAAGTGATGAATTCGAACAGATCGAGTCGGCAGCGCTCCTGAATCAGTTTGATTCTCTAAATTAGAGCGCCTTGCCACCAAACTCACCAAGTATTGTTACGAAGGACTAGTGAGGCCAATGCTTCATCATGTCGAACAGCGTGTTCTTCATTGTTCACTTTCCCGCAAGCTTTGTGCCGAAATCGACGGAAACTAACAGTGTGTCATCATTGAACTCCAAATCACTACCGGAAGCCGCTTACAGGTATCCAAACGTCCTATCGGCATGGTGTACCCTAGCAGACGTTGTTGACCACGATGGCTTGCCTTTATCGGTTGAAGCCGTGAAAATTTTTTTGTTCGTACAAAAGTACGGTGAGATGCGTGTCACCGTTGAGGCAAATGACCGCGAAGTGTATTTGAAATAGTTTGAAATCTCAAAAATATCATGAGCTTCACCCCTACAAGTACGCACCCTGGTAGAAGAAGATTCTGCGCACCCAATAAGCAGCAAATGAAAAAAGCATTGACACAATTTGTATGGAGGATTACAGAGAAACATGAAGAACATGTAGAATGCGTAGGTACATATATGAGGTCAACGATGCTATGCTGCGCACGGTCGGTGACTTATCTGAAGCGAACAATCACAGCAATTCTGATTGAAAGGCGAAGTAGTCACTATCGCTTTATGTGCACAATAACTTATTTTCAGACTATATGGTTGATGAGCATGATTCTGACGGTCTGTTTCGATATGGGAGAGGGCCTACTTCTTGCTACAGGATTCGCCGTATTGACAACCATAATACGGATGCAGAGGTGCCTCCGGGCACTGGTTGGTCAGGCCAAGACACGCGAATGGGTGAAATCGTCGGGACACGGGTGCCTACGCTCCTTCGCGCGGAGTCTTCACAATGGAAAGTGTGAGGCATTTATCGCGCGCGGTCGCCCAGACCAATGGGTGTGGTGACTCAGTTCGAGTGTCCTGGCCCCCACCTGCCCTATTTGCTTCTTAATTTGTGTGTGTGTTGGAGTGAGGTATAAATCTGTCGCGCATATTGTCTTGTATCAAACAGTTTCAGACCTAAATGGCACTTTCTCTCTCGCGATTCTGATTCTGAGAGCTTCAAAGAGACAAAAAAGAAACATCTGGAATTCGTGGGAGGAAACGTTTGCGTGTTTCGCATGGATGCACCACTGATATTTACAAGTGTCGATCGATTCACGACGGTTTGTAGAGATTTTTTTCAAATATCGATCGCATCTGCCAAACAAAGTTACACAAGAGTTCTCAATTTTCGCATGTAATATTAAGTGTGGGTAACAGTATCATGTGGTACTGCCCACATTTCGTATTGGCGGCCGTGCTCTCGCCCTTAAAGGCAGCTTTCGCGAAAATCCGGATGAAAAGTTAAGGAAGTAGTGAATATGAAAGCCGAGATGTCTAGTAACAGGACGGTGGAGAAAAAACGGATGGAAATGGCCAAAAACTCGAGAAGTAGGACCTCTTCCCACCGTTGGTTCTAGGCGCGGACGACCTTTCCGTCAAGACGCGGGTAGTCCGCATAGGTTTTCCACTGGCACTACCGAGACGTAATCATGAAGGGATGTTCGGAAATGCGACAGCATCTATTTTCATGCGGTGGCTTCAAGCTAAAAGTGAGAAAGCGCGATGCGATACTTTCAGTCCTGCCGATTTCCTTGACCAACTATACCTTGACCACCCACTAATCACGTCGCTAGGAGGCGGGCTGCCCTTGTCCAAGGCGGCTTGCCCTGACGAGGCCGCCTCCGCCACAGCTGAAGGGGGCGCCTTTTGCGGGGGATTTCGCCATAGATCGGCCTTTCAGCCCCGTAATTTTAAAGTGCATGCCTTCTTTTGGCGTTCCCTGTCACCCATATTATCGCGAACACTGTCTTTAAGCGGCATGGTAAATGATCTTTCCTGTGGTCCCTGTCACGCTCAGCGCTGCCTACTAGTTTGCCTAACCCCCCCTCCTGGACTGACTGTATAAATTCCTTTTTTAGGCAGTATGGCAATGTGTGAAAACGTTTGAGCGTTCGAAAGCGGAATCCTTTGTGACAATCGATCAGATGAACTCAGCTAACACTGACGATATTTTTGAAAAGGTTCACGTTTGCAATTTCTAATTATTCTGCCCTATTCAGCACATGTCATTCAGTACATGTCACAATTGACGAAGCGGCACTGTAAAGCCGTTAACTGGAAACTGGAGCAGGGATTCTGATAAAGTAAGGGCAAAAATGCTATCGAGAGAAACGTTGGCTCAAATACAGTGGTGGGGATAATCTGGATAACGAGGAGTTTCCGAAATGAGTCATCTTAATGGAAACTGGGATTCTATTTATTTTATATGTATGCTGTGAAATGTCTGGTGGAAGTACTCTAAGGCTTTGGAAGAGGCGTGGTTTTTGACAGCTCATGTTGAGTCTCAGAGAAAATAGGTAACGTCAAAAAAGGAACGGCCTTCTAGCATGGTCCCCTTTCTCCGTTGATTCTAGAGGAGAGCCACGGTAAGAGGGAGCGAGCCGTGTTCGAGAGGTTGCCCCTTTTTAACGTTGCTTTCTCCTTTGAGAATCAAATAAGGGACCTTGTTTCGCGATTATTAGTATTCGACTGTTTCCTTCCGTTTTCCTTCACTTTCGTGCTACTGAGCTCCTCGACTTTTATTAGGTTGTAAGGAAAGTTCTGGCCGCTTTTTCGCAATCACAAGATAAATTTAAATATCAGAGCGCGTCAACATGAATCAGCTGACATATTGTGCTCGTTAGATAGAGAAAAAGTTGCTCTTTCAGAATATATGTTTTATTTGGAATGCCACAAGGTTTTCAATTTATTAGGGAAGTTTTAAAGTGCTGCGAAAATGGCACTTTTAAGATGACTTCACTTCAAGAGTTCTTGTTTAGCCGAGTCCCAGCGAAGGTGACCACAAATGTGAATACTGCAAGAGGAGGGGGTGTATCACTGGATGGAACACATTGTCTCCGGTTTCAGAAGTGCAGAAATGAGGACGAGCTGCTCGAATTTTCAATTGATCAAATCGCTTTAACTAAAACGGCAGAAGGCGATGAGCGTCCATATTTGCAGGGGATATCCACAAGTATTGGCCCTCAACAAGCAACCTTAGCTGACCACCTCAAGTGGCCTTGATTTGGAAAAATCCAAAAAAATGGGTGCCGCGGGACCCCCCACGGCAGTCATGCGCAAGCGCATTTTTCACAAATCCTCTTCCACTAATTGAAGCAGTTGCAGGGTGAGGCCCTTACTCGTCTATCATGTTCATCAGATCTAGCGCTAACTATGCCCCACTTCCCAAAACATCTGGCCAGCTCCTTCAGTAGCAGTGTGTTCAGAAAGAGTGGCGATTTGAAGTCGACTTTTTTTCATTTCGCGCAATATAAATTATCAGCCCTTTATCAAATTGAGATGTGTAGGTATGCATATTGTTGCCAAGAGTGTGGCGAATCTAATGGTGCTCACTCTGTGAGAAAAGATGCACTCTGAGCCGAGTTATGATCTCTCGAAGTTGAAATTTCAAAAACCGGCCAAAACTTTCGTTACAACCTAATACATTCGATGATCCTTTCATATTTGATCAGAATGACCTATGTATATGCTGTGGGTGGGAATTGCGTACAATGACGTAAGGAGAGAAGCAACCGTGTCCTGGGAGTATTTTTACCAGTTTCTCCACTCAGACAAATTTGTTTTCGGATTGTCTTCATTTTGTTTGATAGACCTCGACGTTTTCAGTTCATTGGTTAAAGATAGCGTTTTGCATGCATTCATTTAATTTCCGTGCTTTGTACATATCACTCTACGAAGAATGCAGAACAAGAGTTTTGAACGTCCCAAGTTCACTAGGTTCTCTTTTTTGGATACGGATTCGAAAGCAGTGGTGGGGGAAATTCGGACGAATAGCGAGAAATGTAGTAAATGCAGAAGTCGAGATGTATAATAATACGTGGGTGAAGAAAGTGAAATGGAAATGGCTGAAGACTCGTAGGACCTTCTCCCACCGTTGATTCCCGAGGCGGACGACCATTCCGTCAAGAGGCGGTTAGTCCGGACGCGTTATACTTTGGCATGTTGCCAAGTCGTGACACGAAGGAGTATACGGAAAAATGAAATCATCTGTTTTCTGGAGTGAGCTTCAAGCTAAAATTGAGAAAGCGCGCCGCGATACCTCCAACCCTGCCGCATCTCCTTAGCCACTCTGACCGTAGCCAGTCAGGAATCACGTCGCCTGGAGGCGGAGTCTTGCATTCAGAGGCGTCAGCTGTTAATGATTACGCCGTATCTACAGCTCGGTGACGCGCTTTTTGTTGGGGATTTCGTCATAGATAGGCATCCTAGGTCCCTAGTTACCATTCGAGTGACTTTTTTAAGAATTTCCCAATAACCACATTACCCATAATGCTGTATTTAATGACTCATTTAAATGGAGTACTGCTGTGCTAAGATGTTTGATGTGATATAGAATTGTGGTGGATGGTTCTAGAAGAAAATTTGCTCGCTTATCACTGCGCAGATTGCAAAAATCGGGTTTGCGGTCTTTCTACTTCGTTTTACATTTTCAAAGAATGATCTTTCTGCTTCCTCTTTACATTTTCATGGAATGATGCAAATAAGAATGATACATAGCTAGGAGATGGAACGGGTGCGTGCGAAACCCTATCATGAAAAAATAGTGAAGTGAAATTATTGAGTTTTGTCCAGTGAATTGGAACAGGGTTGAAAACGAATCTAACTAGCTAGTTACAAGCTACAAGATACAAGCTCCTTACGCGATTGCACGCAGTTCCCACCTAGTGCAGCCATATCGCGCGCGAACTTCGCACTCCTCACGCCGCAACGCGAAATCTCGACATAAGGGTACACACACGAACGACCGCCACCACTGCCTTCAGAGGTTGAAGTGACCGCTTGTTCTTGTACTTCGTCACTTAATTCAGTGGCGGTAGTGAGCTCGGAATTAACTCAAAAAATGGTTGTTAAAGGAATCGTCCACGGAAAATGAGTTTTTGTGTTACCCATATATTTATGTTGTATTTGCCTAATGTTGGCCTCATGCAAAATTTCACGCGAAAAAATGTGAATCTGGCTGAGATACAGCACCACAAAGTGCGGTTCCAGTGGGCGGGGCCTCCGTGTGAAAGCCTCGTCCCGTCTTCCGCCGGCGTTGGGAATGGAGAGTGGGACTGTTTACGTAACCTTCTGTTCCTACAATGCGTCTGAGACCACGGCGGACGCGGTACGAGGCTTTTACACGGAGGCCCCGCCCATTGGGACCGCACTTTGTGGTGCTGTATCTCAGCCAGATTCACATTTTTTCGCGTGAAATTTTGCATGAGGCTAACATTAGGCAAATACAACATAAATATATGGGTAACACAAAAACTCATTTTCCGTGGACGATTCCTTTAAGGTACCGTCATCTGATCCGCGGCATAAAGTCTTAGTCTCATGTTAACGGTTCAGTAGGACATATCCGTACAACTTTACGATGAGATCACATAAGGGCCTCCTGCTGATAGAGGGACAAATTTCAACTTTTAGAAGGCTCGTGCAGCTTCTAATGGTATAGCTAAGGAGGATAGATGTCGTTTAGTCATAGACTGCAGTGGATTTCCTTACGTGGACTACCTTGGCTTGACTACACTGAAAACGGTATGCGTGACTGCTTGTTAAGGATGTTCATTACTTCGTACAAACCATCCGAAAATCTCGTTCGAATTACGGACTAGATTTAGAATCCTAAATAACTCACCATTGCAGGTTGTTGCCGATCTACTTGCCGCCAATGTTCAAACCTACTTAGTAGTACAAAAAGGTAACCATGACATTAAAGAAACATTCTATGCTGTTAAAGGGAGCACAGTATCTTGATCATAATCGGTGGAAGAGCACAGGGTTGCGTTAGGTCACACAGCCAGGGGTATTCAGGTATCTGGTCGAAACGTCCCTGCTCTCTTCCACCGATCAAGGTACCTCCCACCTCTTGAAGTGTGTGGAATCTACTTCTCAGAAAACACTAGCTCTTCCCTCTGCTCATAACTCCTTGAGGAAGGCAAGTTCCCAGATGTTTTGTTAAGTGGATGTGATTTGGCTGTACATGAGACTGCACCGATTCTCTCATCACTCTCAACTTGCAACTTCCCAGCTGGCGAAGTTTTTAGAGCTTTCCCTCCCGATCCCCTTCAGCCTCAGGGCACTGCATAAACGCCGAAAAATACGTCGTTTTAAAGGCACTTTCCGCGATAAGAAAATGACCATAATCGGGGTCAATAATGAACGCAGAGCCGCTAATTAACTCAGTAGCACTGAAAAAACTAGCAAAAAAGGCCAAGAACCTTAGAAATGGGAACCTCATCCCCAGAGGCCTCAGACGAGAACCGTTCCGTGGAAGTGGGCGTCCGGACGAGCTGTCCGAAACTTGGCTTCTTGCCACTTTTTATGTTTCGGTCGAAAATCAATCACTCAGCTGATTTCTGCTCAGCTGTTGTGTCTGTTTTTATTTTTTATTATTTATTATTGTTTATTTATCATTTGTCTTTGGTTTTATAATATGGGGTTTTGATTCACCATGTGAAAACATACCAACACCATATACTTCCATTTCATGTTACACTTTGTAGCTTGATTTATACTGCATCATTTGCTTCACAATCTGAGCTGTGAAACATGATTCTACGTTGGTAGGACCCCCTCTGAACACTAGATAAGTCCACATTTATTGAAGTCCTTAGATTTGGTTAACACAACTCACAAGGGTGTACACTCATGACAATACCATCAACTAAAGCGATCAGAAAACACGATAGCAAACGGAAACTGCATCAACCCTCGAATCTCAAGTTGATGTGCCCCATGTGAGGGGAATGGGAATAAAGCGCCACCGCGAAAAATATAAAAATTAGGAGCACGAGTTTTATATTTCCACACTATATGAAATTATCACGATAATCTACGCCACCTGAGAAGCACAAACATGAACAAAGCGTCGCTAGGATAAGATTAGTGTACCGAAATGAAATATGAAATAACATGAGAGCAACTCAGGTAGAAACCAACACAATATGAGGCGCACACAATAGTTGCATGCAGCCGCGTGAAAATTGCCAAGGGTAATTAAAGAAAGCTATTTACATATAAAACAGCACAATTATTTGTGATCGGTTACACAAGATTTGCACTCGAGAGCTTTGATAAAAAACTTCAAAAGTGACCCCATCCATACTGTATTGCGATGATGATTTTCGTATTGACTGACAACTTCTGCAGCGATAGCGGTTGAATCCATGTGCCGTAACTTATGGTAGAGCTCTTCATTATGGTGTAGAGGGTTACCCTATCTATAAAAAGGAATGACTATGGAGATGAACTCAGAAAGTAAAAAATGTTTTACCTGACCTGTACCGGTCATACCTGCTTTTGACAACAGAGCAGAGGTTCTGACCACAATCGAGACACATGGTTGAGAAGTTGGCTGCATTTTCATCTAGTGCATTTGTAGGACACCTGAGGTCACAATTAATAAATGAAAAATGAAGATTTCTTTTGAAGTTGGGATGACATACGTGAAAGCTGAAGTAAGTGGATGACTTCACTAAATTCGTGAGGAAGGTGCAGGGATTGTGTAGCTCGAATAGGCCGACACAGAATCGAGTGTGCAAAGGCGGCAAAGATCTGTAAAGATTACCATGAATTCACAATTTGATAAAGTGAGAAAGTGTCTTGCACTTCTCATTCATGAACAAGATGGCGAAACATGGATGCCTTGTCGATCTTTCACTGTCTAAACAGACCCGGGGCTCAGCGAGACCTCCAAATACTCCATAGATTAGCTAGAAGTTCAGGATATCCCGGAATATCACATCAGAATAAGTTTACGCGATTTCTTATGATGCACTGTTGGTGGTTAAACGTTCAACCAAGTTGCTAATCTTGGTCAGAATTTTGTGAGGTCAGGGGAGTTGATGCACGCTAGATCTTAGTGTTCCAATACAATCCTAGCACGTATTCCACCGCTAGATTTTTTTGAGACCACATCCAGCAAACCATCATGTTCAACTACCTCAACACCTCATTTGGTTTCTCGTGCTGGTTGTTCATGACCACTTTGCGAGTACTCATTCGCGCAGAAACACAGACCACGGAAAGAAGTTTCCGGAACAATAAAGTAAATTCACGCAAACACATGTTTCACACTCGGTAGGATGCAAAGAGCATGAAAATCTTGGAAGAAGCAAACCACGAATTACCTTTGCTAATAAATGCACGCGTCGCGCTATAGAGTTGCTGAATACTCCACTCTAAGGGTAGCTGGCCAAGTGATCCTGTGTGATGTAAGAATGTAGAAAGTCGACCTGCTTGAACAGCAGTCAGATTTCCGCCAACACCTAAACCGCGAATGCAAATAAAGTTGCCGAAATTTAACTAGAAAGACGAGACACCTACCATTGATCACTGGCTGGAATATGGCAACATTAGGATACTGGCGCACAACATTCTCTAAAATAATACCACTCCCACTGATCATTAACATGGAGAAAATGATAGGGGACCATCCGGTATTCACTACCTGAAAATAATTGTAAAAGACCTCATGACGGTGAATCTGCTGGTGCAATTAAATGAGAATTGAAATTTAAATAACATGAGAAAGAAACAACATATATTCAAGCGGTGGGAGAATAAGAGGTGCAACAGAGAATGAGACAATGGAATCATTAGAAAAAGATAATCATGACTCGGAAAAAAGAAAAGGCCATCATGATTCGGGAAAAAAGAAGCCATTAGTCTTTGAAAACGAAATGACAAAAAAAAAACTGGCACACACATAGCCTGAAAATCTGACTATCTCTCTCGCCCCTTCATCACGGAGAGCAAGGCGAATCCAAACAGGAGCTATCAACATTAGTATTACTACGATAGCTGTATTTAACCATGATTCCGTTAAATGAGCGTCAAGAAATATGCTATCAAACATTGATGAACAGCCAGTGTCGTTAGATCGCCTACAAACAGAAGAAAATCCGGAGAATACTGACTGTATGGAAAAATGAAAGCAAAGACAAAAACTAACCAACAAACAAACTAAACAGCTAGAAGAAATCAGCTGATATATGTCAATAAGTTCCAACGACATTCCAAACAACAATGGGTGAGCAAATAGCGACATCCCGTTTTCTGGAATGTCGTTGGAAAAAGAAACGTCCACTGCCGGGTGGGGTCGCCAATTGGTGGGCGGGGTCCCAGTTGCCTCCCGCGGGCTTTGCGCTGTCAGGAGGGCTCGTGGCGCCGCACCAAAGGTACAGCCGCGCCATTCATCCGGGGGTCTATCGGCTGCGGCAGGGTAACTAGTTGGTAACATTATCGCGGAGAGTGCCTTTAACTCTTCACTTTATCCCGTCAATTTTTATTTATTGAAGGTGACCTGAGGAAATTGTTTGAAGTTACTGACTTCTACGAAATTGTGGGAAGAGATCGAGTGTTCGAGAAATTGGACCGTGCAGTGAAGCAAGCCGAGGAAAGCCATCAGTTAGTTCGTTTATGAAAGCGTCTTTAAGAAGCAGAAATACATGAACGGACCCTCACCTCCATCACTTCATCACTACCTATATCATCAAAGTAAACTGGGGAAGAAGATTTTTGAAAACTGCTTTACTTCGGAGTAAATATTATGACGACCTGGGGTCACGCCCCTGAAAACTTATTTGACCCTTCGGTACCCAAATGGGTGTTTTGAGTGTTGACCGCTTGACAAAGCATTACCGTAATGAAAGGAACGATGGTGCCAAAACTTCTTTCACAGGTGTATGTGATCGATAAACGTTTCCTACTAGTAAGCATTAACAACATTAACACGTATGCCTGGAAAACATGGAGTGCGGGTTCGGATCTCGTCCGAGACCGAAGCTTTTGCCTAACTTAGTATACTTGGTACAAATTTCCAACAAAGATTTCATTTATAATATGTCACCAGATTTCAATGCGACTGCCTTTGGTTAAGCACAATGCTGAAGACCCAAAGGAAGCATCTGCCATGGATCACAGACGATCGCCGCTCAAATTGTTCCATGCTGCCGTAGGTGTAGTCATAAAAGAATCGGGTGAATTGAGAGGGGAAATGAAGGTTGAGCACTACAAGATGCTCGAAACGGGATAGACGAATATACTGATTTCCTCGCTGTTTCTGGAGGCGTTTCATTGAGGCGCTAGGGCAAAGTTCCGAATTCCCGCAAATCTGACTATATCCGCACTAAAGCCTAACGATAGAAGTGAACCAACAATGAATGAGAGGCACCCACATCCTTAGATATATCTCACCTCTGGATCTATTGGGATGAGTTTGAGCACGACGGAGCCCCGGCCCACGAGGCGAGAGAGCACGGCGGAGCCCCGGCCCACTAGGCGAGAGAGCACGGCGAAGCCTCAGCCCACTAGGCGAGAGAGCACGGCAGG
This sequence comes from Trichostrongylus colubriformis, assembly GCA_963978905.1. Taxonomy (NCBI): domain Eukaryota; kingdom Metazoa; phylum Nematoda; class Chromadorea; order Rhabditida; family Trichostrongylidae; genus Trichostrongylus; species Trichostrongylus colubriformis. Next base: position 22,402,396 of record OZ022261.1, on the reverse strand, counting down.
ACCCCGGCCCATGAGGCGAGATTCTATTCTATTTATTACATGAGGTAAACCCATGTGACAATGAAGTCAAAAAAGGAAAGTAAAATCAAATCCTGGCCAATCAAACCCGTATGATAAGAGTTAGTTAACAAGCACTGAACAACATATATGATAACAAAACATGTAAAAAAATTAGTCAACAAACATTGAACAACATGTAAAAATGCATGGCTTAAGCAGTATGGAGCGAAGTGAATGAATTGAATGATTACACTGGAAAAAAAATTTCGAATATACCCTAGGAAGTTAGATACTTATCCAATGCTGCCTTAAACGAATTTAATTTCCCTGTGACCACTCCTAACCTGAGCAGTCTATTGAACTCATTGCAAGTTCTGTTTACAAAGAAATGATGTCTAACATTGTATTTAGCGCGGCGAGCATAAATTTTCACGGAACCTCCCCTAGTTTTGGAGCCTTTGACTGCTAGAAAAGTGTTCGATTTGAGTGACCGTAAAAAATTTTGAAAAAAGTAATTAAGTCGAATTTCTTCCTCCTGAGAGCTAGAGTCTCGAGGCCGAGGTTAGCGTTGCGCACACTGCAGCTAGGTATCTGATGGTAATTGGACCCTACTGACCGAAACTTATACTGATAAGTTCTATCGTTACACGTCAAGGCTGTCAAGTAGTCAGTACTCTTGCCGCACACTGTACTATAGAATTGGATTTTTATTTTAGAATTACATCTGAGTTGTGCACAAAATCCCCCGACCTTTTGTGCGACGTGTACAACAGGGTACTCGAATCGGAATAGTCAAACGCGGAGAAGATGACGGTACGCTCTTGCGCTTCTGCGCTCCACAGTGGAAGCAGCAAAGTATTTTTCGCGCGTGGTAAGCCAATCCAAATCTTATACTGCACACCTCGCTTTGCAGCGCCTTTTACCCACAACGGTCCTCGAAAATGTGTTTGATATGTTTTCTGCCAGTCCGGCCGTTCGCTTCGATCTTGCTACAATTTGGTTGCCTTACAGAAACTGTATTACTATGAGTGAAACTTGAGAAAGAAATCGAAAAGGTTTCACAAAGTGAAATTCGCGCTGAACGTAGAAGGGTTGAACGTGTCTCTGCCGACAGTAGAGTGCGTGAGTGGTCTTAGGGGTTGCATGTCGAAGTTAGAATTATCATTCTAGTCATCCCACGTGTTGGGGTTCAAAAATCGGACGGCGTAGAATATTGACTGTTGTTCATCCTACAAGAATAGAAATCTTTTAGGTTCGGTGAAGTCAGCAGTTACAGTAAAATCCCCGATGGGCTATCTGAGAAGGGCAGCGCGAGGGATGATTTGATCGACTAGTGACTATGAAATGGATGTGTTAGCGTCTGTGACCCCTTCGTTTTATGGCCAAAACACAAGTTGTTCGGACGAGCTGCCTTTGAACTAATGCCATGTCGTGGATCGTGTAATTATTGAATTGGAGGCTAGTTTCTCGCGTTTTTCATTGGAAAGAAACTTCCATAATTAGAGTAACAGTGAGATTTCATTCAAACGAGCTTTTTCTATACGACAAGAATACGCAGAAACCTTTCCTGTGCATGGCGAAGGCAACCAAAACTACTCAAGAAGCTGCGCAGTGGTATAAGGATGGCACAAGTGGGAGGAGATAGCTCAAGTACTGACAAATGCTCAAACCACAAAACAATTGCTCATCAGTTTTCAGGGGCGCTGACCTCAGGACTTGCGTATGCCCTAGGTCTTACCCCCCCCCCCCTCCCACAACCGTGGCACGGCCATGCTCCTGCCTTCCCATCGTTGCTCGGTCATGGACGGGGCCTTGAGGGTAGGAACTCAAATTGAATTATCGTTCCATGGTAAGTGCGTCAACGCGCGTAACAGGAGCTCTATTGATTCAGTTGTAAGTTGGTAACGCTCGAAGATACATATGTGGGCACAACGAGCTCCGTCAACCTGACCCTGTTCAGTTGTCCTCACCACTGTTTGGCCTGACCAAGTCCCTTCAAATGAGCCTTGCAATGCGAGTTGCGTCACACATAGTCTGCTCGAATCCCTGATGTTTATTCGTGGTGAAAATACCTACTTTTCTAGATACCCAGATCCTCCCTTACAAGGGAAGGGTTTCAACTTCACATGGAACTTTGAAATGGGACCCGGATGGATCGATAGAGCTCCGAGCACTGATTATAACTGTGGGAACCGAAATTGCAAAATGCCATTCTGAAGCGAGTTACGAGGGGTCAAAGTTCGCCTGTGATATCTCATTGGCGAGGCACTTTGCCATCAGCACGACCGTTGCAAAGCTAGCATCGACCACCGTGGCTCACTGCTAGTGCTCTGCATCTGCAAGATAGGGGCTGTGGGATTGCTACCCGCCGATACATTTGCATTTTCTGTTATTGTCAGGAAGTGCTTCTCCTCCACCTCTGGACATTTTCTTGTACTGGTACCTATGACAATCACCATTTACTGTGCCACTTTATTTATAACTACTAACGTGACTCACAAGGGGAGGATACCACGTCGAAGAGACTCCCGTACTACACGAATTAGGCATTGTTGCGTAAAAAGATCATGATATTTGCGCACAGGGGGTCGAATTACACCTCTGTGCAAATTTTCAGCCAAATCCAGTTTTTGGTCCAACTTCGGAAAATAAGGGGTGGCCAGGGAATAAAGTGACAGTTTTTGAATTTACTTCTGCAAAAAATCCTGCAACGTGAACAAGAAAACCTACACATACCTGTTACACTTGTCCACTAAACGTACGTGAAGCGTTAAAGGCACATTCCAGGATTATCAGGATATCATATCTCCTGCCGTGGATGGATAGTTCGACCCAAGCCACGTAGGCTGTACCTTTACCGGGGCGTGGGTGTCAAATCCTGGAGCGTGCAGAGCCAAAGAATCCAGCACAACAGCTCGGCCCCGCCCACCCCAGCCGGAGATCTGCCTTTACTCTTCGACTCTTATCTATGACATAGGCAGACCAGCTACTAGCCAAGATCTTGAAATTCAGTAAAGCAATCGCCTCGTGAAGTAAACCCACTACTGAGTGACCTGACCCCACACTAGACACCGGAACACTTGCAGCACACTCCCGGCTGGGGTGGGCGGGGCCGAGCTGTTGCGCTAGATTCTTTGGCTCTGCACGCTCCAGGAACTGACATCCACGCCTCGATAAAGGTACAGCCTACGTGGCTTGGCTCGAACTATCCTTCCACGGCAGGAGATGTGATATCCCAGTAATCATGGAATGTGCCTTTAAATAGGAGCATTTTCTCGGCAAGGGTCAACGACTGCTCCTTTGTTCAATGTGTTGCCACTCGATAACCCGTGAAGTTCTCCAAAATTTAATCAAATTCTCGAAGTGGCTAAAAACTTGTCCCTTAGGGTAATTTGATTTCCTTAACACGGAAATTACACTGGTTTTGTACGAGAACTTTTTCTCGCGCGTCACGGCTTCCGAACGTACCATGTAATAGCTTTATGCAACCAGGTAAACCTCCATAACCCACTTCAGAGAACCTTTGGCAGATATTGAACATACGTTCCAAATCAGCGTCCAAAATCGCATCGAGTGAAATTTGTCTCTTTGCAAATGGCCACTTCGAACTGGTTTCCCTCCCTTGTGAGTACGTCAGTAGTTATTAATGAAGTAGCAAAGTAAACGATGGGTGCGATAGGTATCATTACAAGGAAACGTTCAGAAGTGAAAGGAAGCACTTACTGACAATGAAAGACAAAATGCAAAAAACTTCACCGGCTGGAAGCAAAGCCTCGACCCTTACCCTGCAGATCTAGAACACTATCAGTGAACTATGTATGGTGGCCGCTACTTGCTCAGCAACGGCCGTGCTGATGGCAAAGTGTCTCAATGAGATATCACGGGCAAACTTTGACCCCTTCTAACTCGCTTCAGAATGGCACTTTGCAATTTTGGTTTTCACAATTATAATCAGTGTTCGGAGTTCTATCGATCCCTCCGGGCTTCATTGCAAAGTTACATGGGAAGTTGAAACCCTTCCCTTGTTAGTGGGCCGTCACAATTAACAAGCTATGTTCGCAGTGCAACTGTATTTCCTACCAAGCTGTCGAATTGATTAACATTTATAGGTTGGCCAGGAGCGAATCAATGGATGGGCTCAGAAGAAAACAAATGTTATAATCACGATGGTTACGCCATCATGCGATGGCCACTTGATGTGGAGATTCAAACAGTCTCCCACTCATCGCTACTCTTTGGTTGTAAAACCAATTTTTTTTTTGATTGAAGAATGATAATCCAATGATGCACGATCATTTAAATGAATGAAGTCCATTATTTATGCGTGTTTTCGGTTTATGCATTTTCTATCATCACGAAAGATTATTTCATCCAACTCCACCGATCGTTCCGCTGCGTGTTTTGATTACAATAAAATCTGGTAGATAAGTCCGCCCTCAAGTGTGTCGCGCGCGGCAGCGGCGGACGCAGGCGCAGTCTTCAAAGAACACAGGATCGCGATGCACCTTTCATACCTAGAAACGACAGAATTGTAGAGAATATTCATTCAGCCTTATTTCTAATATCTAAAAATACTACGTATCAAAATCTTCTTCAACCCATTGGCGACTGTGTGACACGACGTCGTGTCACACCATGTTGGCCGCGTGGGACCGTGTGACACGATGTTGTGTCACAGTCTTGTAACTTATATTTTGAGCTTCAATTCAAACTTTTATTTGATCTTTTCTTTACTATACATACCTCATATATAAAGGTTTTCTATACAGAGCATGGTCCAAGAAAATAACTTTTGATTGTTGAATTATTGAGCTTCTAAATAAAGGGGTAAATAAGGTTCACTGACCACATTTTTTATGGTTATTCTGGAACAATCAAAACAAAAAGTGTCTGCATCTGCTGCAACGGGTACGGACTCTTCTGGCATGAAATGCAGTGTATATGCGCCCTTGAATTTTGTACATTTCTTTATAGCAGCTAACGCACCGCCTGCGATCATTCGCCTTACTCTCACATAACTCTTCGAGTCTGTGAGTGGGGGTATTAATACATGTTTCAACGCAATGCAGTAATGATTCTACAAGCTCGACTTTGTAACCACTCAGTTTTCTTGCATTCATCTTAGTTTTACAGTAGAGAATCCAGGGTTGATCACCGCAGTCTGTGCCAAGAAATGAAAGAAAAGCCTGATGTACCACTTGGTCTTCTTTTCACAAATGCTGTGTGAGACGCCATTTGGTCGCTCAAATCCACTTTCCGGTAGAGTCTATCGATACTTTGATTTAGTTCACTTTGATCACTGGCATTCATTTTTACTCAGAAGGGGAAAAGCTTGCTACAAATGTGGTCCATATTATTATCATGAAGACAGGTGGGAACATAATTGTGCGAAAAGATGAAAAATGATAGCCAAAAAAAGGTGTCTCTGTAGGACCGCGTGACACGACGTAGTGTCACACTCGGAGCGTGGGAAAATCCCGCGCGGTCCCACGCGCCAGACAAGTGTAAATGCCGCGGTCGCCAATGGGTTAACCCGTGTAACAATGATCATTTATCTTGAATTTTCTACGCAATCTCCATTTCATCGTCACAAACATCCATAACATAAAAACACTTGAGCATCAAGTTCTCCCAAACACCTGAATGACTCTACCTTTATATGAAAAGATGACGAAAATAGCAAGAAGGATGAATAACTAACTGGGTTGTCGGTACACAAGGGTGCGTTAAGTCCAGTGCTCTACGTGGATTTATCGATGAAATCCTACGTAAACAATTTATTATTTTTCCCTTATGCTGCTTATCCTAGTTTGTTCAGGCATTTCAAATGGCTCGATGACTGGAAGGAGGGCTTACATCAGGTGCAAAAACTTGACGCGGCAAGCAGAAGCGCGGTTGCAGGGGAAAGATAAGGTGAAAGACGTATGTTTGCGGGGCCTTGTGCACCATTATCATGACAGAAATACGGAAACGTTTCTATCCAACCGCTATTTTATCGTCAAAACCATCGTTGCATTGATACCCCGCTGAACAATGATTCTCCTCTCACTCGTTCACTTTCCTGTGCCCACTGTGAAATTTCCATGTTCACCTTTCGTACGACCTAACTTTACTTGCTACTCGCTTTTATATTAGGTGTTGCAGAATAAATGGCCAAAACATAACTGGTCATAATTTCGCTCAGACACAACTTTATTTGTCGAAATAAAAACCATTCAAATCTACAGAATTTTGCCAACGATCTGGTGAGGAAAATATGCCATCGCGATCAAATTCTGGATTGCGAGAATTAATAAAGTCAAGAATGGCATTTTCACCGCACATAGTATAGTATTGGCGAATTTTTTCTGACGCAGGCTTGCATCGAGAACCCGGAAAAAGAGAATCCGTTGGGGATAGGTGTGGGGAATAAGGGGGTGAGGGAGAGTCTCGGTGCCTACTGCATCACTTTTGCTGGGTGCGCAATACGACGCAAAACCCCACAATTCGCAAATCACCCGGCAGAAACTGATGCAGTTAGGCATTGAGACTCTCCCTCACCCCCCTTATTCCCCAGATCTATCCCGACGGATTACCACTTTTTCCGGGTTCTCAATGCAAACCTGTCAGAAAAAATTCGCCGATACTATGCCTGTTGAAAATGCCATCGTGGACTTTATTAATTTTCGCAATCCAGAATTTCATCATCATTGCATATTTTCTTAACTCGATCGTTGACAAGGTCATGTAGATTCGAATGAATTTTATTCCGACCAATAAAGCTGCGTCTGAGCGAAGTTATAATGTTTTTAAAAAGGTGGTCCGTTTTGTCCATTTATTCTGCACACACCTGATATTAACAAATACAATATACAATACAATATAAACTCGTTATTAGTACAATCCACAAATCATAGCTTCTAATTTCCTCCATCTTTTGTTCATTGAAGACTGCGGCTGCCTGTGCCGCGCACGACACCGGCTGTGGGCGGACTCATCTACCAGGCTTAAGGGTTCTTCTTCTACTTCTATAGTAATCAATGCCTGGATTTGTTAATGAACTCCATATCTGAACGAGACAAGAACAACGTCTGCAGTTGTGGATCGATATACTTGTGCGAGGAGAGGACTGTAATACGAAAATGTCGTATAGTGTGCATAGTTCCACTATTCTTACCGTCCATTTCGGTGCGTCTGGCAGGGCGCTGCCTACAGACTTGGATGAACGTGTACCAAACTCTCTCACTCTCGCCACGTACTCTCACTCTCGCCACTCACCCAAGTCCGTAGGCCACGCCCTGCCAGGGGCTCCGAAATGGACTGTACATATAACAATACAATCGCCAATGATCACCGATACTACTGACTATGAGGTTCTGGAAGGAGGTTGTACTTGTATCCCTTCCCGTCTCTACTCATTACCTCTACTTGACGTCTCACCACTCTTTCAACTGACTGACGAAAAAAATTTTCTTCCCTTGAAGAAGTTGTCAAAAATCATCGAATTGTGGCGGAGGAACCGACTTTGGAAAAAGAGCGAGCTGTCTTCTCAAGAAACCAATTGGAGGAGGTTAGAAGGCTAAGTACGAGTACATGATGAATGATCATCTTAGGATAGTGTCTCCATCAATTGCCGGTTTGGTCAGTTTATTGTTGAAAGGCCAACCACTTCGAAAGAGATCTGCTGGATTTTATTTTATGAATTTTATCCGATAGCCTTGGCGGTCTTTCGGTATGAATAGGATAGTGTTTCAATCAATTGCCGATCTGGTCAGTTTATTGTTGAAAGCCCAACCACTTCAAAAGAGATCTGCTGGATTTTATTTTATGAATTTTATCCGATAGCCCTGGCGGAAGAAGTTTTGAATGGGCGGCGTTGATGATCGCTTCAAGGTCTCTAAAAAGTAATATTATTTTACAAGATTTCCCAGTTCCATGACCCCACCGTATGTCCGTATGTAATAAAGATTGCGTCTGCTCGAGAAACATTTTTGAGAGACACGATCCCTTCCCGGTTGACGAATAAGTGGGTATGCTCAAACCGCCACCCCTCCCCCCCTCACCAAAAAACGAAAAATCGGTTACTCGATAATGATATTGCTTCATAGTACGAAGTAGGAATATCAAGCAGAAATTTTTCAATTGGACTAGAATTTTCTCAAAGTAGAAGGTACCGTCATGGAGTATTCGATGAAAATTTCAAAACACGACCTATCACTTTCTATCCCAACATAGGACCCTCCGCCTGGTCATGCTTAGTTCTAGCAAACCCACATTTTACCAAGTCCGAGATAACGCTGTTGCCAACGGAGAGCACATGTTTGCCCACACATACGAGCTTCCACATTCACAAGGCTTCGTTTGATTTTTCTAAAGTGAAGTAAAGTGTTTCTATTAATTGTCAGTTTGGTCAATTTTTGTCATGAGGACCCACTCAATCGCCAGCCCGAAAATCGGCCTAATAGCAACATATCCAAAGATTGGACATGCCTTTTTGCAGAGCACAAAATCGCTCTTGGACGATCTATAATCCTCCGAACGAACTTGAAGATCAGAAAAATTTTCGTCCGCAAAAAGGACATTACTCATGGAATGACCCAGTAGATGTGGTTTATATACATACCACTTGGTTGGCGCACACTACCGTGCGCGAAACACCATGGAAGCTATTAGGTCGATCGGAATTGCTCATTTTCTTGAGGATAGAGTATTCAGTGTACGCTCCGCCCACCATGGTGGGGCCTGATGTGGTTCATGTGTGCACTTTACTTCCTGTCCCATGCCGTACCCTTTCCAAAATTTATTCCATCTCCACGGCTTGTTTTAATGCTACGTCCAAGCTCCGCCCACCATTACAGATGATCCGCCCACTCTGCCCAGGTGTCTTTCATGACTATCGCGAGCCATTCCTGACCCCAATCCATCTTTCCGCCACGTTTGGGGCACTTTGAAGTCCAATTCACAATTTTCGGACCGAAAACGGAACATTTCGCGGCACGCCCCGCCCACCGTGGGCAAGCTTAACCTGGTCCATGTGCAGACTTACTCTTTGTCCCATGCCCTACCCATACCACACTTGTCCTCATCTCCACAGGTCGTTTTTCATATCATACCTAATTTCAAGACAGACGGACGGACGGACGGAGGGACGTACAGACAGACGAAGCTTTTTATATATTGTAGGGATAGTTAATGGGTAGCTGCTGCGTATGCTTATCAACAGCTCAACGGGTAAAATGACTCGGGAACAGGTGCGTGTCGACATTTTGTGAACTGACTACATATTGACTATGCTTTGACAAAGGCACTTGATGAGGGTAGAGCCGTCGATGTCATATATGTAGACTTTTGCAAGGCTTCTGACAGAGTCTCTCACAAAAAGCTGTTGCATAAAATGGAATTCGTGGGCATCCATCCACGCATTATCGCTTGGGTGGAGGCGTTTCTATCTGACCGCCAATTTTCCGTTCATATCAACTCGGTATTTTCAACAGCTAGGCCGGCACCTTGTGATGTTCCTCAAGGCGGAGTCCTCTCGCCCATCCTGTTCAATATATATCTTCATGATCTTATGTCTTCAATTGAACGAGCCGGTGTTGGTGTGTGTGCTTTTGCCATGACATTAAGCTTTACTGCTCCATATCAAATGAAAACGATCACCTTGATCTTCAGACTGCCGTAAACAGGGTTGCTCAATGGTCTGACGTCTGGAGCTTACCTCTATCTGAAACCAAATCAAGGGTCCTCCACCTTGGGAAACACAATAAACATCATGTCTACTTTATAAAAAGTACCTCCTTGGCTATGGTTGAACAAGTGACCGATTTAGGATTCTTAATTACCAACGACCTCAGCTTCGATCCCTACTGTGACGCTATTGTTAGACAAGCAACTGTGATTATGTACAACTTGTTCAGAGCTTTGTCAACCAGAAATCCCTCTATCTTCTTGCGCGCGTATAAGTCATATGTGCGTCTTAGTCTGGAGTATGGGACACCAGTGTTTAGCCCGTATAAGACTAAAACTTTCAAGAAATTGAGACAATACAAAATAGTTTCACCAGGAAACTGATGGTGAAGGTTCTTGGATTTCTGTACTAGCGAATTCCTTCGGCTAGTGTCAGGAGCAAGAACTTGGGGCTAACCACCTCAGAATATAAGCGGAGGAAGAATGATCTCTTACTATACCACAAATTAATACACGGCAAAACTGGCATGAATTTTGAAGAACTCTGTTCTTTAAGAAACTCGATAACAAGAGGCGGCAAGTTGAAAGTAGATGCAGGTAGAGCCAAGCTTAACTGTAGGCGTCATTTTTTCACTTACAGGGTAATCGCAAAAAGCATCGGATAATCATATCGTCACACAACACTTTCGGAAAATGCCTGGATCCTTTTTTCTTTGAAATCCTTTTTTCTATCTTTTTTTTCAGTGTTCTGTTTATTAATGGTTTTGAGCAAGCATTACCTTGTTTACTTTGGTACTTATGGTCTAGGTTCATTGTAATTTGTATCCACACGAATTTGCTCGTGTAATAAATATACATAAATTTATATAAGATATGCTTGGAGCAAGAGCTAGAATTGAACTTTTTTGAAATAAGGGAAACGGACTACGAAACTGACCCCTTTTGAATAAGGGAAACGCTCCTGTAACATGCTGCGCTTGTGGGATGTTAAAAGTGCAGAAACCATTTATACAGCAGGAGTGCTATGCTCGTGGGATTGCAATACTGCACGTATCCAGCCTTATATAAACAGGGCAGTGGCAAAGGCAGGCAACCAGCCATGTGGTGCTTCTACTTCCTTAGCCTTGCTCTTGTGATCGGAGTTTATAACGGAATGGTCAACGCGGTAAGTTGATACTCACATCAGGCCGTGGGTTGGAGTCTAGAGGGTATAGCATCCATTTCCTGTTTAGTTGTAATACGAAATTGTGGAACATGCCCATACGAAAATTCGTATATTGCACTGTTTCCATCGTAACAGTACAATCAAATCAAGACGTGGCGCTATGAGGGATTCCACGTGATGGGAGTATTCCTCTATTCTAAACGTCGAGTTCCACGCAGCACAACCATTTTTTGCTAGCATTCATGAAGCTGGGCATGGAACCATATCTAGAGCTCCAAGGTCTTTCGAGACCCCTTATTCATGGATGATCCGCTTTAGCGAATGAGTTAAACAATATGCCACTTTTCAGAGACCATCATATACTGACATGTATAGTAGGCTGATAGCGAATTCGAGGTCTCGTATGACGTTCGCACCGTGGAAGTGGACTACGACGACGACGACCCCAGAAAGTGTTCCCGAAGCCCATGAAACTGTTTCCGAACATGTAAATCTCGGGGAAAGCGTCTCTTCTGATAGCATTGGTGAGGCTTATGGGGAAGCCAACTGAAGTGCTCCACATTTAGTGCAGAATTAATAAATGTTTTTCGTAAGGCACGCTGTAGATATTGACATGCACGATATAAGAAATCTTCGAATGGGTAATCTTCTTGTGATCATTTACTGATATCATCAGGGCAAGAAAATTAGGGAATAATTAAAAAGTGACTCCGGAGGGGAGTCTGTAAGAAGAGTTGGTTTGATTTCCGTTTTTTTTTTGTTTCGCACGGGCTTTTTCACGAAATAGATTTCTGCCTGAATTTTATTGGTAGTGCATTACTTGTGTAATTCTCAATTTCAAGCTACGGCGAGACGGTCTGAGAGATATGTACCCGTATAATATTACTGTATATCGATGGAAAAACAAATATTAGGTTGTTCCAAAAGTCTTGTAGGATTTTTCCAAAAAAATGAGTAACTCTTGGTTACTTTAAGACAAATCTAGGTGGTTCAGGGATATGGTAGAACATCCTCTTAGCTATCTAGGAAAGTGTATGTTGATCCGGCAGATTCCGTGGAGAAAGCTACATTGCTCGTAGTCGATACCCCTCCAGCACGCGGTGTCATTTACTATGTGTAGTCTTGCGAAACCAAAGCGACGGAGGCTGGTCACTTCATCAACACTGCATTGGGCAAGAAATGTGTGAGCTCTAATAGACGGTGCGCCGTTGATTCATCACCTTCAGCAAGGGCGAGATTGACATGGAAGGCAAACCACGCTCAGGACGACTCATACCTCTAAGATTCGGAGGAGATGCTTTTTCAAGAGGTGCTGGTACAGGGCGAAACAGTCACCCCTGCCGTATGCACTCACCAGCTCCATCAGCTCGCCGTCGCCGTTCGAGAAAAGCGCCGGGCCAGATCTCACGTCTCGAAGAGTACCCGCCAAGCTACACGAGCTCGGCTGGAATGTCCTGCCCCACCCGCCATACTCTCCAGAGATTGCTCCTTCTGACTATCACTTACTCATCCTCTTGAATCCTGTGACCAAGAGAAAATTCGTTGATTATGACTTGCTTGCAAGGGCGATCGTTGAATTCTTCGACCAGAATCCAGAGTTCTGGGAGGAGGGAATCCACGGTCTACCTATGAGGTGGCAGAGTGTTGTCGATAACAATGATGAATACGTTGTTGTTGTTGTTTGTTGGAAGAAAATTGTTGTTTGTTGGAAGAAAAATTAGTAAAAAGTGATGATCGAAACACATCTACAAGACTTTTGGGACAACCTAATATTTTCTTGAATGTAAAATGTTTTCCTTGTAAAAGACCAATATATGTCTAGTGAGTAGTATGATATGATTATGGCGCCAATAGTGAACTCATGAATGTTGATTTGTGCGCACATAGGTATTCAATAGTCTCAGCTAGATGTCTCCCAAATAGATGTCTCAGATAGAAGACTCACTCAGGCGCGTCTATTGGGTTGGGGATAAAGTCCCCGCTGTTTTTTAAACCTCGTTTTTCACATTGTTTCCTTCATCTTTCGACGAAGCTCATATATGTTTTCGATGAAGCTTTTTTCGCTCTACAAACTGCTACTATCTGTTTTTCGATTCCTTCGACTACCTGATATTTATGAGGTTTGGAAATGAAGTAAGCTAAAGGCAAAAAACTGACATTTGCGCACCCATCTTTCTATTCTGCCATCAAGGGCAAAAAATGCATGTGTATATGTTCTCGATATGGCTTTTTCAGCTCTACAGAATGGTACTACATTTTCTTCTAATCGCTCAACTTTTGCTGTTTTTAGATTCACAAAGACAGTACTCACAAAAGTAAGTACTGCCGTTATCATCTCTTCCTGCCTACCATCGAGATTGAAGAGGATGTGCATATATGCATTGGATAGAGCTTTTTCGCTCTACAAGATGACACCACTAGCCTTTTGTATCCCCTCATATTTTAGCTTGTAGAGATAAGTTTCCACCTTCTTTCAACTCAAAATTGCATAATGAAAACAATTTTTTTGGCACAATGTTTTCTACTATTCGATAGAGCTCTTTTCGCTCTAAAAGATAGTGTTTATAGTTTTTGTTCGAATTGAATTTGCTATTTTTCAGATTATTTAAAAGGAGTGCCAAGTCGACGAAATCGAGAGTTTTTGTGTCGATCAGGCTCGATTTCGTCGACTTGGCACTCCTTTTAAATGATCTAAAAAATAGCCAGAATTAATTCGAACAAAAACTATAAATTTTGTCTTGTAGAGCAAAAAAAGCTTTCTCGAAAACATATATAAGCTTTGTCGAAAGATGAAGGAAATGATGTGAAAAACGAGGTTAAAAAAAATGGCGGGGACTTATTCCCCAACCCAGTATTAGGTTGTCCGGAAAGTTTTCGGACTAAATGCATGGTGGGGTTCAAAACAACGTATCTTTGTCACCCGATGTTGTGAGCGGACCTAATTTGAGGGGTTTGTGTTTCATGTCCGGTATATGTACCTTTTAGCAGCACGTGCGACATATCGTCTCCTGTTCCCAGTATTGCCATCGCAATGGATGACAAGAAGATGCTCTACCGACCAGTTCTGCTTCTAAAATACCGCTCCGGCCGATTCGCGAACGAGGCCAATCGCTTTCTGCAGGGAACAATGAAGGGGCAAGCTCCTGTCGCTCGACGTGCTTCTACTGGTACCACAAGTTCAACAACGGTGACGAATCGCTCAAGAAATCTCGACCACAAAAACAGAACAAACGGCTCGTGCTCGCTACCTGTGAGACTTGACCTGACCTTTCTGTACGCGAACTTTCAGACCTTACGAATACTCCAAAATTCACGGTACACGATGCCAATAAAGTTACTAGCAGTACAATGTTCCCCGACATCAGTCTGAAAACTTTCCGGGCAATCTAATAATAATGCTATGTATCCATGCAGCTTGATAGTCCATCAAAAAATGTTATCTAGGGAAGAAATCCTCGGGTAAACCTCTAAAATCAGTTGCACATCATTTTGTTTGCGACGCTGAATGAAAATTAGGCACATGGCGTGTTCTATGTACAACCAAGCGCGTCCAAACGCTTTCACCCTGTCTACACGTTTTCTTCGAGTAGGAATTAATGTCATATGAATGCTTTCAAAGACGCGCTTTCATTATAATAGCCAGGCTATAAAAGCATTCTGTACTATCCTGTTATGCTAAGTATCCTATATCACTCTATACTATCCTGTTATGCTAAGTAGGTAGCCTGATGCCTCTTTAGGACTTCTCGATCACACTCCTGGAGCACTTTCTCGCCCTTGCACTACATAGCACTCGTCTCGATATTCCACAATCTGCAAGAAAAACCCGTCTCGGTGCCTCTGGCGATCTTAAAGAGCTTTTCGTATTCAGTATTCAAAAATAAATGTTCAAGAGCTGCCCTCTTCCCATCACAGAATACCCAACTTCCTTTTCCAGTAAAATGGCACTCAAACTGTAGTATTATGAAACCTGTTCTTGTTTGGCAGATGAGATCGGGCAAATGATTGTTGGACTTACTAATGTGACAGATTTCTTGTGCTGTTCTAGGTATTCAAGGCAGGGGGTCGCACTCCTGGTGGGTATGTGATAAGGTCAACAATCAGGTAATCTCTTAGACAAAATTTTTACTATGAGATCATGTAGTTTTTACCAGGTCGCACTCCTGAGATACTTCTTAAACAGGACGTGCTTAACAATTATTTGGATCGGTACTTCATCCAGTTGGTGGTGCCTCCAGAACGTCAATTACCAAAAAACAACCCGATCATGTTACCGTGCAATCTCTTCATTTTAAATGAGTTTTAAATTTTCCTATGAGTTTGCACATTTTTGTTCAAGTGCCTGAAGGAGTCACTATAAGAAAAGCCCAACGAGAAAATTTTGTCGTAAAAATAACAGCAGAACTAAAAATCAGCGATTATATTGGGTTGGGGAATAAGTCCCCGCCGTTTTTTTCAACCCCGTTTTTCACATTGTTTTCTTCATCTTTCGACAATGATTATATATCTGTTTGGTAGAGCTTTTTTTGCTCTACAAAATGCTACTATCTATTTTTCGATTTCTTCGACTACCTAATATTTATGAGGTTTGGAAATGAAGTAAGCTGAATGCAAAAAATTGGCACTTGCGCACCTCATCTTTCTCGTCTGCCATCAAGGGCAAAAAATGCATGTGTATATGTTCTCGATATGGCTTTTTCAGCTCTACAGAATGGTACTACTTTTTCTTCTAATCGCTCAACTTTTTGCTGTTTTTAAGACTCACAAATGCAGTACTCGCAAAAATGTGCACTTTCGTTATGTTCTCTTTCTCTCTTACCGTCAAGATCTAAGAGAGTATCCATGCATTCGATAGAGCTTTTCTTGCTCTACAAGATGATACCACTACTCTTTTGAATCTCTTCATATTTTAGCATGTAGGGATAAGTTTCCACCTTTTTTTCAACTCAAAATTGCGTACTGAAAATGAATTCTTTTGGCACAATGTTCTATACTATTCGATAGAGCTCCTTTCGCTCTACAATGCAGTAATTACAGTTTTTGTTTAAATTAATTTCTGCTATTTTTTAGATTATTTAAAAGGAGTGTCAAGTCGACGAAATCGAGTCCAATCGACACAAAATGTTCGATTTTGTCGACTTGGCACTCCTTTTGAATGATCTAAAAAATAACAAAAATCAATTTGAACAAAAAACTGTAGGAAATGCCTTGTAGAGCGAAAGCAGCTCTATCGAATAGTATAGAACATTGTGCCAAAAGAATTTATTTTCAGTATGCAATTTTGAGTTGAAAAAAAGGTGGAAACTTATCCCTACATGCTAAAATGTGAAGAGATTCAAAAGGGTAGTGGTATCATCCTGTAGAGCAAAAAAAGCTCTATCGAATGCATGCTTGGATACTCTCTTAGATCTCGACGGTAAGAGAGGAAGAGAACATAACGACAGTGCACACTTTTGCGAGTACTGCATCTGTGAGTCTTAAAAACAGCAAAAAGTTGAGCGATTTGTATAAAGTGTAATAACATTTTGTAGAGCTGAAAAAGCTCTATCGAAACATGTACACAAACATTTTTTGATCTCGATGGCAGACGAGAAAGATGAGGTGCGCAAAAGCGATTTTTTTGCCTTCAGCTTACTTCATTTCAAAACCTCATAAATATTAGGTAGTCGAAGAAATCGAAAAACAGATAGTAGCATTTTGTAGAGCAAAAAAAGCTCTATCAAATAGATATATAATCTTTGTCGAAAGATGAAGGAAACAATGTGAAAAACGGGGTTGAAAAAATCGGCGGGGACTTATTCCCCAACCCAATAGCTCTACGCGATCGACACTATGCCAATAGAATGAATCGAGTTGATAATCCCAAAAGAATGGCTCATAACGGGCTTCTGACTAGTTCTCAATAACTGGCTCTGATATCCGTACAAGACTCAGAGCTATGCAATCAGACATCTCTATGCCATATATGACGCGAGAAAGAAGCTATGTGAAATTCGCACGTCGCCTGTACGTCCCACAAAAAAGGCGCATATTCCATCGTATTACTTCCTCGAGATCTCATACATGACACAGGGCCTTCAGCAAAACCCCGAGTACGAATTTTTGAAGCCCTCTACGAGGTAGGGGCTATCGAATGTGCATTGGTGATCTTGGGTACATCACGATGCCCAGGTTTCACCAATTTTCATCATTTTTTGTACATGGATGAGGAGCTCGGATTAGAACCTTAGTGCTGTGGATACTGGGTATTCTGCTATTAACCAGCAGCAATTCGTCTCGCTGGGCGAATCCAATCATGGACGATCTGAACTCGTCACACATCCCCATTGTTAACGAGCTCACGATTTGCTAGTCTAGGCCCCCTTCTCATCGGAGGTGTTTGGCTCCAGTGAATAGCTAGTCTCGTGGTTCTGCTCCTGGGCACTCCGACGTTCTGTGCTGAAGAGCTTTACTGTCCTACTCATCCGAGGTCGTATCAATTGACAGAGAGATGACCTTTCTTCCCAAGCTGATCTCGTCCCGCACTACTCTTCCGATATGAACCTACCATTCAAGTAAGTGCTGGTGGATCGATCGGTGACCTGCATTTGAACTGAATTAATGGGTGCGACGTGGTAGGATGCGGAGGAGTATCCACACTTCTGAAGGGTTCATATTGATAAACTTCAGACAATTTAAACTTTATTCAATGGTTAGCTATATCCTACTTATGCAATACATTTACAGTAGTAACGATAAATATTGGGTTAAGAAATGAGTTTCTGTTCTCTGTTTTTCACATTGTTCCCTTCATATTTCGACAAAGCATATATCTGTTTTCGATGAAGCTTTTTCTGCGCTACAAAACGCTACTATTTGCTTTTCGATTTCTTGGATTGCGTAATATTTATGAAGCGAAAGGATCGAAGAGTGGATACTCCTTTGCATCCTACCACGTCACACCCATTAATTCAGTTTGAATGCAGGTCACTGAACGATCCACCAGCGTTTAGTTGAGCAGCATATAGGTTCACATCGGAAGAGTAGTGAGGGATAAGATCAGCCTGAAAAGAAAGGCCCACCCTGCCAAATGATAAGACCCTGGATGAGTAGGACCGCAAAACACATCAGTACAGAACGTCATAGAGCCCAGAAACAGAATCGCAAGAGGAGCTATCCATTGCGGCTCACAGACCTCCGATGAGAAGGGGGTCTAGACTAACAAACTGCCAGCGCGTTCACAGTCATTGATTGTGAGCAGAAAGGGAGCGTGTGACGAGTTCAGATCGCCCATAATTGGGTTCGCCCAGCGAGACGATTAGCTGCTAGTTGGTAGCAGAATATCCATTATCCACAGCATCAAAGTTCTATTCTGAACCCTTCATCCAAGTTCAAAAAAGGTGAATTTGCAAAACCTGCACGTTTGCTCTACCCAAGATCACCAATACACATTCGGTAGCCCCAACCTTGTAGAGGGCTCCAAAAATTCGTACTTGGGATCTTGCGAAGTGCCCTGTGTCATTTATGAGATTTCGAGGGAGCATTTCGTGGGAGCATTGTGCGCCTTTTTTGTGAGACGTACAGGCGACGGGCAAATTTCACGTGGCTCCTCTCTCGCGTCATCGATGGCATAAAGCCTTATATGGATACCTGTTAGCTGGCGCACACTACCGTGCGCGTAACACCATGGGCGTTAAGAGGTTGATTGGAATTGTTTTTCCCTATAATTGAAAGTAGCCATAATCACATTACATCGGAAAGAAAACATTCATGTTTAATCATATCTTAGCAATTTATTCCTGAACCATTTTTGATTTTCCTGACCTTCGAAAGATCTGCATTCATGGTAGCTGATCTGGTCATACAATATCGGAGCTGCATCAGCGGAACGCTTTATGGTAGAGATATTTTTTCTGTTCTGTGCACTGCCTAGTCACCGCAGAACGAAGTACTGGTTAAGGCACCTCTGGAGCATACCTCACTCTATACACGAATCTAATTTTTTATGAATAGGAATGACATAAGTTTTCGATGCTCCAAAAGACCTCTCAGCTATTATAACGACTTACCTCGTTTCTTCTATTTCGAACCGAGTTCCTAACGTCACTAAGAGCCGTCCACTCCTTTCAATGTCTGTTCTCACATCTCGCTCACTCACTATGCCTCTGATGGCAAGGAATAGACCACTGCAAAGATTTCTCTCTAGGCAGTGACTAACTTCCAGTAATGTGGACGGTAATGTTTACAAATGGGTAGAACAGCGGACACTTGCAAGCGTGTAGCCATGTAAAAAAGTGATAGGTGCAAAGATAACAGAACGCTCAACCATGGTTATTTTTATCACAAATGTCGAAAAGTCGGAGGATGTCAAAGCACAAATTACGTCTCATCAAAGTAAAACCTCCGTGTACACGATATTCTTCAGAGAATGCGAAGGAGCTTCGATTCTTATTCCTTCAGGTGTCCTAGCTCTAAATAAGGCGACGTAAAGCTGTCCATGGGAAAACACATCTTCCGGGAGATGAATGCCAACTCTGCTAAAGGACTGGCCTTGTGCCTTATTGATTGTCATCGTAAAAGCCACTCGCACCGGGAATTGCCGCCGGCGAAGACGAAAGGGTGTCCTTTTTTCCCAATAGTTGTCAATCCTAGGTATAACAGTGAGCATGCCATTGCGTTCTCCATTGAAAAATCGGCACCCTAAGGTATAGCGTCCCAGCGATTCGACTTTAAGTCTCGTACCATTACACAGTCCATTTGCCACGTCCAAATTCCCCAACAACATAACTACGGTGCCCTTCTTCAAATGGAGCTGGCATTCCTGTTGGGGTCAAAGAATTGAAATATTCCATGGGGAATAGCTGTTCTCTCTGTCCTTCAGGATAAATCGCTTCATCGACACTTCTGTAGTACCACTCATCTCCAGGGTCTTCGACGCGGAGGCGACCTAGAGCGTCTTCATTCAAGTGATGAACGTGGATATCCTTAGGGGCCAGTATGGCACATTCGCACAATTGTGCAGTGTCACTTGGGTCTATTGTAGAACCAAAAATCTCCGTGACGATATTTGTCGTGCAGAACATTGTGTCCGACACTTCGACGCGATCATAGGCGTCGTTTGCTTCACCGTTACCTACTTCTAAGAGGCGAGACTGCCATCATGTTCCTCCACCTTGAACTCTCATGTTGACATTAAGTCGGTGAATGGAAAATAGTGGTCAAAGAGAGGACCTAAGGACGCACGCTTGAACAATGTCCTCACGTTGACCGCGCTCAACAACAGGTAGTATCTGTCTGAAATCTCCACCTAGTACTATGACTTTCCCACCGAAGGGTGTATCTACTTGCATAATGTCCCTGAGGAGAGCGTTAACGGCTTCAAGAGAAACCTTCGGAGCCATGGATAATTCATCCCAAATGATCATGTCCGTATCCTTTAGTTTCTGAGCCTCTGGTTGTTGACGTGTCATAGAAGATGTCCGGTTTTCATCTCCAGTATTCAGTTTGAATGTTGAGTTTACCGTCCCTCCTTTGAGCAAAAGATTAGCAGCTATTCCGGTCCAGGCAACGCACATCACTCTACGCCTTCTCCCAACTGCAACATTGAATACAGTATTGCACAAATACGTTTTTCCACTGCCACCTGGCCCCTCAACAATACGTAACGGTTTTCACCACCCTCCGACGCCGCAAGAATGTTGTCTGCAGCTGCTTTTTGCATAGTGTTGAGGATATCGTACTGTTGGAGGCCATTCAATTCATGAGCTTCACAGTCGATAGCTGCAGTTGGCGGTGATGGACGCTCATGCACTGGAGGAGTAACGACCTGAGCCAGATCCTTCCCTAGAATCTTCATTCTATCAAGAACATCGTAGTATGCTAAAGCAACAGCCAGATCTCGGTCCATTCCTTGATGAACAAAATCATCAGACATTGATCCAGCGAAGTCGTCCCACAGTTCTTGAGCATGAACTACACGTAAGCACACAAAAAAGTTTCTGAGTGCTGCTGGCGACTGATAATGCGCCGCTTCCAAAAGGCTTTCGCGGAGGTATGTGTCGTCATCTAAGAATCCAGCAGCTTTGGCTGCATCAGCAAAAGTAGCATATGTTGTTCCATCAACGGTACGAAGATCTTGGAAGGAGGAGCTCCCTTTGATGTTTAGCAGAAGAATCCGTAAACTGTATCTTTCAGTGTCCCTCGGTGAGACTGTATATATCCTTCCAACCTGTTTGATACCACGTTTTCTCGGTCTCCATCCTCGATCGCGGTGAAACGTAAAGTATTCAGGAATCTGATAATAATAGAGAGTTCTGGCGTCCACAGAAAGTTCCGTTCGTGAAGTGCCGTCGAAGATTTGAGCACATTGGGTTCAGATGAAAATATGCTGTCAGCGTTGTGAACGATCTCTGCGCACGGCTCAAAGATTCCTGTTCAGCACCTTCAGAGAAGTAGACGGTTTGGAAGTCTGGCAAAGCACCGCCAACCTATACACAGTGTGTGACTTATCCTGAACTGGGAAGCCAAAAATTCTGTATATACTTTGGGGAGCGGAGACATATCTTATGTTAAGGTGTTGCTTTATTTCATCTTGCTCGTCTGCACTCTCGATGTTGATGATCGCACGGTCCGGTCCTTTGAAAATGTACTTATAGAGATATTTGACGGCGGAAATCATTCCACAAATCTCCATGCTCATGTGACAATTATATTTAAGTATCAGGTATGGATTCGTTGGCACAACCCACTCGTCGCTATACGCAGCTCCATGTATTTTAGCTGGAAAGAGATTGCGTCTTCTGCATTGTGGATATCCATCTGCTTCTGCTGAAGTTTGCTCTCGCAATGGTTTTGGAAATTTCTTGGAACAGGAGCAACCTTGCATACACGGTGAATTAGGGACCACCGCACCACATTTCCGATGTATCATATAGGAAGTAATGGCAGCGTAAAGCTCCGGCTCCACTTGTGGGTTTCGAATTTCGGCGCTGACCGCTCCGTCTATTTGTTCAGAAGTGCGCACTTTCCATCCTTCCTTCATTATCAAAAGCATATGGCAGTGAGGCAAACCACGTTTTTGGATTTCGACGACGTACACGTACGCTTGTACTTCACCGAGAACGTGTTTTATGAACAAATCGGTGCAAAGTTCCATTAGCTTTGCATTGAACACGCGCGATGTCAGATCGGGACGATCAGACGGCGTCTGCCCAGCGAATAGATTCTCCTGAATTTCTTTCCCGCGGATTGCAGGTCATCGTCAAAAAGTAAGTTGGTTTACCAAAGCGGGCCACAATAGCCATGGCGTCTTGGAATGATTGCTGCATTGCTCTCGGGGATCCAATGTGAGTCGAAGGCAGAATAACGCGACGCCCTGGAGGTCCGGATGCTTCTTCTCCGGCTACATAATCTTGAAGTCCCCTGTAGGAGTCTGCACGTAAACGTAATTGATTCTGACGTCGAAAATTTAGACGATTTTGTTCGATTTTCACATAGGCATCAACAGCAAACTGCTGGCATAATTTTCCTGCGTGTAGGATCGGATTAAATGTGTCACGTATGGAAAACAGATAGGAGTAGTAGTCCTTCTGCGTGATACGACCACCTGAACTGTTTGTCAGGCTGGGATCCCACCCTCCTGCGCCAGTTGGAAAAAGAAGCGGGTAGGTTAGCGGGTCACAAATCTTGTCAATGTCGCGAATGTTGGTCAGCTGTTCCCCTGTTGGTCTACGCAAATGAACTGCAAGACTTCTTGTTGTGGGAACGTCATTGTCCTCTCCAACATAAACCACCGCAACTTCATTGGCCGTCGGAATGTCGTATTGCCGACGGGCCAATCCACGTTCTCTGCTCTCCTCGAATACCATCCTGATGCTCACAGGAAGTCGATTTTCGCTTTCTGCCAAAGCAATCTCTGCTTGCTCCACTTCACTCATCATTTTGAATGACTGTGCATAGACGTTTACCCTGGAGATCAGCTCACTTAGGAAACGCATCAGATCTGGATCACAGTCGACATTTCTTACATTTCCGAGACGTTGCTGAGCGGCCATTTCAGTGTCAAGGATATAAATTTGACCGTATCGTCGTTCCTCTCCTTCTTGCGGATGAAGTAGGCCAACACGATGGTAGACCTGCCCATGTATACGATAGCAGTATGGACCTCGACCTCTGATGACGTCCACTTAGGCCCCATGGAGGCCATTGCCAAAGCTGAGTTGAAGTTTCGGATGTTTTCCATGAAATTTCTTTGTTTGCGTAGATGTTCCTCTGTTTGAGCAGGATCTCGAACAAAGAGACTACGTAATTCATCAGGAAAGTCTTCAAAGAAATTGAAATTGATGCGACCCAAGTCACAGCACTCGAAAAAAAAAACGGTCTGGGTGCTACGGCTTCACTTCACAAATGAAGTGGAGAGCTTCGCAGTTCTCACAAATCCGATCCAGTCCACCAAGGTGGTTCGGTTCCACTGAACGACTTCTTAAACCCACTCCACAATATGTCGAAGGAGGATTACGACGTTCTCGGTGGCGCTAAGCATCGGCTGTGAGACGAAGACGCCTTTCTTCAGAGGCCTCACGTCTCTCTCTACGTTGTTGACGCTCGACATCTTCCTCTTGACGTACGGACCGCTCTTGGCTCGTTTCCCTCTCACGTCTCAACCGCCGACGTTCCGCTTCGTCCTCTTGACGTGCGGCCCGCTCCTCACTGGCTTCCCTCGCACGTCTTAACCGACGACGTTCAGCTTCTTCCTCTTGAGGTGCGGCCCGCTCCTCACTGGTTTCCCTCGCACGTCTTAGCCGCAACGTTAGCTTCTTCCTCTTGACGTACGGCTCGCTGTTCACTCGTTTCTCTCGCACGTCACAGTCGCTGACTTTCAGCTTCTCCTTCTTGACGTGCGGTGCGCTCTTCTGTGCTTCCCTGTGCCCTTCTTTGGCGATGGCGTAAGGAATCGGCTTGCATGCGAGCAACTCTTTCCTGCGAAGATTCCCTCTCACGTCTACTTCGTTGACGCTCGTTCGCACTGGAATAAACTCTGGGTCGTCCTCGACTTCTTCGAGGCACGTCTACAACGGCTGAAACAATACAGATTCATGCAATTGAATACCAATAAAGTACACTTCCCATTTTGTGTACTTGCACGAACACAAATGAGGTGATTATTACGATCATCGACGAAACTACGAAACTATGGAAGCAGATCGAATCTGTGAAAAGTTACCTGCTCCGGTGGTGTCGCGCATCAGAACACCTCTTTCTACGTCCTAACCCCTTTACTGGGAGTCAGTATTTTGCCGTGTTATATCTATTTCGCCTCGTCGTGCTCCAATATCTCGCTGATTATCTGAAAGGATTACATTTGACGATACAATTCTGTGAAAATCATAAGTTGCCCGAGAGATCATTATAAGCTTCGTAATATCAGATGCAATCATTGAAAAACTGCCTGCTTCAGTGGGATCGCGCATGAGGGGACCTCTTTCCTCGGTATCACCCCTTCCTTGTGCCACGGTAGCTCCTCTTTTAGTGCCTCTTCGGCCTCGCCGTGCTTCAGTTTCCTGATGGATATCTGAAAGGATCACATCTGAGGATAAAATTTTCCTAATCAAAGGCGGTCTAAAACAGAGCGTGGTAAATCTTATAATATCAGATGCAATCAGTGAAATAAAATTACCTGCTTCTGTGAGATCGCGCATAGGGGAACCTTCTTCCTCAGTATCACCCCTTCCTTGTGCCACAGTAGCTCCTCTTCTAGTGCCTCTTTGGCCTCGCCGTGCTCCAGTTTCTTGATGGATATCTGGAAGGATCACATTTGACGATAAAATTTTCCAAATCATAGGTAATCTAAAACAAAGCGTGATAAATCTTATACTATCAGATGCAATCAGTGAAAAAATTACCTGCTTCAGTGGGATCGCGCATGGGGAAACATCCCTCCTCAGTATCCCCCCTTCCTTGTGCCTCAGCAACCCGTGTGCTGGTGCCTCTTAGGCCTCACCGTGCTTCAGCGTCTTGATGAATACCTGGAAGGAATATATTTGAAGATAAAATTTTCTAAAAATCATAAGCACTCCGAGACAGAGCGTTACAAACTTCATAGTATCACGTGCAATCAGTGAAAAATGACCTGCTACAGTGGTGTCGCCCGTCACTGGGTTTCCTGCTCTAGTCCTAACCGTCCTGCGAAATGTAAGAGATCTTCCTCTGGTGCTCATTCCGCCTCGCTGTGTTACATACTCTTGATGAATATCTGAAAGAATATCAGTCGCTGATAAAATACCGAAAAACCATTAGTAATCTGAAGAGTACTGCTGAATAAGAGTGATCATTTGTAATCGGTGCAAAACTACCTGCTACAGTGGTATCGCCTGTCACTGGGTTTCCTGCTTTAGTCCTAACCGTCCTGCGAAACTTGAGAGATCTTCCTCTGGTGCTCATTCCGCCTCGCTGTGTTACATACTCTTGAAGAATATCTGAAAGAATATCAGTCGCTGATAAAATACCGAAAAACCATTAGTAATATGAAGAGTATGCTGAATAAGAGTGATCAGTTGTAACGGAGCAAAATTATCTGATACAGTGGTAACGCCCGTCACCGGGTTTCGTTCTCCATTTCCAGCCGTCTTTCGAAACGGGAGACCTCGCCTTCTGGTGCTGGTACCGCCGCCCTCTGTTACAGTCTCTAGATGAATATCTAAAAGAATATCAGTCGCTGATAAAATACCGAAAAAAAAATTAGTAATCTGAAGAGTACTGCTGAATAAGGCTGATTATTTGTAATCGGTGCAAAATTACCTCACACAGTGGTATCGCCCGCCACTGGATTTCGTTCTCCATTTCCAGCCGTCCTTCGGAAGGTAATGCCTCGTCTTCTGGTATTCGCATCGTCTTGCTCTGATACAGTCTCCCGACGAATATCTGAAAATTATCAATCGCTGATAAAATTCAAAAAAAACATTGGTAGTTTGAAGAGTATCGCTGAATAAGGGTGATCATTTGTAATCGGTACAAAATTACTTGATACAGAGGTGTAGCCCGTCACTGTGTTTCCTACTCCACTCCTGGCTGTCCTTCGAAAGGTGGACCTCGCCTGCTGGTGCTGGTACCGCCTCGCTCTGTTACAGCCTCTAGATGAATATCTAAAAGAATATCAGTCGCTGATAAAATACCGAAAAACCATTAGTAATATGAAGAGTATGCTTAATAAGAGTGATCATTTGTAACGGTGCAAAACTACCTGATACAGTGGTATCGCCCGCCACTGGGTTTCGTTCTCCATTTCCAGCCGTCCTTCGAAAGGTAATGCCTCGTCTTCTGGTGCTGGTACCGCCGCCCCCTGTTACAGTCTCTAGACGAATATCTAAAAGAATATCAGTCGCTGATAAAATACCGAAAACCATTAGTAATCTGAAGAGTATTGCTGAATAAGGGTGATCATTTGTAATCGGTACAAAATTACTTGATACAGAGGTATCGCCCGTCACTGTGTTTCCTACTCCACTCCTGGCTGTCCTTCGAAAGGTGGGACCTCGCCTTCTGGTGCTGGTACCGCCGCCCTCTGTCACAGTCTCTAGATGAATATCTAAAAGAATATCAGTCGCTGATAAAATACCGAAAAACCATTAGTAATCTGAAGAGTATCGCTGAATAAGGGTTATCATTTGTAATCGGTACAAAATTACTTGATACAGTGGTATCGCCCGCCACTGGGTTTCGTTCTCCATTTCCAGCCGTCCTTCGAAAGGTAATGCCTCGTCTTCTGGTATTTGCATCGCCTTGCTCTGATACAGTCTCCTGACGAATATCTGAAAATTATCAATCGCTGATAAAATTCAAAAAAATCATTGGTAGTTTGAAGAGTATCGCTGAATAAGTGTGATCATTTGTAATCGGTACAAAATTACTTGATACAGAGGTATCGCCTGTCACTGCGTTTCCTACTCCACTCCTGGCTGTCCTTCGAAAGGTGGGACCTCGCCTGCTGGTGCTGGTACCGCCTCGCTCTGTTACAGTCTCCTGATGGGTATCTGAAAAAATATCAACCGTTCGGAGAATGCTAAAAAAGCATTAGTAGTTTGTAGAGCATTGTTGAATAAGGGTGATCATTTGTAATCGTTACCTGATACAATGGTACCGCGCATCGCTGGGTTTTCTATTAGGTTGATTCATAATAAATCAGACAAATGGTAGTGATGATTTCTGGAGATCATAACTCAGTAACGAATTAACGAAAATGGACGCGCGAGGTACCGTTGGAATAAGTATGAAAAGCTCTTCAAAGTACCGCAAAATAATCACTCCAAAGTAAATTCATTCCGCCACAATGCCGCACGATTTCAAGCGGTCCAGAGACCACATCCGCAACGTCATACTATTTATATCGCTATCTGGCCAGGAACCCGCGGATAACGGCAGACGTCTGATAGAAGTTCACAAGAAGCATGCCCCCGGCAGAAGTACACTGTAGTTGTAGCATTCGAAGTTTGCGTCAGGCGACTATTCCATCGAAGACGAAAACCGCGGTTGGTGGAGCGTACACGGCGTAGAGTACTGGGAGCTGCTCGATGAAGGTACTACAGTATCCGCCGACGTCTACGTTCGTCTATTACGAGAATTGAAGGCCAATGTCCAAAGTTCGCTACGGCGGCGGTCACATGTCTACTTCCAGCACGATAACGTGTCTACTTCCACAGACCGCACTTCGCAAGATCGACCAAGGCCGAGCTGCTGTCGTACAGTTGGACCGTACTTCTATACCCACCGTACTCCCCAGACCTGGCCCCTTCAGATTTCCACCTTTTCTCCCACAGCCAACGCCACCTGGACGGCCAAGACTTCAAAACTCGCGACGAGGTCAAGGCGGCACTCGGCAACTTCTTCGAGCTCCAGCTTCCGGCCTTCTGGAGCAAGGGCATCCATGATCTGCCTATACCGTGGCAGAAGGTCATCGATAAAGATGGAGTATATTTCAAGTGAATCCCTGTTGTCGTAAAAAAGTTGTACGACAATGATTAAAATTGGTCAATTTGTCCGATTTATTATGAATCAACCTAATAGTTCACTTCTAGCAGTCCTTCGAAAAGTAAGACCTCGCCTTCTGGTGCTTGTACCGCTACCCTGCGCCGCAGTTTCCTCACCACTCCCTGGAAAGATAATAATCTCTGGTAACTCCGGTATTCCGGAACGTCGGGTCATTTCATAGCAGACAGTGTTCCCTCAATACACTTTTTCTGGGAAATGATGGATCTTGGAATTACTTTGAATGCCGTTTCACAGAGATTTTTCCACTCTATGTGCTTTTTAAAGGGTGTCGTAACTACAGTGCGTTTCATAATTATAAGGTCACCCCTGAATTTTCAGTTTTCAAAAGAGACAGCTAATCTAAAATTTTTCAAGTATTTTTTATGGATTCCTCACCACAGAAAACCCTCCTATACTAGTTTTGATGGCATCATCTTTCAGTCTGACATTTTTATGATTATTATCTGAATATTGTGCCGTTTCATAATTATAAGGTCACCCTGAAGAACCAGAAAATTTGCTAGAGTTAACAGTGCATGCGGAGGAGCTTATAATCTATAACTCCCTCCTGTTTAAGAACGACATCAACTAGCAGATTTGGTTAAGTAGAAACGAAATTTTGAAGAGCCTCACCACAGATTTTGTTCCAGTCTTCGACGATTGCCTGTTCCAGCAGTTTTGCTTCCCAAATTGGCGATTATTGAGGTAATTATTTAAGGCGATGTCTTCTAGATCTCCCTAATAGTAGAGCTGAGACCAAGATATATGTTATCTATGGCTGGACTTCCATATTTCGGAACTTCACCCGCAGTTCCGTTGGATGACCTATGTGAACAACAGCTTTGCCATACTTTGAGACGCAATTATGAAGAGCCGGTGAGCTCCAAAAGGCGACTTATTTCTTCGTGAGACCTTCCAGCAGTCGCTGGAGTGCATTCTGCAGGTTTCGAAGGCAAAGTTCAATGCAACCTCATTGCCGAATACAACTTAAGTCATCACCCTTCTCCCACAAAAATTGCTGAGGCTAGATTGCTGCACTTCTCAGATCAAGCTAGTACTACCTCTGCCCGTCAGCACCATACCAATAGAATATTCTCGGACTCAAAAATACAATTCATATGGGATTACTCGTATGCAGGGTGCAACTCCTATGCAAATTCAGTTTCGTTCAATTCGCGCTCAAGAACAACTTTAAGAATTGAAGTCGTGCCGCCATGTGGTGCGCTGTGGGCCTCGGAAACTAATTCGTTATTGTTTTAGTGATGTTTCTACTCTTCCTCGCTACTGTACACGCTGAGTTCCCAGACAAAGAATGGTTTAATTCCAAACAAATCTGGTCCATGGAGGAGGTGCTGTAGGAAGTGGTCCCCAAAATCCCTTTTCTCGTTAATCATAATGGTCTCACGTAGGAGTCCAGAGTCTGAAAAACATCTGAAGACACCGAATGACTCAAATTTTATCTAACTAAGCACAGGAATCTTCCGATTTTTCTTGGAATGGCTCTCAAACTGAGCCTAGCACCACGAGAATCCCAAATCTGGGCTTTTCTCTGGGAACACAACAGCTAGCCACAAGACGATTGAGCATGTATCTTGAAGATGTACTTGGAAGACATATCCACCTTCACAGACTTGCTGGAGCCTCAACTTCTTCCTTTTTTCAGGGTGACCTTATAATTATGAAACGGTACAAAAAACGAAAAATACTTCTAAAGATATAAGGTGAACGAGACTGCAACCAGAAATCGGACACAGGGGGTTATTTCAGGTGAGGAATCCGTCTATGAGATTGAAAAGATTCCTTAATGGGGAGTTGTTGAGAAAACTTGAAATTCAGGGGTGACCTTATAATTATGAAACGCACTGTATGTGTTTCACTCACACGTTGAGACGTATGTCAAATTTCAATGTTGTAAAACGGGGCAAAAAGTATCTGAAGAAAAATCGGCCCAATCTTTTGTTGAAAAACCGTATGTTTTGTTGAAAAAACCTTTTATTTCGTTCCTTTCAGCACTTTCATTTTCTAAGATTTTTTTTTCGTTCGTAAAATGGTTCCTTGAATGGTTTCCTCCTTCTCATCTCCCTTCTATATTGTATTCCTTTTACAGCTCTGCATACAATTGACCACCCCATGCATTCTGTCCTTCAATCATCACCTGACCGCTGCACATCCACGCGGGTTCCTGCTCACTTCAATCTGCATAGCTTTGGCCTGTTAACTCAAGCAATTTCTTCGTAATTTTAGGCTGCATTGAAATCGAAATAAGGATTTCGATGTGGGCATGTAACCGCCCATCAGGGTACACTCGGCCTGCTGCGCGAGCTTCTTTCGTCATCGCTGACCTGATCCCCATATTTCACCGCATGAGAGCCAGTTCGGAGCCGAATTAGAAATTTTGGCTCAAACCCCACATCTACCAACGGCTTCGCTGACCGCGCCCTGAGCTTAGCTCAGTTGATCTCATTAATTCATGTCCCCTACTGCACCCATCCGGGGTCCACTCTACACATGTTCTTGTTCATGTATATAAAAATCGTGTAAACATAGACAGACAGATGGACGGAGATTTAGATGGACAGGCAAGTTGTTGATGTCCAAATTTAGTTTTTCCCTCGAACCGTGACGATTCCTTACAATGTCATCTACATCCAATGTTTTCTATAATGTTCTCTGAAAAGGTAGCCTAACAATGGATGGAGGTCGTGTATATGGAGGGAGGTTCATGACGGACTGAATTTGTTAACATTTCAGTAAATCTCAAAAATGTTCTGTCTCCCTTGGTAACCAACCCCTACATGGCTTAAGTTAAAAGCGAATAACAGTCAGTAAGATTTTCATGTAACGTCCAAGCTACCACTACAGATTTTAAACCAAGCTCTGCCCACCACTACAGATGAAATGTGATCTTTACTTCTTGTCCCGTGCCCTACCCATACTACGGGTGACGGTTGAGACACACGAATCTAGGCCGTGATCCTGTGACAGCCTGTGGCCTTTGCCCTGTGACATGAATAATTCAGTCAATTTGACTATACAACGGAACAGACTTGCAAGGAGGGCACGATTTACATGAATAAATTGTCAGAATTATTTAAGGCTTAGGTCAAAGGCCACAGGCTGTTACAGGGTCACGGCCTAGCTCCGTGTGTCCCAACCTGCACGCCCCATACTACACCTATCTCCATCTCCACAGGTCGCTCTTCATGTAACATCTAAGCTCGCCCACCACTATAGATGCTCCTCCCACTAAGTCCAGAATTCTTTTATTACTTTCAGAAACTCATCCCTGACCTTAGTCCATCTTTCACCCACGTTTGGGCCATATTAGAACCCAGTTTACAATTTCCGGTCTGAAAAAGGGATATTCCACGGCACGTCGCTCACCGTACGCGGATCCTAACCTGGTCCATGTGTGCTCTTTACGACCAGGTTGTCCAATAATTCTTGTCCGAAAATTTCACCATTTTTAATTTTTTTCAACTTTATTGAAAAACCGTCTAATCAACTATATAATCACCACAGTTATCCACAACAGTGGCCCATCGATTGGGCAGGTCGTCGATGCCACTCGCCCAGAACTCTGGGTTCTGAGAGTCAAAAAACAGCGATCGCCTTCGCAAGCAAGTCATAATCAACGAATTTTCTCTTGCCAGGAAGGATTCATGAGGATGGGTAAGGTGATAGTCAGAAGGGGCAATGTCAGGAGAGTATGGCGGGTGGGGCAGCACATCCCAGCCGGGCTCCCATAGCTTGGCCTGGGTACTTTTCGCGAAATGGGAGCGGGCGTCGTCATGAAATAGGTGACCTCGGACCTTTTTCGGCTCTTTTCTCGAACAGCGACGGCGAGCCGCTGGAGCTGGTGGGTGCATACGGCAGCGGTGACTGTCTCGTCTTGTAACAGCACCTCGCGGGAAAGCATTTCTTCCACGTCCCAGAACCAGCACAGTCCCAAGCGTGGTTTGTCTTCCGTGTCAATCTCGCCGCTGCTGAAGCTGTTGAACCAGCGACGCACGGTCTCGTAGCTCACACATCCCTTGCCCAATGCAGCTCTGATGGAGTGGCAAGCTTCCGTCGCTTTGGTGCCGCAAGACCGCTCATAATAGATGACACCGCGAATTGGGTGGGTATCGACAACGGGCATTGTAGCTCTCTCCACGGGATCTGGTGGGTCAATATAAATTTTTTCTAGAAAGCTTAGGAAACATTCTACCATACTCCTACATTTGCCTGATATTATAACACTTCTAAGGAAAATTATAGAATTTTGAAAATTTTCGGACAGGAATTTCTGTACAGCCTGGTACTTGCCCGTACCCTACCCATACTACACCTATCCCCATCTCCACAGGCCGATTTTCATATAATACCTAATTTCGTGAATTTCGTGTTTAACATTAGATGTAAGGGCTGATTTCGTTGACATTTCAGTAAAACTCAAAAGATGTTCTTCCGCCTATGTTAATCAACCCCGTGCATGGAGTTAAAGTTAAAAGCGAATTACACTCATTAAAATAAAAACGAAACAAAGTCGTGGCAGCTGGAGAGGGCAGAATTGATATTGATTGTTTCAAATGATTCGTGAAGTAACGGCAAGCATACGATTCCAGAGGAAAGATTTTGATTGAAACGAACCCGAATACTTCAGAGAAAGCCAAAATTGAGAAAAATCGATGCGATTTCTCGGAAAATGAATAGATAGAAGAGGTAGGAGCTAAATATAGGACATGAAAATTTTCTCCATGATCATATAAAAACTTCTCAAAAAAGGTGGACCGCTTAGAAGAGAATCATAAAAATGCTCGGTTGATTTTTCCACAACCCTTAAGTCCCAGGAAAAGCCAAATAGGAAGAAATGACGCGACTTCTAAAAATTGAAAAGGTGGAGCGCTTTAAAGAAGGCCCATGAAATTGATGGCTCATTTTCTCCATGACCGTAGAAATTCAAAAAAAGCCAAAATTGCAAAAATCTAGCGACTTTTTGGAATGTAAGTTGAAGGTTCAGAAGTGAGAGCCAAATACAGGACATGCTTGATTAATTTTTTTCGAAAATGATTTCAAGAGAAAAACTTCCAGCCACAAAAAGCGGCACTAATTATGGACTGACCCGATAGTTGAAAGCACTGCACAATGATATTATCGTAAGTAAACGGTGCAAAACTACCTGCGGTGTCACGCATCGAAAGACTTCCTTCTCCACTCTCTGCCGTGCTTCGGAAGGTATAACCTCGCCTTTCGGTGCCTGTCCTACCCAGCTGTGCTACAGTTTCCGGATGAGTATCTGGAACGATAGCATTTGCTAATCAATTCCGTATAATTAGGTAAAAAGGGTTCGAAATTACCTTCTGATCTGGTATCGCGCATCATTTGGCTTTCCACGTCTTGTTTGCAAGTGAATTCTCGTCTAGTCGTGATCGGCTAGCCTCACGAGTGATGCGCAAAGGTGACGAAATCAAGGATCTCTCATCAGAAGATCCTCGATTTCGTAAGCAGCACCTTGCTTGTTGACGTCTGATGGTCTCGCGAACCGTGCGCGAGAGTTACGAATCGAGGATCTTGTATTGCAGGATCAATTTTGTAACGAACAGATAATGGTCCATTACCACCTACAGAGGAACCGATAAGACACTGATTGATGTTGTCATCCATGAGAATTATCACTGTTCATTTCTGTTCGCCTATTGGTATGGTTGAATGAGCGGCTCCTTTCACCACTATATACTATGCAGTGTTGATATGTCAAATGGTAGATTTTGCCAGTATCCAAACTCTCGAAACACTATGCGTATTTGCTGGCCCCGTCCACATCATCGCCTGTCCAGTCCCCTCGAGCTGCAATTGTCTCTGCTTTGACTCATCTTTTTCCAGACTTGAGAAACCATATTACGAACTTTCGGCCCACGCTTCACTCATCACCGCATAGTCCCGCCTTTAGCGGAGTTTTGTCTCCGCTTCATTGCGTTAGCCATCACTGTCCATCTCCCTTCCGAAATGCAATCAGGATACACCGGAAGTAGAGGATTTCTCGGCAGGGGGTCACATTTGACGGGTGGGATGGAGGGTTGCAATCACAGAGGTCAGCAATGGTCTTAGGCTATATGATGAGCGAAGCGTGCTCTTAACTGACCTGGTTATGTAAGGAATTATAGTTGAATTTGAGTGATAAGAAATAACGGAAATAGAATACTCAGTGATAGTGCCCCTTCCTTGCGCCAGAAGAAGGAGAGCTGCATGGTCAGCCTACGGGTCTATTAAAGAGGCCACCGACCAGCTAAAGGATCCTGACCTACGCGCCCGTCTATTCGACTCGACAGTCCTTCCTGCTCTGTGTTACGCTGCCGAGACGTGGCCTGATACGTCAGCCACGGCGAACTCCTTGCAGGTGACTCACAGAGCACTCGATAGATGTCTTCTGAAGTACACCCGGCTATCTCAATATCGTGCCGGGCTTCGCAGCTCCGATTTGAGGCAGATGTCTCGTCTAGACCCTGCGGAATACGCATCGAAGGTCAAACACTGATGGGCCGGTCATATAATGCGGAGAGAAGACGATAGGTGGACAAGAAGAACAGTGGAGTGGATCCCCTGGGATTGTCCACGTCCCCGCGGAAGACCTCCCAAAAGATGGGGAGATGTGTTCGTTGAACACGTTAAACTAATGAGAAATTCCAGAACGGCTGATTCTCGTGGTTGCCACCAACGAAGTCAACGAACGAGCTGGATGACGATCGCGAAAGAACGAACCGAATGGAAATCGTGTTGGGGCCCGCACAACCAGTGAAGACGGGCCATCTAAGTATCTAAGTAAGGGCACTATTTACCCAAAGCTACCCCACTGCCTTTTTAGGCGATGCAGTCAAAGAGGTGATTTTAGGGAAACCTTCCGATTTAGCTGCAAACTTCTATCCAGGGGTATTTCGACCCGTAGAACACGAATATGACACTCGTTTGACGCGAAACCGCTTGGCGCCCGCGCCATAGGCGCCGGCGCCAAAATGGGGTGGATCACCAAACTCGCTCAAAGTTTGTCCTAAGGGGTATTTCGACCGACCCGTAGAACACGAATATGACATTCGTTTGGCGCGAAACCGCTTTGCGCCTGCGCCATAGGCGCCGTTTTGGCGCCGGCCCCTATGGCGCGGGCGCCAAGCGGTTTCGCGCCAAACGAATGTCATATTCGTGTTCTACGGGTAGAAATACCCCTTAGGACAGACTTTGAGCGAGTTTGGTGATCCACCCCATTTTGGCGCCGGCGCCAAGCGGTTTCGCGTCGAACGAGTGTCATATTCGTGTTCTACGGGTCGAAATACTCCTGGATAGAAGTTTGCAGCTAAATCGGAAGGTTTCCCTAAAATCACCTCTTTGACTGCATCGCCTAAAAAGGCAGTGGGGTAGCTTTGGGTAAATAGTGCCTAAGTAAGTAAGTGATAGTGTCCAATAGCAATAGTTACAAATACCGTAGAGGTTACGTAGACGTAGGAAGGGTGGTGTATCTTCGTCTCATTGAGGAGGAGGTCCTAAGCTGAAGCGGCCATATTTCTCGACACCTCGATGTGCCCTGATTACGATTTTTGCAGTAAGCACATTTCAATGGACGCGCTCCGTTCGCTTTGCGCTGGTCTCTTATCGCTTCGAGTATCTCTAGATGCTTCAACGTTAATTATTTCTGCCGAATTTTTTTCTAGTGCTTGGGCTGCGTTGGGACCAAGTTATGAACTTTTGTTGCCCTTACCGCCCATTCATGATGCCCTTCGCCCCTGTGCCCAGGCCTATTTCATAATTACAGAAACTCATGGCTTACCTTAATCCATCTTTTCCCCACGTTTGGACCATTTTCGAACCGAGCGGACAATTTTCGATTCGAGGACCGGACGTTTTGGAGCATGCCCGCGGTGGGCGGAGCTTAACATGGTTCATATATTTATTTTATATCCTATATCTCCCTGTCCCTAGACCACTTTCAACAACTAATTAAAGTTTAAGGGTAATTCACACAATCAACCAACGCCCACTGTGAGTGGGCTCCCACTCATTGTGTGTTCACGGCAGCTTTGATATAGGTAATTTCTATCGATTTTTTTCTAGTCTCTGAGCTGCGTTGGAACTAAGTTATGAATTTTCGTTACACGGACCGCCATTCGGGATGCGCTTCGCCCACCGCCCACTATGCCCAGGCCTTTTTCATAACATTGGCTTACCTTGATCCATCTTTTCCCCACGTTTAGAACATTTTCGAACCGATTTTCGATTCGAGGACCGAAGCGGACAATTTTCGATTCGAGGACCGGACCTTTTGGAGCATGCCCGCAGTGGGCGGAGCCTAACATACTTCATATGTGCTCCTTACTTCCTGTCCCACGCCCTAGCCATCCCAAACTTGTCCCCATCTCCACGGTTTCTTCCATGAAATGCCAAGCTCCGCCCACCACCGAAAAAAGTCCGCCTACCGTTTAAATTCCCTTCTCTTCCATAGCCCGACCTACTATCAACCACCTCCGTTTTTCTCGCTGTCCCTAGACCACTTTCAAAAACTAATCAAAGTTTACAGGGTAATCCACACGATCAACCAACGCCCCACTGTGAGTGGGCTTCCACTCATTGGGTGCTCACGGCAGCTTTGATATAGGTCATTTCTATCAATTTTTTCCTAGTCTCTAGCTGCGTTGGAACCAAGTTATGAATTTTTGTTACACGGACCGCCCATTCGGGGCGCGCTCCGCCCACTGTGCCCAGGTCTCTTTCATAACATTCAGAAACTCACGACTGACCTCAACCCATCTCTTCCTACAACTGAACCATTTTCGAACCGAGCGGACATATCCGATTCGAGGACCGGACATTTCAGAGCACGCACGACCCACGATGATCGGAGCTCAATATATTAGGTTGTCCCGAAAGTTCCGGAACACCTCGACCACTTTTTCAAATTCATTTCTTCACAA
Organism: Trichostrongylus colubriformis; assembly: GCA_963978905.1. Classification (NCBI taxonomy): domain Eukaryota; kingdom Metazoa; phylum Nematoda; class Chromadorea; order Rhabditida; family Trichostrongylidae; genus Trichostrongylus; species Trichostrongylus colubriformis. The sequence continues at coordinate 22,365,625 of OZ022261.1, read as the reverse complement.
CATAAACACATTTCAGTCAACAAGACATGTCATTCTGTAGAGTAGAAAATTCCCTTCCGAATGATATATGACATGCTGCAAAATGCTTTACGCTGTAATGATCACCTGTATCACCTGTATCACCTGTCGTCCCGTTGTTCATCGAGAGCCTCGAGCGGGCGCCAGCAACGTCTCCATTCATCCCTGTCGCGAGCCAAAGCAGTCCAGTGAACGTTTCTGGCTCCAGGGACACGTAGCGTCTCGTTCCTTTCGCGCAGAGCTTTCGTGAAGAAGTCTGACCATCGTGCCGGCGGTCGTCCAGGTGTTCGTTTGACGTCCCGAGGGATCCAGTCCGTAACCGCTCTGGTCAAACGGTCATCACGATATCGCATGACGTGTCCGGCCCATCTAATCTTTTCCTTGGCAAATACGACGGCGTCCCTGATCTTTGATCGACGACTCCGGATTCCCCTCTGCACTTGCGTGTATCGGGATACTCCGAGCATCGTCCTCTCGATGGCGCGTTGGATGATGCCGACCGCATGCTCCTCCTGCTTACGTAGAGTCCAGGTCTCTGAGGCGTATGTTAGGGCAGGAAGGACAGCGGAATCGAAGAGATGGGCGCGGAGCCGGATGTTCTTCGTCTTCTTCACTACTCCCTCGATGGTCTTGAAGGCTCCCCATGCCGCTCTTTTCCTCCTGCTCAGCTCTGGTGCTAAGTCGTTCATCATATTGACTTCCCGACCTAGGTACACATAGCTGAAGCATTCGGTGACGTTCGTTCCGTTGAGCGTGAAGGGGGCGTCAGGTACCAATCCGTTTCTCATGAACATCGTCTTCGTCAGGTTCTGCTGTAGACCGATCTTTCCACACTCGCAGTCGAAATCGGTTAGCATACATTCCGCTTGCTGGATTGTCGGTGTTATTAGCACGATGTCGTCAGCGAAGCGGAGGTGGTGTAGATGCCAGCCATCGACCTTCACTCCCATTCCTTCCCATTCCAGTTGACGCATGACGTTCTCAAGAGCGGCGCTGAATAGTTTAGGCGAGATAGTGTCGCCTTGTCGAACCCCTCTCTTCACGTCGATGATGACTTCCTTGTAAAATGGCGAGATCCTGGTCGTTAAGTTGCTGTAGAGCTCACGAAGTACTCTTATATACTGAGCAGGCACACCCTGGTTTCCCAGGGCTTTGATAACCGCTTCTGTCTTCTTCAAATCGATGAATGTGAGACATAACGGCATCTTGTACTCTCGCGATACTTCGATGAGTCTAGTGACCGTGTGGATGTGATCGATTGTACTGGATCCTTTCCGAAACCCTGCTTGCTCGCATGGCTGTCCTTCGTCTGAAGTTCTACCGATCCTATTCAAGATGACACGAGTGAAGAGCTTGTAGACTACAGACAGCAGGCAGATTGGACGATAATTGCCGATGTCGTGTGGATCTCCCTTCTTATACATCAACACAGTCCTGCTGGTTTTCAGCGTTCCTCGCATTCCGACAGGTAGCGTGTGAAGAGTCGGGCCAGTGTTTTGACGATAACTGGCGGAAGATTCTTCAGATGTTCCGGTCTGATCCTGTCGGAACCGGGTGCTGTACATTCTTCACCGACGAAATGGCGTGTCGGATTTCGCAAGGGAGAACTGATGGTACGACATATCCATCCTGCTTCAGATTGCTCCTAGGCAGTTGGACATGGTTATCGAAGAGATCCGAGTAGAAGTCGTAGATGACCTTCTCCACTACCCTTCGGGAAGCAGTAACTGTGCCGTCCGGACGCCGGAGACCGGTCATTTGGGTCTTATAACTGGCGAAGCCGCGGCGGGCATCGCGAATGCTCCTCCCAGCCTCTGCTGCTTCAGCCAGCACTGCTGCTCTTCTCTCCTTGAGATCTTCTTTTATCGCCTCTCTGCATCGCTTCGCAAGTTCGGACGTCAGTTGGTAATCGCCTGCGGCTCGTGCGGCTCCACGTTGGCGTATCAGCTCGAGAGTTTCCGAAGAGAGACGCCTCTTTGTGTCTTTCAAAATCTCTGCCCTCCTGGCACAATCGTGAAGATGCTCAACGAGCCGGTTGTACTCGTCGTCGATGTTTTCGATAACGGAATCCTCCCATACACCAGCGAGAGAAACGAAGTGTTCCCAGTTGATGACGGTCTTGGGTCTTCGCTCCTTGAATTTCGCGGCTCTCTCTCCACGTATCGAAAAGAGAAATTTCGCGCGGATGAGTCGATGGTCTGATCCCGTGTAGAACTTCGGAACAACAGCGACTTCGGTCAGGCAATACCTTCGATTGAAGATGACGTGATCGATCTCATTATGGAATTGTTCACCGGGTGACTCCCAAGTCCATCGCAGATGAGAGGGCTTCTGGAACTGTGAGTTACCATGGATGGAGTTGATCGACATAATAAACTCAGACAGCCTTTCACCCTGCTCATTCCATTCCGTTCCGTGATTCCCGATGTGAAGCTCATTGTCCGTTCTTTTAGGGCCGATCTTGGCGTTGAAGTCGCCGACGATGACCTTGAAGAAGGTGTGGTCTTCCTTGTAGAACTTCATCAATTCCACATAAAAAGCTTCGAGCTCGTCCTCGTCGTAGCTTGATGTTGGTGCGTAGGCGACGAAGATGGTCAAAGCCGGGATTGAACCGCATCTTTTCAATCGCAAACGTCTTATTCGGGTTGTCAGATTTTCGTACGAGTCGATGTTCATAGCCAAGTGCGTGTTGACGAGAACGCCCACACCGCCAACGCCTCTCCTGTTGCATGCTCCGAGGAACAGTTCTTCACCAGTCTCGTACACGGCGTGTAGCGGGCGATGCCTCCTCGTCTCGGTCAGTCCGATGACGTCGTACTTGATCTTCCTGGCTGCATCATCAGATCTTCGATACTCGCTTCCGATGCAAGAGTTCGTGCGTTGTAAGTACAGATCGCCATCTTAGTCCTTCTCGATTTAGGCAGCCTGTTGCAGCCCTGAGATTCTAGCAGCCTCTCCCGAGCGGTCCTACCCAACGCTGCCGTATTGGGGGCTCCCTCAGGTTCAGGGGAATGAGGCCCATTTTTGTTGCTGTTTTCAGCAAGGTGGAGACCCACGAGTAGCTTGCCGGGCTCTGTCGTGGGGGCTAGGTATACTCCGGGTAGTTAGCCAGGCTATCGCGAAGTGGACATGGGGTTTATTTGTTGGAGGCGACCCCGGACCGCCTCCCATGTACCTCCCAGTCGTTAGAATGCAAGCTTTTGGCTGGACCGAATGCAGGATACCAACTGCCCCATACAGAACGCCCCCACACGTATGCAAGAAACGTTTGCACGGATACAGAGGGTGTGAATCAGCCCAGCGCAGCAGAAACAGGGAGTCCATCCCCTGGATCCACCTGCGTCTCAGGGAAGGTACATGGTGGCTTTTGGTCCGCGATTAGCCCCCTATCCGCCACCTGGGGTCGCCCCACGTAGCCTTGCCACCTAACGGCTCGAGGTCCTTCAGCGAGAGAAGTCCCTCGGTGAAGGAGATCCGTGGAGTGAAGGAGATCCGTTCATGCTGTAATGATATAAATTTGAAAGAAAGAGGTCGAGGTGTTCCGGAACTTTCGGGACAACCTAATAGTTCATGTGTGGTCTTTACTTCTTATTCCGTGCCCCTCTCATTCCACACTTTTTCCCATTTCCACCTTTTTATTTTTCATGTAGTCTCCAAGCTCCACCCACCACTACAAATGCTCCGTCCACTTGTTTCCTGACCTTCAGAAACTCCTCCCTGACCTTAATCCATCTTTCACCCACGATTGGGCATATTCAAAGACAACTAACAAGTTCCGGTCTGAGAACGGAACATTTAGGGCATTCCCCGCCTACCGTGGGCGCAGCCTAATATAGTTCATGTGTGGTCTTCACTTCTTGTCCCATGCCCTTCTCATTTCATACTTTTTCCCATTACCACTTATTTTCATGTAATTTCCAAACCCCGCCCACCACCACGGTGCTCCGCCCAATGTGCCCAGGCCCCTTTCATGACTTTCACTAACTCATACCTAACCTCACTCCATCTTTCCCCCACGTTTGGGGCACATTCAAACCCAGTTAACAATTATCGGTCTGAAAACGGAACAATCTAGGTCACGCCCTGCCCCCGTGGTTGGAGCTTAACTTGATCCATGTGTGGTCTTTACTTCCTGTCCTATGCCATACCCATACCACAATTGGCCCCATCTCCACAGGTCGTTTTTCATGTAACGTCCTATCTCCGCCCACCACCACAAATGCTCCACCCACTGTACACGGGCCTCTTTCATAACTTTCACTAACTCATTCCTAACCTCAATCCATCTTTCCCCCTCGTTTGGGGCATATTCAAACCCATTCAACAACTTTCGGTCTGAAAACGGAACATTCTAGAACACGCCCCGCCCCTGTGGGCGGAGCTTAACTTGGTCCATGTGTGGTCTTTACTTCCTGTCCTATGCCCTACCCATACCACACTTGGCCCCATCTCCACAGGTCGTTTTTCATGTAACGTCCTAGCTCCGCCCACCACCACAAATGCTCCACCCACTGTACCCGGGCCTCTTTCATGACTTTCACTAACTCATTCCTAACCTCAATCCATCTTTCCCCCTCGTTTGGGGCATATCCAAACCCATTCAACAACTTTCGGTCTGAAAACGGAACATTCTAGGTCACGCCCTGCCCCCGTGGTTGGAGCTTAACTTGATCCATGTGTGGTCTTTACTTCCTGTCCCATGCCCTACCCATACCACACTTGGCCCCATCTGCACAGGTCGTTTTTCATATAATACCTAATTTCGTGACAGACGTACAAAGGGACGGACGGACAAAGGGACAGACAGACGAAGCGTTTTATATATAGTAGGGATAGGGATAAGAGCCACTTATTGAGAACTACTAGGAGACCTGTTACTGAGCCATTCTTCTAGGATTATCAACTCGACTCATTCTATTGCCAATGTATCGATTGCGTAGAGGTCATAGCCTGTGATTTTTCACTTTTGTGTTATTTTTACGACCACGTTTTCTTGGTGACAAAATGTGCAGTCTCATAGAAACTTATAAAACTCATTAAAATGGTAGTGGTTGGTAGGGAGTATCATCGGGTTTTTTTGTAATCCGCTGGACATTCTGGAGGCAACATCCACGGGATTGTGTGCCGACCAAAGTAACTGTCAACCTACCCGCGTCCTGTACAAAAATTACCTCAGAAGTGCGATTTGGTAAGGGCTACATGATCGAATAGTAACACATCTTGTCTGACAGATTGATTGATGACCTTGTCCGAACTTATCTGCCAAATAATAACAGGCTTTGCTACGGTTTGAGTGAAATTTTACTGGAACAGGAAATTGGGTATTGGGCGGGGGAAGTACGAGGGTATCTGGAACATATATTCTCGAATATTGAATACGAAAAGCTTCTAAAAATAGCTAAAGACACCGGAACGGGTTATTCTTGCAGACTATGAATTATCAAAATAGCTTCCTTCCGCCCTCACAGTAGCTCGCAATTAAAGGCATCGGGAGGTGGCGAATTTGGCCTACAGTAAGACCTATCGTCCCGCTTACAGTTCGTTAGGTGGCAAATACCTTGCTAAGACGTCTTGTGTGAATTCAGTGGATCTTATTTTAGCAGGAACATCTTTCTTCTTACCCTTTCCCGCATTTTCCCACTCATTGATTCACTTGATTGCTGCTGTTTATTGTTTCACTTATTTCACATCATCACGAATGAATGAAATGCACCCTACGAGACACAATTGACATTTTCTACATCAAACAACTCGAAAAGGTGATGTTACAGCTCGACGATATGGGGAGGAGATGCGATTACAAATCATAGCTTGGCGCTTTCTCGATCCGGATTCCTCTACGATTATTGGTCTTACCTTGAATGTTAGTTTCGAAGGATCATGTCTTCATCTTTCTCGTTCTCCCGCCCCTCCCGGTTCCCGTAAGCGCAATGAGATTGTGAGAAAGACCTCTAAAGCGTAGTTTCCAGTGTAAGTTTTGCCGCGGATTAGCCAATCGTAATTCGCCTTTTCTCTCATTTCAGATAAAACAACATTCCCATTTGTGCTTCCTTTGATGCTGTGAGCGTTTCAGCTCTTGCGGCGTAAGAGCTTTCAGGAATCGACAAAGATTGAAGCGATTAATCATGCGTTGCCATGCATCCTTCTTCAATCACATGAGCCATACCTGCGTTCCACCGGCGACGGGTGGTAAGTCACACCGAAAGTAACCTTGTAAGATGAGAATATAGACAGCTAGAAATTATCGATGCTGCGCGCGCACTCATGCACACGGGGTGAGCGTCATCTGGTCATTTTCGCTTCGCGGCGCCGTCAGTACGAGTCACCTGGAATTCCGCTCAAGACACAATGGGTTGGTACCGAAAGGAACCCCTAAAGATTGCAAGTTGAAAGCTTCGGAAGTTTGCCTATGTTGTGATTGTTTCCACATTCCAAATCGTGGATGAAATCGAAAATCACTAGTTTTTGCAGGTCCATGATTCTCTTCGGTTCAACTTTTATGACGTTCAAGCCATACTCAACCGCAAAAAAAGAACTCGCACTCGACGCTTGGCTCACCGTGGGTGGCCGCGCGAAAATTCGACTAATCGTCATACACCGATGCACGAGCCGCTACATTTGAAGACAGTGGAGAGAGGGATGGTGGAGTGTACAAAGTGGCAATAACGTGATATCTTCTTTCGTTAGTGCCCACCCCGTTCTCTAACAGGGCCCAACTATTTTCGAAACAGAGCACCGGAGGGGCCGTGTTTGACCGCTGGGCTCTTACATTGTGAGAGCTTTCAAAAATTGTCGACTATTGGAGCTGCCAGCCAGTGTGCGCCCTTCACTCTTATTCGAGTAGGTGAGTCTCCCTGCTGCCTACAGACGACAGGTTTTCACGGCGCAGTAAGCTTTCGTAAGATGAGGACCCAGACGGTCAGAGAAAATGCTGATGTAGCGCGTTTGTGCGTGCACGACGGGTGACGGTTGGGACACACGAATCTAGGCCGTGACCCAGTGACAGCCTGTGGCCTTTGCCATGTGACATGAACAATTCGGACAATTTGACTATACAACGGAACAGACTTGCAAGGAGGACACGATTTACATGAACAAATTGTCTGAATTATTTAAGGCTTAGGTCAAAGGCCACAAGCTGTTACAGGGTCACGGCCTAGATTCGTGTGTCCCAACCTACACCCGTGCACGACACCGTACACCGAAAGTCGAGGATTCCTCGACAGAGGGGGTGGTTTTCGACATTCGACCGGCGGAATGGGGGGTAGTAATAGCAGAGGTCATCAATGGTTCTAATCTAGGTAATAGCAATACAATCGCCAATAATCACCGATACTGTAGGGACTATGTAGATTCTGGAAGGGGGTTGAACTTGTATGCACACGCTACCCGTGGTAGTGGGGAGGAGGAAAGAACTATGTATGCACTCTTAAGCTCCATCATTTTCATGGATGCGTATCCTCATATCAGGATTTGCGTCCGCAGTGCGACGTACGACGTTTGCACGCAAGAATTCTAGACTTGGTGGTGGTTGCGTGCAATTGCATAGGAAGAACGGCAACCTTGACCCGTGCCTATTTTTCACCTCACGCTCAATTAAGTTTGTTTTTACTCCGACTTCATTTCACTGGACCGGAACGTTTCCGGCCCATTATTAATTACAGAAACCGTTTCGCATGCATTCACTTGATTAACTGTGCTTTGCATCGCACCTACCTGCATCACTCATACAGAAAGTAAAAAGAAGAAGTATAGATGGCAGAGACTTCCAGAGCCCTTGCAATAAGGTTCGGAGCGAGCCTTTGGGTAGAGTTATCTCATACAGTACTATCACATGCTTCCTTTTATGGCAATTTTTGAGCGTCACAAGCTTTCTAGGTTTTCCTTCCTGTATTTTCTAGGACCTACATATGTGGAGCATCTTTAAAAGCAATATGAATTTTTGGCATAGTTATACTCCATTCAAACAAGCTTTGAATCCGATCCAAAAAGGGAAGGCAATAAAAACTGTAACATAAAAAAACTGCTCCTTTTACATCCTTCATATGGAGATGCAAATAAGATGTTCCATGGCGCAGGAAATGGAATGAATGCAAGCTAATCGCTGTTATCAACCGGTGGTACCTGAGAGCATCAAGTTTAACCATGATAAATGAGACCAGGTCAAAAACAGACATGTTTGAGCGGCGAAGTGAAAAAAAATGGGAGTAACACACGGTCACCGCTCTTCTTAGGCAGTACTTGCCACTCCCACCGGGAACAGCAATATTGCGTCCTGATATCGCGCGCACGCCGCGATGCGAAATTCTCACATAGGGGCAGGGTCAAGACTCTGTCGAGGAATCCTCAACAGTGGGGGGGGGGGGAAGGGGGCGTCCCCAGTGATCAACAGAATCCCTTAGGTTAAGGGTCTACAGTGTAAAGGAGAGTTGTGATAAAACTGGCTAGCTAGGTTCAAATCCGCAGCTAGTATTTGATTTAATTTTCACTTAAAAATCTCGAGAAATATACAAAAAAGGCACCCCTCAAATAGGGAACAAGATGGAACGCAAAGGTTCAAGACAAGCATTCAGTACAATACGGTGGAGACGAGAGGCTTAGGGGGGCCAGAAAATAGTTGATGATTCGATCCCCACTGAGGACAAATTTTTGCATTTTTCTAGTTTTCATTCATTTGTGCTCATGTAAGACCATACATGCAAAATATGAGCAGAATCAATTTTTATTCTACCAGGGAACCGCTATCTCCAGTATTTTTGCGTACTAAGCGAATGATTGGTGTGGACCTGCCAACGCCCATAACAGGGGAACTAGGCGTTTCCCCGCAAAGTACGTGTGATATTCATGCTCAGGGGGTCGAACTACCCTAGGAGACAAGTTTTCAGCCTAATCGTGATTTGGACCCAAACTCGAAAAAGTGAGCGACCACTAGTACTACTTCTGCCATAGTAAAGAGCACTCAACGAAAGGAGGTCGGTAGCTGATATAAGGAAATATTTGCTATCTCTTTTCATCGCATAGTGTTGCTAGGTGCAACTCACTTGGTGTGCGTTGATTCTGAACATGTTTCATTGAATTTAACCGAGGCTACTAGTTGTTTGCTTGTACAAGTAGAGCAGTGACTATATGGGCATGTCCATCCCATTGTCTCGAGTTTGGGTCAAAATCTCAATTTGGATAATATTTTGCATCTATGTCTAATTGGGTCTCCAGAGCACAGACAGCACACTAGTTTCGCACGGAAACGCCTGGCACGCGTGCTAGGGGCGCCGAAGGGTCCAAACACGTTATCCACTGAAAACTTTTTCTCTTGTGCGCAACTAGTATAGCGCTGGACAAAGAAAATTAAGAAAATGCAAAAGCGAAAACGTCAAGGAGACTTAAACCACAAACACCCCTCCACTGTGACAATGTCAGCCCATCCCATCCATTCGGCCATCCAACCACTGCAAGCGTGCTAACCTGTGCATCCCCTATCACTTTTCCTTGCTTCGTTTAGCAGTCACCATAAGTGATTCTACATTTTTGAACCAGTTCGCTGTGGTTTTGGCGTATTTTTGAAGGGACTCTTCTGATATGCATATACTGAAGATCACAGCTGGAAAGCACTGCAACAAACTGGTCAAAATAACTCATTTCCAAATAACTTTTATCACTCATTTTTTGACCCCCACAAAACCGTTTAGCCGAATTTGAGTCCGGTTTTTTACTTCATGTATGTGACCCTATAAAATGCAAAAAATCGTTTTGAAAAAGCACCATGACCTGATGGGCCTTCCTTGTTAGTCCTCTCGGGATTGTGGTCTGTGAACAAGGTGCCGAGCATCTGTAACCAAACGCGCATACATAGCTTACGTTGCGATGCGAGATCGACATTTGATAGCTTGGTCACAGTTCATAATTCCAAGACGACCGTGGCAATAGTGTACCCTTTACCCTGATGAATTAGCGATCTCATGGCGCCTCCCACAAAGAAGCAGGCTAAAGCCAATAGCCCTCCCGTTGATTTCCTAGCACCGAAAACGCGTAAAAGAGACCTCTGACGTCCACGGCTTAAAGCATGGATGAACACTCAAAAAACTATGGGATGAAAACGAAAAATTAGCCAATGTCGGCTTTTTGGTAGGTGACCAATGGATAACTATACGCACGTGTAACAAAGGTTTATTAGCACGTTACGTACAAGAACATCTATAATACATTTCACTCGGTATATATACACGATAATGTAGGCGGACCCACTACATAAGATCTAAGTTCGCCACTAGTTGGCTTGTGGGGATAATTGCTAGTAGGCATGAAAGGGAGTGCCGCGCCTAAGGGGAACTACTTCATAGCACTCCAGGATACCTACTTAAGATATGCTTAGTTCATGCCTATGGATATACTTTGAGTGATACTTAATTTTCATTGCATAATCAAAGGTGCTCACCGTTATCAATGCTATACGTTTGTCATGGACAGATTATTATATTACTATGAAAGGTTGTGAGTCCACAACAGGCTTTTTCATATCCTACTACGATTGCAAGCATGTAAACTGGTGCTAGCGAGCCATTGTGCGGGCCGAACAAGCGTTTATTATCACCAAGAATGTGTATGAAATTCTCATGCATGGCGCATACCGCAGCGAAGCCGAACAATGCTTCGCATTATCGTTGGACATCCTGCAAAGGGCATGTATTGGAGGATCACAGACATAATGGATCATTTTTCCCAAGAAACCGTGCTAAGATCTCGCTACTTCGACAAAAAATTTTCCTCGACCTCCATCAGTAGAATTTTTTTCGAAGATATTATATAGTTCAAGAACACTCAGAAAGCAACAACCCGTAGATTTCGCAGCAGAAATCCGCACTCATGAAGCTGAGTTTGAAGCAGGGTCAAGCCTCCGTCGGGGAATCTTCGACAAAAGGGGTCGTATTTGGTTCGCTTGGAGAGGGGGTCGTACTCATTGAGGTAGTAGTGTTCAACAGAATTCCTCAGGCTGAGGGTCCAAAGTGTAGAGGGAAAGTTGTGATGAAGCTGACTAACTGGTTTCGAACCCGAAACAAATTTATCTTAATCATCATGGAAACCTCATGCATGGGGCGATCCTTAACGAAGACAGCCGAGGCCAACCACGCTATCGTCGGTTTTCTGAAAGCAGAAAATGCATGCCGGAGGCGTGACAGACACAATTGATCATTTTTTCCAACGATTCGTGGGAAGATCTCGCAACTTCTTCGAAAAAATTTTATCCACTGGCTTCCCTCAAAATAACTTCTTTTTTTTGAGGATGTTGCATAGTTTAAGTAGCATGTGGAAAGCGACAGCGTCGCAGAACCCGAACAGCAAGACCGCACTCATATGGTTACTTTTGAAGGAAGTTATGACCGTTTGAAGTGGAACACTTTGAAATTTTTCAATATTTACCTCGACTGGACGCATATCGAGATCTACGCAATCATTAGAGAAATCAAGCGGCGAATAGATTGGACTAAGGAGGTTCCTGAGAAAATAGTTGATAGTACTTTGAAAGGCAGAGTTTAAGTAAAGTTTCAAGTATTCAAAAAATGTCCAAATTTAGTACGAGGATTTCACCGCGCTCCTTTCAGATCGCGATGCAGCCGCACTTTTTCGTTTTTCGCGCATATTTGTCGGCGATTCGTAATGCTTGACATTGTTCTCGTTCATCTTTCGTTCCTGCTTTTGCTTTCTTGTTGTTTTATGTCGTTTTTTCGGTGTTTGGAGTGGGATGGGTAAAGTAGTATGCTGCGCTCTATCCATTGCGCTGGAGACGGTCTGTAATGCTATTGCTGAAGCGCAGAGAGGTCATAGCGCTAGCTAAATCGGGTTCGAATATTGCAAAGGGATGACTATGATGAAGCAAATTCGAGTTTTTTATCCTATGTGAACCTATGCCTGGGAGAGGCAGATTCCCTTTCCGTAGGCTGGGCGAGGAAAAAAGAAAACTTGCAATTACAGAAGTAAGAGGGGGGTCGTATGGAGGTCTGGAAATTCCCCTCGACGCCAGGCTTGACCCTGGGTTAGAGAAAGTCACGTTCATTTGAAAAAAGACACTTTGAAATTTTTCTGAATTTTCCTCGACTGAATCTTCATATCCAGAACTAGGGACTATTAGCGTATCCAAGCTACCTGGAGGAGTTATTATGTAAAAGTCTGCGCTACTTTGAAGTATTGAGTTTTAGTGAAGTCACAAGTACTTGAAAGTGTTCGAATTTACTATAGGGAAGATACCGCGCACAATTGCGACAGCCACGATAGCGAAGTGGTAGCGACGTGGTAAACGCGGTGGAGTGCATCACGTCGGTTCTCTTTGGTTCCTAACTTTTTTATTCTTTTTTCATCCTTCCGCCCTGCCGTAAAACTTTTTTGTCTTTTTACCACTGGAACCCTTTTTATCCTTGGTTTGGTCTCAGTTTTTTTCAACCGAGGGTCCTCCGATTATGTAACCATAATATCTCTGATGAATCGCGTTTACTGCGTAAGAACTACAGTGATACCGAAATCTGGAGAAGTGGAGTGTGGTCGTATGGAGGCCCTTCATGAGAGGGTCGTATATTTGAAATTTTTTTCGATGCCACGCTTGACCCTGTATAGGTGCACACTCCTCCCTTTCCAGTCCCCCACAGAATGCACACTTCCTGAACCACTATCTTTTTTGTGCACCTTCCCGTCCCGGACCTTTACTCGCTTATTTTTATTGTGCTGGAATGTGAATTTGATCCAATGATTCAAAATGGCCCCGTCCCCATATTCGCATAGCAACATCATGCTCGTTCATATATTACATTGAGGATAGTACATTGAGGGTAGTACATTCAGATCTTATTTGGGGTTCACATATGGCTGCTAAAGTGCAGTGAGATGCGTAGTGGTTGCAATCTCTGTTATCTTAGTTTGACTCGATGAGTAGATTCACTCTTTGCTTCCCAAACTTTCGACATACAACTACGCTTTGCCGAAAGCCCTCGATTATTTTGGACGACATCTGATGGATAACAGCGGTAAGCCGCATTCCTGGAAGCAAACAAATGCATTAAATAATGGACGAGATACATCAACAGAAACGAAAGTTCAGGGAGTCGGAACCACGTTACAGTTATCCTGGCATAAAGTAAAATGTGTTCATCCGCAGAGCCTCTGCGGACCGCGCCACATTCGGCGACTATTTTCAGTTATTGCCTACGAGTTTTGTGACTGAATGATGGGTGCAGGCGTGCCGACATATAATTACATCATTTTAACAATATTTTAATACTATCATAAAATGTAGCGTTGTAGTTATCTGTGAGGCTATCGAAAGGATCTCAAAAGGATTTGGATGTAGTTCCAATTGCTTGTTGTTATTTTTGTCAAGTTTTCTTGAAGAGTACTTCAATGAAAATGTGATGCGACACTTTGCCGAACGAAGGTTCCGAAGGAATTTCGCCATCTGTTTATTCAACTTCAGTTCTGAAATAATTCCGAGATTCGAAGGCGTTTCAGAAACAGTTACCATGAAATCTCATTGTTGCTTCTTGCTGAGCGGATAAGGTTCCCTTTCAACCAAGGCTAAGTACGGATCCTAGGCCGGACGACACGGGGGTGGTCCTCCTTCCTAAGCCTCACTCTGTGAGGATCTCTACCTTCACTATTGAGGCTTAGGTAAGGATGTACATCTGAGTATATAAACTGATGTTTGTAGGGTGCTATTGAGAGAGCGCGAACAGCGCGAAAATGTGTGCCCCCAACTCAGAACGTCGCTGTGAAATGATTCGTCGTGCACTTAGTGATCTTGGTGCTACTTGAATGTATCTCGGGAAGAAAGGGCACTCATTGTCGGTCTGTCTCACTCAAAACCGTTCTGTAATTGTCAGCTTGTGTACTCGAGGCTATATTTTTATCAAACCTTATTCAAAGGATAGGAGCTTCTGACTGAACTAAGGTGTAGGGATAGGAGCTTCTGACCAAACTATGTTATAGGCTAAAAATCTAGGCGAAAACAGCGCCGGAACGCACCGTGAACTTACTGTAGGAAAGTACACTCTCGTGAGTACATTCCTCATCTCCAGTCCATATACCCTACTTCATATAATCCGCTAAGTATGTGTGTCTCTGTATGTGTATGTGTGAAAGCGTGCATGTGCATGTGTGTGTATGTGCATGTGTAGTGTAAGTGTAACGCATGTGTAGTATATGTATGAATATGCGTAAGTGTATCTCTACATGTACGTATGTGCATGCGCATGTGTTATGTGTATGTGTATATGTATGTTTTGTGTATGTGTATTTACATGTGTATGTGTATATGGATGTGGTATGTGTACGTGCATGCGTATGTGTTTGTGTATGTGTATCTATATATGTGAATGTATATGTGTATGTGTATGGTACTCGTGTATGTGTAGCATGTGTTTGTGTATTTGCATATGTTTGTGTACGTTATCTGTATGTGAATGTGTATGTGTATCTGTACATGTATGTGTATGTGTATGGGTTGTGTAGGTGTAAGGGTGTGGGTATGCGCATGTGCATGTGCATGTGCATGTGTATGTGTATGTGTATATTTGTAACTGTACGTGTATGTGTGTGTACGGAGATATGTGTATGTATAGTATGTATATCTAGTGTGTCTCTCTGTTTGTCATGAAAATCATATCTCGCAACACAGCAGAGCTGAAACCCTGAAATTTACAAGTGATGTAGCGGTGGTAAGGGGACTTCCGCGGTGGTGGACTATGGTGGTAGCAGCAGATGAAAAGCGAATGTCACCCAATTTGTTTCGCTTTTCACTTCCACCGTAGAGCGTTGACAGACCTAGCTATTCTGCGGAGTGGGACGCGGAAATTGTTGGTTGGTGATCTCAACTGAAAACGGTTGTTGAAAATCGATAAAGAGCGTTAAAAGGTAAACAACGCCAAATCCGTCTCGCCTTTTGTACTTATTCCAGAGCGTCGTCACTGGTGGGTGTTCTGCACGTCAAGACGAAGGCTTTTGAGTGGGTGATCCCAACTGATAGCGGTTGATAAAGATAATTCAATAAAGAGCGTGAGAAGGCAAATGTCACTGAATCCGAGAATCTGTCTCACCTCTCATGTTGACTCTAGAGCGTCGACACTCATAGGTATTCTGCGTAGCAGGACTGGGGCATTATTGGTGGGTGATCCAAATTGATAACGGTTGATACGACTTGAAGAGAGTGAGAAGACAAATGCCACAAATTTGTGTCGTTTTTCGTGTTGATTATAGAGCGCCGTCACTCATGGGTGCTTTGCAAGTTCAGATGGTGGCATCATTGGTAGGTGATCGCAACTGATAACGGTTGATAGAACTTGATGAAGAGTGTGAAAAAGCGAATGTCACTGAATTTGTTTCATTTTTCGTTATGACTCTAAGGCGTTGACACTCATATGTATTCTGCATAGCAGGAGCATTATTGTGTAAGCGCACCCAGCTGACTTTCGGACCTCCATGACTCAATTCTTTTCAGGGCGGAGCGCAGACAATCGGGGAGACGTCTGGCAGCAACGACGGAGGACGGTCGACCCATCCTCGTTTCCTACCTCATGGCGGTTCGCCCCTCAACTCAGTCTTGCTCCTCTGTGGCCTAACAGGCGTGAGACCTCATCGTCATCACGCGTAAGGCATGTGATCTCTCTCGCCTGTATTGACGTATTGATTTCGTTGCTCATCTTAAAATGCATGCATTAACTTGTCGTTCTTTCGTTGTTTCCTTGCTGACGTAATTCCCTACATAAATCCTTGTTATCAACCTCGAGAGATCGCAGAGAGATCATACACGCTTCCACGGTGCCACTATGCTTACTGGTAGCAGAGAGTGGTACACCCCTCGTTGCCGGCAGAGGAACAGGTTAGTCGTTTGGTCCCTTTTTTTAATTGTGATTCTGTTGGTTTGCTAGTCACAAAGATGGCCACTTTGTGCTAGTCATTTCTTGAAAGTTGGAAAAAGCAGACCGTCATAGCAGATGTCTGCGAGCGGAGACTACAGCAACCTCTTTTTGATTTGACCACGCGGCTGTCAATTTTCTTCCAGTCGTTTGCCACGAAATTTCTGCCTTCTATTTTTGGCACTTCATGCAGCTGCGATTTCTTTCTTCGAAGTCCTATGAATACTGTAGCCTTCGCTCTCGTGGTATTTTTGTCTGTTTATAGGGTACCCTAGTCAAACAAAAACTGATTCGCGCACAAAGGAAGACCGGTTGGTCCCAAGTCTAGACTTGTTTGATCACGTCAGAGTGCGTTGATGAAAAGGATCCCAGGTCAAGATGCCCGTTTCGGGGAAACGGATGCCCACTTCAAAGAGGTGGAGGCAGCAGAGAAAATCGTCGTGGCTGCGCAGCAAAAGTCGACGAGCATATGATTATTGGAGCTCAAGCAGAAGAAGTATCGTCGCAAGAAAGAGGCGACCGAGGAGATAGAGGCCGGCAGAGACGGGAGAAGAGGTAAGTGATGTGTTGATTAGGTTACGGAATTTTCGTTTCGTGTAAGGTATCGGCGCTGAGATGTTTTTCGTTTAATGTGGAGTTTTCTACGTTTCGCAAGCATGCTGTAATTGTGTCTGATGTAAGTAGTAATTGCGCTTCTCCCAAAGGTTTAAAAGAAACTTTAGTTGTGCACTGATTAAAATATTGACGCGTCTCTTTGTTATGGCCGGCTGGCCCACCACAAAGATCTTTTATTGATGAATCAAAACGCCGCTAGCACGTTGCTCGAGGAGCCCCCTGGCGTTATCAAAGACACCGGCACGGAGCCAAATGATGCAGGACACACCCTTGGTTCATGGGCATCCACTACCTTTACAGTAGCAGAGCCCGCAAGCTCGGTGTGCGGCGGGGGATCCAAACTCGCGAATCTCCGGACCCCGGGTGCTCGCCGTGACAGCGATCACCCGGCCTACGCCATTACGCCGGCATTTGATCCAGCGAATCGGTCAACCACGTGATAGCAGATATCGGCCGATCGTGGAGCGAAACGACGTGTAAGGGAAAGTTAACCAGTTCTGACTCGTTTTGACATGTTTAACGTGTTCTTTGTCGGTCCCTTTCTCCTCTCGTTGGTTCCTCGTGTCTTTCCCTACGCGAGATGGTTTGTGTCGACCAGCGAATAATTCCATCAAAAAGGAGCCGCGTATCGGCGGCGTCAGGTGGACATGCAAGTGAGGAGGTACTTAGGGCACTTCGTCTCAGGAGGAGACCCAGTTTGTCTGGCCACCAGGTACTTTGGAATGACCACAGGGGGTGGGATGAAAGGCGATTCCTAGCCGTGGCTGTGTGCCAGCCGTCTCCGTCCGGACATCAGGTACTACGTGAAGCTTGATAATTCGACTTCGTTTGAGCAGGCGGTTTCCAAGGCCTAGATGGTAGAGCAGTTATTGGCGGAAGCCACCGCTGATCGCCTTATATGCCCCACAGGGCCTCCGAGAACGACTGAGGTGAAAGCTGTTGCCCCACGCTTTATAGTCCAGAGCGGGATCGTTATCCTCAGGTATATGGGCAAAATCGAGGTCGGTATTATCGTGCGAACCCTCAACAACGTTACAATTCTAATCGCTCATTTCAGAGGCCAAGGAACGACGAGTACCGAAGAGCGGATAGAGGAAGGCCAACCCAACCTTGCTACAACTGGGGCGGCATGGGTCACTCCGCTCGTCAATGCCCTTCTCCAAGGACTACTCGTCGGAACCTAGGTGAGTCGTCTTATAATGCAAGATCTCATTCTTTTGATCGTCTTCCTCCTCGTCTTCCTTTTGCTGTCTCACCTCATTCGGATCAACCTAATGATCTTTTGCAAGCCCGCGAGCAAATTCGTGCTATTTCGGTATCTCTGCAAGAAAATCGGTCTGCGTTAGAGCAATCTGAAGCTCGAGCAAGCGGCTCTCTTTAAACGCAATGAAGAGTCAGCTTCAACTTCGTACGGCGGTTCGCTTCCATCTTCTAGACATGTTTCATCTCATATACCTGCTGTTAAATTTTTATTGGCCATTGTGGCGCTTTCTATTTTTGGAGCTGGCGAAGCACTTCCTTCTACGGCTTGGCTCTGTTCACATGATCCTTCTGATACTGTGGCTAAGATTCCATCATCTTACAACTGCTCTCGTATTATTCCACTTTTGGGCCAGGCGCCCCGAGCTCCTACCATCCACGTCTATTGTTCCCAATACTCGACGCTATGATACTCCTGCTTTCCTTTGTAAAATCGTCACCCATTCGGTGAAACATTCCGTTAGCCTTTTCGGAGATGAGGTCACCACTCTTGAAACTTGTAAACATGATCTAACAACAAGTGCCCCTTCGGCGACCTCCGCTTGCTAGGTGAAACCTGGGCTACTTCGAATGCCTCAGTTATCCCTTGGCCATCGGCCCCATTCGGGTGTTGTACCGACCACACGTTGTCGCTGTCTGCTTGCTTTTTAATGCCAACCGTTATCCACATGCGCCACGGGTCGACTTCTCCTAACTCCCCTGCAGGGGATTTGAGGCATTGCACTTATAGCACGGGTAGCTGCACACTTTCCGATGGAGCGGCGCTTCTCTGGACCCCTAGTAAGGAGGAACTCTGCGCTTTCATTCCTGTTATGAAAATGAAGGTCATCGGATAGGAGACATATGGATCAGCGATTCGAAAGATTCGCCCTTTCTTGGCACGACTCTAGCGAGCAGATACGTGACTGCGGCGTGGACCTCACTCTTTCGGACCAGGGGTACGTCCTAGCTACTGTGACCAAGGTACCGCGATCTGCCTACCCTCCCGTGAGAGTTGTCCTGACTAATCAGCTAGCCGCCCAACTTTTGACTGTGGAGGGAACCATAAATTCAGCAGTGACAGCTCTGTTTCACCACGCGCTGTCCGCCCTTTGCGATAGGACCAAATTGCTAGCGTTAGCTCTTTACACCTCGCTGGAGGCGAATCCCACCCTCACGGTGAGAACCTACTCGGGCGCCACGATGTGGCTGCTTCATTCCTGGGAAACGAAGCTGTCCGCATCTATCGATGCATGTGCTCCATCAAGGAACTGGCGTCTACTCCGTTTTAACGATACCTGTTTCGCTCAACCGGCAGTGGAGCTTATTTCGCCAAGTGGCACGGCAGTACAATTTTATATAGAACCCTAAACATTAGTTATTACTCGCGACGCGCAACCCGTTCCGAGCTCTTCGGTGACAGACTTTTGTTCGTGTCCCCGGATGGATACCATAGGTCTGACCCCTTTACCGGCTCTACTAGGACTGTTGTCTCTTCAGAAATTCGCGAGGTAGGTCTCCCTGATAATATCGACGCATCGGCGGTATCTCTTCCTATTTTTCATTTTTTTCACTATTTTTCATAATCTCGTGTTGACCAATCTCAGTGAACTCATTTAAGACCACCAGTGGCATGAGCTCTGGTCCGGTCTCTCATGATCGTCTCTTTTCAACGGAGGCCAACTACGTTCATTCCCTTGCCTCTTCTTCGCATGTCTGGGTTACCTTTTGCTGTGCGATGATTTCGTGCGAAGTGCTATTATCTATTATTTTTCTATTCATCTATCTGTACTGTTCCGGGCGGTTGCCCCAATACAAAAAACTGTTGCGATTAGCTTGGCTTCTTCCGCGGCCAACTTCTGCGGCCACACCGCCTTCGATTACGGTGCCTATCTCTCCTGCCCGCACCCGCGGTGAGATCATTGAGCTTCCCAAATTAGCTATCGACTCAACGAATTCGTGACCACCCTGCGCAAGTGTGAGTTCTGTCGACGTGTAGCGCTGGCGGATTCCGATCACTATTCCGTCGCTCAAGTACCCATCAAGGTTAATGACATTCATGTCGCTCTCGTGGACACGGGCTCCTCTATCACAGTAACTGCTGCTTCCACTGCTCCTCTCTTTGGTATCTTTGGTTTGTCCCAAAAGAGATTTCCAGCGCCGTGGGCATGGCCGGCATACCCATCCGATTGCTAGGCGTTACTTTGCTGCGTTTCCAAGTCGGGTCATTATCTTTAGAAAACCCGGTTCACTTCACGGAGTCCTCAAGCATACCAGATGTGGCAGATTTTTATAACATCATCTTGGGCAGTGACCTCCTCCCGATTACCCCCGTGGACTATCGATTACCGTACTCGCACCTTTTCTAAGGCGGATGAGCAGGTTAAGATTCTGTGTGCAGCTCCTCCAGGCGAGCCGTTGTCCCACAATGAACGAATCTCAGTACGCGCGGCGGTCACTATGGTCTTATCTCCATCAACAGAAACTTTGGTACCATGCCGTACGGACACTGACGATGATGTGTCCCTCATGCTAACTACCCAGCATGACCAGCTTTCGGAACGCTCCCTCATGGTTACCCCAGTTGTAATTCGCTCCGGATCCTCACGGCTACTCATAGCTAATCCTTCCGCCCACCCAGAGGTGCTATATAAAGGGCAGAAAATATCTACGGCAGTGCGAGTTCACGAACAATCCTCAGGCACACTCACAATGTAGCCTTACACAGGTTATACCGCTGGTTGGAAC
Source organism: Trichostrongylus colubriformis (assembly GCA_963978905.1). Classification (NCBI taxonomy): domain Eukaryota; kingdom Metazoa; phylum Nematoda; class Chromadorea; order Rhabditida; family Trichostrongylidae; genus Trichostrongylus; species Trichostrongylus colubriformis. Next base: position 22,345,112 of record OZ022261.1, on the reverse strand, counting down.
CGTAACTAACAGGGCTGTCCGCTCCAGTACAAAGACGTGTTCAAAGCCTGAATGGCCCGACCTCTCACATGCAGAGGCTTCCGACGGCGAGCGGGAACAATTAGCTCAACTGTTCCATGAGTTTCGCGATCCCATTTCTTCTAGTACCTATGATTTAGGTTCCTCGAGTAGCTAAAAAAACCGAGGGAAACGAGTAGTTATTAAAACCACTGGACACTCCGCCGCACAGGTATCGTCCCCCACGTGTGCCCCTGAAGTGTCAGAAAGAGTTTGACGATCACATCAACAAGTTGCTTCGCGCAGGTAGAATCGTTGAAAGCGATACACGAGGGTCCACAACACAGTCCTCGTTAAAAAGAAAGGCGGCTCGTTGCGTGTCTGTCTGGACTTGCGCCCGCTCAACGAGGTTACGGTACCAGATCATTATCCGCTCCCGCGGATTGATGACATCCTAGCTAAAATTTCAGGTCATAGATACTGCACCACTCTAGATCTAGCGTCGGGCTATATGCAGCTGTTACTGTCACGAGAAAGTCAAGAAAAATGCCGGTGGGTGACTCGTAGAGGGATCTACCAGTTTGTCTATCTCCCGTTTGGCCTGAAAAACGCTGGCGCTTACTTTTGTCGCGCTATGGCCCGAATCCTGGCCGGTCTTGAGGACAACTGTCTGGCGTACCTGGCTGACATCGGTATATTTGACAAAGATTTTCCCAGCCATCTCGACTCTCTGCGCAAGTTTTGCATCGGTTTCGATTACATAATATCAAAGCTTCAGGAAAGAAATTAAATGAGATAGCTCAGGCTAAGATCAGCTTTTTAGGACATGAACTGCCTGACAGTCGCTATTCTCCTGCAATCGCAACATCAGCGCTATTCGCGACTTCCCGACTCCGACGACGACAAAGGAAGTGGAAGGCTTTGTGCGTATGGTGTACTTCTTCCGTAAGTTCAACGCTTATCTCGCTTCGATTGCTTCGCCACTTTATGCGTTACTCAAGAACAAGGTGAAATTTTCGTGGGGCCTTGAACAGGAGGAAGCTTTCCAGCGACTTAAGCTTTTGCTAACGTCGAAACCGTGCTTAGCCTTTCCCCAAGACAAGGAATTCTTCTTATATACTGAGGACAGTCAGCTTGCGGTGGGTGCCGCTCTACTGCAGACCTATTCCGATTCGCCTACATAGTTGGTAGCGGTAAGTTATTTCGGTCAGGCTCTCTTGGATCCTCAACGTAAATGGAGCCCCACGCACATCGAGCTTTTCGCAATAATAAGCGCTCTCCCCTTCTTTTGTCCTGTAATTTATGGTAGCCACACCACGATCCTGTCCGATCATCGATAGCTTACCTACCTCCTCACACTTAATAAAACCCACGACAATCTAACGCCATGGGTGATCAAACTACAGAGCTACGATATTAGTATACAATACCGTCTAACGTGGGAGCTGATTTTATCCCGCGTAGTCAACAGAAAGGTGCAGTTCAAAGACGGTACTCCTAAGTTAAATGACATCATTGAGTTTTCCGTCAGTGTTAACCTGATAGCTTGCTCCGTGCACTCTTCGGTACTATGTCTGGGTCCACCGCGCGCTATTCTTCCTTATGACGCACTGTGGAACAAAAACAAGGCGAACTTTGCTCCGCCATCACATCGTTCTTAGAGATCCAGCGCTTTCCAGCCAGCGTCGATGACGCACAAGAGCCTTTTCTGCTGTAATTCGCAGAGACAATGGCAGAGAAGTGCGCCATTCAGAAAAATGGGTGCCTCTACTATGTTGACCGCAAACCGCACTCGGGATCGAAATTCGAACGTCTGGTCATGCCTGATAAGTTGAGAGAACCTGTCTTTCTCGCGCTCATTCTAGCCCAGCAGCAGCCGGCCATTTTAACTGCCGCAAGACGTTAGCGAAGATATCGCGCAAATACTTCTGGCCTCATATGTCAGAGGATATCTTTGCTCTGGTTCGCTCTTGCGAAGCATGTCAACGCAAGCGCACCCAACAGATGAAACGCGAACAGCTGATCCCGGTCACCAGCGGCGCTATTTTTGACAAAGTATACGTCGATCTAGTGGGTCCCCTCCACACATCCGAAGCTGGCAACAAGTATATCCTGGCTATGATCAATCACTTCTCCAAATATGTGATTGCAACACCTCTTGCAGACTGCTCCGCGATTACGGTCGCCCACGCAATAGTGTCGGAATGCATCTTGAAATTCTGCGTAATGACCCATCTCATCTCGGAATGCGTCCTACCTCAAAGGTGAGGTTATTACAGAAGCGGGGCGCCTCCTGCAGATCAACCGATACTTTACCACTCCATACCATCACGAGGGTAATGGGGCCTAGTCAGCGAGTAGCGAGTCTTTGCAAATTTCCATCCTATGTTGCGTACCTATATCTCAGAGAACCAGCTCGATTGGGATCAATATGTAGTGGCTTGCGCTTTTATGTATAACACTTCAGTTCACTCCAGTACCAATAATACTCCATTCTTCCTCATGTTTGGTAGAGATCCAGTTTTCAACATCGACTTACTCATCAAACATGATTCGCAGCGTCATCTAGCCTCTATGGACGATGCAGGTATATACATAGAAAATTTAGTTGCCACACTACATACGTCTTGGCGTTCCGCGGTCACCTTTAACGACCGCCAACGGGAAAAATATGAGCGTCAGCACGATCAATCCCACTTCCAGCCGCTACCTATCCATGTGGGCGACAGAGTTTACCTACATGATTTCGCCCCCAAGATTGGACTGTCATCCAAATTGTGTAACCCGTGGCTCGGTCAGTTCCGGGTAATTGCTATAGACCACCCTCATCTCACCAACGTGAGCGTCTCTGCTTCGCAAACGGCTCCGAAATGCGTGCACATGAATTAGGTAAAGCAATGCTTTGAATTAACGGGTCCTGTTTTCACTCCTCCGTGGCACCCGATCGAAGAACAAAGGGCCTTGTCTGTCGTGAACGCATCGGAGACAGTGCTTCCCGGCTATAAACACCACGTAATCAAGGAACAAGAGACTCCCGAACAATCTCTACCTTATCATTCAAATAACACACGTTTCAGGTCTCGTCGCATTTCAATATGACCGGTTAGTCCACCACATGAATCTTTTTCCATCCGATCGACCATGACCTGCACGCATTCTTTCACGTCTGGTATAGAGAAGACGAGTGTATTCTCCTGTTCGGCGCCATTGTTTGATGTCATCATGTCATCGATGTCATCGCTTGTTATGATGTCATCTTCCTGCAGTGTGAGCATCGTGCTATTCCTCAGTGATTACCAGTTCCGTCCATTAATCTTATCATCGCTTGTTTTAACGCGTGTCATCGTCGCATCGTATATACCTCGCTTGGTTTCGATCCGACTCCAACTCATTACTACTCATTTCAGAAAACTTGGCTAAACACCCCACGTGTGCATGCAACCATGCAACGTTCAAAACCACCGTCTCCTGTGAGAACAGATACTCTCACTTGTTCATCCACAGAACCGGGTTCCGGTCCCAGCATAGATTTTCAACATAATACAGAGTTGAATTCAGATGAATTTACAGCGATTCCAGCCAACGCAGAACCGGATACGGTCCCAACGTAGATTTGTTCCCCGAAGAGGTTCCCATGGACCGGTAGCAGACGCCTCTTAGAGATCTCCCGAGCCGAAGAAACCTCGTCGCCCGTCCTCCCAGGACTCGGACTACTCAATTGAAAATATGAGTGTGGATAGTTCCTTAAGTGGAACATCTTCACCAGCCCCAGCGACAAAGCGGTGAGCCGCATGCCTGAGACTACGGAGGGTCTCACTTCCCGTCCCCTGGACCTCTCAGAAGAAGCACTGCTGGCCTCCGACGACGAATCTAACGGACGCCAAGACAAGTCCTCTTCGACTTCCTCACCGTCGGAGGCTAACCTCGCTCAGTTCATGGAGGATTTGAGCATCCAGCGCTCCAAAGTGGCGGCTTCTCCACCCTCGCCAGCGGCTTCTCCGGTGCCGTTCGGACCCGTGGGATTTTCACCGTCCCCGGTACCTTCAAGCTCAAGTAACCCACAGGCCGCGCCACCTACCTCGGTGCAAGGGAGGGGTAACTCTCGTGAAATCCGCGGAAGCGGACGCACACGTCGTCACGGTAGACGTGGCCGCCCCCCGGCTCCCCGTTTGTCGGTGGCATCCTCGAAGCCATCGCGTCCCGGAGGTCCTGCGCCACTCTCCAAGGAGACGCCGGCAGACTATACCAACTATCTGATCGATTTCCATCCATGGGCACGCTACGTCAACCCCGTCCAAACGACATGGTGAGGTTCGGGTACAATAAAGTTACCAATGAGCTGCCTATCAAGGTGTGCCCTCAACTTCCAAATGCCGGGTACATGAGCACGAGTTGCACTCGATCGCTGTTCCCGAATTCGTAGTTCGCGCGGACCCATACAAGGAGCCGATTCCGTTCATCGAATTGCTGCATCTGGAAGACTCGATCAACTTCCGCTGGTTTACACAATCGATGTTCAACGACGTTCAGAACAATCGTTACGAGGACAGGGACGTTGCGGGAATTCCGGAGAATCCTGTCGACCTTCGACAATACACGATCGATCCGACTACGCGAGAAAGGCACCGTCCCGTGCTTTATCAAGTAGTGTCCACAGAATGGGGCACAGGGATCGTGGCACCAGGGCTCTCACGGAACCACGCGTTCCGCGAACAACGGTTCTGGACAGCAATCTGCGTTCTTTTGGCGCGTGGCCTGCTTCTCGCTGGTAACCCCAAGTACGCTTCCCGATCCGATCTACGGGATCCTCTCCAAGAAGCTCACTCGCAGAGGTACAGTTGCATCGTTGAAGGCGGCGTTCGAAGGAGCCCCCGACGCCGTCACATTAACGCAATCGATATGAGAGTTCGCCTTGAACCGCGCCGGAGAGGATGAGATTGTCATGACAGAGACCCGCGTCAACGTTTCCTGCGCCATGCGCTTTTCAGAGCCGCCAGCATCCATCGTCGCACGCAAACAGCTTTGCCATGCAGTTCTTGCCAATGCTTCCGAACGAAGGGATCGTGCCACTCCGCGTATGGAAGTTGAACTCTGTGAAGCGGGCCTGTTTGGTCGACAGGGCCGATCAATTCGTGAAGTACAACCTACAGCACGAAGACGCAACGGTACGTATGTCCAAGGTGTTTAATATGGCATGTTCAGCCCTCGCCGCACTCAACTCCGCAGACGACGATCTACGTTCTCATCGTGTCACCACGACAATGTCCCGCAACCACCTACCCAGCAAGGCTCACGTTCATCCTCAACGAGATGCCCTTGGAAGCCGACTGGACCGTTCAGCGCCCGGTGGCATTGTGCGTTCAAGGGTCAAACACCCTGGCTCGTACAAAGGTGGTGAACGTCGAGGTTCTGACCGAGCAGCGAGCCTTGCGGATTACCATTGAGGCATTCTCTTGGTCTCACAGGACGGTCCTCGAGGAGATGTGCAAGCACGGACGCAACACCCCCTAGTGACGTTCGCGGAAATGGAAGTCCATCTCGGTTAGCAAACAAGCCAAGCGAACCCCATCTACAAAGGCATATCGCGCACGCATATTTATGCCGACTTGAATGCTTCCTCAGGTAAGATTGTGGATGCGGTATACGGACGCACTCAGTTTGGACTATCGCAAGAGGAACGCGCCGAAACCCAGGTGGTGGTGGCGTCTTCATTTCAGATGCGAGGCAACGCGGTCAACATGACGAGCGCAGACTGAGGCCATCCGTCTCGCCATTGGCAACCATTCAGTGGTCGCCATCCAAGCCGCTTTCGATACAGGTAATACCGTGGTAGGTGCTATTATAGCGGCTCTCATCGCGTCACGACCGTCATCGGCCGTACTCGTGACGGCAACAACCAATGCGGTGGTTGCCCAGTTTGCGGAGACCTTGCTGTGATTGGATGACTTCCGGTCTCTACAGGTGGTACGGTATCTCTCCTATACAACGGCGAATGAAAATTTGTATCCCACGGGGGTTGACTTGAATAAAATATTAAAATATTCAAACGAGAACCACGCGACTCAGCTCACCGAAGAAGAAAAGGAGTTCTGCTCGGCGTTCAAAACACAACGTGAGCTCCTCGAAGAATACCTTTTAGAACTTGAAAGATTTTTTCGGATGTCTGAGGAGGAGCAACACGAATACGAGAAAGCAAAAAAGGCGGTATCGCGATCGCTTAAAAAGATGGTTCGCCTCATGTTTAGGGTGCACCGCCGGCGATCATCTGTCTCACGACAGCATCAACACAATGGACTGCGATGGCGGCAACTCTTCCCGTACCAGAGTATGTCTGACACAGTGATCACTGACGAGGCGTCACCGATACCGGAACCGGCATTCGCATCAGTGGCCACCCGATTCCTCGACTCGCACCAGCTGTTCATCGGAGACGTCCACCAGCTGGAACCACACGTTCGCTACTTGCGAAGCGCGAACCCGGCTCGCTACGGGGCACGCGGTGTGATGTCTGTCTTGGTAGAAGCAAACGCGGTGCCCATAGCCCCGCTGGTCACCACTTTCAGAGCTCATTCATCGCTGAATGCGTTGCCTAACATCGTCGTGTACGATGGCGCCCTCATTAGTGGAGCTGACTTCGCGTCGCGCCAGCTGCTCTTGTCCAATTCGCCGTGTCGTTTATTTTATCAACGTAGACGGCACCTCGGTGAAAGCTGCTAGTCGGTCTCACTTCAATATCTTCTTTCCAGGAACCTTAGCCCTGCTCAACTCTGTGTCATCTCGTTTTACAGAGAACAATCGCGCGTCTCAAGGACGAGTTGGAGCAGCTGGAAGTGGAGCTCACAACCGTCGACTCGGTCCAAGAGAGAGAAAAAGAGGTAGTTATACTCTTGACTACCCGTACCGACTTTTCGCCTACTTCAGCTGACTTCCTCGACGTCTACAAACGTATGAACGTCGCTCTGTCTCGATGCCACCATTGTCAGTTCATCCTCGGGCACGTCGCCTCGCTCAAAGCCGTGCCGTTCTGGAAACGTGTCGTCGACTGGTCCAGGTCAATTGAAGCCATCGTCCCGACGAATGATTTGGATCCGTATATCCGTGATTAGTCACTTGCCGATGGTAAGCTCCGATTTTTCAATCTTGGAGTGCGGACGGACTTGATGTTAAGGGGGAGGTATAAGCGCACCCGATAAGCGGCCCCAGCTGACTTTCGGACCTCTATGACTCAACCCTTTTTAGGGCGGAGCGCGGACAGTCAGGGAGACGTCTGGCAGCAACGACAGAGGACAGTCGACCCTTCCTCGTTTTCTACCTCATGGCGGTTCTCCCCTCAACTCAGACTTGCTCCTCTGTCGCCTTACAGGCGTGAGACCTCATCATCATCACGCCTAAGGCACGTGATCTCTCTCGCCTCGTATTGACGTGTTGATTTCGTTGCTCATCTTAAATACATGTATTAACTTGTCGTTCTATCGTTGTTTCCTTGCTGACGTAATTTCCCACATGAATCTTTGTTATCAACCTCGAAAGATGGCAGAGAGATCATACACGCTTCCACGGTGCCTTGGCGGGTGATCCCAATTGATAATGGTTGATAAGATTATGAAAAGCATGAGAAGGCAAATGTCACTAAATTTGTTTCGTTTTTCGTTTTGACTCTGAGGCGTTGACACTCATAGGTATTCTGCGTAGCATTACTGGAGCATTATTGGTGGGTGATCCCAATTGATAATGGTTGATAAGATTTTATGAAAAGCGTGAAAAGGCAAATACCACCAATTTCTTCCCACCTTTCAGTTGACCCTGGGCGTCGACACTCATGGGTGTTTTACGTGGCGGAACTGGGGCGTTATTAGTGGGTGATAACAATTAACGGTCGATAAGATTTGATGAAGAGCGTGCGCGGGCAAATGTCGCCAAATCTGTCTCACCTTTCGTGTTGATTCTGGAGCGCCTTCCCTCGTGAGTGTGTAGCAGGTTGCTGCATGTGCGTGAATGGTGGGTAATCCCATTGATAAGGGGGTTGAGATTCAATAAGGACGTCAAAAAGCAAGCATCGACGAATCCTTTTCGCTTCCCCTGCTAACAGTGGAATGCCCACATTAACAGACACTGCAGGGTAGCAGAACCGATAACAGCTTACAGCTATGTTATGATATATTTTGTTTTTTACGCTGCTGAAGGCAAAACGTAGGACAAACATCAAGAACCAGAAAACCAAACAAATTGTTTGAGCATAAAAATATTCCTTGGAACCAAAAACACAATCTAGGTGATTGATAATACAGTTAGAATATATATTACACAGCAAGAGCAATTATACAACACGATCACAATTTCATATCACGGTGACCTCAAGAACAGTGAACCTCAAGGAATCAGGAAATCTCATAATCAGATAGCATTTTGACTGTGCGACGTTTGAATTGTTTCAAGCTGCCAAGGGAGCTTATCCTCTTAGTTACTTGTTGTGTAGGCTAGCCGCTCTGAATGTGAAACTCTTGTCCTTCACATTGGTACTAGGTCTAGACAGGAAAATCTCAACCTATTCATTCCTGGTACGAGAATGTACCAACTTACAGAATCCGAGAGACCCAAAGTCATTGACCTGATACAGCAGTTTCTAGACCAGACATGCATCAAAGATTTTTCGCCTTGATTCTAGTGTTGCTAGTCCCAGATACTTGTTTCGGATACAAGCTTTAGGAATCGTAAGGTGTAAGAAACTGTTACAGCGAAAAAGCATTTTCCGCGTGAAGTTATTCCGTACCTTTTCCAGAGCTATAATATCCTTCCTCTGAGTGGGGTGAAACACAGTGGCACCAGACTCGACCAAGGGTCACACATAGGTCTTATAGGCTTTCAACAAAATAGTCGTAAATAGAGCCTTGAAAATATGCCATGCACGCCAGAAAGCAACTTACACCGTCTATTAATATGCATAGAGAAGTCGAGAGTATTAATGTAATAAAACCCAAGATCCCCTATGAGATTGACAGGGGAGATTGCAATCCCACCAACCACATAAGGGCATGGGATAGCCTTGGGATCACAAGCGATTCTCATACACATTGTCTTATTCGGGGCCAGAGGCAACTGCCATCGCTTCGCCCACTTACTCAGAGAGCAACGGCCTCCTGAAGTTGCTCACTATCCAGTGGTTCATTAATAGCTTTGAAAATCTTAACATCGTCAGCATACATCTTTATCTCAACACCAAGCCCATCAACAGATCTGAAATCTCAGAAGTGTGAATGTTGAACAGAACAGGGGATAGTACTCCTTCTTGCGGTACTCCACTAAGCACATGCTTACAGTCTGAATAACTATGTCCAACTCGCACCCGGAACGTTCGGCCAGAGAGGAAGTTTGTCAACCATTTGACGATAATAGGATGGAAGCTCAGCACCCTCATCTTATACAACAATTTCTTATGAGATACTCTATCGAACGCTTTGGCGAAGTCAAATATAACATCGCAGCAGTGCTTCTTATCAAGCTCCTTTGACCAATATTCTAGACTCTCAATCAAATTAGTCTCCACTGAACGTCCATGTTGAGCACGAGGAACGATTTTAGCTACAGCGATGTACTTCAGAATATGACTTAGAGCATTTTCTCAAAAAGCCTACAAAACAGGGATGTTATGCTTACTGGCCGATAATTCGCTGGATTAGAGGGAGGTTCTTTCTTCAGCACCGGAGTTACAAAAGAATGCTTCCAGCGCCCAGGTTCTTCCCCTGTCATCAGCGACTGATTGAATACGTAGGCCAGTGGACCACAAATATACCCAGCTAAATTTTCAATAAATGATAGCGGTTTTGAGTCAGGGGTAACCGAGGAGGAACTAGGCCAGGCCATAATCTGCCATAAAGTTGATCTGCTTGAAACCACGGGACCTCATTCATAGTCCACGTCAAGGGCGGCGAGTAAACAGGAATATTACCATCATCAGGCAGAAAAGATGTAAGAAACTGTTCGGCCGGCCTTAATTACTTTCCTCTCTATACTTCTGCTAAACTTGTTTAGGCTAGTGAGGAACCTTGCTGTATATTCACTATAATTTGTCCAATCCCCCGTAAGTCTAGCTTCTTAGAAAAGGCACTCACGATGACAGCTCATGTTCCAAATATTTAGATATTATTACCGATTTGAAGGAAGTGACTCGCCTCTAAGGAACATAATATCAATAGCCAAGTGCAGCACATATAACAGCAACTCATACTTTTCATTGACGCCCTCGACTGTTTCCAGTAGATTAACCCAGCGTATACTGGCCAACATTACATAGCTCCCTGGAATCAGCATCAGAATATGCCCTACAGAAGAAGGGGACAGGTGGTGTTTCATACCCGACTATGTCAAAAGAGATGCTGCTGTGATCACTGAATCCAACCGAAGGAAGGATATTCAGATTACAAACTAGGTTCATGTTACTGTAGTTTTATCGCCTTTCGGTACATGTTCTGATATCAGTTGTATCGGCCGCCAAATTGCGTAGAGTTCCAAATAATGGAGTATGGTAAGCATGTATTCCTCTTCCCATTGCTTTACTTACAACAATACTGGTATCGACCGTTAGATTATGTAAAACTCCAAGTAGTAGTGCGGGTTTAGAAAAACGATAAGCATCGATAACTGGCCCATGGATCTACCACGTGTGAGAATTAGCACAGCAAGTGGACAAATTGCTACCAGTTGATGTAATCGTCCATGAAGCTGTCGATTCCTACACTTTCTGAACTTCAAGTAGTGACCAATTTAGGTTAATGATTAGTGTATAAACACGTTTCATTCCTGATCCACTAACATTATCGTTGATATCATTGTACCACATGCATCGACCGCTAAATCATCCATACATCCGAAAAGTGATGGCATTCTTCGACGGTACGATAGGGAGTAGAAAATGAGTATATTAAATGATTAGAAAATGAGATTATCGACACACAAAAGCCTAAGCACTAAATGCTCAGCAAGTGGATGTACTTTGTGCTCCGATATCAGTAACAAGGGGATGTTTCGACTGCTCCACTACATGGAATTCCAAATAGTGATAGGCATGTGTGGAAATACCAGTACCAGTTGGACTAGCGCTCAGCACTGAGCCTAGCACAATGTGAAACTGTGCAGTGTGGACTTATTCAGTAATATCGGTTGGTCAAGATGGTCCATTTGCCCATTACATGATTCTATTATGTTATTCGCGCAGTACTGTGTGACAGCTTGGTGATTCTCTTATAAGGAAAGGCTCCCGGATCACCGTAGCCATTCAAGATGAGTTGTATATGTTGCTATGTAGTCTCAGACGGGAATCTCAAATCTGCCTTCCAACCCTGCTAAACGATTCTGGTAGTGGAGGTATGGAGCTTTTTCGGAATAACTGGTACTATTTATTATGTACATGGTGCGTTCGGAAGTCTATGGCGCGCGAGCCAGACGTTTTCGAAAATCACCGGTGTGATTTTCGTTTTCAGGGGATCGAACTACCCCACTGGACAAGTTTTCGACCAATCCGAGAATTTGACCGAATTCCGTAAAATATTTAGCTATTTATACACTAATAAGCTATTTATTGGCTGGCAACACATTCAACGAAAGAAAAGTCGTTGACCCTTGCCGAGAAAATGCCGTTATTTGAAGCCTGTTACGTACATTTTTGTCATGAGCATCTGTAATAGATATGTCTAGGTTATTTTTGTTCAGGTTGCACGATTTTTTGTAGGAAAAAAATCAAAAACTATTACTTATCCCCTCGGCACCCCTAATTTTCCGAAGTTGGGCCGAGAACCGATTTGGCTGAAAATTTGCACATAGGGGAATTCGAGCTCCTGAGCGCGAATATCATAGTCGTTTCACGCAACAACGCCTAATTCCCCGCAATCGCAGAATAATCGGGTGAAAAAGATGGGCATGATGTTCAATTATTCAGAAAAGAATCAATCTTTCCATACTACCCATCTGTGGGGGTGGGGGGCGGGATGCCTTAGCGAAGCGTAAAAGCGTTCGCAAACGTTTAAAAAACACAGCAAAGCAAAGCTAGCAAATGCACCAAGGATTGGAAATCCCATGCTCCAATTTGTGGTCTGACATCTTACCAGCTGCTCCACCCGAGCTCCGAGGACACTCTTTCTCGAGTCATATATGAACAGCGCCTGCGCTTGCGCCGTATCTTTCAGGCCCCCGTAACTTCCTTTTCAGAATTTTTAGCAGATTTGGAGGGCAGATTTGAGATCCCCGTTTAAAACTACATAGGTACATATTCAACTCGTCTTGAATGGCCACGGTGACTCGGAAGCCTTTCCTTATTAGGTATTATATAGGCTAGTCTTGCTACTTGTGACCGGGGCGCAACATGGATCTCCTGCGTCAAGTTAATGTGAACCAAAGAGCATCACCCTTCACTCCCCTACCTCCTGGTAGGTCGTAATTTACAGAGACCGAAAAATCACAGGTTATGGCGAGAACGTTCCTCCTCCCTATGGACTTCAGAGACATTTACAGTGATCCAGAACGCTTCCTACCTTTTCTACAGAGTAGTTTCAAGTTTCAGTGCCAGGACGGTATCTGCAACTGAAAATGCGGTAATCGCATGGCACTGAACTTGATACGATCCCATAATTCATGTGCACATACGTCAAAGAAAGCAGAAAACTTTATCACAAGAGAAACAAATAAATCGCAAACCATCGTATCAAATTCGCTAATTTGGCTTGGAGTATACAATAAATGCCTGTTGCAATACGTCACTCATCATCATCATGTGCAAACATTCACTAATAATCTTTTCATAGTGTTTATATGCATGCGAATGTGTATTTGTGTACGTGTGTGGTATCTTTACAATAAATGATATGTGTAAAGATTCGCTAGATCAATCAATAGAAATCTGACCTGTGCAGAGTAAATGTGGAGTTTAGATCCACACACGCACGTACACTGTTCTGCCATTCACAACGACTACAACACTGCTCATATTCATGCTCATGGAATCAATCCATCAATCAATATTATGCTTTGCATTTCCCTACACACTTTTTCTTCAAAACTAGATAGAATCACAGAAACATCACGATCGTTTGTACGCTGTACGTACCGCGAAATTGATAGAGAATAGAGTGTAAGTCGAAATCGTTCAAATTAGCTCACAGCACCCATAGACTGAATACTAGGTCGATACGATTCTTATGAGCGAACGAACGAATCCGATCACAGAAATGAATTCGTAATTAGGCGAAAATGGGAATCAATGGCTATGTCACTTGGCGGCCCTCTCAGACATAACTAACTTAATGCGTGAGCACTTCAGTTCGTTCCGTTGGCGACTAGATAGCCGGTATAGAGATCGGTACCAAGCCTGGGACTCTTTCATCACGCTCAGCGAAGGTGCGACATTGTGATAAGGCAATAGAACGCCCATACTGTTCCACATATATGGCGGACTGATAGAGAACATGGAACATATGTAAAGAGGAGTCTAGGAATGAGTGTACGTACGATCACCACATCTCGGTCGTACGAATTACTGTTGATCATCCGGTACCACGGATGCAAACGTGAACCAGTGGGGAAACATATTGCACAAAAATCGCCCATTCGGGAGATGCACTGTCTATTCATTACATATGTTCACATAGCGACTGCGCACGGCACGGCACCTGTACCTCACCTTCAAATTTTTTTGCATTGCGCCTCTCATCGCCTAAGGAGGTTCCCGCAAAATGACATATACGATGAACCCGAATAAGATAAATAGCACAATAAATAATGGAAACGCTATGATCCTCCCGAAATGATACGCTGTAGCACAAATGGAAACAAAATATTGTTTAGAAGGGGAAAAGGCAATAGCTAGATAGAACATCACAATATGATAATACGTTATGATCGACCACAGAATTCTCATGTTTCCAAACCCGAACACACACTTGATGAATGTGAACGAGAGACACGTTATGACTGGGGAATTGATGAAGGAAGAGATGAGGAAGAGGATGACAACGTATAGGACGACGACACCACAACGATTAGATGAGAACGGCTGAATGCGAAAAGAGAAGAAAAGATAGGATGGAGTAATGAAGATGAAAACGCAACAGCAATAGATGACATGAACTGGTGAATAAGGAGTTAGTGACCATGTCGCATAGTACTAGAAGAACAATACAGTAATACAGAAAAGTCACTCGGTAGGAAGGAAAGGCGCGAAGAAACACTCGAGGCGATAGGCTCTACATGAATTACATTTCGTAACGCATATGTACACACAGACAACAAAATAATGAGGAAATGATTTTAGACGTGCTATCCACGGAGAAATATGTCAGCAATTAAGTAATAAAGTACAGATGCATAGTATAAACAAAGTCACTACTACTTACCAATCAACGTGTATCACTTACAGGGGACTCAGTTGGCCGGGAAGGCGTCAGATGTTCACCTTTTACGTATTGCCCCATCAAGTCGTACGTGGTGGCTCAAGCGAATCTGCATTATCTTCGCGAACACCATGAACCGCATTTGGTGGCACGTATAAATTGAACATCGAATCAAAGAACAACGCCATCGTGAATGAGACGACAATGAAGAGCACCTGAAAAGGTTCACCTGTTGCATGACAGGTTGTAGAAATCAGAGTTCAAACTTATGGAGACATTGTTTTTATGTTGTTTGTAGAAGAATGTTGAGCTTCACTCAGATCCAGCCTCTTATTGCCCTTATACATCAGAAAAATCAGGGCTATGTGCACGAGTCAGTTGGAGCATGTGCGAAAATGTTTGATCAATATGCACGTCATAATAGAAATACGTGGTTCCAATAAAATGAAATTGTTCACATTAGTGCCACGATTACATGTGTGAATAAAGCAGTTAGTTTAAAGGCACATCTCACACGTGCCAGGAAGAGTAATTGAGTCACATCGCCATTGGTAGGACAGCGTTGGGAGCGTTTTCGCCTCACTCTGCGGCCTATAAAGAAGTGGAGGCGAATGCTTGCTACCGATCGCGATCATGCCTCATCCCTCCTCCTGAGAAGCCAAGAATTCGCCCAACGGGAGAGCGTATGACAGAGGGGGAAAGCAATTAATACGAAGTGTGAATGAAGAAAATGAAAGGAAGTGACAAGAAAGTGAGGGGAAGTACCAGAGGAATATCTGTAGTGGGAGAGAGATAACATATCTAACGAAGAGGGACAATCATCTAGGATTGAGTGGAGAAATCAATAGAAGTTAGAGAAGGAAAGCGACCGTAGAAAAGGAGCGCCGCGCAGGAACCCTCAAAGAGGAGGAATAAACAGGCGAGAGCAGTTACGTGATAGAAACAAAGAAGCCAAGACAAGCAAAATGTTTAGATACCAATAAACCTGTGCAGTCGCATTAAACAGTTGTGAAATTCAGTCAAAAGAGTGCTAGTAAGAAATGAGTTCAGAAGTCAACAAAAGAACCTACCACCATAATGGTGGTCAAACTGCATTGCATTGTCCACCAACGCACCACCGGAATAGTATCGTCTTTTTTCTCCTGGACGGGCTGAAAATGAGAGGAATTCAGGAGCCCATAGTCGGTGAGAGGTGTGTGCCACTAGAACAGAAATTCGCATCGCGGCAGCGTCCGGCGTGCGAAGCGATGTGTGCGAATTGGGGGTGCTGTGTCATAGTTGGGACCTAAAGGTATGACGATGTCTTATACATGGGTCTGCTGTAATCGCTTAAAGACAACTAATACAGCACCCATGGCACACAGCCATCGCGTCACGCGACCACGCGAATTACATATCTTAATGGTACACACCCTCTGCGGAGAGGTGACTCAGAGTACACCACACAATTGACGCAAGAAACTTTTGAAAACTCACCTGAACATCGCTATCTAGGGGCAGATTCGCCATGTACACTATTGGACTAGGCGGTGAAGAGATTTCACTGTCGCCCTCTGGGCGCACGCACATTACACGTGCCTGCACTGCTGATGGATAGTCGGAAAGACGTAGTGTGTGTGAAGGAAGGGTGCCTTCATAGACCTTAAGTGAGGGAAAAAATTTAAGAACAACACTTCCTCACCATAACTGTACAGCCGGAGAGACTCACCGTCATCCATTTAGCATTATCGATGGAACAGTCAACGGCTTGCAGACGGTAGAAGCATTTCTTTGTATTCGGTTTAGAAATGACAGATGACCATTCGAGTTGGTAGTAGCCATCACCTAGAAACTTCCATAAATATCAAAATTATTTTGCGAAAACTTCACTAACCACTTGGCGTCGCTGTAGGTGGTCCTTTGACGGCTGGCGGCGGGCTGAGCGCTGTTCTGAACGCATACACCGACGACCACGGCCCTGTTCCAGTATGCCTAGAACCGCTATATAAATATGCATACAACTGATATGTATAAAGTCATATCGTAAAAAAACAGCCACCTGAATAAAATATAAGAGAGGATAATATAAGAGGGAACAAGGGCACTCCAGCGGAAACATCAGGGCGTTATAATCTCTCGACCACAAACCTATTTGTTATCGCGCCAGAATCATTGAAAATTGGTCTTCTCGTATGCGCTCCATCAAGCGAAGCCGAGGTGGCCATTTGAGCGATGTTATTTTCCATACATAATACCTTCGAATACTCTTTCAAACAAAAAATAAATTTCATTTATACCTCTCACACAACTTGCTTTATATCATTTTAAAGATCGAGCGCCCTTATTGGCACACTCTATACAATCCCTATTGGATGGGTCATCAAGCGAAAACGGTGCTCTACGCCTTATTCTAGGTGTAACCGCTTCAGGACCCAATTAGTATGCCGCGCCGCCCCTATCTCGCAACACTTCGTCGTTAAATGCGGCCACGTGAATTTTCTGTGCTAATGGCCCACACTCTCACGAGCAAGGTCTTTCAGGACATGGCGAGCCTTATGAAAATGCTTTTTTTGCATGATGTCTGGGTGGTGCACGAAACATGTAACTGAATTTCAGTTTTCCTCAACGGACCTGCATGCATAAAAGAGGTCGGTGGTGTAATGTCTACTGAGGAGAAAAGTAACAATACCAGAGCGAATTTTGCGAACGCGATATGAAGAGGCTTAGCGCTCATGTTCATACGTGTGGATAACTTACGGTATGATTTTTGCACAGTATTACACAAATGAGAGTGAGGTTAGGCCCGTGATTCTGGGACATTCTGTAGACTCCGCACGCAGAGGAAGGCAACTTCATGAAAAGTGATAGTAATGCACATCACCATCGGAATTAATACGCACTCACCGATCAGTGCTTCTGATCTGGAATCGATATTCGGTGTTTTCAACGAGTCCTTTGATACGGGTACTACACATATCGCCTTCATATACCGAGGCAACCTTGTCTCCTTCGCCAAGACGAACTACTCTGAAGTAACACGCTGGCGGTAAAAAATGATTTCCACAAATACTGGCATTTGAGCATTATCTCATCATACCCTAACCAGGCGGGTCGAGATTATTTATGTGTAGCTGTCAAAAAATAAATACATACTTGTATGTCAAAAGCCCGTGATTCGTAGATGGTTTCCATCGAAGACGAAGACTGGTCGCATCACACTCGCACTCGATCCTACAAATCAAGTTTTACAAAACGCTTCAGTTTGTGGACCAACTTTCAGCAGTCTTTCGAGCTTCGTCTTTCAATAGCCAATACGATCTAGGGTACCCAAAGATGAGCAAGGTGTTCTGAGAATTCTGTACACTTTTGACTACACGGTTTGGCTTTGGCGTAAGTTTGGCTTAAGCGTAAGTATTCTCTCTTCTGAGCAGTATATCCTACTTAAAGGCTGTACCGGAGCCAAATCACGTATTTTTTAAGCACCATCCATTGGGGGCGCTTTCTGCCCTATTAAGGGCGAGCTTCTTTTGTTCCCTTCAGAATCTCATCACTGACTGCGAACCATTCTTTCCGACGTTTCAAAAGTGACTGAAATATTTCTGTCTAAACGCCGATATTTCATAGTGATTAGTAGGCGCTGGGTTTTTGAATCCATGACTCAGGTTTCAAGCTGCACTCACCCCGAACAGCGCATTTTTGCACTGAAACTGCCCATTTAGTATGGGCTCCACTCACTACCGGAGTGCCTTGACTTGACAGTGACCGGACCTTTGCAACTTGTTCAGCTATTTTTAAAATCTAAGCGAGGACTTAAAGTTGAGCATCGGGCATATCAGTGCAAGCCCCACCCACGAAAGATGGAGCGGCATAGTTATGCGCTCCGCACACTTTCGTCAGTTCCTAACCAGTCCTTACTTACCCGACCTCTACAGGGCCCATTCTTGACTTGATTCTTCTAGCTCCGTGTTTGACGAGCCAATACCCAATTCTAACTTTTCGACCTCAACAGACCCATTCCTGAACTTCACAATTTTTGGAACCTAACGAGAACTTGATTTGAGCACTCATTCATTTCGGCGCAAGCGCGCCCACGGTACACGAGCTGCCCGACCTCTCTGAGGCCAGTAAGACTTGCTTCTCATGTGCTCAGCACTCGGTGAGCCTCTACCCAATTCTAACTTGTACAATCTTTACAGGCTCATTTCTTACTTGCCCGATTTTAGGCACCTAAGCGTGGACTCAAATTCGAGTACCGTTCATTTCCGCGCAAGCCCCGCCCACTGTAGGAAAAGCTGGGCTTAGTTCTCACGTGCTCTGCACGCTTAGGTCAGCCACTACGCAACCTTAACTAGCTCGACCTCTCGAGGCTGCAATTTAGTTGAGAATGCATTATGCGATTGACACACATACGATACACATACACACATACACATGCACATACATACACAGCTTCTGGTCATATATAGGTAATGGATACACACATACACACATACATACACTATTCACACAACTTCTGGTTTTATAATAGGTGATGGACTGGTTTATACATAGGATATCGTGAAAATACCCAGTGAGAAACCTCAAACCGACAATTCTCTTCGCAGTCCATAACCGAGAACTTGACTTGGCCACACTATATTTGAAAGACAACTGCTAAACTGACACGGTTTTCTGTACTTCGGAGGAAACCACTTGAATTTGCAGGTACAGTGAGCATATGAAATAAAAAAACAGAGAACATACTTTGGAGGGTCTGGTGGAGGTGGACGTGTTCTTCCAGTGATGACAGCCGCGTTTCCACATCCGACAGAGTTCTCGGCGGAAAGTTCCACTCTGTAGTCGGTATCCGCTTGAAGATCCGCTATACGATACTCACACGAACCCGAACTGGCCGGTGGTGTGATGGAAATCTCACGCACCATCTGAAAGTTCATGATGCGTCATATAAGTGCGATTCAAAAAAAAAAAAAACAAACCTCGCTCTTAGTTTCAACTCGGAGTAAATATCGAGTGATTGGCGAGCCTCTACAATCGGGCACAGTCCACCGAATAACCAGCGCCCGAGTCCCGTCAGATTCGATAGAGATACCTGAATTTTCCAACGAAATGAATACATGTATGTACATAAAAGGCCTTATCAAATTCAGAAAGTATTTGCAAACACTATCAAAGGGAGCTGCACGCTTCAGTGGCAGAGCTGCCTAACAAGTGAAGTATAAAAGGAAAAATAAGCGAATGTACAAGGAAAAGGGTGGTTGTGACAAAAAATCCAATGATACACACTCGACGTCTTGGCAAGGCATCGTGTGTGCAATTGCGGCAAGCTGATCGAATTGCAAGGGTTTACCGTGGGCCAAGATCGTCCCTATCGGTGTTTTTACAAAATGTGGGCACCTTTCATTCTTGTTAAAGACTAAACCTACATATCGCGGTTATCCGCGATTGGAAGATATTCGTAAGAAGAGGAAAGTATTTACAACATATTAAGCGACACGTGCATATACTTTTTCGCATAGGAATGTATTCGTCGTCAGAGGATAGAGTCAAGTACGCGAAGAGGTCAGATGCTGGAAAGGCCAACGGACCGTTTCTTCTGAACGTCGAAAACACCGCAGCTGCAGCTCCGTATATAAGAGCCATGACTCCTCGATCGTCACTAGTTCTCAGTTCAGCTTTATTTTCATTTTAACACCATTCATGTCATTTTATTGATACATGCTATTTCGCTTGTTTAATTACCCAAGTTTGAGGTATCCGCTGATAAAGTTGACACCGTGTGCGTTGGTCTCGTGTAGCAATATCGGTCACGCCAGAAGATATCTTGGTTGTATACAGACATATATATATATATATATATATCCACTCAACCACCGAGCGCTTATTTTATACTACTTAAGTCCACGCTAATGGAGCACATTTATTCGATTCAGGATTATGAACACAGAATAAGGAAATTTTTCAAGCAGTAGGGATGCAGCGAACAAAAGCATGCTTGCGGTCGTGTACCGACCATACTAACTGAAGGGAAGACGAAAATTATAACTTTGCTGTATCGAAAATTCTTTCAATTTATCAAACAATCGGCAGAATTCATACCATCGGGCTGTGCTGGTGCTCCGCTCCTGGTGGTAAAAACCAGTGGCTGTGAAAGAGGCGATTCACCGCCATCGTGGAAAGCCGATACCTGAAAAGTCAATTTTATGGAAGAAAACTATCACAGTGCAGCAAAACAGATTAGCAAAACAACAGCGTCCATAATTCAGTTGAAAAGAGGCGATAACGCTCATGGGAGAGGGAGTTGGGGTTGACATTAGTTTAACAACAGTTCTGCCAACACCTAGAAGGAGGGGATTCAGTGGGGAGACAATTGAAAAAGGTCATAGCGCATTACAGCACGAGTGGTGTTCTTTCCATGCATGTGGTACTACCGTACTACCTCAGCGATCAAAAAGATCCGAGGCTTATTACCAAGTCTTCTTCCCTCGGATGGAGGAGCCACCGGGTTAGATACTGCTGCATAGCAAAATAAAGCTCCAATAGAATCAGAAGCCAGTAGACATCTGGACGCTCTTTAGCTATTCGCAGACGAACCCTGTTTGGCCGCACAAGAAAGGTCCCTATAATTTCGCAAAACATAAGCGAAACGTTTAAAAACGGGTCACTGCAAGCACCTGTCGCCGATGGCTCTTAACACAGAATACATTTGTCAAACGGTAAAATTGGAGGTTCCAATGCGGAAATTAAAACACATACACTGCGATGCATGATGATAAAGCCACTTATAAATTGTCCAGGAAGTCTCACAGAAAAGTGATTCTGGAAGTTTCTCTGAGCATAAAAAGTAGTAAATATAAGTGCGCATTCAGACATCTATACCGATTTCAGCTTGAAATCGCAATACAAATCTGTTTTCGTTTATAGGAAAAAAATGCCGCTTTTGCGATGGTGCAAAGATATAGCCACTGGACTGATAGGAGTACTTAATATAAAAAAATAAAGGTCATAAGCTAATCCAATAATCATTGGTCTCTCATTTCTTGGAAGAACCTCAAAACTGCTGTCATCTCAGTTGATATAAAGTTTATAAATGGGATTTTGTTCCTTTTTGTGCCGTGATCCAATGATTAAGTAGTTCAATCTTCTCAGCTCCTTTAAAATGGGGTCATTCTTAGCATAGAACATCCGCATCATGAGGTGCCACACCTCCTGTCTCAGATACGGATAGGGACTGCTCGTCGGACATTACAGGTCTATTTGGGGACCGCTCTATTTCCTCGAGTGCTCCAGGTTACATGAATTCATTCACCAAGTTGCACGAAAAAAAAAAAAAAAAAGATTTTGGTGCTGATTATGACATGCATGGCGAGATATGTAAGACCACGACGGGTTGCAAATTGGATTCCGTCAAGTTCAATTTAAGGAACAAAACGAAAATTCAGTGGTCTCTTTGAACCCACACCAGAACTTCATCACTCATGTTTCTCTTCAAAAAAAAAATACAGTCCGTTCTTCCTACAACTATCTGTGGCCGTCGAGACCATCACATCAGAGCTCCTTCCGCCATATTAAAGAACAATTAGAAAAATTGCAAACGGAAAAGGTACAATCTCCTGGACGGATTGGGCAACCTACTCCAATCTGATCGGCTCCATCTGACGTTCTCCACTCGTGAACGATGTATTCCTCATTTTCAACCATTAAACGAAGTTGTACTCGTTAAACGCCCGATAAACAGTTTTCGCTGACACATTAAGCCTCAGAGAAGGTCACACTTCCGAACGTGACCTAGCAAAGTTTGACTTCTCCAATAAAATGCTGCCCCTATTCCTATGACAAAGGAAGCAAGCCCTGGGTGAGGTTACTTTCTCGGGAAAATCGCGTGGCCGCCCGCGGCAAGGGCGCGGCGGGGGCGAGTGCCAGTGGCAGGGCATGGCAGCCTCCAAGCGAGACAGTGTGGCATGGGAGGAAGCGCAGAAGGTGACGCAGCCACGCTCTGCCGGGCTCCCAAGAGCAATCCATTCGAAAGTCGGACTCGCCACGCAGCTCGCCGCGGGCGGCCACGCGATTTTTCGGAGAAAGTAGCCTCACCCGCAGGCCCTCAGTGATCTTTGTAGTGTCATGCACTGTAGGATCCCCATGAAAATAATCAAAAATCGAGCGATGACAGTTTGATTTTCGTGGATTCCAGTCTTCGACAATGCCAGCATTTTTCATGGTTGAATTAATTAATCTCTTTTGAGGTCATGCAGCATTATCCCTTTTCCTACTATGTGCCTCAAAGAGATACTAGAACAGCAAAATGATTACGTTGGACACAAATAAAAAGAGAAGAGAAAACATGAAACGGCTGTGAATTTCGCACCATCGCGAAAGGCACTTTTCGAAAAACGAGGATAAATTTGTTTTGTAACTTCGAGATAAAATTTGGTGTGTATGAGGGGATGCGCACTGACACTTGTCACACTTTACACATGAAGAGTTTCTTACAGAAATCTTGCTAATAAAATTTTGAGAAATTTATAAGTGGCTGTAACATTATGCACATCAGTGTATTTCCATTAACATACCCTGCATGTGAACTGCTTAGCGTGATCGAGTAATGCTAATGAGTAGTGACATTCGCCGGTTTCGCTGACAGTCTCCTCGGTCTCATGACCGCTCATCACTTGGCTGCAGTGCACGCGATAACGGATATCTGGCGATGATTCCGGAGCTTTCCATGTCAACGTCGTCCTTCAAAATGTGGAAATGTGAAAAATGAAAGGGATAAGGTGAATACATAACACTGATAAGGACCGTGCACATTACCAACTTGACGGCTGCAGAGTTCCCTGTGATTTAAGACCAAAATCGACTGTTGACTAAGACATGTGCGTTCAGCACATCAACAAAAAATCTATCAGTTTTAACAAAAAATCAATCATTTTCAAAATAGCGTCCGGGAACGAACCTTTCGCTGTTGATCGCCAACTCAGTGGGTGTGCTTGGAGCATCCCGAGGAGCAATACCACCAACTACCGAACTCCAGTCGCCTTCATAACGTGAACCATCCTGGGCAACGACAACGGCGCGTACCTCAAAAAAAAAAAGACTCGAAATATGTATAGATTTAACTGATTTTGCAAAGATTTACTGTAAGCTCCTACCTGAACTTCAACATGCTGTCGGCTTGTCAGGCCTTCCAGTCGACAATTAGGCTCCGATCCAGAATATACGGTCTCACCTTTGCCGTCGACACGCCGCAGCTCGAACATTAAAGTGGCCGTAGAAGGAATCTAGTAAAACAGATATAAGGTCATTTCAGAGTGAATAATCCGGGCACCCTGAGAGCGACATAGCAAACTATTCAATCCAGCGTCGTGCGTAACGGAGCGCAACACCGCATCATGAACGCGCGCGGGGTGGAATAGCCATTCAGTTTCGTTTGGAAGTCACCCATCAACTTGTGAGCACAAAAAATAACAAAAAGGAATAGCTCTCAACGGCGGCGGAAGCCAAACAAATGATTTGCTGAGCACTTTTGTTGTTTAAAACTACACGGGAAAATCAAGACCCACCACAGTTTTAGGTACACTCCATGAAACGCGAACGGCTCCTCTTCCGAAACCTTCAATAGCTGGTGAAGACACCTGAGGTGGCTTGGTGATCATCAGCTCAGGCTCTCGAACCAGCGTGATAACTTCAGAGAAATCACTCTGAAAGAAAAGGACCATGCAGCCATTCCTGGCATTCCGCCTATCCTTTCTCGGGCAGTCAAACTCTACCAATAAGCCTTTCATATGAAAAGAAGTTCTGTTGCAAAGTTCTTACCGCAACGTTCTTCCTGTTGATACTCTGCACGCGTAGATGAACAATATCCTCATCCGTTACTGTATGAGTACTGAGCGGTCCACGATACAAAACGCGAAAACGATTGGGTTGATTAGCTGTAGAGCCTTCCAGCACAAATGTGAACTCTCGATCCCTTAAATACTACCGGTCGAGAAAAGCGCTCACATACTATTCCAAAGTCTACCGTAGCACTTTACTCACTTTGCTCCAGGGCATTTCCAAGAAACCTCGAACTTGTTACGTCCTCTGGCAACAGCCAACGGCTTGGTGGGTTCAAGAACACGATCAGGAGTGCCTCTTCCAGTCATACGCACGTATGTCCACTCAGAACGCGGTGATTCTCCTTCGGCATTGTGCGCGATCACACGAAAGCGATACTCGCAACCACTGGAAATAGTCAAATCAACTATTACCTAGTATGAAGTCGAATGGTAAGAAGGGCAACATATATGAGACCAGCAATTCAGAATCTCAAATCTTTCAAGATCGCGCTTATGTTGGTGTTTGGAGCACATACAACGTACGAGTTGCGGATATGATCGGTCAATTGCAGCACCTGATAAGCACAAGAGTCCGTCCAGTCCAAGAGTCATACGGACCAAATCCCGCCTGCCGGGTGTGTACACATTAGTACAATGACCTACTTCTCATCTGCTTCGCATTCCATGTGCGAAGAGTTAATTAATTCCCGCACCTCATGTCAAGATAGCAATTAGGTCGAGAAGCAGAGGTCAGCTATACGCGGATCAACTCCATCAACTGAGTGTAATGTCCACGGAAGGAAAAATTAAGGCAGTTTAGGTGAACTTATGATTGAAGTTTTTTTTCGAAAAAAGGGAGCGGTTCAATGGTCTGGTGACCCGTTGGATACTGGTGTATGAGGATTATGGTCACAGTCTCAATTTGACACTCAACAGTTACAGTATTGCAACTAAAAAAATTGTTGCAATAATTAAAAATAAATGAGCGGAATAAATAAATGGAATAAACCTACTTGGTTGGATTATTAGGCGCTAATGTTAACCAACCTTGCCATATAATGGCGTATTATTACTAATTTCGATGAAATGTTACAGAACGCCCGTGTGGGGGCCATGAAGAAGATAACTGTATTTTCACACTCATAATATGAGCCGCTAAGGCATGCCAACTATTTTTCAATGGCACTACTGCAACTCTTAGGTGTCAAATTTCGAAAGTGTTACAATCATCCCCATTCACCAGTTTCTACCTCAACACCATAGGACCATTAAACCTTTCTCTCAAAAAAATAAGCCTTTGATCAGAAGTTCCTAAACTGCCTTAATTTTTTCCTTTGTGAACATTTGGAGTTGAGCGGCGTATAGCTGACCAAACGAGATCCGACTCCAGCTTTTCCCTAATGCAACAATTGGTACATATCACCTGCATATGATAAGTATTTCAATTGGCACTGTAATGGAACTGCCTCCATTTTCTCCTCTGAGAACACAGCGCTCAACTTATGGAGTTAGGCTGCTTTCAGCTGACCTCCGAATTCTATTCCTCTATCCACCTAGCTGATTACCTCTTCGCATATGAGCTGCGAAGTAATCGCACATGAGGTACAAAGTATTAATAGGTCATTCGTACCAATGTGTACACCCCCCTCCGCCCATTTTCATCATTGTGGTACACTTGCACGTTACAGCGGCCTATCATCGAATCATAGCATACCTTGCTACTACCAATATATCATTATTTCGGAATGACGACATTTGAGGCTTAACGACTACAATTCACTGGTAGGAAGAGAACTCACGCTTTCAGGTCCAGGACTTGAGCACTAGAACCGCTAACACGATCTTTGACGACACTGATAGCGTTTGGTCCAGCGGCAACATCATGCATCTCAACCTGAAAAAGCGCTCTTTAAATAAATAGTTGAAACAATTAAGAAACTATATGAGCCAAGTTGACGATCAATCCGTACCGTGTAAGTGCATTCCGGATTATTACTCCAAGACAACTTCACACAACGGGCATTCACAGAAACCACATTCGGTGGAGGAGGAGCAGGAGGAGGGCAATCACTTCGTGTCGTTACAACGATTGGTGTGGCTTCAGAACTCTCACCAATACGATTCGCCGCCGTGACTCGAAGCCTGAATAATGCCTTTGAATCGGGAACCTGTATTTTTCAGTGAAAATGTTGATTTGAAAAGATCAGCATGAAAAGCCAGTAGGGGTTGGAAAAACCAATGCTAGTGATGATCTGAAAATACGTGGGGTTATTAGTGACGTATTTCGCAACTCAATGGTGATTTTTCGAGTCGGGAATCGAAATGAGGAACGCCCCGTATTCCTACAAGTAGTCAAGACCGTTTCCAGCAGAAGGAAGCATGCTTAATAAAAAAGCAACCGACTTGTAACTATCCTGCTTCCACATATTATGTAGTGTAAAATTTTCCCCACTGTATAAAAAATGCTTCGTCGGTTTGTACGTTAGTTCCCCCTTCCATTCGTCTGTCATGAAATTAGGCATCTCATGCAAAACAGCCTGTGAAGATGGAGATAAGCTTGGTATGGGTACAGCACGGGACAAGAAGTAAGGAGCGACATGAACCAAGTTAAGCTCCGCACACGGTGGGCGGAGCGTACACTTAAACGTTCTTCCTCGAGTCTAAAACCGTTAGTTTGTTTCCAAAATTGTACAAAAGAGGGGAAAAGAAAGGACAAGGTCAGAAATGAATTTCCGAAAGTCGTGGAAAAGGCAAGAGTGCAATGGGCGGAGCGCACTCCAAGTGGGCGGTCCGCACAACAAAAATTCATAACTCGTTTCCAACGCATCCTACAAACTAGAAAAAAAGCTAGAATTGAACAGTGTCCAAGCTATCTTGAAGACACTTGACATGAGCGGAAACCCGATTACAATGGGCGCAGCGTGTAATTAACGTGTGGTGCTTGCTGTGAAAATTGCAATTCATTTTGAGTGTGATTTGGAGACAGGAAGAAAAGAGGAGATGGTTGGTAGTAGGTGAGGCTATGATAGGAAGAGTATTTTTAATGGTGGGCGGACGTTTTGCAGTGGGGACGCAGCCGTTAGTTCGGTTTCGGAATAACCCAAACGTTGAAAAAACTTGGGTCAAGATCAGCCGTGAGTTTCTGAAATTCATGAACAAAATCGCAAGAAGTGGGCGGAGCGCCACCCCCGATTAGGTGCTCTTGACAAGAAAATTTTGTAACTCGGTCCCAAGGCGACATGGAAACCACCAAAAATATTGGTAGATATGACTAATGTTTCAGCTATTTTGATCACACTTGAAGTGAGAAGAGACCTGCCCACAATGGGCGGAGCGTGCAAACATCGAATGGTCTCGCAGCAAAAACTGCTTCGGTTTCAAAAGAGACGGGGAAAAGTAAGGTGACCAGTAATGGTTAAGTCTATCTAAAGAGGACAAAACTCCACGGTAAGCGAAGCTTTTGCGGCAGTAGGCGGAGCTTGAGACACAAACACATAGGGTGGTTCCGAAAAGGTCTGGAGACGAGGAAGAAGAAGAATAAAAAGAAAAGGCAAGTGCTGATTACGGGGACTGGGCCCGCGACGATGCGGGCAGGAATTCAAAATGCGCATAACGATGCGAGATAGAGTGGAGACTGGCAAAACCTACCTTATTATATAATATTAATGTAAGAGGAGGAAAACCGCCCACTGAACCACACCAGTAAGTAACAGATTTGCTTATGAACTATTTTTATTGATGTCAACATCGATTAGCAGTGATCGAAATAACATGTTTTGTGTAGAAGGCGGCATCACTACGACAAATGAGTAACGCCGTAGGGATGGCACGAGCCATTGATCGATATTGATCGAATTCATCCATTTTTACGTAAGGAAGGGAAATGAGTAGTAGGCTACTCTTCTGTTCGCCAAAGGGTTTACGGAATTGCTATTCATCTGATGTGGTAATTAGTCGGCGCTGTAAAGTTCATATAAAAATGCAATTTCGATCGCCTTACTGACGCCCATGGTGTTACACGCACAGTATGGTGTGTCAGCCAACTGGTACTAATGAAACACAAACAGTGAAAACGAGTACCTGTATGAGGTAGCAGGCCGCAGATTCGTGATACGTGCTTCGCACAACCTTCCTTCCCATACTTTCTCGCCGACATCATCGGATGGCTGGAAGTCAGATTCGCATTGTTTAAATTGTACAATTTGCGAGGAAATGAATCAAGATACGAAAACCGCTCAAGTTTATCACATATTTTGTACTAGGGCCGATGCCCATACGCAACGCTTGCGATTGGTAGTAACCAGTCACCAGCACTGCATGCCAAAAGGCATGAATCCCAATTTATACAGGTATTTACCTTGCTCATATACACGGCATAATTCGATATGCTAGCACCGTTGTCATTAGGCGGTCGCCATGCAACAACAAGATGATCAATTCCGCGCGAAACACACCTGAACAGACATCATTATATTAGGTTGATTCATAATAAATCGGACAAATTGACCAATTTTAATCATTGTCGTACAACTTTTTTACGACAATAGGGATTCACTTGAAATATACTCCATCTTTATCGATGACCTTCTGCCACGGTATAGGCAGATTATGGATGCCCTTGCTCCAGAAGGCCGGAAGCTGGAGCTCGAAGAAGTTGCCGAGTGCCGCCTTGACCTCGTCGCGAGTTTTGAAGTCTTGGCCGTCCAGGTGGCGTTGGCTGTGGGAGAAAAGGTGGAAATCTGAAGGGGCCAGGTCTGGGGAGTACGGTGGGTATAGAAGTACGGTCCAACTGTACGACAGCAGCTCGGCCTTGGTCGATCTTGCGAAGTGCGGTCTGTGGAAGTAGACACGTTGTCGTGCTGGAAGTAGACATGTGACCGCCGCCGTAGCGAACTTTGGACATTGGCCTTCAATTCTCGTAATTGACGAACGTAGACGTCGGCGGATACTGTGGTACCTTCATCGAGCAGCTCCCAGTACTCTACGCCGTGTACGCTCCACCAACCGCGGGTTTCGTCTTCGATGGAATAGTCGCCTGACGCAAACTTCGAATGCTACAACTACAGTGTACTTCTGCCGAGGGCATGCTCCTTGTGAACTTCTATCAGACGTCTGCCGATATCCGCGGGTTCCTGGCCAGATAGCGATATAAATAGTATGACGTTGCGGATGTGGTCTCTGGACCGCTTGAAATCGTGCGGCATTGTGGCGGAATGAATTTGCTTTGGAGTGATTATTTTGCGGTACTTTGAAGAGCTTTTCATACTCATTCCAACGGTACCTCGCGCGTCCATTTTCGTTAATTCGTTACTGAGTTATGATCTCTAGAAATCATCACTACCATTTGTCCGATTTATTATGAATCAACCTAATAGATTAACCTATGACACACTGTGATACTAGTTTTATTGAACTTTGTTCTCGTTGATAAGAACTGGCATAGTTCCTCGAATTCAGATTCTTATGCAGCTGCTCAGCTAAGTCGCGCCTCAGTAGCGACTCAGAAAAGTGCAACACATTACTTTCACTATTACACTTCGAGGGATACTTATTTGGTCGTTGAACAAAAAGGAGAAGAGAGGAACCACATAGTGTGACTGCCCAAAACCCGTAAAGCCCCCTATTTCAACCGCCGTTATCGGCTGTGCAAGTCTCACTGGCACACCACTTGTATATGAATCTCAGTCGCGCGGATTCGTGGTAAGCTACCGTGATTGCAGAACGTACTTGCAGGAGGCTGGAAAAGCGAAAGCAGAATGCAAAAACCTTAGGGCCTTCACTGACCGCTTTGAGTGTGTGTTTTGCCTAGAAACATTTTAGAGCCTGCTCAGACGTCCATTTTCCCTCGGTGATAGCATATTTCCCTTCCTGAGCGGCCAAACTATGCCTTTGCCTTTAAAGACACCGTAAGGGAATAATTTTGGCTTACGGTAGAACAGACGTAGTGTGGGCGAGTTCAAGTGGCCGCCATTGCACAAACTCGCCAATTTGACGCCTTCGCATGGTGCCAAGAGAAGATGTTCCCAATATAAAGTTGTTCATTCCTTTTACCTTCTCCTTTGTTCTTTCTTATGTTGATTCTAGATGTACTTACATGAGTGCTAGTGTAGTTGGGAATGGCCACTCCACGGCGCTGGGAGCCATGTCCTACAACTAAAGCTGGCCCGCGGCCGTCTCCTACAGCGGACAACTCGGAAAGTCAGTGCGATGATGCGAGAGGCGCGCATACACACCGCAGCATGCACTTTTGAATTCGGGTTTTTTCGATTATCGCTTCTAACCTTTTGCGCTCGTTACAAAATGCTCATTTCTTTGTATTTTTCTCTTGTTTCGAACCCCTTCCGGTTCCTTTAAAGATGATTTTTCTATTATCACAGCACAATCGCTTCGCTATGTTCCTTACTATTCGCTCTAGTGACTGTACCACCCTGTTTAGGAATGCTGCTGAATTCGACACAGCGAGTAACTCGGAAAGGTGATGTTGTAGTTCAAAGAGATGAGTAGAAGATGCGGAATACAGACCACAACGTAGCGCTTTTGAATCTGGGTTTTTCTACCGATTATCATTTTTATTCTCGAATGTTCGTTTCGAGACGATACTTTCCTCCCACCTTCCTCTTTCTCCTAATCCCTCCCAGTTCCTTTAAAGACACCGGAAGGGGGTAATTTTGGCCTACGGTAGAACAGACGTAGTGCAGACGAGTTTAAGTGGCCGCCATTGCACGAACTCGCCAATAAGACGCCTTGGCATGGTGCCAAGGAAGATGTATCTACCATAACTTTGTTTTTTCTTTTACTTTTCCTTTGCTCTTTCTAGTATTGTTTCTATATGTACTTACATGAATGCTTATGTACTTGGGATTAGCCACTCCACTGCGTTGGGAGTTAGGTGCTACAACTAACGTTGGCCCGCGGCCCGTCTCCTACAGCGGACAACTCGGGAAGTCAGTGTGTTGACGCGATGCGATGCGAATACACACCACAGCGTCGCGCTTTTGAATCCAGGTTTTTTAACCGATTATCGCTTCTAACCTTGAGTGCTTCGTACGAAATGCTCATTTCTTCGCATCTTCCTCTTGTTTCGGACCCCTTCTGGTTCCTTTGAGCTGACACCGATTTTCGATTATTACAGCCAGCTCACAGGGTGAACGCTTCTCGACTCAGGCCGGAAGGGAGGTATTGATGAGTTCTTGGGTGTAGAATTCTTCGAATGATCTCACCGGAACATTAGCGGCGCTTCTGGTCGACCTGGTGCGGTCTTGAAGCACACCGGTTGACTAGGTTCGCCGACCAAACCGCGTTCCTCGAGGCATGCCTTCAACTGCACGTAATAGTCGGTGTTCGGGCGAAGCTGGCACAGACGTAATTTGTTGCCGGTCTCCGTCTCGCATCTGAAAATCAGTCAATAGCTTTTAATTATTTGCTGACCACTGAATCGAAGTAAACGATAACGAGGAGAGTTAGCGGAAGGGGCACGGTCAAATTAGACTTGGTCTCAGATCTAGGATGTAGGGACTAAGTCGGAAGTCGAAACAGTCTTCAGGATGTACCCCAGTGTTTATGAACTTAATAAACACATTCTCATAGCAAAACATCAAGGAAGAGAGGGTACAATTATGATCAGTGAGGTTTTGGGCGAAACTAAAAATTTTATCAGGGCTCTTCTACTTTTATCTCAAGATGCAGCGCACATTACTCATTATGGAGCAAGTATAGAGAACGATGTCCGAGTAAAGGCGAAATGACGTGTACCTACCTGTACGTACTAACGAATCTACCATGATTCTCAAATAGCACGATTTGATAGGTAAATTCGGAAGCATCGATTTGAGGGAAAGGACCTCCAGGAGCGGCAGCCTGAAAAGTGAACACAGTATTCCAATGAATATTTCGAAACGGATGCAAAACAACTGGCATTTCTTTCGTGCAGCATGTGGCGAGCTTTGCGTAAGAAGCAGAATGAGTATGCCTGGGATTGTTGAGTGTTTTGCGTAACCAATCGCAGGCATCCCTTGCATGTGTCTTGCCCTCCAAGCGCAAGCCAGCGGCAAGGTCGCAAACTCCCACTAGAAGTACCTCTGAAGTATCCAATTGCTGCCACGCGATATCGGCCTCGGTCGGGCCAATGCGAACAACTTGCGGAGCTAGAATACGTCCTAGCATTTCACGTACTTTATCCCAATCCTCACCGTCGATATCGATTTCCTATAAACAAAAATTCCCAGTTGGCCACTTCTGTCCCCATCTCTGTTTCTGCACACTCGTTATCTCACCTGTTCATCATTACGCGATGACACTGACGGTACAAGATCCGGAATCGTCAATTTGCCATTGTGGGACCACTTGCGATTCACCGTGTACAGAGCTGGATGAAACGGTGGCACGGCCAACGGAGGTGATGAGGCGATACGTGATGGCATGAATCCCTAAAATACCAATGATATAACGTTCTATGATTAATTGACCACGCAAAAAAACAGCGGCCACTGTGCTGAAATATGTCAGCCGAGAATTCATTCGTTAGTTATTATCGTCACCGTTCCATCTTTTGCTCATGTAATGGCGCAAGAGATGAGAAAGCATTACCGCAGGATTATGTGCTCCCATAACCGTGAAAAACCGGACCTATCACGCATCGTACTCTTAACAAATGAAGCCACTCCCGTATGGCGGAAAAATGCTAATCGCTGACATCGTTGCTGGTAGAGTAATCACCAGGCTAGCCAATTTCTTAGCACGCCATGATGGAAAACTGTTCATTGGACAATGTAGGATTCCCAGGAACGATCTGTGGGAGTAAGGAAACTGATGAAGGTCGATCAATGAAGCAAAGGGACCTCTGCCAAGAGTGTAGGTGGATCTAAATTCATCATTCCTTACCAGTTGGCTGGCGCACTACTGTGTGCGAAACATCACGTGCGTCAGTAGGTCGATCGAAATTGCTTTTTTTCATATGGACGGAGTATTTCAGTGTACGTTCCGCTCACCGTGGGAGTAGCTTAACTTGGTGCATGAGTGCTCCTTACTTCTAATCCCATGCCCTAACCATCCCAAACTTACTCCTATCTCCACAGGTTGTTTTCATGTAGCGTCCAAGCTCTGCCCACCACCACAAATGCTCTGCCCATTGTGCCCAGGATCCTTTCGTGACCTTTAAAAACTTATCGCCGGTAAATCCATGTTCTACACTTTGTGTCATACTGGAACCCAATTTGCAGTTTTTGGTTTGAAAACTGAACGGTGGCGGAGCATTTGCCTTGGTAAGCCTGGCTTGAACAAAAAGTGCGGGAAAAAAAGAAGAATAAAAGTGGAAGGCAAATGGTTCTCACAATGAACGAGCCTGCCTGCATCGAGGTGAATGGAGCCCAAATAGAAAAATACGCAGCTGGATCTATCACATGTAAGGGGAGGGATGGATTGAACAAGACCAGTAGATAAACATAACTGCCCAGAGCAGATTCTGGAGCCTATGAGCATGGATCGATACCTAACAAGGAAGGCCCATCAGGTCATGGTGAGCTTTCTCAAAACGGTTTTTTGCATTAAATAGGGTCACATACATGAAGCAGGAAACCGGTCTCGAATTCGGCTAAATGGTTTCGGGGGGCCCAGAAAATAGTTGATGGTTCGATCCCCACTGAGGACAATTTTTTGCATTTTTCTAATTTTTCCATTTGTGCCTTGTATGACCATACGTGCAAAATGTGTGCAAAATCAATCTCTGTTCTACCAGGAAGCCGCTATCTCCAGTATTTTTGCGTATTAAGTGATTGGTTTGGACCTGCCAACGCTCATAACAGGGGAACTAAGCGTTTTCCCGCAAAATACGTGTGATATACATGCTCAGGAGGTCAAACTGCCCTAGGTGACAAGTTTTCAGCCTAATCGTTATTTGGACCCAAACTCGGAAAATTGGTCGACCACTAGTATACTATTACTGCCATTGTGAAGAACATTCAACGAAAGGAGGTCGCTAAGAACATTCAACGAAAGGAGGTCGCTAGCCGATATAAGGAAACATTTGCTATCTTTTGCCGTGGCTTGGTGCTGCTAGGTGCAGTTCGTTTGGAATACGTTGATCCTGCACATGCTCCATTGCATTTAATCGAGGCTGTAAGTTGTTCGTCTATTCATGTAGAGCAGTGACCATGGGCCCATGTCCAGCCCTCTGTCTCGAGTTTGGATCAAAATCTCAATTTGGATAGTATTGTGTATCTAGAGCTAATTGAGTCTCCTGAGTACGAATATTACAATAGTTTCGCACGGAAACGCGTGGCACGCGTGCTAGGGGCGCCGAAGGGTTCAAACACTGAAAGCTTGCAAATGAGGTCAATTTCGTGCACCAGCGACGAAAATCACAGTCATTTTGCATGTGCGCAAATAGTATAGCACTGGACAAAGAAAATTAGGAAAATGCAAAAGCGAAATCGTTGAGAGGAGTTGAACCACGGACGCCTACTCCAACGTCCCAACGCCAGCTCACTCCGTTATCCATTCGGCCATCCGACACTGTAAGCGCGTTGGCCTGTGCACCCCCTATCAGTTTTCTTTGTTTCGTTTAGCAGTTACCATAAGTGATTCTACATTTTGGAACCAGCTCGCAGTAGTTTCGGCGTAGGTTTGAAGACAGTCTTCTGGTATGCATATACTGAACGTCGCAGCTGGAAAGCTTTGCAGCAAGTTGATCAAAATTGCTTCTTTCTAAGTCACTCTTGTCACTCATTTTCTGGGCCTCCCGAAGCCATTTAGCCGAATTTGAGACCGGTTCTTTGCATCATGTAAGTGACTCTATGAAATGCAAAAAAAAACGTTTTGAAAAAGCTCACCATGACCTGAAGGGCCTTCCGTGTAAGGGCCGGAGATGGATAACGGACCACACCGACAGACAGATATTTTTACCAAGATGAAAGTTATATGAAGCCACGAGCTATCGATCGATAACGATCGATTATCAATTTTTGAGTAGAGTGCCAGGAAAGGGTGATGAACCACTCCGAGGGTCAGCAATGTCACAGAGGTGAGAACTCCCTTGGACCACGGACCATCGATCAAAATTGTCAGTTGTGTATAAAGGGTCGGAAACGGGTAATAAACCACTCTAACGGATGAATGATGCCAAAGAAGTGTAACTTCACAGAACCACATGCTAAAGATAAGCAGTGATGCTTTGTTCCAGTGGTAATGAGCACCGAGTACAGTTCACAGAAAAGAGCAATTCCATCGACCCACAGACGCCCATCGTGCGTTGCACGCAGTTGTGTGCGCCAGCCAACTGTTACCTTTATTCCCTAAGTTCTTGTCAATAATGTACCTCAGTATATCCTTCATCACTGAACGTGGCGAAAAGGCTTACCGAGTTCGCGGCATTCGGTGGAGGGAATCGAGGCGGTGACGGCGTTTCGGGTGAGAGGATCAGGTGCCGCAAGATACCCTGAAATAAGCATGCAATTACTTTGCTACAACTAAACTACTTGACAAATTTAGTTAGCGATTTCTTCCTTTACTGTCTGAACAGCTTAAACCATGCGACGCACGTTCACACCTTCACAGTATTGGTTTTTCAAGGAAGAATAAATTGCCACGAAATGACACAAGTGGGCATAATTCATTTCCAGAGCAGCCTGAGCAACGACTCAATCAGTGATCTTTACACAATCCTGTGTCATCGCCGATCTCTGAATTTCGGTGCGGAACCGGCTCTAGTTCAACTTGGCACTGCTAGCTCTTTTCAGTGCACCTTCTAACAGCTTCTGACCTTGAATTCGTCCCGAGTTCTGCTAATTATTTCCTGATTTAACACCCAATAGGAGTGTTAAATCAGGAAATAATGAGCAGAACTACCGTTACCCTACCGTTCTTCAGGCTCCGCTGCTTCTGTGGTTTCTATCCAGCCAGTGCGATTCACCAAGGAAATTAAGAGCCTAAAAAACACTGAGGCCAGACCAAACTCCTCACAAAATGAGAGAGATAAGAACCTGACAGAACTCAGTACTTATATTCCGAAAAAAGAGCGTCCACGAAAAGTAATAATCAAGCAAAATTCAAGACTTATATTCTGAAACGAAAGGGTTACCGGTCATGGGTAATGTGCCTGTCCCCAGATGACAGGAGAAGACTCAATATGTAGTCATGCAGGCGATGGGGCAGATATAAAGGACGAAAAAACAAGAATGAAAAAGTTAGAAACTAATCAGAAGCCATGTAATGCGCTCCACTGTACTCCATCTGATGGCCGTACCGCTACTGCGGTAGCGACGCGGCGATCAGATTGGGCGCGGTATATTTCCCATACTATATTTTAACATTTTTTGAATACTTGAAACTTCACTTACACTCCACCTTCCGAGGTACTGTAGACGGTTTGATCAATAACTTCCTTAGATCAATATTTGCTGCTTGAATTCCTTGATGGTTGCGTAGTTCCTGATATGGGTATCCAGTCGAGGAAAATTTTGGAAATTTTTGAAGTGTTTCACTTCAAATGGTCATAAGTTCCTTCAAATACAACCATATGAGCGCGGTCTTGAGGCCCGGGGTCTCCCAGGTTGCCGCTTCCAAAAGACTACCTGGACTATGCCCTATCTCCAAAATGAAAGAAGTTATTTCGAGGGAAACCAGTCAAGGAAATTTTTTTCCGTCCAAACTGCAAGATCTTCCTACGGATCTTTGAAAAAAAAAATGATCCATTGTGTCTGTCACGCCTCCTGTACGCAACTTCTGCTCTCAGAAGACAAGTGAGAGGGTGGTTGACATCGGCTGACTTGTTGCGGAGTGCGCCATGCATGAGAATTTCCTTCCCGTTCTCAGTGAGTACAAATGCTTCTCCGGTCGGCATGCACCAGTTCACGTGCTTCAATCGTAGTAGGATATGGAAGAATACCATATCAGCTAATTTTTCGTTTTCATCCCATAGTCTGTAGCATTCATCCACGGCGGTACCCGCGGATAGATGCCGCTTCTCACGATTGATCTGTGAATTTCGGAGATGACTGTGTGCGTGGCTTCGGTGCCAGAGGACCAACGAAGGAGTTGGCATTGGCTTGTTTCGTTGTGGATCGCGCCATGCTTGAGGTTTCTGGGATGATCAAGGTAAATTGGTTTCGGGTTCGAACCCAGTTAGTCAGTTTCATCACATCAATTCCATTGATCACTGCGTACCTCAACGATTACCCCCTCCCCTCCCAGCGGACCAAATACGACCCCCTGTCGAGGATTCCTCGACGGAGGCTTGACCCTGCTCTGAGGACGCTATTTACTTTGACAATCCCAC
Organism: Trichostrongylus colubriformis; assembly: GCA_963978905.1. NCBI lineage: Eukaryota > Metazoa > Nematoda > Chromadorea > Rhabditida > Trichostrongylidae > Trichostrongylus > Trichostrongylus colubriformis. The sequence continues at coordinate 22,307,676 of OZ022261.1, read as the reverse complement.
TTGCTTTGTCTATCAGGATGCTGACAGCGGAGGGGGAAGTGACGAGTTGAGGGCTCTCTTCTGGGCGCCGTTGTTTTCTAACGATTCCTCGTGATGATGTATTCGTGGGAGTGATGTCATGCAACTGCTATCCAGCTATGCACGTCATCAACAAGCTATTTCTAGTGATGATGATCCACGAACTTTCGAGCATTCATCCTCGATATCATTATGAGTGGAAGAGGGACTAAATGAGAAAACATAAAAACACCCCAATGCTGCCGACGTGACTATCAATAAAAGCCAATTTGCTCACAATGAGGCAGCTACTTTACCATAATGCATTCTAATCACACTGCCAATCCACATCAAAGTATGACCAGCTATCTCATTGTTAACATAATAAGTACGCCTCTAGCATAGAAACTGTCAGGCTACTCCCAGTAACCCTTTACAGCGAACTTTACAGGCAGATTTTTTAGGCCTGCCGGCAAAATATACACGGCCATGACCAGATAGGCGATCATAAATACTCGTCTTCTGACGGATCAAACTTCACGGCTCTATATCCGAATCGCGGTCGAGACCAATCGATATTTTAGAAGGGAGTATGAAGTTTCCTATTCCATACTCAGAAGATGTCACGAATGATAATGAAGTATACAACAAAAGCAATCCAGCAGCAAAGCAAGCTGAAGAAGCTCCAAGGTCCGAAAGGACTGCTACAAAAACTTGGGAAAGATGGAACAATGATCATTTGCTCTGCCTTCGAGAACATAAAAGAGCACCTCGAAACACCTCAAAAAGAGGAGGCACATCTCGCAAATTACTTACAAAGTACAAAGTCGGCGAGATTGTACTCATTGAAGAAGATTTTCTACCGTGAGGCGATTGGACTATGGAGGGGGGGGGGGGGGGGGGAGGAGGAGGAGGAGGAGGGAGAAAGGGAGGAAGGGAGGGGGGGGAGGGGGGAGGAGGTCATCGAGCAGTAATGACGGACTTCCGAAATTGCAGCTTAATCAAAGCACAGTGATCAGAGAGGATACACGCCTCGGTTGACTCTACCCTCGGGAGACGGTCAAAAACTAGGGCGTATGGAGTCATACGAGAGTTTGAGTACAGTCCAGACTGTATTCAAGATGCAGCAGTACCAGACAACGAAAAATATTTAACTGATCATTTGGTTACACTTGAACATCATGAGCGGTCGACCTCAGATCGAGTCCTTAACAGTTCATCACTGTTGCCGTTGACAATACACATGGCATCGATACACATAGAGTCGATACAATTCTTACATCAAATGAGGAATATGGAAAAGTCACTGTTGAGCCACCAAGTAACAACTTCGGTCTACGTTTTAATAGAGAATGGAGGAGAGTCATGTATGCGACCGAAGAAATGATTTACAGGCTAACCATTTCTCCTTTTAACGCAAAAGTTGACGTGAAGCTATTCCAACTACACTGAGGCGATATCTGCGTCTCTTCAGTAAACCTGTCTTCATTCAACTAGATTTATTCAAAAACATTGCTTGGAAAGCCAGTCTGATGACCGATTGGTCCTGTATTGTCAGTTACCGTAATACCGATCCTAATCATTGCTACAATTTTGACCCTTTCCTGGATATTAGGGTTTCTTGCCCGGTCTAACAACAATGGAACTCCAGTGTAACAAGATCTAGAGCAGCAGAATCACCAGAAATAAAATCACGAAATTCGTACCGGTTCACACCTCTAAACGGTCGATTTAATGGGGTCGTGCCAACATGGCTTTACACTTCACAGAAGCTGCATGCAATCAGAATAGGACTCCTCCCATAAACTCACAAGGACCATGCGGCCACGGTGAGCTTTACTAGAACGGTTTTTTGCATCTTGCATGGTCACATGCGTGAAACAAGAATATTCGCCTGATTTGGCTAAATGGTTCTGAAAATGCGTGGCAAAAGTTGCTTGGAAGCAAGCAACTTCGATCAGTTTCTTGCAGTGTTTTCCAGTTGTGGCATTCAGTATATGCATACTAGAGAATTGTCAAAACTTGCATGAGAACCAATGCAAACTGGATCCAAAAGTAGAGTCACCTATGGTAATTGCTGAAAAGGGCACGGAAACGCATAAAGGATGCACGAGTCCTGCGACTGCAAACATCGGATTTGCAGCAATTTTATCTGTTAGCGCAACAAACCGACCTCATTTACAAGTTTCCAGTGGTTACCATGTTTGAAACCCTCGGCGCATCTAGCACACGAGCCATGCATTTCCGAGTTAAACTATTGCAATATTCGTGCTCAGGAGACTCAACTAGCCTTTGAGACAATCAAACGAACCGTCAACAGCTGGAATAAAAGTCACTGGAACGTGTGCAGGATAGACAACTTCCACGCGAATTGCACTTAGCAACACCATGCAACCGCAAAAATAGCACATATTTTCTGACATCGGCTAACGAGCTCTTTTCGTTGAGTGTTCTGGACTGTGGTAGCAGTAGTAATAGTGATAAATATTTCAAACTCAAATTCTCGGTCAGGTCGGCAATTTGTTCCCTGCGGTAGTTCGACACCTTAAGCGTGAATGTCACACGCACTTTGCGGAAAAAGCCTGATTTCCGTGCTTTGAGGGCCAGCGTGTCCAAACAGATCTGCCGTCAATTACACAAAGAAACTGAAAATAGTTGTCCCAGGTAGACTAAAAATGAGTTTTGCAAGCAGTTTCATGTGCGGCCATACATGAACTCCAAAGGTCAAAAACCGTATATTTGCAAAAAGTTTTCCTCAGAGGGATCGAACCAATAACCATATATCCCAATTTGGCTTCAAGGTCAGCCAAATTGTTGTTACCAAACAGAAAAATTTTCATCGCCCAATAAATCGGCTTTATCTTCTTGGTACAAAATGCTCTTCCGAGCAGAACTCCGAAATTGCAGCCTCATCAAACACGCCTCGGTTGACTCTACCCGCGAGTGGGTCTCATGTCTGAGCTCCAATAAGATGAAAGGGAACATTCTAGAATGGCTCACCAGAGCTTGATGGCCTTCCTTGTAGGACGCGAAATGCTTCTCTATGGGGTGCAAACAATGCGTTGACATCACAAAGGCAACCGAATCCACGATATACAATGCAGAGAGCAAGCTGATTAAATACAAAAAAAGTGTATGCACTTGGAGTACTTCACCATAACCACACATTTGCGAGTGCAACAGGTTTCATGGATATAAATACTAGGGGAAGCGATGCCATATTAAGCTCTTCAGGAAAAGTTACTCTCCTACTCGGATTCCAGATCACAGTGAACAGCTCTGATATCATCATTCAGGACCATCGCACTGTCTAAATGAGCGGACTGACGGATTGCTAGGACTGTTTCCATGAGGCAAAAACAAAAAAGTCCTGCATTTCTCATTGTAAATCAATAGCTGGAATCAAATGCAGCAGTTTCACAACTATGTCACGTGTAGTACAGAAAACGTAACAACAGAGTTCAATTTGAACTTCAATGAAGCATTCATCCACGACACATGTTATATATCATGTGAGAATTTTAAGACCAAAATAACTCTCACAGAGCATTCATTCTATCTTGCTTCCAACGATTCCGAACGGAACAGCATGTACAATCCACTCCATTCCTCATATCCCCAGTACCCAAAACAATCATGGATAACTGGGTTTGTAACCATTATCCAAAACAATCATCACTGGAAATTAACTGCGGTGCTATCGCAATGAGGAGGAGGGGGGAGCATCCCACTATGGGCATTATTTTTACCTAAACCTAGAGGAGGAAAGAACCCGTCCGTCCTTCACTAAGGCTTAGGCAAAAGTAAACGTCTGAGCTGTTTCAGGAGTAACACATAAAACCTAAGCTAATCTTTTATCTATTTAGATGGTATCCTGATGTTCTAATGTCTAATCCAGTTATTACAAATATGCTGTACAGGGTGGGGCAAAGCTACGGAAACCATGACGCCAAAGACGCCCGCGATGTCAGTGTGCGGCGTGTGGGAGACTACACAACTTACTGTTGTGCGCGAGCAGAGGACAACACATCTTCAGACGGCGACGACCACGTAGGCACCAACGCATGGTGAAGAGGTCTGTGGCCGAAAAAACGTATCATCGTAATTTGATCAATCTATTTGTTTAGCGGCCAGCAGAGGTAAACGGCTTGTAATCAGAACCCGCGGTCAACCCCGTTTCATAGGGGACGGGACTAGGATATACATCAGATTTCGTTACATTTTGCCCGCATTAAGACGTGTTTTTGCTGTCATAAGGACGAATATTATATCCACTGAATCACTGTATTGAAAACAGAGATGATATCTCTCGATAATGTGAAGGCGCCAACCTTCCGCTTAGTTAGCACACCCAACGCCCTATGGAATTCTCAAAAGCTGAGGGGTTAGAGAGAAGAGATTTCTGTGGAATGAATAACTTTGAAGTGGAGGATAGTTGTGAGGGTGTTAAAGACACCAGGAGGGGGTAATTTTGGCTTACTGTAGAACAGACGTAGTGTGGACGAGTTTGAGTGACCGCCATTGCACAAACTCGCCAATTTGACGCCTTGGCATGGTGCCGAAAGAAGATGGTTCTATTAAAGATTTGTTTTTTTCCTTTTTTTCCTTTTAGTTTTTACTTTGTTCGTTCTTAAATTGTTTCTAGATGTTTTTACGGGTCAAATAAAGTCGGGGGGGGGGGGGGGGGGGGAGGGAAACGCAAAATTTTCACCCACGTCAAAGCTTCTTTCTAGGGTTAGGCTAAAGCAGATGAGACCTATGCTTTGACAGATGCTTTTTAATGTGGGAGGAGGGGGTATCAATTTTAGCCTAAGCCTAGTAAGGGAAAGGAGCTTCGACGTCGACGGAAAGTTGCGTCCCCCCCTTCAAAAATAAGGTTACATCAGGCCGAAGACAAGCTTCAAAATGAACGAAGCGTGGCTCGGCCATGGAAGCTTGCAGTTCGGACGGAAGCGCGCCCTGGGGGCAAATAGCGCCCTATGGCGCGTTTTTCAACGCCGGTTTCGTTACGCATTGTTTCTACCGAACCCATATGTTTGTTTTCAGACGCCATTGTTTTTGTAAGCGTTATTCCGCCCTTGCCCCCCTTCCGGTGCCTTTAAGAAACGGGAACCAAGAAGGGGATTATCTCGAAGTCATCAGTAACGTTATGTATGCATTAGGTCCTTGCGGTACTCACTTAGCACAGGCCAGGCATTCCTCCTACTCAACGTAGGAAATGAGCACAACAACGCACCAAATAGCAATCCTTCATGCACCTACCGTTGACTTCAGCCTTGCGCCAAAAAGTTGTTCGATTACTCAAATTCAAGAAGTATCTGCTATGAAGGAGGTGTCTGCTAAATAGCCGTCCCCGTCCAAATAGAGAAAATGGAAGGAGGACTCTCGACCGTCTGGAAGCACGACTCAGATTACGGCGAGGCCACCTGGAATTTCATAATGTCCCCATTGCATCTTAACCCAGAGGTCTCTTTGACACAACATGGCTTTGTTCGTTCTGTACTGCTAGCAATCAGCTGTACTTTTTTACCATCAAATGCATGTGCTTCTGCATCATCCATCGCCTCCCTTCCACCATTTCGCATTTTCATTGTTTTTCGGTGTTTGACTACCTCCTGCCTTTAGCCGATTTCCTGATAAAGCCGCCAACTTTCTGATAACCAATCAACCAATCCGGGAAGATCATATGCCCATAACAAAGTAAATCGTAGTTGTAGTATCCATTGGTCCTTGTTGGCGCGACTCGATTCAAACAATGGTCTCAAATGACTGGGGATGGACTTGAGAGAATGAATATTGCGAAGAGTTTTTCTGATTATCTTTTTGGTAGACAACCTGTCACTCTATTCACGACACCTCGTTGTAAACACATATCCAATACCGCCAACATCAGTATAGTTCAATTCCAATTAAATTACTTTCGCATGAGACACCCGCTGGAGCATGAACAAATTAACTGCAGAAAACGTCGTTTCCTCCCTCACTGTCTGGTATTGCTAGCAATTTCTATTCATCATATCAAGCTCGTCTCACTATTGAGCTACAAGGTAGACGAGGGACAATGGATGTGGAGAAAGAAACTTGAAAATTCATTTCTTTGCAGTAATATTTGCTTACGAAAGCGTTCCAAGTTTCCGGAACACGACCAAGCAAGGTCCAAGAATACAAATGACACCGTCCGGAGTCATTCACACATGAATAGCCGATCACGTGCAATTCAGTTGAAGACGCCAGAGGGTCTTGATAGCATGGCTTGAATCTGTGAAAGAGCTGTATTTTCGCATCTCATTATGAAATGCTAGTTAAATTAGTACAGATTTGTACTAAGGGCTCAAGTAAAGAATTGAGATTGAAGATAGACTGGAAAAGGCTGCTACACGTAGGAAACGAGAGGAAGAACTGAATAGTTCGAGATAACGAAACTGTCGAGAAACCGATCAATTGAAAGAATTGAGTAGGGAAATTTCAAAAAGGAATTGAGAGCCTGAGTATGAATGTTTCTCAACTTTCGGAGCCGCGAAAACGGGCGCAGAAATATCTGAGACACTGCTGGTGGCGAGCCCTCGTCTAAGGCTCACTAAAGTAGCATCGAAACAACGTGTATCGAAATAAATACAGAATTTTAGTACTCCTGAGAATCGGAAATTGTAACGCGCAGCCCTCATGGCAATGGAATAAAGCCATTTCGTTTTGAAAGTTCAAACTTAACCAGGTGCCTGGCGCGCTACTGTGCGCGTAACACCCTGAGCGTCAGTAGGTCGATCGGAATTGCTTTTTCCTATAAACGTTACTCACACCCATTACCGCATATCAATAACAATTTCGTAGCCCTCGCGCACGAACAGAAAAGTGGCTATTACTCATTCTCCACTCCTGCACAAAAATGGATGAGTTCCATAGAGATCAATCGATGACTTGTACCGCTATAGAACCATCCTGCACTATTACTCATCCATTGGAGTGGTGCGCCCTCTACACAAACCGATCAATACTAATTAATGTTGACACCTACAAAAATTACCCCGTGCAATTTTCTTCACCTGTGGTGTGCTTCAATATGCGGTTTTTTTCCTCTCTTCTCAATAGTGTAAATTATGATAGACTTTGCCAGTCTCCACACTATCTCATACCGTTGAGAGCACTTTTGGTTCTGACCGTGCTCTCGTATCTTCGCAGGCCTAATCCACGTGAGCTGCAGTTACCTTTCACGCTTATTCTTCTTTTTCCCGCCTCCAAACCATTCCGGAACCACATTACGAATTCCTGGTTCACGCTCCGCCTACCGTGGGGTTTGTGCCCCTCAGATAGACTCACCATTACTGACCATCGCGCTTTCCACCGGCCCCTTGGGACCGAGTTGCAATTCCTGCTGCGAGCAACATTCGATGCATGCAGGATCGGCTCTTGTGGAAGAGCCCTGTTTACCTCAAGCATGTTGAAGATAGCTCAAACACTAGTCACATCTACCAATACTTTTCTTCGCTCTATGTTACGTTGAGACCGAGTTAAGAAGTTTTGTTACAAGAACTGTTCAATCGGTACTCTCCGCCCTGCGCCCAGGCCTCTTCCATGCAATTCAAAACTCATGACTAACCTTAATCCATATTTTCCCCATGTTTGCGCCATTTTAAAACCTAATTAACGATTTTCAGTCTGAGGACCGAGTCTTCTAAAGCGTTTCACATCGTAGGCGGAGCCTAGCTTAGTTCATGTGTGCTCCTTACTTCATGTTCCCTGCCTGTCATCCCTAACATGTCCCCATCTCCGGAATTTTTCCAGTAACTCCTAATTTTGTGGCAGACAGATCTAGCGTTTTATACATAGCACTAACCCTTTCCTATGGAATTACTACCTCAGATAGTGAGCGAAATTGAAGATAGGTAGAGAAAAACATAATGAATTGCTTTCAGCAGTGCATCGCTTATTTACCCAACAAAACGGATGTACAAATGAGTGAAGCGAGTGGGATCGATTAGTTGGTGCAAAAAAAGCTCACCATGGCTACAATTACGCACGAGAGCTCTGTCACAAAAAGCAGTATACACGTCCTCGTTTTGACAGACGCCTTCATAAATTTGTTACAGTCACTACAAATAAACTCACTTGTTCGTCGACAATCTGATGGATCACATGTCCTGGAGGTACGTGAATTGGCAGCGCGGATGGCGACATTCCACATTCTCCGACCATACGAACAGTAGCTGGTCCTTTAACGGAAAAATACACTAAGGTCATTCTACGATTGATAGTAGGTGCTTCACTAATCAACAGTCACCTACCAGTAATATTTTGCACATCGTTACCAACGAGAATGTTCAACGTCTCCCCCATCTGGATATGCACAAACAAATCATTTGGCGCTCCGGGTGGGGTTGGATGAACCCACGTCGGCATAGCCATACCAGTCACCGCGTTCAACGGCGGTCCACATGGCAATACGCTCGGGCGAGGGAAAAATCCTGGCTGCTCAGATGACGAACTGCCACCCTCGTCCGAAACTAATTCCTGCGTCTTCATCCCTCCAAGACCGGAGCTGAAATCAGCAACATTGATCCACAAAAACCAATGCACTTGCAAAATGTGATGAAAACTTCTCTGTCAAACTCCTCAGATCAGGAGTAGAGAGTTGGGAGGGTACAGAAGTAACACATAGAACCTACGCTAATCTTTTATCGATTTAGTTGGTGTCCTGATGTTCTAATGTCTAATCCAATTATTACAAATATGGTGTACAGGGTGGGGCAAAATTACGGAAACCAGGCGCGCTCAGGAACTTTGACTCCAGAGGCGCTTTCCGTATTCCAAAAGCTCTCATTCCATTTTACTCACTCCACTGCAATCTTCCCTACAACAAGTACGAACCATGTTTGACTAGGCCATCCGCTCGCTGGAGTTCCATCATCGACCTGCACCGTCAAGGATTCCGAGCGGTTGATATCTATCGTCGTCTGAAGGTACCAAGAAGTCTTGTACCAGTGGAGAACAACCGCAAGGTTGACAGACTAAGGAAACCTTTCCGACTGACCGGGACGTGGGAGACCGACTTATGTCACAACCAAGGCGAACATCAGGGAGGTGCGCGATTGTTTGTGCTCGAAGCCGGCGCGGTCAATTCGGAAGATGGCAGAGTAATGTCGATTTCCACGAGATCGATGCGCAGGATTGTGTAAGATCACTTGAAACTGAAGGCATACACGCAAGAAAAAGGCCAGTTTCTTTCTGCTGACATCAAAAGGGAGAAGGACCAACGCCGCAGGAAGCTTCTTCGACGATTCCGAGGTGGCACGCACAGAGGCATTCTCTTCACGGACGAGGAGGTTTTTACTGTCGAGCAATGCTTGAACAAGCAAAATGATCGCATTAACGCAAGATCGAAGCCGAATGTGATCGCAACTCATATTGCTAATCCAAAATCGTTGATGGTCTTTGCCGGTATAACCACCATCGGGAGAACACCGCTGGTCTTCATTTCGAAGTTAAAGCCAACGCGAACAACCATTTGGACATTTTGAAGGACGAAGTCTTACCGTGGGCTCAGAGCCACTTTGGAAATAAGATGTGGTGCTATCAACAAGACGATGCCCCTGCTCACGAGCCCAGATTGTCCAGAAGTGAGGCAAGGAGAGTTTCCCAGATTTCATAGCCCTAGCCGGTGATGATGGCCTCTCAGTTTATCGGACCTCAGCTCACTCGATTTCTCTTTATGGAGCGTTCTCGAGACTGAAGCGAGCTCGAATCCCCATCGCGACCTCATTCCTTGCAGGAAGCGCTGGAGAAAGCATGGGAGGAGTTGGACGTAAACTACCTCCTCGCCACGGTCAACGCGTTTCCGGAGCGTCTTTGAGCCTGTGTCGAAGTAAATGCTGTTAATTTGGGAAAAAGTGCTTTTTGTTCAGTTTTTTTGGAGAATGAATTTTGTTCGACTTGTTATAGTTTTTAGGTGGCATCAATTTAGTATCCGTAATTTCGCCCTACCCTGTATTTATACATAACATGTATGATAACAAGTAAGCAAGGATCTATTTGACCCTATCCCCTAGGCTATCTAGGATGTAGGCTTTCAACGCATCTAACATCGATTTTTGAGAGTATTTAACCTTTCTCCAGGAAACTATGTGCTTTACAAAAACTGCGGAATTACTTCACGTGTCCAATTCAGTTATAATCTATCACATTCGATCGATTTATATTCCATCAATTAAAGTCTGTACTGCTGGCATTTAATGTGTACTATTTAAAGTACCACCCAGCGTACCAAGTACTTGAGCACCATTTGGACCCGCCGAGTAGGTTCTCTTCCCAAGGGTTGCAGTTGTCGTGGGTGGAAACTGGCGTATGCTAGCGGCCATGTAAGTATGGGGGGTTGTCCGCTGATGCACTAACCACCTGCTCCCTGCTGGATATCGCGGATTCAGCTTCACAAAGCTACATGCACTGAGTGAGTGGGCTACAGTTACGATAAGCTTATTTTAAATGCATATTATGATGCTGTCGCAACCGCTGCTATGACGCGGTGTGTACCTGTACCTATTTTGAGATTCTTGCATCATCAGATATGCATGTGAAACGAGTATAATGTCACCATAGGTAAATTCTTAATTTAAATAAGAGAACTGATAGCAGACATTAGACGAATATAACTGAGTCAGAGGTCATAATTTAATTTTTACGCCATCGCGACCGTGTATCCAGCAACTAACAATCACAACTATTTCAGCGGCCGTAAACAGTATGTACACAAACTCGAACTTACAATAGAGTATAAATCCGAATTAAATTCAAGTGGAGTCATTTTACCACGAGAGGTTGCCCTTTTTGCACTTTTTTTGAAGTTGGATTGTGCACAAACTTTTATTTTATTTTACAACACTTCTTCCAATTAACTGCATAACTGCAGTACTGGAAAACTTCAACTAAAAATAAATGTTCCTAGAAACTAGAGACTGTTCACCACAAAACAACTTACAAGTGTAAGTGCTTCCTCGAACAATTTGAAAGAATACAGGACATCATCACAAGATCGGACCGTGAAAGTTTTTCAAGAAAAAAGTTTTTTAGCTTGATTTTGATTGCATTTCTATTTTCATTGCGGAAATACCCTTTAACATTATAAAAGTATCTACTGTGCAAAGGGAGCTGACCTGCTACCACAGTCGCTATCCTGCATACAGCTGGTAGACGGGAACGAAGGAGGAGGTCCAAGACGGGCCGCACAATAAGACGCCATCACGTCATTCGCCTTAACAATGAGAGACGTTCGAAACTGTGCAGAAAAAACTTCAGAAAACGCATCCACTTCTCGAGATATCATGGTTGAACATTGTCACATTCAAAATACGACACTCGAGCAATAAGCATCGCAAACAACAGGCGACTGGAGCAGGTACAACCTCATTTGAGCGGATTAGCTTGTCAAATAATGCGACATTTCGAAATAATCAAATCAGCACCGCTCAGGTGTAGGGCTGTAAAGAACAGAAAATGTCGATACAAACAGGTACAATAACAACAAAACCGATAGCTGGCAGGATGGCTGGATATGTGACCGACGTCAGCCATTCGCAACGTACGAACGAGCGAACGGGAACGGCAATGGGAGGAAGGTGCAGCGCGCACGCGCATGATTCCGAGTCCTATCAAAATGTGTGCAAGGAAAATGTAAACATAGACAGAGCGAGGAAAATATGTTGCATGTTCCCCTACGAACGATAAACGAACCCAACAGAGATGGCTGGCTTGCTATCAAATTCATTCCACCAACAACAACATCGTAATGGCCGAAAAGACGCCATGATAACGATGAAAACCAACAAGGGCACGCACTGATCACTTCACCCCATCAAAAAGAGCACGTTCAGGAGCATTACCTCTTGAGAACCAGAGAGAGACAATCTTGTCCTGAGGACAGGAGCACTAACTGTTATAAAGTTATTTTACTCAACTCTGACGAAACGGCTCAAAATGGCCCGTGCACATTGAACTATTCCTGAAACGCACACATGACGTCATCGCTCTCATTCTTCTGCCCGCTACGCCCATATGACGTTAAACGATCGAGAAGGCGCAGGACGGAGAGCCGGTGGAGAAGGCAGCGTGTGCATGTGCATGTTGAGGTCGGACACGAGTCGGACAACGTAAGCCTGTGCCGCAATCGCCATTGAGTGCACCCAATTTAGACATGAAGCCTTTCGCCTATGCCTCCCCCCTCTCTTGCACTATCACGTCATCGTCGCGGCGAGCCCCGCCCCACTGGGCCTCCACCTACGCGCCTTCTACTCCTTATAATAGTTATACGAAGTTAACTGACTATGACGGATTATATTCCAGGTAACAAGCGCATGAAGGCAAACTGCTCACAACAGTTGAATATGCGCTTACGATGGGCATGTGACGGTGAACTCATACTATCCTAAGCAAGGCAGCATGCGACTTGCAATGATGAACAACGGAACAACGACAAAATCCAAAAGGAGTCGGATTCTATAGAAAGCGAAAAAATGGTGGCAGGGGAAGTGAACATAAGACATCTGGACAGGTGAGTGGCCTAGCTGGGTTACAATATCTCTTACAGGTTACATTCAGAAGCAATTCGAGGAATAATTGAACCTGGCGCGGAAAGTAATCAGAATCAGGGCACAGCGTCGTGAGTGGGGAAACCTTCGAAGGGAGTAGCCGCTCTCTTACTAAAAGTTCCGACGCACATTTCCACACTGTGATTAGCCGATGAAATCGTGCGCAGAGTGAGTCTAAGACAGCAGCAACTCGCAACCTCATGCTGTGTGATGGTCGTTACGACCCTGTTGGTTGATGGCAGAGGCTGCTAATGAAGTAGTTCGTCATCTCGGATGAGCTACATCTGGATAATATGCCTGATGAAAAACATACACAAAGGGTTTGTTTAGAAATACGACGATGTGGAACGACGACGAGAACGACGATGATGGGACGGGATACGAATACACACGCAAACGTCACACACGCATTTGTTGTCCGTAGATGGATCATGTCAGATGGCTAGTGGATTTGCCCTACAATGAATGTGTGCGGGGACGTTCTAAGAAATGCATGGCCAGGCCTAGCGTACTGGTATCAACGAGACTACTAGACGAGAAAAATGTGCAGCGTTTCCTCTTTCATGCACACTGAGCCTGCCAACACCAAGCAAGTGCTGGGGACCGTTGGTAAGCCGTCCTTCACTGCAACACGGAACAAAACTACGGCTGTGCTTCGAAACATCCTCAAATTTTTATCGATGCATAAAAAGAACACACATTACCGTAACATCCATTGGCACAATGCTAAGGAGCTGGTCGCTTGTGGAGTTGAGCAGTTGGTGCCTTTTTCACACGTTCTAGGTTCCTAATGCATAGCCGTAGTGGAATGACCACTGTCGAAGCAACAATACTCGTGAATAAATCTTGTCAGCTAGCAATGCAGAAGAATACCGGGTAGTATATAGAAGGAACAAGACTGTCTATGGATCGGTGCCCCGATGATTAAATCTTGAGTCTCTGTACCGTTCACTAAGCCTACAATTTCCTTTTCCGTCGCCTACCACTGAACTCATAAGTCGACGAGTACCTTTCCCTTGTAGACTGGCTCTCCTCCCGCGCTAACTCTCCCTAGGTGGTCCCCTCATTGCATTCTCATGGAGACAGTCCTCAGCCTACCTTTGTCACGTACAGACTTCCTTCCATCTGCATATGCAACTTCCTTTTTTTCTGGAATCCCGACCACCGTATTCGAGTGCTTCGCTTTGATACCGCAAATTCCTTCGAATCACTTCAGGTTTGAACCACAGTGCTTAGCTCAGGGTCCAACGACGGCTCAATAATTCCAAAGGTATCATTTTTGGTTGGTTGAGAAGGGACAGAGCAATCTCACACTTACCATGCTTCATCATGGAGCAGTTGGTCAAACAGTAGCAATCATTCACTCCCCACCCTCCCCGCCGTATAACCAATCCTAACATGTGGAGCCGTCTGAGCAAAAAAGACGCATAACAGTGTTACGCACGAATCAAGGTCTGGAACAATCGAAGGAATCGATTAATTCGCTGCAGTGAACACATGTAACCGGATCTATGAAGTTGAGAATGCAGTCATGTGAACCCAGTAGTTGCATTGTGGGCGAATATCTAGTGAACCATGGAAACCTTCCCGCAACCTTCTTCAATCAGTTATGACAACCACATCGGTATTGATGACCCAAAAATTCGCCGAACAAAGCTTTCTTTCACGCATCACACAACCTTACTACTGAATCAGTCATGAGGAATGGATATTGATTGGCAGCGAGCAAGATCAGTACTTAGACGAAAAGAGCTCGCCCATCCAGAAAGTTTCTTTCTTCTAAGTTTATTTTCCGTTAATGTACACATTGTACTGTAAATGGTGCCGTAAGAAGTCTGGAAAGAGTGAATGGTGACTAAATTTGAAAACCTTAGCCAGTGCACACCTTGGTCGAAAGTACCCATATATTCGTGTTATATTTGCTTGGGGCCGCATGCAAAGTTTCACGCAAAAATACAAGAATTCAACCAAGATGAAGCTCCTCAAAGTGGTGGCACCACGCTGATGGGTGACATCAGAGCCATCGCACAGCGCAACGGTGAGTGATGAACTGCGCTGCTGCCGTTGCGCTTCAATTAGGGTAACTTGCTCTCACTTCACCAACGTCTTACGATGACTATTCCATTTATTATTCTGTGTCTCCCCGCGTGGTTTCACACCAGACGGAGGAACACGGAAGCTTCTGAAGCCTCTACGCTTGTAGCCTCAGGCGAATCCAGAAGCCTAGACAGTTTCGCTACACCAAAATGACCAGTTTTCGCAGAGGTGTGTAGCCTTATGTCGAAAAATCGCTTCGCGGCGTCGCACCCGCAGCGCCATCAGCACGACTTGCCGTTGTGAGCTAGGATTTCGCTCAGGACCCAAAATTATGGCACCGCGGGGCCCTTAAAAAACCGCATTTGTTATGTTTTGATAGCTGAGAACCATGACGCAGTGATGCAGACTGTATAGTTGCTGGGTGCTATCGCAGTGAGGGGGCATCTAATAAAAAGTTCCCATCTAAGCATAATGAGTGGATTTTTGAGGGGTCAATATGCACTCTCAAGTAAGCACTTTTGCTTTTCTATTTTTGCCTGAGCCTGAATGTAGAAAAGTGATTCCTATTTTCTTCTAGGTTGAGGTAATTATTGTTCATCGTGAGGTGCCCCTTGCGCTCTTCACCACAGTTCGATCTTTGGACGTCTAGAACAACCAAACTCAACAACAAAAATTGAAAAGTTACAAAACGGCAAAAAGCAACAACAAAGGAAATCGCACGCGAAAAACCAACCCGGACTCGCGGCGGGCGGCCACTCGATTTTTCGACATGAGGCTACATACCCCTTACAGTAATCACATAACAAGCAGGCCGTATGATGCGCTCCCCTGTTATATTGGCAAAATGCCAGCAAGGTAACCCTCAATGGAGCGCAATGGTAGCAGCGCAGGACATTGCCCGTTGTCGCGTTGCGCCGTCGTTGTGACGTCACCCAGCACGCACCGGTGAGTTTTCCCGTGGAGCCCCGGCGGGGTGGGCGCCAGAGTGGGTGTGGACGCTAGCGAGCTGATATCAAAAAGATGACAGTCAGTGGTCGGAAACAGAGTGAGAAGCAAGTTTACACTGGGCGCAAATTTGAACTGCGCTTTGCCCGCTGACGGCTGCTCAAATTTTGCTCGGAGGAAATTCGGAACTCTTCTTCCAGTTTTTCGATCTCTGCCTAGAAACGAAGTAAGTTTCTTGATTCTTTTCGTGTTTCTGTTCATGTACTGTATCTAATAGAGTGATTATAAGAGTAATTAGAACCATAGAATTTTACCGAATTCCTTTATAACGTAGCTCAATGGGGGATTCAATGTGCCTGTGAACGAATTCGACAAGTACGTTCACAGGCACCGGAAGGGATCTGGAGGAAGGGGGAAAAGGGAACGAATTCGATAAGTACGTTCACAGGCACCGGAAGGGATCTGGAGGAAGGAGGAAAAGGGATGAAATGCATGTTTCAAAACGGAATTTGAGGTCAGAAGCGGCAAGCGGTAGCGTAACTTGATTCAAAAAGCGCAACGCTGTGGTCTTTATTCGCATCATCCGCGATTCTTGCAGACTGCACACATTGCCTTTCGGAGCTACTCGCTTTAGGAGATTTGTCAAGTAGAGCTGATTTCATTCATACATGAGGATACGAAACAAGTGAAACAGAAAATGCAAAACAGTGAAAGGGAGAATAAGCGAGAAAGTAAGAATAAAAAGGTCATCTGATAAAAAAACAAATTTGAACAAAACACTTGAGGGAACAACCACTTGCGATACCCCAGATTGCGTTTGGCACGATGCTAGGCGTTGTGTGCGCAATTGCGACAATCTGGTCGAACTGCAAGTATTCACCGTAGGCCAAACTTACCGCCATCTCATGTTTTCGAAATGCAAATCGTTCGGCGAACGATGAGAAAAATGGTATGTACCTGATGTACCATTCAAGTCGTCTGAAGTTTGATGTAAAGTAATCGAATAGGAATTTTCCACATTTGCATAGCCCAATTCAAGCCTATGCGTATTGCATCCAATTCGATAGTTACACTAACCCTGTCCTGTCGTTTTCAACCATCTCCACACCGTCCCATTGAAGGCGGGTTTTTACAACTTTACAACTCCTTCCATAACTCATCCCCAGACCTCAGCTAGAATACTGTACCCAAACCGCGTGAAGGTTACAGTGCTACCTTGGAAACACCTTTGCCATATATCAACCGCCAAGGCTCTATTCCTTGAACGTTTCCCCTAGCAAAACAAATAAGGATGCTTGAATCCCTGTTCAAACTAGTCAAGTGTGCACAGGATTTTGAGTACGACATTACCACTGGGTTACCACAAGCCATGCATGAATACAGGGTTACCACAAGCCATGCATTAATACATTCTGCTGTTCTCCCCATAAAAATCAGATTTTCTCTCATAACTACATATCACGTAAAAGAACGAGCTACTGCGGCGTTTGAAAAATGCGAATCATCAAGGCTCACATGGGAAAGGTGAATATCAATTTTGTTGGGATCATGGCCACCAGCTGTGAGCTCTTGCACCCCCTTTCCCCACAGCCGCATCGTCCCGCTATCAGAGGAGAATGTCCGTAAACAAAGGGGAAGAGCTGAGTCATGCGGAAGCATTAAAAACATTTTGAAGCAAAGAAAACAACAAAGATCGGAGAAATAGAGCAATAGCCACATTCTACTGGAAATCAGCGGCAATTAGCAGAAGACTTGTCAATGGCTGAACTCCGTGAGAGCCATGCTCGGGTTACCCACTGGGTTCACTGATTGCCTACATGATGAAACTTTGAGAAGTTCACAGAAACGTATAAATTCTCGGAAAGTTTTTATACGCCCTTATAGACCAAAACCTCACCAAAAAAAAGGGAAATAGCCACACTGTGATGAGGCAGTGGGTTGAGTATGGATTAAGCCGGGTGGTTAACCGACAGCCCCTGATCAGTGCGCATCAAAGGCCTAGGGATGCAGTGTGGGAAAGATCCAAAAGAAAGAACTTATGTGCAAATAAAGTACGTTTAAACTGAGAAAGAAAATGTAATTTCGCAACCTGTGCCTCTGACAGAGTCAAACGTTAGTGGAGGAACATTTAGAAGATGGTTCTACTTGGTTGACTGGGAAAGTGTGGGAGTGTTCGGTCTTGTGAGCTGACCACCGTTCCATCCCCTGATACCTAAGCTGTACGGCCACATCTATTCCCTCCAGTCTCGACGATATTTTTGAGTTTAAAGAATAAGAGAGATTCATGTTGATAGCAGAGTTCGATGAGAGGTGGTCTCATAGCGTATAGCTGCCCCGACACAATATCAAACCTTTCTCTGTGCTACCACTTGGCCAAGAGAGGAGTGGTGGAAAGGCTGACAGCGTGAAATATGTAAAAACACATCAAGCCACAGGGTCAATGAGCGAACATGAAAGTAATAAGCGCAAATATGAAATGAATCAGGATATTGGATTTTGATGGAAAAGAGAGGAAGGCGAGATGAATGTTATGAATTTTTATCCGACAAACATTCTGCACGCACAACCATGAAGTGGATTTATGAGAGCGGCAATACGTATATCCATAACACCGACGAATATCTATCCCATGAAATATATGGAAAACGAAACAATGACACGAAAAGGGAGCCTGCAACCAGCTGAAAAGGGTAGCACATGCATTTGGTAGCTCATCCATGCAAGCGGTACAAGAACCTACTCCGCAGGCCGTGAAACCATGGCCAAACCGGCTAACCCAATGTCGTGTGATTCGTCTGAAACGCGAAAATGTATCGCTGAATCCATCCTTCTATTGAAGGATAGCCGTCCGTGCGTGATGGCGCAACCGTCGGTGTCCACAGGTGACGGCTGGCTGTTCGCGGTCGTCGCCAGTGATCCGGAATACGGTTCCAGTCCATCGCTTCGTCTACAGTGCTGACATTTTTGGGGCAAAAAGATTCTTAATCATTTGAAGGAAAACGAAACAAAGGCTAATGCAAAACGGAGCACAGAACTAGACACGACCATCTATGGCTATTTGCGGCTGATTGACTGCATTTTGTGTCGATGTGTGTAGTTCAACGAAATGGCTATGGTCTGATGGCCAATCCGTGGAAGTTCCGGCTTGATAATGCTCGAAATTTATCCAGAAAGGCCATATCAGCATGATGCGTAATTGGCATGTTACCGAGAAGTGAATGGTAGTCAAAAATTAGTTCGGCAGTCGTGGCTGCTCTCAAAAGGAAAAACTCGTGCGGTCAGCCAGAGGCCATCGGAAGCCGATTTTTTGACCCGGTCAGTGCGCTCAGTAAGTGGTGTACGCGTATATTCCGCGGAACTTCTGAATAGCCTTTCGCCAACCCATACATAAACCCAACAAACCAGTACACGGGGGAAGCGGGTGGGATTGGCGCATGAAAACTGGTTTACTAACAGAAGAACGTAATTAGGCCAGACGTTTTTAGGTATATTAACAACGATGACGACGGAGAGTACGACGATGTTCACCAATAATTGCAGAAAACGCGTTCTAGGGTAATGGAATGTCTATTCTAGGCCAAACGAAGATTACCGATTCGTGACATTTGATGGATGACACTACGTTGGGGATGGAGAGGTGAGAGGGAGGGAGAGGGAGGTGAGTGAGGGGACCGAAGGAATCTCAATTTGTAGAGTGGGAATGCGCGGAACGAATCTATGATGCGATTGCACGAAAAGTGGCGCAGCGCGGTCAGCAGGAAATTCTATAGAAAAGGCCGTACACGCCATTTCCGCTCATACAAGCATCACCACCTCCTACTGTGGGAAATTGTGCTCGAACGACGGCAATGAAAACCAACCAACCGACCAAGCAACGGGCCGATCGGTGACCAAGCGAGGGGGCGGAGGTTACGAGGATGAGTCATGAAAGTCGGGTCAAATGAGTTTACATCGCTGTCAGAGGCACGAGTTGTGTTGAGAGAACAAGGTGAGGAATGCGATAAACAACAACAAGAAAAACAAGAAAAACAAATTTAGCAGCAGCAGTACACTGGTTCCGGAGCTGATGTATAACCTCAGAAGCGTTCACTCGCGTTCTATAAACGAGGCGCCTCGTCACGGACACAGTCCTAGCTATGGTTGCGTGACTGCGGCAGGGTTTTGAGGGGGTACCGAACCCAGCAGCAACTGGAAGTCATGTGCCATCACACAACAATTATATTATTTGCATTCTTGGCGAAACATGCCAGTTGCTGTGCTGTCTGGTACCAGCAAGTTCAATGGTCATTTTGCATAGACGTTACGAATTGTCTTCGTCAGCCTCGAATGACAGTTCACAGGCAGACCTGTCGAGATGAAGACGTGGTGGAATCACGGGAAGTAGCTTGGCAAACGTAAAGACAGCAAGCCGAAGCAGATCGTGGCTACTTGTCCATGTAGCCATACGTTCGAGCCTGACATCCATTTTGTACATGACAGGCGCACATACCAATTACCCACAATAACCAATGACTAGAGGTGTTCGGTGAATTTCTGATATTAAACAAATGTCACGTTTTCAGGAAATTCTGACTTATTCAGTTATTTTAGTGAGAAAAGGTATAATGCATAAAGAGCCTAATTATTCAAGTAGGTATGAACAGGAATGTACTTGAAGGACAGAAAACATCACTACAACAACGTGATGAATCTTAAAGGGAAACATCGCGAGGATTGATGAGAAATCGGCTATCACCGTCCGAATCGACGACAACGAAGGGACTCGCAAAGCAACAAAAATTCTTCTGGCGTCAGCCGGTAGACAAAGAGCGCCAAAAAATCACACATCTAACAACCATGGATTGAGTGAATGCGACGAATTGCAATGGATGACGTGGTGCATCTGTAGGGGAGCATTGTTTGTGAGGCTGGCAGCAAGGCGACGTCGATCGATTGCACACCGCGACACGCCCATAGCGGTCAGAGGTGCACGAAATAGTGGCCGAAATCGGAGACGCACAACCATGGACACAATCTCAAATCATTTGATGAGAACGTGAAAATACCCCCAACAAAAAAGACGCCTGCTCAATCGACGACTTGTGCTGAACTCAGGGAGCGCGAATGGACCTGGCACGTGGGGAAAGCAACTCGTATCAGGGCCAGTGAGTTGATAGGCCAGCTGAATGGACGGAAGGTCGAAAGGTATTTTGAAGCTGCTGGTGGCATTTGCCAACCAGCCGTTGGTCAACGATAGCCGCTTTGATGACAGCTGTGTGGTGGCGAATGGTCATGGGCAGAGTGGACAGACGTGTCCAGTCAGTCTTCAAGACACAACTTGCGAAGATTCTGTCCACCAGGAACTTCTTCGATGGACACATTTCATACAATATTCTACCCCCCCCACCCCCCACCATGCCCCCCTTTCTTGCTCCCAGCATTTACGCAAGTGATGGCGATATCGATGCGAGCGATAGCATCGAGGAGCGCGTACCTAAGCGACCTGCACTGATTTCGACGTCTGTGGCGACAACGACACCAACGGCGACTAGACGACGACGATGTGTGAAATGAGCGGTCGCCTCTTTTTTCCTTCTCAGCAGTGCAGACATTTTTCGCTCATGGTAAACTTCACGAAAATTACGACAATAGCAACAATTTAGTTGTGTCAATGTTGCAACGCAGTACGTTAGCTGTAAATGAGAGAAACACCTCGGTCGGGCCCTTACCTTGCAGAGCTTCAGCGCATGATTGGTCCATCACCTTTCCCTTTTCTTCTCCATACTCAATGGTAATATCCTTTGAAACTGCGATGAGTTGACAAAAAAGGTAACGAGTATGATTAAATCAAAAGTTTAGAGTAGGCGTTATCATAAATCTACGGGTTCCCATCATGATCATCCCCCGTCCTCATTTCAACAGCTTAGCTCAAGGACCAATCAAAACGACCGCAACCGTTTCGGATGACCTTGACGAGTGGTCGCCCAGCTGAACTTTATAAAATGTGTCTGTTTTGTTTTTTGCGTGCGCAAAAAAAAGACCTCCACTTATATAGGTATGGAATTCATCGCACGCTTTTGCTACACTCACTCTAAGCAAATGCTATACCGATTTCACCTTCGCAAAAGCCACATTCGGACTGATCACTCTGTATATGCTCACTTGGAATGAGAAAGCGGCCTCTTTCAGTCCTTCTGGATACGCAATTTTCTAACTTTCAGATACCAAATCAGAAATGCATCATTGCACGAACATAATTGTGCTGTACTAAACGACGTGTTCATAGCAGCTTAGTCGTCCTTCAAAACAACGTTTTCTATAATATTAGGGCTTGGCGAGAAGATGGAAGGGACGGGAATTACTAGTTTCAAATTGAAAATTTCACAACAAGGACGTAGTTCACTGCACGTGCACGTGGTCAAATTACTGAGATGCCAAAGTTCAGTGCCCGGTGCAAGTTGCTGAGAAGTGAAAGCGAGCAATTTTGTGGTGGCGGTATATAGCCGGTTCCGCAGTATAAGGTAGGTACGTAAACGGAAGCAGGCATACCGGCTGAAAAGTGACCGACACACACACACATGCCCACATACACGTAAACACAATTGCATGGATTTCGAAAGACGGCTGATCGTTTGTATGCACTCATGTAGAAATGGTGACCAAACGATAAGAATAGAAGGGAGCAGCGGGATGAGAATGAGACCTTCCCCTTCACTCGGCGAGCGCTGGGTCTGGCTGGCGTACGGGCGCACGCTGCTTCAGTGCCAGCCCTCGCATGTTAGACGGAAGTTCCCATCGTTGACCTTGTGAGCACCCATGACGAACGATGGAACGACGACGATACCGACGACGACGATGACTCGGTCTGTTTGTCATATCTGGCTGGCTATCTCCATGGCTAATATCTTGTTTAGCCACGAGTTATTTCAGTAGTATTTGAGCGTCCCAGAGACAATTTGCATTTATACTAGCACCGTCAAAAAATACCGCCGTTTTGGGTAGCTTAACTTTTCAAACATAGTTGTTTGTAGCAACCGTAAACCATTAGGTTTATTGAATTTTCATTCTGAAATAATTTCCCTCGACATCCACAAGCTGCTGAGAATGACATCCTCCCGCTTTGGAACCACGTCTGCTCTAATAAATCCTAAAAGTGCCAAAAAGTGCTAGCCTATTGTATACATCCAAGATTGACATATAATGAGCAGAGATTCTACACCCGATTTTGCACAGTTTCTTGGATCACTCATCTTTAGATATGCGGAGTTGGCGTCATCGTGAGAAGCGATAGGACCTTATCACGTTCAGTGAAAGGAAGCATATTTTCGGCAAACTATGTTCGGTTTCACTGCAAAGTTCTATTGCCATGGGAAGAAATACTCATAAAGTGTTAGTAGAGTACACGTACGATAGGTCGTGAAAAAGGAACCAAAGGGTGCACAGTTTTGGTCCTGTGTCTCTTTAGACGGACCCCTGCAAGGCTGCACTACGAGTATTCATTGCTTAGTGACATCTCTTCCAAAACGCGTCGTCATATTTCAAGCTTACTACGACGCATTTCCTGGAGATTTTAAGGCATTTATGTATGTAGTACCAGCAGCCGAAAATCGCAGTGTTCTGTGGTCTGAAATAACGGCTCACAGCGCCTTCTCTGGGAGTGTCCACACGACTCTGAATGTAGGAGAAATAGCTAATGACAAAGTGGACCTGAATAATCCAAAAAATCGCGAAATACATTGCCGAAGAAACTCGGGATAATTGTGGATGTTATAACGGAGGAACCTTTCCGACCTAATGTTTATAATCAATTTATTCTATCAGGACCGAATCATCTGACAACGTGAAGTTCGGAGTAACCACTGAGCCACAGGATCCCACATTTGGGGCCTCTGAGCCACTCCAACACTCAAGAATAGAAACCCAGGAGAAATCGAAATTTAAATTCAGCAGGGCAACATAATGTGGAATGCCTCAAAGTAGAGCTGCTTTGCAAGTGAGATATGTAGTTCAGAAGAATGGGAATCGACGTTTTACTCCCTCACCTCCTTTCGACATGATTCATATGCGAATACCGTCTCTCAAGTAAGATGGCCCCAATATGTTAATAATTACTGCGTTGTGGTATGATACAAGTATACTTGGATGACTGAAGATTCTTACGCCATAAGACCAATTATTTGAATAGCAACTGTATATTATAGCACGATATGATGTATTAGAGTCATTCAGTGCAGAAGTGATCCGGAAATTGAACGGTTTCTGTCACACATCTAGTTAATGGAATAGCTCGAGAACCAGATTCTTGAATGATTGAAATTGTTCGGCATAATCACACAAAACCTCCGAACTTCATTTGGTCTACATAGACCATGGCCCGATATAGCACTCCATTCACTGCATTACCAACCGTGAATGGCCACGGCTCTTAAAGGAATCGTCCACGGAAAATGAGTTTTTGTGTTACCCATATATTTATGTTGTATTTGCCTAATGTTGGCCTCATGCAAAATTTCACGCGAAAAAATGTGAATCTGGCTGAGATACAGCACCACAAAGTGCGGTCCCAGTGGGCGGGGCCTCCGTGTGAAAGCCTCGTCCCGTCTTCCGCCGGCGTTGGGAATGGAGAGTGGGACTGTTTACGTAACCTTCTGTTCCTACAATGCGTCTGAGACCACGGCGGACGCGGTACGAGGCTTTTACACGGAGGCCCCGCCCATTGAGACCGCACTTTGTGGTGCTGTATCTCAGCCAGATTCACATTTTTTCGCGTGAAATTTTGCATGAGGCTAACATTAGGCAAATACAACATAAATATATGGGTAACACAAAAACTCATTTTCCGTGGACGATTCCTTTAAGTACTTTTCATACAAGAACGACATGGCACATCGCTTAACGAAGTTGCTCCCACACAAACGTCCCTCATTCGAAGAATGACAATTTCTGAGTGGTGAACAGAAGGAAATGGAGGAAATGATTATACCTAAGCAGTGGCCGAGGGATGGAAGATCCTCTCGGGTGGTGAGCGGTGGATGTGTATGGGTGCAATCAAGTTGAGCGGCAGCAGCGCTTTGCTGGCCAGCGTCACATAAGAAGGAGCGCAGATAGTACGGTAATCTATACACGATGTGGGATAAATGGTTTGGAGCGCAGTCAAATGCAAACACACGAAAGCCGCTACGAAAACTCGCGACCACAGCTCGGCTGCTCAATGATTATGGATTGACATTGACGCGAGAAGGCGACCCTTGCACCGATCGAGTGCACAGGGAAAGAGGAGTGGGATAAACTGGAGCGCGAAAGGAAAAGGGAGAACTGCGGTACGGCCAAATGAGCCTCCGAATGAAAGTGCAACGTATCAAGCATCCGACAAACGACCGAACAATGTGCGTACACGTCTGGCCGTATCTTGAAGGTCATTCGAACGAAAATTCTTCCTTTGCTGTGAAACCAATCCCATAACTGCTAGTCGCGTGCTTAGCAAATACGAGTAATAGAGCGCGTGTATGGAATCGTAGGCAAAACGCTTGTTGGCCTGTACGCCGTATAGCTGGCGAGGCTATACACTTCGAGGCCAACGAGCGTTGTCTGACTGACTGGCTGACCGCTGTTTGACACAAACAATTTTCAATTAGTGCTGCTTTCTTGTTCATCTGTACCACCACCCCTCCCTCGATTCGCCCCTAGATAAAACCCTGCCAGCTTGCAATAAAACTTAAAATCACTTCACAATGAGAACTGCAGTACGCTGTGATTTAACGACACCCAAAAAGTCTTTAGAATAAGGGCGAATAACCGTCCGCTTTACGCACCGTAAACCCCACTGTGCAATAGAATTTCATGGGAATCCTGTAGAAAATCGATAACTTACTTGACAGCCTGCTATGGAAAGACGCTTTCGAGAAGACAGAAACTCCGTTTTCTGGTGGTACAGCCTTCAGCTACAGTAACCATCACGAAACGCAAAACTTGTCCAATGTGCTCAGGTCGCTCAAACGAGTTAGCCATTACATATTTCAGCAAAAAGATTTCCCGAATTGTATACCGAACTTCAACAGTTTCTAATCTCACTATGCAACGACCAAATAGAGATTATTCAAAAACTTCGAAAACTAGTGGCCGGGGAGGCCAGGCGGATCTAGCGACTGCTTTGCAGCAGTTTTCAAAAACATGAGGTTTTTATGGTTGTAAACGTATCATCATTACGAAATTTGGAGTCAAGAACGCAGAAGGCACGAGGTCTAGCGAAACACAGAAAACGGGAATGAGAACGAGTCAGCTCGCCATAGCTAGTGGTTTTCAGCATTGTCAATCTACGTTAACGAGGATCCATTTGATCATTAGCGGACGATCACCCTCCGATTTAAATGTGCCCGTTGATTGAATCGCTTATTTTGGTCTAATTATCAGAGGTGAATATAAGATTTCCTGATGGAAAGTGTCCTAAAGGTACAGTAATCGACAGTAAGAACGGCTAACTTAAAGATGTTTGATGTGTTCAAACTGTTCTTGTGTTAGCGCTGGCAATTCATGCCGATGGTTGTGAAAATGAAGTCAATGTTCATCAGAATGCATTGCTAAACAAGAATTCAGATCCTGCTAAAACGGTCTTAGAAAACACTCCGAGGGTGTAAGGAGTTTGAAAGACTAGTTTGCAATCGTGACGTTCAGAGGATGCGCGAGTGAACGACTGCAGTCCTCATAAGGTACCTACAGTACTGGCTAGCTAGATACATATGTGGTAGCCAGTACTGGTCTTACTAACTACTAACTTCCTACTACTACTAACTACTACTAAGTACTACTAACTTCACTCATAAAGTATGCACTGGGAGACTGAAAATGCCTAAGGGCATTTAGCTCCCTGTGGGACGCGCAGAAGAAGGCTGCTCTTCCAGTCCGGTTGAACTCACTAATAGGTCTGGTCCTGAAAGATTTTTTGGCAGAATAGCAAGTCATCCATGAAAACGACTAAATGACATTATCATGGGAGACAAGCACGCACCCATACAAACGCTGGCATTGCAGTAACACAGGAAGAGACCGATTGAGGGCGTGTAGTGAAGGACGTAGTTGGCCGACTGTGGAACGATGACAGCGTGAGAGAATTTTCGGCGAGAAAGAAAGAATCATACAACTGGGCTGATTGACGAACAGAAGGAATAAATCGCGTCACGCTATTCATGGATTCATTCGCTAGTGGACGGATGGCCGAGGAATGCGCTGTCACTGTAATCGCGCCTTTGGAATGTATGTGAGGGCGTGAGCGAGTCGGAAAACACGCTTGAGAAAAAAATCTCATCCTAGATGAGTTTAATGGATGAATGGAGATGCGGTTTGACAGCAACGGCGGAAAGTACAGACTTTGAGGGCAAGACAGATATGGGGAAGGGGAAGAACACGGGAAGCCTCACCAGTTCGCACTCCTTGCGTACGTCCCCGTCGTGGTCACGATGTTCTAAGATACCGAGAGACAAGACGTGGAAAACACATTACCAAACCGGAGCTCGAAATAAGAACGCATTCGTTTTGGCGTTCATTCAATCGCGTGGTACTACGTGCGTGTGTGCACGAATGGTGCAAGAATGTGGTTCGCGTATGCACACCGCCCCTCCCTCAGCCACCATTCTTCTCGTCAGCCTGTGCCCATTCATCAATCCGTTCGTCTCCTACACTTTATCTGGACACAGACGTAGCGAAAGCTCCAAATGTGCATGTAATGTACAGCGATATGACTTCAAGTATATAGCAAATAGATCACACGGTACCCAAGATGCCCGTTGAGGATGAAGGTATCAGAAAATGAGCTGTTTCAGTCGACAAGTGACAGATTGAAATTGAGCAAAACCATCCTTGAATGGGATCAGACGATCGCAAAATCACACTTGTCGTATACATTTACATTTCTTGATTTAAAAAGCTCAAACCAAAACTTTCAGCTGGAGTGGAGTATGCGATGCGGGCATGCACGTGGATTCCTTCTCGCACCTCGGAGAGTCAGTTTCCTATTCTCAACATTGAAGATGATCCGACAGGGTAAAATGAACGTTTTGTACATAGGGAGACTCGTCTTAGCGAGCTCCAGCCACCGGTCTGTTTTTCAAAAAACTGGACTGTTTCTGGTATAGTTATGGCAGAAACGCGGATTGCGGCAGATTTTTCTGACGTAAATTCTGAATCGATCAGTATCGATTACCGGGAATCTGAGCAATGGGACCAAAGCTCTGCAAGTACAAGCAAGTGAGAAAAAACAAGTGGAGAGCTATCTGAATGGCTGGTCGGTGGGCCGTATAGGAAGTGGAGTAATATGTGAGAAGTCCAAAGAACTCTCGCTTTCTTCTTTTAGGTTGATACTGTGTTTCGACAAAATTCCAAAAACAGGTTTCCCACACTTGAACATTTTTCAATTCAATTTTCAACTTTTCAATTTCGGTTGTCGATTTGGGACGAAAATCGAGCGCGTTCCGAAGAAATTAGATGCAGAACACAAGTTTTCTTTTGCTTTTTTCTTAACCGTGCTGATAACAAAGCACCACGCCAATGAGGCATCACACGCAGGTTTTGATCCCCCTAACTCGTCTCAGGATGGCATTTTGCAATTTTGGTTTTCACAGTTATAAACACTTCTAGGATCTCTGTAATCCATCTAGGTCTCAATTCAAAGCTCCACAGAAACTCGAAACCCTTTCTTAGCTACTTCCCACCCTTCTTTACTTGTTCTCTTTTCTACCTATCCTCTTATCATGAAACTAACACTAAAATAGCATCATAGAAAGCTCTTCGAACTTTACGAGAACCTGCTAACATTTTTTTTTGTTGAGACTAAAATTTTGGCTCAATACAAGCATCTGAAACTTAGGATTGCGGCGGCGCAATTTAGCGCTGATGAAACTTGGCCTTTCACTAATAGCACAAAGTTACCACTAAATGTGTAAGAGAATATGCGCCGTGAAAGTGGACACGGTGCAGGTGCGGGTAGAGCTGTGAGCTCACTGTAAGGGGTGATGCAGGATTTCCATCTCAAGGAACCCATTAGTTGTACTTTTCGAGATATAGTCTAGGACACAAAGAAATGCTTCAAAAGACTTCAGTGGTCGTAAAATGCTCTTTGTAATGCAGCTCTATCGAAAATGAGATCGGTCAACTGAGAAAACTCTATAAACAAATCTAAGTCGACCTCTCTAGGATGACGGGCAATCTCACTTCGCAAAGAGAGTCATGGCTGCTCTCCAAAGGTTCCATAGGAAAGTCCAACAGAACCTACCGTACTCCTTCGACCTTGCGCTAAAGGGCTATCACCCTATCCGCTGGCTCGCTGCCTTTCCAACTAAACGAGTAATCTCTAGAAATCAGGAGCACGTGGAAAGCATATCCCATAACGTCTTCGAGTCTAGGCTAACCGAACTTTGGAATAATTGCATCACATTGCAGACAAAAGGAAAGAGGAGATCGTGGGCTATCCAGAGAATATATTAGGAGACTAACCTATTCCCGCATATTCTAGTTCCATTCAGAATCGTGGTGGTGGGTTAATATGATGTGGATACTTGCGGTGGCCAGCCCATGTACAAGTCAGCGCTTTTATCCTCACAGACGAGTCTGGTGCCAATTTACCGACCCTGGAGGGATGGAAGGATTGATTGCTTCGGGCAGGCAATTCTGCCAGATTTGATCCCCGAATCATGAGCGTGAGGTGCGCGCCACCTGCCACGACACCACCTCTACCCCGTTGATTGATATTGACTCACCACAAACCTAGGTTAACAAGTGTAAGTCTTGCTGAAAGTTGTCACTCCCGACAGTTTTCCCACAAAATCTCTACTTTTCACCTATGCTCAGCCATTTATCTGTTTTAATAGCGCTCAACCAATGGGGCACTCGAAATTGCATTTTAGAGATCAGTTTTTCTGCTGTTTGACATTGAGATGAAATCATTTAAGGCTCACAAAGACTATAGTTGGAGCTTATGAAGATGAGGTTCTTTAACTGTCAGTATTCGTTTGAAAGATAAACTGTTTCGACGCTAATGACCACCAATGCCAGGCCAAGAAATTTTTTCACATTCTTTGATCTGTCACCACTGTTGCATATAAGCTTACAGATGAGTTGTGAGTCACTAAACTGAGTGTGATAAAATGTTTACATGCTTTGGGAAGGTCTAAAAGAAGGAAAAGTGGTTGCCACACAAATTGTCCCTAACCCAGTCACTGTTTTTGTTCTTGCGAGGCGCAGGAAGAAACTTTCCCCTCTAACCGAATATGGATCCATTCACAATTCTACACGCATGAAGCCGTGGTTGATCTGGGACAGGCACCAAAACCAAAGTCAAAATAATATGGTCGTGGATTTGATTTGCTACTCTGCATTTAGGGGATTAGGAATCAGGGAGTTGAGGATACTGATGATGTCAACGGACATTGAAGAACAAAATAGAAAGTGAGTTTGTGCGAGAGAGGCACAACAGTGAGTGACGAGCGTGAATTCATTCACTCGCACAAAAGGTTATAGCAATATATGTTGTAAAAACTGTCAAGAAAACCCAATTGTGGCTTGGATGGGGATTCCACTTCTACCAATGTAATCAACAGACACTGTGCTCATTAAAAACCATTTGCTCAGATTGCTATAGCACGCTCTGTGTGCTAAACGATTTTGAAAACTTGGAGAAGTGCAAAAGCAAGTTAGGACTTTGAGGCCCAGTTTTATCGTGACGGTGAAACTGAAGTGTCAGAAAGGTAAGAAAATGCTGAAGAAAATAATAAAAATGATCCCGTCAGAGTAGCTAGCACCAATTTTACAGTACGGAAGTTTTTTCAAAGCGAAGCGCTGACCAAATTTGAGTTTAGCACGTAGTACGTAAGTTAGTCAATTATCCCAATATTAATCTTGTGAAATATTGAGTTTCCTCATCGAGAAGAAAATGGTGGGATATCAGTCTCTACCTGATATTTACCTATATGCTTCGTTGTACACTGCCACTTCAACGGAATGTATCGAACCATATGCGATTCTTAGCAATAATTTTACCATACAGAACCAGGAACAGCTATGTACCATATCTGGTCTGAGAGCCACCTATGAGAGCCATGAAAGTGTGTAAGTGTCCATTGCCTTCTACATACCAATAGCAGCAACTTCTCACACACTTCACTAAGTTCAAGTGAAGTATGAAGATTTCATGAATTTCGAAGCATGGTGTTGCGAAAGGAATGCTGTAAGAGTACATAATAATGAATTCAGGGTTGCGACAAGGTACTCCTCCTGAGGAAGAGGCTGAAAAGTAGAGACCAACAGCATGTCTTGCTCTTCACGTCTACGTTCCTGCTTTACGATTGGTTCGCTGTTGTAAGTTCATACGAGTTTCGTGAACCTCATTAGTGTATTGCCGTCAGCCTGGCGGCTAGAGAACTTGTTCCACCTCTAAATCTTATAATTATTATATTTTTACGTGGAGTTATGGCATAATAGAAATGAACAAATGTGATGCGGTCGTTTTTTCAGTGGGCAGGAATTCATGGTGTTCCGGTTCCGATTCCGCGAAACGTTCAATTGCCATCAGGTGTTCTTTTGCAGAAATGCTTTGGTGGAACCGATGCTATCAAACCCGATCCAAGCTCCACTTTTTCATCATCGTCGTCAACAAGGCATCTTCAAGGGGAGCAATGTATTAGGTCGATAAAAAAGTAGTATCCTTACCGCTTTGACCGTTTTGCATTGCCTGACTTCGGCAGTCATAATTTCGCTCGACCACAATTGATTGTATAATAACGAAACAAAGTGACCAGATTCACCGCACTCTTTCCACAACTACAGTGCAGATGGTTCTTTTCTTATTCAAAATTCTCCTTCCTTGAAAACTGAAAACTGCCAAAAGGTGATATCCACGTTCACCTCCTCTTTGAGCCCTATGAGAAATGCTTCGGAGTGCCAAGAATTAGTGATTCGTTTTGAACACATCCTAGATATACAAGGAATGAAGCCGAACTCCCGCACCTCGTTTTGTACAGTATTTTGGATAGCTCATCTTCGGATGTGAAGGTTTTAGCATCACCGCAGGAAGCCCTATGACCTTATCTGTTCAACGGAAGAGATCGTATTTCCGGTAAACTTTGGTCGGTTTTCCATTGAAAGGTTGCATTGCTATGTTAGCGACTCGCTCGCAGAATTCTGGTAGTTTGCATTTACGAAAGGCCATGAAAATGTAATTAAAGCGTGCAACATTTTGAACCAGCCGGTCTATTGACGTAAACTTGTGAGACCATCTTCCTTTTATCCACGGCTGGCAATATCCCTCCCAAACTAGTCGTTATATTCGCAATTAGCTGGGGCGAATTTTTTATAAGGTCTGAGGCACATTGTGCCACCACCCTAGAATCGACCTTTTCTATTTCTTGAAAAAACGATTGAAATAGTGCGCCCTCTGAAAATCATCTTTAGACTTTATGTGTTCATGACAGAGCAAGTTTTTCAATCGGAATTTGGGCATCCTGGCGGACATTGAGGATAGGTTTTGCACTGAAGCACGACCAAAAACCTGCAATTCCGATAGCGAGAAAGAAAACCATGTTTTCACTGAGGGTTGAGAACGGGAGCAGAAAACCGGTTGCAATGCATTTTTCTTGTTCGTAACGCGCATTGTTGGAAACTTTGATGGCTGCAGTTATCCTGACACGATGAACGCGCGAAATAGATGCTTATGGGAGCTGTTAGCAGAGGACAACAAACTCAGAATTCTAGAAATATTTGCAACTCCTGCTCAATCACTTCCAGGTGCACACGAATGGGGCCTTAGTTCCGACTTGGAAGCAGCCGCACATCACTAATGCTGAGAGTCTGAAATAAGTTATCATTCCAGTGACTGTTGTGAAACCAGTCCCACCCATTGCAAAATTCCAGTAAGTAGACCAGACCGTTTCGACAACGGCTAGATGCAACAGACCTGCATGATTTGTTGGATTAACCCAGGCCTTCTTTTCAAGACAATTTTCATTTCATTTCCCTCACATCTCTGCAGCTTCTTCACGTCCGTGTTCGTGATAAACCACTTTACACCCAGATTCCGTTCAATTGGACATCAGGTTTTTGACTGATCTGCCTGGGCACTAATAAAAGATTTATCTACTGTTCCGCTCAGTGTTTGAAGAATGTTGAAGGATCAGAATTACGCGGCACGTGTGTATGACACCATATTTCTTGAGCGCTGGCGGAAAATGTAGGCTAGAATTTGCTCTATGACTTTTTGCAACGACATCATGCAACTGCAAGGTCGGTATGGAATGGAGAGCCAGGCGGTTAGGTGATTGAGCTCAAAATTGCATGCACGGTCGGCAGTTCTGTACCCTGATGCGTGTTTGCATTCCTTCGCAATTATAACACTTGTCCTTAAGTTGGTCGTTTTTGGAATTCGATCGAATATCACCGGACAATCTGCTTTTCGTTGCTATATTACAGGCATCCACATTTCACCTTCTAAGAATATGTAAGGGCAACAAAAAGGAAACTGGAAATGTTCATGTCAAAACTTTAAAAATGGGCTCATTTTTTTTCACAAACAATGTTTATGGAAAGAGCAACTATGGTGATTGTGTTAAACTCACGTTGCAATGCTCAGGAAATATCCCGAAATCCCCAAAATATTAAAAAAACAAGTCCAACAAAGGATCGATTTCCATCCGTACAGACTTGAGCCTGACAACCTAGTGCTGAGCTCTCGAATTACACTCCTTTCATCTTCAGCAGTCGTATGAATATCAGTTCGTCGCACCGTCATAACCTTGTTCGAAGTGTATGAAATGAGAAAAAATTTAAAGGCATATTCCGCGCTCGCTATGGGTGGAGTAACCAATTGACTCTCCACTGGTTGTCGGCGTTTCGAAAGCGGTCTCTCCTCGCCCTATTGCCCGCAGTGGGGCGTGGAGAGACCGCATCCCAACCGCTGACAACCAATGGAGAGTCAATTGGTTACTCCACCCATAGCGAGCGTGGAATATGCCTTTAAAGGTTTGGATATGTCCCGATGCGACGAGTTCAACAACCTATAAAGGGTCGAATTTGGGTAACTAAATCAGCAGCTTCTCTGTGAGCTGCAAAGGTTCCTTTTTTCCCACGGGCAAACTCTGACTTTTTGGACCGACACTCACATGCTGGACTGTTGGTCGCCCATGTTCCGCACAAACATCATTTTTCAGTGGATAATCTTGAAGTTTCATGACAGTTACACTAAGAGCTTTTCACGACCTTTCTTGAGAGATTTTAAGCTCATTCAGTTAGAATCGATAGAGTAATTGAAAAAATCGCTCAACTTTTACATACTACTAGTAGCGCACTGCAGGAATCATCTTGACTTCCAAATTACAGACAAATGCTTTTTCATTGTCGAAGCCTCCAACTAGTGTGCGCTGAATTCTGAATTCAGACTAATTTTCTCTTTCACTCTAAATGACATCTTTTGGCAATGAAAATTGCATAGTGTCCTTACAAAGCAGATTCTTTGTTATGATAGAATAATAGCTATGCTCAAACAATCCTCTAAATCGTGATTCTGGAAAAGGTAATATTAGGTTGAACCATGACTTTTGTTACACTTTTTATTTTCCTAGGGAAAACTGAGGAAACTTTTGGAATATTTGGTAGTGGGGGGATGAAGAGCGAGTGAAAAGGACTGCTGATTAATACATTCATATTCTCTATGGCTTCAACAAGCAGTGAATCTACGACAATTTAGCGAGAGGGCTCCGGCTCTTTTCATCTCACGATCAGCCTTGATTCCTCAGTACGCAAGGCTCAGTAACCTGGTCACTGGCGACGAAAAGTGGACCCTCTACGTCGACTACCACCGTGGTCGGCAATGGCTGAAACCGGGCGATTCTGGAGATCCGACGCCGAAAGGCGATCTGCACCTGAAGAAGACCCCTCTATGCGTTTGGTGGTGCGCAACGGGATTTATTCACTGGGAACTGTTGCCATTCAACACGACAGTCACTGCATATATTTCTACTGCAGGTAACTGGACACCATAGCTGCAAAACTTACCAGAGAAATGGACCGAATCTTCTTCCTCCACGACAACGCTCGCCCAAATGTGGCAAAGTTGACGTGTCAAAAGATCCAGGACCTTGGCTGGACGAAGCTCCCCCACCCACCGCATTTTCCGGACATGGCCCTAACTGACTACCACCTATTCCGATCTCTGAGCTTCTCCCTCGACGGATGGCAGTTCAAAGACGACGATGATCTCAAAATCGGCCTCCACACCTTCTTCGACCAAAAATCCTCTTCAATAAGCGAGGCATCTAAAACCTCCCTATTCGCTGGCAATATATTGATGATCATAATAGTACATATTTTGTTAACCCATAACGGACGGCTGCGTTTTTGCGCAGGATGCCCTGTGGTATTTATCAAATCTTTTATAGATTTTTATCATTTGAGTCATTTATTTTTGTGACCTTTTCGTGCATGTTGCTACTGATAAAAAGGTCATCACTGTGTAGTGGTATCGCTTCATGCTGTCATACGCGGTACTTCTCTCTGCCAATTATTGCAGAAAAGGCCTTCCTTTTTAGCAGAAAGATGGGCGCGAGGTGATTTCCAGATGAGAAGGACGTACAAAGTCGGAGCCTGTGGATTGCGATGCATTATTGATTGTAAAGCAGAGTAATTGCTGTCATTTGTTTGCACAACTAGAAAGGATTCGCATTTGAAAAATTACTCGCATAATATCTGTTGTATCTCTAGCAAAATTTGAACTGCGCCGGTCCTAGAAACATGTTATTCTTCAGTATTAGTAGTGTATGCGGGTATAATTGGTTATTTGGAAATATTGGAAAACTAAAAGAAAAATAATTCCGAGTGTCGAGCGCCACCATGTGGCGCACGTCGTCCGTTATGGGCTGACTGAAGTTAGACACGAATAAAGAAAATAAATTTGAACTTTTTTGTCATTGTGTAACGGAAATTATCGTTCAGTCTAATATTTCCCCATGAAATTGGTGGATTATTATATGCAGCGCAATATTAGATAATATGTGTGAAGATGGGCTGGACCGCACAAACACGAATGTAATTTACACTGCTGTGTTCAGAAGGAAAACCGCTCAAAGATGCAGAAATCATTTCGCGGTGACGGGTTCAATTTTTATCTGACATTGCCTTCCTATTCGCTGAATATCTTTGTCCCAAGTAAGTGATTGCAAACTATTCTCCTAACCACCCTGTACAGAGCAGATTAATGCCTAGCGGTGTTACCACATATTCGAGCTCCCCCCCCCCTCCTCCTCATCAACATCAGTATGCAGCTACCAATATATAGTGAGCACCGTTGTGATGTGGTTACACCGCGAGGCATTGACCTGATAGGTGCAGGGTAATTAGGAGATTAATTAGCGTTCACTCACTTGAGACAAAGATATCTAGAGAATATGAAGGCCATAGTAGATAAAAATGAAACCGGCATAAATTTTCACATCCTCGATCAGAAGGTTTATTTCTGAACACAGCAGCGTGAACTTCATAAGCGTTTGTGTGTTTTCAGCCCATCTTCACACTTTCAGGTGGGATTGACACAACTTTATTTCTTAAAGATGTCATTCGTACGATGAGCGAGAAAACCAACCTGCATACAAAAAATATCGTACACTGATTTTTTATGCTTTATCATATTTTATTGATTTATTGAAGACGTTAACAATAGTTCACGTGAAGATTATAAGCATGCCTGAGAGCTCGAAAAAGAGCATTAGTGATGCCCACAACTAAAAAACACAGCAAATAAAAAAGATATAACAAAATATTACATTAGATATAACAACTAAAACAACAATTAGATATAACAACTAAAAAACACAGCAAATAAAAAAGATATAACAAAATATTCATGTAAAGTAAATATGGACCGAGGCAGGCAAAGGAAAATGCTCGATGTAAGCACACCTTCGAAGTCAGCCTTTTGAGTTGAGTTAGTGACAATTCGAATACTTTTTGCAGAACAAGGTTGTTGAAAGTATAGGGCTCTAATGGCAAAACTTTTGCGTCTTACCTGTGTTCTCAAAACCGGAATCCTCAATTTTACAGTTTCACTACTGGCAATGAATCTGATAACTTCAACAAATTGCGAAGAGGTGACATTTTTCCTACCGGTCAACATTCTGAAAACCATCATCATGCCACTAATCGCACGCCGAGAAGCCAAACATTTGAGTCCCAATTTTACACTTCTTTCCTTACCATTTGGGGTAAACCGGTAATTAACTGCGCTACAACGCATATTGGGTTTACGAGTGAAGTTGTTTTGACCACTTTCGAGCATATCAACATCCTTCTTTTTCTATGATATAAAGACGACAGCTCCGCTTTCAAGTATAGGTCGAGCATTTCAATGTCTTATAAGCTCGTGGAAGTACGCGTGAGTTCTTGTACGGAGCACTCAAACAAATTGTAGACTCTGTGTTTACCTCAAGAGATGATGGATTCATAATGCTCATCGAAATCCAGCTCGTCATTAAAAATGAAATTGAGGTTCCTAATACTGAATGTGTCGAAATAAAATGAGACTCCAAAAGGTTCATTCAGAAAACTCAAAGGCTATTGAAGTCACAAAATTTTTCA
This sequence comes from Trichostrongylus colubriformis, assembly GCA_963978905.1. Classification (NCBI taxonomy): domain Eukaryota; kingdom Metazoa; phylum Nematoda; class Chromadorea; order Rhabditida; family Trichostrongylidae; genus Trichostrongylus; species Trichostrongylus colubriformis. The sequence goes on along the minus strand of OZ022261.1, from coordinate 22,270,540 downwards.
GAATATATTGCAATATTTCGGTGCTTGGCACCTTCGACAGGCCTCAAATGTGGCAGTGTTTTTATGTGATATACAAGGTATATAACCAGCTCACATGGTACTGTCCCAAAAAACTTCGCTGTTTATCAAGTGTGATGCGATATGATGTAAGAGCGAAGAGAAATCCTGACCAGTAACCAGCTAACTTTGTCAAAAGCCACCACAGGGCCCACCACAGGGCAAAATTATGGGTCGGGTCTTAATGTCCCTATCCGTGAAGTGGCTTAGTGCATTGACCACAACTTTGTGTGTTTTAACAAGTGAGTAATAAGTGGCCATCGTATATCTGGACAGCATAGAACGCAGATGTTACCCACTGGGATACTATTCTATAAAAAGTACATAGATTGCGTATTCATTATTGGTTCAACACTGACCAGACTGGAAGGAACACTTCTCAATTGGAGCTCACAGGACCCAAACATCAGGTTCACTGTGAAAAGTCCAAATGAGAGAGTTTTATCCCTTTCTTCAACACAAAATGCGTATCAATAGTGGAATCAAGGAACTATTTCGATACACGAAACCGGCATTGAGGAATATGCTAGTACACAGCAGATGATGCCATTCCACATACATGAAGTTTAATGTTATCCATAACCTTGTAAACACTAAGGATAGAGTATACAGCTCGCAATAAGATGAAGCGAATTCGATGGTGGACACTATTTTGACGGATAACGGCTACACCACCGCACGAGCACAGACATGAAGGCCATATTCTACGCCTGATGGAATCTCCATGATAATGCCGTATCTCAATGTCAACAGTGTGGTGAACATACATTGCTCCCTATACGGCTGATATTTCGTCCTTCACCGAATCTGAAGCACCTACTCACGTATTCAAGGGTTTACGAGGAAAAGTGTGGCGGGGAAGGTCGTACATAGTTAATGTAGTGACCAAAAAATATGCCAGATTCGGGGTACGGTTTATCTCATAGCATGTCGAGGCTGTGGACAAAAATATGTCGGAGAAACTCAGAATACTCTCTACAAACGTGTCGACGAACTTCGAAGAGCACTAATAAAATCGTCAGTAGTTCATCCAAGCATCGTACAAGAGTACATACCTACCGAGCGCCCTCCACAGTGGCCGTCAATGTACTACACCGCTCAGTAGAACGTCCCGTAGAAGAAAAGTGTTAGATGCCCTTGAAATATAGCGGCTATCACTAGAAATGAATAGCAAGGATGAACTACGTGACCCTTTGCATATCGTCACTTGATCACAGTATACCATTTATGGCTACTGCATGATTATTCTGTTATCAAATTTCACCACAGTCATAGAGGCGTATCTACTATTTAAGGGTGTTATCGGGTGGGCTGACAATATTTCATCTTCACAAAGTCTCTGGCAGGGTAGGTGCACGCAAAAGTTTTTGAGACAGTAGAACGTAAGTTGGTAATATACCTTGTATATCACATACTAACACTGTCACATTTCAGGCCTGGCGAAGGTGCTAAGCACCGAAATATTGCAACATTTTTTGATAGTTCGAGACTTTCACAGCCTTTTGAGTCTTTTAAGATGAACTTTTTAGAGTTTCATTCTATTTTTGCTCTTTCGTATAATCATGAGGCTTCGTGACAGCACAATACTAAGGGTCGTCAGCATACATCGGGCATGACACCCCACAGCTTGTGAAAACCTTGGGCATATCAAACGTGTATACAAGAGAAAGTAAAGGAGAGAGCACCTAAAGGAGCTACTCTCAAAACTCGCCAAACTGAAGAAAATTCGTTGCTAATACGAACCTGGTACTGCTGATCTGCTAAAAAATTTCAATCCATTGCTTGGGATGTACTCCAATCACATAGGGTTTCCCAAGTGGCTTGTGAAGTGGTACTTTGTCAAACGCCTTAGGTAAAGGTCAAAGTATACGACGTCTGCTTTTCGAGTTCAATAGACTTCATTCACTCCTTGGAAGACGATCAAAGCCATTTCTCTCGATCTGCCACCCCAGAATTATGCTGATTGCGAGGAATCACATGGTTCTAATCAAGATGTTTTTGATAGATGAGATCTGAGTATCTTCTGGAATGTCTTAGCAAAGAAAGATGTGATGCTCACTGGGTAGCTGTCTGGATCTGAAAAGGGTGCTTTTTGGGCAGACAACGAAAGCCTGCTTCCAACGATTAGGAACTTTAGCTCTCATAAAACGTAAATTAAAAAGGTATTCTAACGGGTGAGCTACTGTTTGTGGGACGGCTTTGATAAACTTAAGATGAAGGAAGTCAGGCGACAGGGACTTCGATCTAGGCCATTTGCCGAGCAAATCCACTATTTCGTCTTTATGAATCCACACAGTGGGCTACACAACATGAAAAACTGCTGAAGGTCTCTCATATGTATTGGATTGGCTGGCTGAAAATGATCTCTGGAAGAAATGGCCTGGGAGTTTGGCTTTATCTATATCACAGAAAGAAACTTCACCTGCGGTGTCAACCAGTGTAGGGATTGACTTTTCATCATATATGCGGGAACTGATGAACGTATACAGCTTGGAAGAGTTTCTAGTAACGATAGCCTTTTTCTCCAATAGACATGGTATTCATAGATGTACTTTCGACTTCAGCGTTGAATTCCTTGAGAGTGTCCCATTCAGTACGCAAACTTCTGAATGTGAGAAGCTTTCACACCATGTCACGGCTCCGAATCATCCTTTTAAGACAACTAGGCAAACCAAGCGCGTCGTCGACCTTTCTAATTAGGACGAATTCATCAAGAGTATGGTGAAGAACATTAATGAAAAGCTCGTACATCCCATCCCTTTTGGAACGGTACCAAAAGATCCTAACCAGTCTATACTGCACAGGTAATTCACGATAGCAGCGTAATTCGTTGCATAAGAATCATGCTTTCAAGCTAGCCTGCAAAGTGTAACCGAAAATCAAGAGCGTTGTGATCGTCATTGCCGATGGATGCAATGACCTTGACATTACTACAAGTCCTTCAGCTTTGCTTGAAATTGAGTCCAGAAAGGATTGCCTCTAGTGGGAGAAGAAGCGTGTTGTTGAATGTTATGACACTTAAACATATCCAAAAATCGTTGAGACACAGTGCTCATTTGACTCACCTTGACCCAATCAATATCCGCCAAATTGAAGTCGCCTAAAATTACGCATGGTCCATGATATATGGAAAGTCGCTAATAAGCTGTTCTGAATCGGTTGTATTACAGCCTGTAACACGATAAACTAGGATAAGTCTAACAGTTTCTCCATTGAAAGTGATATCACTTGTGAAGATTTCGAACGCATGTTCCAGAGATTCTTGGAAAACTAGTCCATAGAAGAAGCGACTCGTAATTATTCGGGAGTCGAGATGTTTTGTGCAGCACGCTACTAGTAGTCTGTGGATGGTGAGTGATTTTGTCAATCACAAAATCGATTCTGACGAAATGAGCCCAAAAGTGTGCAAGAATGCCGTGAAAAGCTCTTGCTGGAAAATGTTCAAAAAATCCAGTATATTTCGCTGAAAAAATGTTACAGCGGAACATTGGCGAGCAACAACTGAGCATGTGAGCGCAGGTCCAAAAAGTCGAAGTTTTGCCTGAAGGTTTGAAAAAAGGATTCTCTGCAGCCTTTACCAAAAAGCTGATAAACTACCTATTCGAATTTGACATTTTGTAGTCGTTAAGCCCATCGCATGAAGATGAATCCATTGAGATAAATCTTCCATTTTTCCTCATTTTATCCACTTGGATCTGCGACGGCTTGCGTCAATTGATTCGTCCATAGGTGTCGATTTTTCAAAAAATGTGAGCGGTACTGTTGCTATACAATAAACATCTGCCTTGAGCGGTGAAAAATAAATCTACACTGCTACTTCATAGCATTACATATGATACAAAATTGATGGAAATTCAACAGGCTTCTCGTATGAGATGAAGCTCGCAGAGCAGTCAGTAATTAACTCAAAAATAGTGCGAAACGTATAATAAAGGAAATGTGGGTGTAATGTTGTAAAATGCTGCATATAAGAGGAAACCGTCAATAGGATATAATGGCTACGTGAAACCGGGGATGTCACTGTAAAAGGTCAATTGATGCACTGCCTCAGTCATTTCAGTGAGCTAGCTAATTACAATGAGCTAACTGGTTACAATAAGAAGGAGAAGATCAGTATCCGTAAATTCTGGATCTTCTACATTAGAAGAGTGGTTCGTTTCGCCTGAATTTCAGACGAACCACTGTATTTCGTCAACCCTTGAGGCTCTTCAGTGAGAAGAAGGATGACGAAATAGGAGAATCTATTATGAGTTAGTGTAAAGGAGGAAACTCTCCCAAATCTAAGTGAAAATAAAACAATTTGTTCCCAGTGCATAAAAGCTGTATAATTGAATAAAAATCGGGAAGTTAATGGGGAACTTGGGAAATGATAATCAAATAAGAATACAATCCCATATAATACTCAGCGTAGTGAAATTGGAGCACTATTACTATAGCAAGGGGGAGCATGAAACTTTATGGATATATATGTACTAAGGGAACAACGTACTGATTAGAGACCATTAAGAGAACCTTACAAATTCAAGTATGTTTAACTTGGTATTGTATGTAGAATACTATTAACTAGATCCTTTGTTTTACAATAACTACCTTCAATGCCATATTTATAAGTTATAAACTTGTTCTTATATATATATTTAAGAATATTAACTGCAATGTAACTTCTTTCATATTCATTACCTGTTAAAGTGTATATCATTTCTCTAAGTTTGTTAAGAAAGGCTTCAAATCTAGTACAAGAATTAGCGATTCTAAGGGTTTCAGTGTATATAACAGCTCCTTTGATAGACCTAGAAATATTGTAGCTGCTAATCTTAGTACTTTGAAATTAAAGTCATCAGTTTTGTTGTATAGTTCAGTATATGTATGTATTTTCCTTTATTAAAGCCGGTCGTGGGTTTGGACTAAGGAGATAACTTGCATCGTTTCGGAAGTTACGAAGAATTTTGCTGATTGATTTTCATAGGAATGAACGGCATTCCTACCGGAAATTGAATGACGAGTGTTTTCTGAAGTTTCCATTTCAACAAAAAAGTAGAACTAGTTGTCAGACTGTGGCCTGAAAAGGACAGCCGTTTCTCAAAAGAAGCTGGTATCGACGTGATTGTACTTTCATAAAAGCACCACGATCAGTATATTCCCTATGCAGTAAGGATGCCTGTCCAGAAGCTGTGAAATATTCTAGGCGGAGGCACTTGCCTGCTAGTTATAATTGCAGTGAGCGTGGCCTGCTACTGAGTGTCCAGTGGCGCTCTGAGGCACTGAAGTGATCACAATCACCGTATTCTAGCTTCTGAACTACTATGTAATAGAGCGTAGCGAGAAAAGCCTAATTGTTTGTTGTAGATACGAAGTTTGTGTGTTTATTTTTGAAGACTCAGGTTGGACATTATCCCTTAGGCACCACAACAAGCACCTGTTCAAACACATACATTTTAAGAGTAATTTGGGTCAGAACGGAGGTGTCTCGAAATCCTCCTCAGACGCCAGGCTCAACTCTGACTGCGACCCACATGTACTCACTAGTGCACAGAAGTAGCTCGAGCCTGGACTAGAAAAATAGTTTGACCTTGTTAGCCTAGCCATTTCCGCCCCTGTCGCTCTTCTCCACGCTCTCGAGCCTGTTTTCCGCTCCTCTGGTCTGGTCTCTCGCCAAGCGTCTTCACAATAGCTCACATGTGGAAGGCAAGGACAGCCTGTTTAAGTATATTGAACGCTTTAAAGGCAGAGATAGGGAAAATTCCGGCGAAGTGTGGAAAAATGAGTAAGCATGACGGTCGAAATGACCAGTATTACGACGGTGAAGAGAATACGGATGCAAATGGTTAGAAACCCGAGAAATAGGACCCCCTTCCAACCACTGCTTCTCGACGCGAGAGAACATTCCGGTAGGAGGCGGGTAGTCCGAAGTAATCAATGGACGAAAACAGCGTGGAAACAACAACACAAAAATTGAAAGACATCCCATCCGTGACTGCAGGCGATCGAAGACAACAAGTGAGAAATAATAGAAGGAAAAGGTTAGCGATTCCTCATCATCCGTATTACCCCTATCAGTCTTCAACTGATTTCCTTCACTAATTAGTCACCTACCTTCACTATTTGCCGCGATAGCTAACTCAGAATCAAGGCAAAGTAAGCATTGAAAGTCGTTTCCGACCCTAATAGTTCCATCATCAGTGAAGGCATCCGGAATAGTTAAGGATAGTAAGGGAAAACTCGCAAACTCTACGGGTGACCAAAAAAACACTGGAAAAGATGGTCAGCTGCTCAGAAAAGGGTGTGCGACATTCTGTTTACAAAAGCGCGTCGCGATCGCTCCAATGCTGCTGCAGCTCCTTGGCCAGTTCCACCCTAGCTAATCAGGGATGCTCGTCGCCAGGAGATGGACCTAGCCAAGAATGGCGGCTGAAGTTAAAATTACCGCCTCAGCCACAGCTCAGAGGCGTGCAACTCGTGGAGGATCTTGACGAAGATAGGTCTCCTACACTACTAGTTTTCGAGTGGTGACTCCTTTTAGCGATTCCTCATCATCCATATCACCCCTATCACTGTCTTTAACTGATTTCCTTTACTAAATAGTCACTTACCATTCACTATTTGCCGCGATAGCTAACTCAAAATCAAGGCGAAGTAAGCATTGAAGTCGATTCCGACTCCAATAGTTCCAGCATCACTGAAGGCATGCGGAACGGTGGATCGATGGATCAACGGACCTCTATTTTATCCTTGTTCTTCATAACAGGCCGCTGTGAGTGGAATCGAACAGGGTGAGATAAACCAATACAGCCCGTAGTGTTTTTTAATACAAAACGCAAGGAGCACAAAGAAGCAGTAGACATTCGCACAACAGACATCTTATAACCAGTTTGAAGAGAGAGGAAACGAAACCATACATCGTTCGTGATGCCTTTTTGAAAAATTCAATGAAAACACACGAGTGAATGAGAATTGCTGCTGGAGTTCAATTAGGGCACTCCCAGGAGTTGAGGAAAATAGCCGCTTCAGTACGACCCCCCTCTATGGCGACCAAATGCGACCCTCCCCCCTATTTTTGAACTCTACTGTACCGGTAACTGTCGCCGGATTGTTAGTTGCAATGTGTTTTATTGCTATATTTCCTTTGCTGAGGCTGAAATATATCATTTTTTCGCGCAGGTTTACGGTGGAATACCTTTTGCTTCTCATCTACTTATTGAGATTTAGACTTTGGTGCTTATCGCTGACCTTCGGAGGTACGCACCCCCACCCTTCCGCCCGGTCAGAAACGACCCCCCTGTCGAGAAATTCTCGACTCCCGGTGTACCCTGAGTTTAACCTCAAGTCATTAGCTTTGAATCTTGCGCATTGTTTCAGACTGCTGTCGTATGAAAGTGATGTTTTCGGACGTTTTTCGGTGGAACCGTATCGTTAGACTTCGCTCGTTTCCAAAGACAACACCACGTGCAAAGAAAAAAATGAGAACTGGGAAGACATGTTCTCAGGAAACTGATACTGAGTACTATGTGAAAAAATGGATAATGCTAGGAAGCGTGTTACTACATATGATAGGTAAGACGGAAGAGCAGTTCTTAACTTGTCAGACAAAATAAAATGAATACATCTAGTGTGTGACACAATACTATGTAAAAATATCAAGTGTGGAAAGAGTATACCCCTTGTTATAGATGAGACATAATAAAAATTCCTAAATTCTCAGACAAAATAAAATGAATACACCTAGCATAAGGCACAGAATACTATGAGAAAATATAAAGGGTGTCGGGAAGCGAATGTACCCTGCGCCTAGAACGTGACCCAGAGTACTATGTGAAAATATAAAGTGTGTTAGGCGGTGAACATACCAATTGTGATAGATGAAACCAATTCTAGGCGTATTCATTTTGCTTTGTCTGAGAATTGAGGTACTAATCGGCCTCATCTATCACAAGGAGTATATTCGCTTCCTAACACTTTATATTTGTACATACAGTGCTCTGCATAATTATACAGCCACCTATAAATTGTCCAAAAACTCTGTTCGCAGAGTGATTCAAAAAAAAGTCTCTAAGTGAAAGATGTAGCCATTGTGGACGCGCATTCGCGCATCCATACCAAATTTTAGCCAAGAAACATAGAAAATTCTTTTCTTAATTTGTTTTGAAAATGGCGCTCATACCATTCTGCAAAATTATACAGCCACTGAACAGATTGACGCATTCGTCAACCGAGAAACAACGAAAAAGAGAAAAATGCTCATTTTGCGATCATTTAGTCCTCCATTGCTTCGAATAGCCACAAATTTTGATGATATAGGTCGATATAAAGATTTTCAGAATGTTTTAGACCACATGCTGCCACGCTTCGATGACAACGTCTTCAAACTCCCTGACACCTTCCAATCGGTCTAAATTCTTTTCTCCGTGAAACCCCAGATCATCTTCCATCATGTAAAGATCGGAGCCGTTCGTTATCCGGGTCAGAAGGTCCATTCGGTGACGGCTTCACCATGATCGAGTGTTCCAGTTGACATGGGATGGTCCATTAACTTACATGATAACAAGATTTTGGTGAAGATTTCGAGACGCATGACAGGAGAAGGGTACGGCACACTAAGGCTCGGTAATCGGATGGCTCATCCTTCCGAGAACGAAACAAAAATTTGAATGATTATTTGATCCCACACCATGACAAATTGTCCGAAAATTCCCTCAAGTTTGTACACCTTTCCCCTTTGGTTTTTTCTCCAGATTGCTGATGAAAAAAGGTTTCTGCTATGACGTCCCCGATGGCTACTGGCGCTTTCGCACGAGGGACAAACTTGAGTTTCCAAGAAGATCTCCAAAGAAGGAGGTGTCAGGAGTGGGATCAAATAACCTTTCGAATTTTTGTATCGTTCTCGAGAGGATGAACCATCCGATTACCGAGCCTTAGTGTGCCGTACCCTTCTCCTGTCATGCGTCTCGAAATCTTCACCAAAATCTTGTTTTTATGTAAGTTAATGGACCATCCCATGTCAACTGGAACACTCGATCATGGTGAAGCCGTCACCGAATGGACCTTCTGACCCGGATAACGAACGGCTCCGATCTTTACATGATGGAAGATTATCTGGGGTTTCACGGGGAAAAGAATGCAGACCGATTGAAAGGTGTCAGGGAGCTTGAAGACGTTGTCATCGAAGCGTGGCAGCATGTGGTCTAAAAACATTCTGAAAATTTTTATATCGACCTACATATATCATCAAAATTTGTGGCTATTCGAAGCAATGGAGGACTAAATGATCGCAAAATGAGCATTTTTCTCTTTTTCGTTGTTTCTCGGTTGACGAATGCGTCAATCTGTTCAGTGGCTGTATAATTTTGCAGAATGGTATGAGCGCCATTTTCAAAACAAATTGAGAAAAGAATCTTCTATGCTTCTTGGTTAAAATTTGGTATGGATGCGCGAATGCGCGTCCACAATGGCTACATCTTTCACTTAGAGACTTTTTCTGAATCACTCTACAAACAGAGTTTTTGGACAATTTACAGGTGGCTGTATAATTATGCAGAGCACTGCAGTACTCTGTGTCACATTCTAGGCGTATTCATTTTATTTTGTCTGAGAATTCAAGAGCTTTCATTCGGTCTCCATGACAAGAGGTATATTCGCTTCCTATCACACTTTACCAAAAATCGTGCGAATCGGAGTAAGGACTGCAGATGTCGCGCAAGTTAGGATTTGGTAGCCGGTGATTAAAGTGTACGGAGCACATAAAACTTACAAGGGAAGGCCCCGAGGTCGAAGGGCCATCTGGAATGAGATACATATTGTCCCACGTCTTTTTGGACGCTGATCTCAAACCTGCATTTCAAATTTGCAGAACGATTCTCTGAGCGGAGTTTAGAGGTTTCTTTGAAAAAAACAAAGTATTATATGGTAGGTTCGGAAGTACGTAGCAAGCGAGCCAAACGCTCTTGCGTGAGACCAGTATGATTTTCAGCTTTAGAGGGTCAAACTGCCCCCTGGAACATTTTTTACCCAATTCGAGGATTTGACAAAATTTTGGGAAAATTCGTGGTCTATTGGATGGCAATCCATTCAACAAAAGAAAAGTCGCTGACCTTTGCCGAGCAAATGCTCTTATTTGGCGCTTGATACGTACATTTTGGGCATCTGTGATAGATGTGTTCAGGTTATATTTCTCCTGGTTGATGGCTTCTTAATAGAAGGTCTCAAAAAATATATAGCTTGCAACATGACCACCTCTAATATTCCGAAGTTGAGCCAAAAACTCAATTTGGCTGAAAATTTGCACAGAGAGGTTATTCGACCTCCATAGTGCGGAAATCATATTCGCTCTAAGAAATAACGTCAAATTCGCTATCAGTACGCCATGGAAGTCTGCTCAGTCAAAAAAGTTGGACCGCGGCGTTTTTTGCTACCTTGAAGATAGGAATAGCGAGGTACACAGAAAAGGAATACAGCACTTAGTGTACATGACAACACATTTGGGTACGACATTTTTGGTTTTTATAGCTGCTGATTATCGCCGCAGCCCGCGATGCGAAAGTTACTACAAGGATGCCGAGTTATGGGCAAAAGCTTCGGTGTCGGACGGGATCGAACCCGCACTTCATCCTTTTCGGTGATATGTTCTAATCCATTACACTACCGACACCCTTCCTACCTTAACTCAGCTTTTGAATGGTATACTTACCATAGCTCATCAGCACTCACACGTATAACGCGTTGAGCCGGTTGGCCAATATCGGTATCGAACCGTGAAGCTGAAAGCTTTAGTATTGATTTTAATATTTTTTGTTGTGCACGGTTCGATGCCGATATTGGCCAACCGGCTCAACACGTTATACGAGTGAGTGCTGATAAGCTATGGTAAATATACCGTTCAGAAGCTGAGTTAAGGTAAAAGGGGTGTCGGGGATGTAATAGATTAGCACACATCCCAGGAAAGTATATAAAGTGCGGGTTCGAGTCCCGTCCGACACCGAAGCTTTTGCCCATAACTCAGCATCCTTGTAGTAATGGATATGTTTCCCAGACATAAAAGAGGATTATGAAAAAAATACTTATACCTTCGAAGTTATCGATCGGACATTATATTTGCTAAAAGTGCCCATCGAAATGAGGTAATGTCAAAGTAGAAGTGTCCCCTGTAGCCAATAGAATAAGTTCAAGAAATATCCTATCATCCAGGTTGTACTGCAGTAAGCTTAGTCCTCCCTGGGCAAATAGATCTGCTCCAGTTTTACAGTAATAATCATTAACAAATCGATTACCAGTGGTCTAACTTCATTCACCTACATATGTTTGGGTTATCTATGTCATAGTTAATGGATTCTTTATAAAAGGTTTCAAAAAATATGATACTTGTAACGTGGCCACCGCTAATTCCGAAGTTGAGCCAAAAACTCGATTTGGCTACAAATTTGCACAGAGGAGTTGTCCGACCTCCAGGGTGCGGATGTCATATTCGTTTTGCGAAATAACGAAAAATTCGTAATCAATACGCTGTGGGAGTCGGCTCAATCGAAAGAGTTGGATCGCGGTGTTCCATTTCGCGTCCTGATGCCAAGAGGAACATCAAAATGAGGTGATATCAGTGTAGAAGTGTTTTATGTCAACAGTAGAAAAAGTTTAACAAGTTGCAAAGCAAAGTTCCCCCAAGGATTCAAACCATCGTCTTCAGTCTATGGAGAAAGACACTCACCCCTCCTTCATCCGGCTGCCGGCACAGCATTCGTTTGTGGTGCATTAGAGCCGACTTTCGTGGAAAAATGGCCTTGTAACTCTGCTCAGAGAATCGTCTTGCAAATTTGGAATGCAGATTCGAGATCAGCGTCCAAAAATACATCGGACCATATTTGCCCCATTCCGAATGGCCACTTCTACCTCGGGTCCTCCTTGTTAGCCTAGCTCTGTCTACCATGGGCAGGACTTGCGCTGAAAGGGCCGATGCTCAAATCTAAAGGAATCGTCCACGGAAGGTGAGTTTTTAAGTTACTCGTATATATAATATATGTGTAGTATTTGCCTAATGTGTGCCGCATGCAAAGTTTCACTCGAAAAAAATGTGGATCCGGTCAAGATACAGCACCACAAAGTCTTGACCGGGTGGGCGGGGTCCCGAGCAAGTGCCCACCCCGCCGCCCGCCATGGTTGAAGACGCATTGTAAGAACAGAAAGTTACGTAAACAATCCCACTCTCCGTTCCCAACCGCGGCGGACGACGGTACGAAGCTTTTACTCGGAGACTCCGCCCACCCGGCCAAGAATTTGGGGAGCTGTATCTCAGCCAAATCTTTTTCGGGTGGAACTTCGCATGCTGCCCTTATTAGGCAAATACAACATAAATATAAGAGTAACAAACAAAATAATTTTTCCGTGGACGGTTCCTTTGAGTTTTCGCTCGGGTGCACGATTTCTTGAACTCTCTGTGGTCATCGGCTACCGATTCCTGACCTGCGCAACCTCTGCAGTCCCATTTCTAGCCCGCACGGTTTTTGGAACCCAAGTGGAAACTTGAACTTGAGCATAGGCCCTTTCAGCGCAAGTCCTGCCCGTGGTACAGCTTTTTTGCGTTCACAAAATAAATTCAAATCTCAGAGCGCGTCAACATGAATCAGCTTGCATGTTATGCTCCTTAGATAGACGAAAAGATTCTATTTTTGCGTATACGCTTTATTTGGAATGCCACAAGGTTTTCGAATTATTAGGGAAATTTCAAAAAACTGGGAAAATAGCTCTTTTAGATGACTTCACTTCACGAGTTTTTGTTCAGCCGAGTATCCAGCGAAGTAGACCACAAATGTGAGTGATGCAGGAAGGGGGTGAGGCATTGGATGAAACTTTTTGTCTTTGGTTCTAGAAGTGCAGAAATGAGAACGAGTTGCTCGAATTTTCAACTCGCTTTAACTAACACGGCAGGAAGCGATGAGCGACCATACTTGCACGCGATGCCGGAATGTATTAGCCCTCAACATACAAACTTGGCTAGCCACCTCAAGTAGCTTTGATTTGGAAAAACCCAAAAAATGGGTGACGCGGGACCCCTCAAAGTAGCTATGAGATCTGTGGAAAATGCGCAAGCGCATTTTCCACAGATCCTCTTCCAGTGATCGAAGCAATTGCAGGCTGAAGCCCTTACTCGTCCATCATATTCACCAGATCTAGCGCTAAGTAAGCCCCACTTTCCCAAACATCTGGAACCAAAACGTGCCATTACCACTGAAACCCCTCCGGAGGCATCAAAAATGACACTTCGGATCATAGCAGCGTTGTCCAAGCAGCAAGGGCTCTGTTACTTTCACGAACCGAAGGAACAATCATTAGGAAGCTTCCCACAAAAGATCTACCACGGAACCTGGCTTCACTGTTTAAGCGGACCTTGATACCGTAAGTGCTCTGGAGTCCGACTACGCTGACTGAAGGCCTATATTTTTATGAAGGTGAAGGTAGTGAGCCACAGCTTGCCGTTTCCCTATGTTTTGTATACTTGGCGGATGTGACCCGTAAGCAAAATAATTCTTTTCTGGCACCTCGTGTAGAAAGCAATGAAGGGAGAGTGTAAAAATTCAGAGAACCCCAGGATAAGGTAGTGATTTCAATTAAACCGTGCAGTATTCATGCTAATCGAGTTGGTTCCATTGGAAGTCGTTAAACTCGTCGAAAGCGGGAGTCGCTGAGCAGAATAACGGAAGTCAGATGAAAAAACAGCCAAAATGAGCTGTGTGGCGGACAGGTATCACGCGTGCTCTGGGACCGCCGCGTTGGCAGCCTGGTCCGTATGCCACGCTTTATGTAGCGCCTTGATATGGGCTGTATTCATAGAGGACTGCAGACATCACCCCCAGTTACCTCTCCTTCCTCATCACTAAAGTGCAGAGGAATAATTTAGGGTCAGAACAATGCCATTTTTGCTGTAGATCCTGAATCTATCCACTACTTCTGTGAAATTGTTTCCAAGAGTCCACGATTGGTCGATATTCAAAATGCACCACAGTAAGTTTCTTTCTTCGCCTTGTGGTAAAAAAAGAGGGTGTGAGGCGTTCGTTTTACGACCTTTTTTCATTCGTTTGGATGGTTCCAATTAAATGTAATTGTTTCGCGGCACTCAGCTTGACACCCCCAACTTGTCTCCATCTCTGACATCAGCTACCGCTAGAGGCTGAAACTCCAGAATTTCCAAAACCTGTGTTTGGCAGTTGTCGTGAATCTATCAGAGCCGCTGCTTTTAAAGAAATCAAACCAGCACCAGAAATGATTGGGTGCTGATCTCCAAGCTCTCACGAGAGATAAGTCTCTATCTCCAAGTTAAAGGCAGAGAACTTGAAAGTCAAAAAAGCAGATTCGAAGCGCTATCGGTAGTGTATAATAAAAATGAGTTTTATCACCAATTATGCTTAAATTTGGGCTGATGTTGCAGGCACGTTTCAAAACTGGCGAATAGGATAGCTTACAACAGGAATTGTACTTATGGACCCGTCTTTTTATGAGAAATCGTCATCGACGAGAAGTGATTGAACTGTGAAAAGCTTCCTACATGATATTTCCAGTGCAGATGCAGAGACATCAGAAAAAGAAGATCTAAGAATGCATTTATTATTATAAATCACTTATAATAGTTATTAATGCAACCGATGTTGAAATCAAAACTCTCAGTCAAGCAGTCAATGTGAACGGTAACAGCATGGCGTAATCAGAGCAACCGTGAGTCCCAGATCATAATAAAGATTTCGGAAGAAACATGTCAGCTACTGTAGTCAAGTAGTGAACACCAGCAGGAAGATGAATGTCATCCTGGATATATTTGGGAAGAAAGTTAGACAGTATACCAGTGAGACTACGGTAAACACTGAAGAATGTTTGCTGGAGAGTCTTCAAGGCAAGATTTGAATGACACGACACGAGGTAGTGATTCACAATGATATCACCGGTGGTGGTTAGTGGAGCATAGATGCCAGCTTCTGTGACCTGTAAAAGTACATGCTAGGATTAGGTGGGCGTCAGGACACACCAATTGGGTCACCGCGTTATGCGCATTGCGTCACTGAGCGCGCCTAGTGCTTTATTGATCTCGTTAAAAATTAAGCACAAGCTGAGAGGTGTGATCTGACCGAAATGGAGTATTCTGACGCCATTTTTGTTGAAAACATGTTTACTACCAATTACCATTTGCAATGGCGTGTTGCGGATGATTACCTTAGAAATCGAGGTTATGCGCCTCGGATGTAGATCAGAGTTGCCAGTTGTAATTTGCAGACACTGCCCTACTCGAGCATCTTTAGCGGCTGCCAAATGGAGTGAATCGGTAGTGCCGCAGTTTGTGAGGTAGAGCAGGTGATTCTCAGTGAGCTTCAAAGCCTCGTCATGTTCCTGGAATTGGCAACTGAGTCCTAAACTGATTCAGTTCTTGTTTCCGTTTCGAGAAGAATTATCGCAGTAGATACAGCAACAAAGCGGCTTCAGCATGCCCTGAGTCAGTGACGATAAACTAACCGACTGTTGAGAATGAAAATGGATAAGTACTCCAGGAATATCCAGAAATAGGGATCTTCGACATTCCCTTCATTTTCCACCTAGGTTCTGAACGGGGACGTGTTTGCACTCGCGCAGCACACGACCATCATCGGCCTACGAAGATCTGCAGTGCGTAGCGGTCACACAAAGTACATAACACACATTCTCGGAAGCGCGAACCTTGCTTTTCCTCACTTTCCCTTCATAAAGCCCTAGTTACCGCACCGACTGCCTTTGTATGCCACCAGTAGTGGGGCGTAATTACAATCAATCTATGTGCAATACACCAAGCACCGTTGTGATCATGCTTCCGCAGCAGATTAAATTGTAATATGACTAATTTCTTTTCAAGATAATCTAGCTCACCGTATGGATCTGCAGGAAATCCGCTCGTTCATCTTCGAGTTTATGAAGGAACATTATTACCGGTGAAAATGTTACCTTAATGCACCATCACCTTGATTTTCTAATCTATTCAAGGTCACGCTGACAGAACAAACCATAGATTCATCTATGCTCAGCACCATGTCTCCGACTTCCAAGTCCTTGATTGCCTTCATGCCAGATGGAGTCTCCACCTTAATTTCTACATTTTGAAAATTTTAGTTAACATGATCAGGAAGTACTCAGAGCGTCCTGTCAGTCACTGCTCACTTCCTTCTATTTGGCTATTTTGTGAGCGCTTTCAATGCTCCACCTCCTCGCTATCCAAGTCTTGCGAGCGGCACGATGTTAATATGGCTTTGTGTGCATTGTGATATTCGACAGCTCACTGTCCTAATTATCTATACTATTCTCTAAATACGCCGGAGGGGGTCCGGAACAAGGGGAAGACGCAAAGAAATGAGCATTTTGTAGCGAACACTCAAGGTTAGAAGCGATAATAGGCGAAAAACCCGGACTCAAAAGCGCGACGCTGCAGTGTGTATTCGCATCCCATTCGCATCTAACACATTGGCTTTCCGAGTTATCCGCTGTAGACGGGCCGCGGGCCAACGTTGGTTGTAGCACCTGACTCCCAGCGCAGTGGAGTGGCCATTCCCATCTACATTAGCATTCATGTAAGTACATCTAGAAACAATACTAGAAAGAACAAAGGAAGAAGTAACAGGAGAACAAATTTATAGTAGAAACATCTCCTTGCACCATGCTAAGGCGTCAAATTGGCGAGTTTATGCAATGGCGGCCACTTAAACCCGTCCACACTACGTCTGTTCTGCCGTAAGCCAAAATTACCCCCTTCTGGTGTCTTTAACATGACGACAGAGAGAAGTCCACTCTATTCAGTATTGAACGACCGTGTGATTTATCTCGCCGACTCAGCCACCATCAGCAGTAAGTAATTGATTCCCTATCGAAACCGTAACGTGGCAGAGCAAAGACCCGTCAAACTTCTGCGACGGAAAGCCTTTTCATTAAACTTGCAGGATTGTTGTCTGCCGGATGAAGCTGTAAAGAATGCCAATGTTTGAACACATAAACGCCATGATTGAGCTATCCACAATGATCAGATAAAGGATTCATGGCGAAATAAACTCGCAAGTAATGAACTGTGGCAAAATTTATTAAGGCGCTGGTAAAAAACTTCCAAAATCATTGCGTGCTTCCGGCAAAAGAAGCCGCTGCTTGGTGATTCTGGGTTCCCGCCTCTGCAAAACGACTCGAAGTGAGGGGGAAATTAACTGTATCGGAATGTCTCGGAGGGGTGGGGTCGATTGGTCGAATTTTCGCGCGGCCGCCCGTGGCGAGTGCGAGTTATTTGTAGTGTTATTCGTTGAAACAACAAAAACAACATCATATAAGAACTTCTGAAGCCTCCAACCTGCAATCTTTGAAGGTCCCTCACGATACCAGCCCACTGCATATTGAGCGAGATTCCAACCGACTGCAGCAAGTCGTGCTGACGGCGCCGCCAATGCGACGCCGTGGTGCGAAAATTCGACCAATCGACCCCCACCCGTCTCGAAGTACTGTCAAACTGTGGGCATACGGAAACCCATGCTTATATAAACTTATTCTCCCATCTTGGAATCATGGGACCAGAAACGGGAGCCCTTGCCGAATTCTTCTCATCTTTTTTTACAGTAGAAGGCGATTCAAATGGTAGCGCTGTCACTGAGTGCTACCATTTGAATCGTCTTCTACCGCCTTCTACATCAGTGATGCGTAGCACCGTGAAGATGAACTAGGTTGGTGCATGAGCCCTACACCACATGCATTCTTCACGACATAACTTCGAAATTCTTCAATATATGTAGGCAATGTGGTCATCATTGTCTTCTTCCTTTTATTCCATGTGACTGGATAGCTTATCAACGCTCTCTGCCCAGAAGTTCACAAGCTACGATTCGAGAAATCCTTAGAAATAGAATTCGAGTGCAGCTGAGTAGTCAAACTGCTTACCATGTAATGCTCAGCGCCCTGACTGAGTAGTGTTTGGAGTACGCTGGGTTAAAAGTATACATAGGACGAAGCGAAACTTCACGGCCCCGCCATTTATGGTTTCCTGCCTAATTGTAACAACATGCTGGAATACACTGCCATGTTGCGAGGCGAATCAGCTGCTCTCTGCAGTAATACCGGTTGGTACGGCACTAATGTGTCAATTCTGAAGAAATCTGAAGGAAATAGCTCTGATCAGAAATCCAGCTATTGCCACACTCAAAGGCACATTCCAGTATTATTGGGGTGTTACAACTCCTGCCATGGTCAGATAGTTCGACTCACATTCAAAGGTTGCACCTTTACCGAACATGTGTCACTTCCTGGAGCGTGCAGATCCAAGGAAGCAAACTCGACTACACCCAGCAGCTCACCCTATACGTGATTGTTGGCAATGACGGCAACGACGTGGCAAATGAGGCCTAAGATTTTTGTGATAACATCACTACTATATATAATCCGTTTGTCTCTGTGTGTGTGTGTCCGTCCATCTGTTTGTTACGGAATTCATATCTTGCGTCGCAGCAAAGATGGGATCCTGAATTTTACAAGTGATATAGGGGGTGGTTAGAGAACATTAATGGTGAGGGAACGGAAGTGATAGCAACTGATAAGATTGATAAGAACTGATAAGGAGCCTCGAAAGGCGAATGGCGGGAAATTCATATCTCGCGTCACGGCATGATGGGATCCTGAATTTTACAAATGATATAGGGGGTGGTAGGGAAACATTAGTGGTGAGGGACCGGAAGCGATAGCAACTGATAAGAGCTGATAAGGAGCCTCTTTTCACTGCGTATGGGATGATTCTATCATTTTGCGTCACCTCCATTAACAAATTTTCATACCAAAACACCATCACATAGTAGAGAAAATCATAAGGGCATGAAGTGTCGCTCTCTTCGAATATGTTTTAATCCGAGCCACTTTCACTTACAATGAGCGAGCTTCATGAGAACAGTTAGTCATGCTATTAATACATTTCCATACCAATTTTATGGTCTTAGACAAAAGTTTTGTCAGGGCGGTGCACAGGCGAAAGTCTATCAAGAAAACCAGAAAGTTATAGCTGAGCCAAAACTTTTGACAGGGCGAAAAGTAGGAAACCAATCAAGGAGAGATAATGCTGCAGCAACTGCTGACATAGACTTTTTTCGAGTGTTCCAAAGGAAGCGTGATGGTTTCAACTTTGAAGCCGAGTCAATTCTGCATGTGATCAGCACTTCTATTGAGGTCAGTTCACAGTTTCAAAAGACACCGTCACAAGTACTAAGCGACAGTTTTATCAGGCGATATCACGAAAGTATCTGTTCGAGAGGCGATGCAAAATGATACAACGTCGGAGTCTAAAATGATGCCCACAATAATGCCAAGATGTTACTAGGTGTATCTTTGATCAGACGTATGGCCATAATGTGTTCTCTTTCACTACCTATCGGAATGGATAAAGTGAAGTCTACGGGGGGTACGCGCTTCTCCCATCCTGGTCAGTGTGCGCCGAACAATTGCCACATATCACCCTAAAATCTCTATGACCGAGCGCTCATTTTCAGTATCCATATCAGTAATAACGGCTGACGTATGCAAAAAGTGTGAAACGTATTCATAGAAAAAATGAAATTTTGAAGCAGCCCGGCGAAGACGGGCCCTCCTTAGAAGGAGGAGCGCCCGGCAGCCGGGCGATCCGACTGGTAAGATAATAAAGAGATGACAGTGATGAAAGAGACGTTGACATGAGCAAACAGATGATACCCTAAAGTTTCTATTATACCATTCGGCCAGAACTGATTCAAAGGCTCGTTTTCACGCGGTAACCTCGTCCAAGGCCAGATGTCAGGAGGCCTTACTTTTGCCATTTTTGTGAGCTAATTTCGCATTTTTCTTGATCAGCGTATTCCACAGCACCTCTGATTTCATAATTCAGCGCTTCAACCCACTCAAGGTAATCCTGGTGTGTACCTTTAAAGACGATTTCCGACTACTCTGCCACTGGAGCACCTTCTTGTGGTTAACGGAGAGATACCAGCTTTCCTCTCCAGTTACAATCTCTCGAGCCTTCAGCTAATCAATTAACCACAGCAAGGACTCTAGGCACCCACAATGTTACCTTGCCTGACTCACTGAGTTGGTAAATCATCGAGACTGCTGGAAGTTTCCAAAAGCTATATCCCTTCCTAAATCTGCCAGTTGTCGCCTGGTTTAGCAAGTGTTGCTGTCACCTATCACGTGATGACTTCCGTTTTTGCTTTGAAACCTCCATAAATATCATTTTTGAGTGGTGTAGAAGCGCCTGTGGGTTGGTGTGCGACGAAGTTAGTACCTCCTAGTGAGCGAATGGAGCAGCGAGACACTATACGTAACACGTGACTATACGTAACAGGCGGCATTCAAACTGGCTGCAGAGCAATTATTAGCAGCTGTTTCCCCCACTTGGGACCTCAGAAAGACTTGTAAAAAAAGTGGCCAGCGATTCGAATTTGAACCGATTCTTGCTGCAACTGAGCGAACTACCCCATATACAGAGTCATCCCTAATTCGTGCAACAACTGTGCACTATACCCATTTCTTAGACTGTTGAAGATTCACGAGGGTTCGGTATATCAGAGCCTAAAACAATGCATTTGCAATATAAGTACCAATTTTCATGGCTCACTGTTCGTATAGCACTTTGGGAGCCAGTGAAATTGCTAATCTGTGGTTGAGCATCGTCAAAGGGAGAAGAGCTCACATTCTACTCGGCACTGGAGAGGGGAATAGTTAAAGATATCTGGATGATTTAGACTACAAAGTGAAGAGTCATACCACGGGGTCTATGCCGTCCACAGCAGAACGTACTCGAGAGTTACTTGTCCAGCAATCACAACGAATGCAGTGTAAGTCAAATGTGTTGTGAAGGTTTGAGTTAAGTTTGCAAAAAAGCGTTCGAAGTTACGCGCATTCAAGGAAAACAGCGTCAGAAAATAGCGCAAAGCGCTGTTGCCTTCTCTATGGATCCATTTACAGCTGAACCACACTGAAATTCGAAAGTGACGCAAGATCATTCACCAGTATAATGCATAAAGCATTAAATCATTAAAATGGCCACCTCCTCTACCCATATTACAAAAATTATGAATGAGAATCGTGCCTATTTCCATGCAGTTTCACCCATATGACTTTCACACCATGAGAGCCATACATATGTCACTCCCATTCAATTCCTCTTTCACGAACACGAAATGCAATTTTTCATATTCGGCCTATAAGCCGCGCTCCTAGGATGCTACTGAAGTCTCGAACGCTTCTGATACCACTTCGCTAAATACCCAAGCTACTTCGCACTCATTTCGATCCAGTACTGCGTTTTTGGTTTACGCAAAAAAAGTGGTCCTAAGAGGGCTCCAGAAGTGTTCCGCAGCTTTCTAAAGAAATGTTCTCGCATTTACCACCAAAACAGTCAGCCATCCCTTATATATCGCAAACATTGCAAAATTCTGATCAAGACATCTCGGATAATAACACACAACTTGCAGTCACTTTTAATGTCTTTGAAACAAAAAGCAATTTCACGAAGAAAGACTTCGGTTCCACGCGGTGAGTAAAGCGAAAACAAGCGCTGTCGTCAGTGGGTTAATCCACCTCGTATGAGCGTGATGGAGGGGCCACAACTGAGGACACTAGTTCATTTGAAAAAAAAAACGGCGGTACACCACATTAGCTGAGCCACAACTGCTCCGTACGCTTTCAAACACCTCAGCCCGTACCTCACATAAAATTCATAACCTGAGGCTTCTTATTAACTCTGATCCAAATTTTAATCACCATATAGACAACACTGTATTGTGGCCTTTCACTACTCTTTGTATATTTATCAGAAACCCTCGGAATAATGATGATTTAATTATGTTGTAACTCTATATATGTAACTACGTTGTTCTTATACCAGAATATGGCACGCGAATATGTAGTGGCATATACAGTAGCTCTCAAAAATCTTAGGCGAAATGGTCTTTCACTTGGGTTTTTCACTTGTAACTATTTTGCAACTGCACCGATCTAAAAGAAATTTTAGTATGTTGTACTTGGAGACACTGCATACTTAATATACTATCTTGGCGCTCAACGGTGTTGGTTACGTGGTTAAATGCACTTTTTTGTTTTTGGAGTGCCATCCCTATGCCGTCCCGCTGTGCCGCTGTCATCAATAGTCGTGGTCTTCCTTTTTTGACATTTTTTTCGGTGGTCTTGTAGTAAATTCTTGGAAAAAACCATGTAAAATGTCAAGCGGCACTCAATTAGACGGAAGTGTTGACAATAGGTTCAGGCACCACATATCAAAATTCTGTCTAATTTGGTCAAGTAGAAGAAAAGTTATGACAAAAAAGTGTTGGCCGAAGACTTTCGAGCGCTACTGTATGTAATGCTAATGCTACGCATCCATGTCTATACTTGCATCATTCCAAGCATAACACCTTACTATGCAGTTGGGTGTTCAGTTATATTGTGTTCAGTTTCAGAGTGCTTGAGTGGAGGTCAGGCAAATATTAAGCTTTAACGCGTGGTTCGCACTACCTCTGAAGCTTTTCAGTGCCCTAAATTGAACAGAATAAAATTAGTAGAAAAGTGACTGAAGGCATTCAACTCGCTATTCTTCCGAGTGTTACATGCTTCCGGTTGTTCTCATCCGATCTGCAAGAGGCATCACATACCAACCCCCTCAAAGGGAAATCAGGGGAAGCCGACTCACAAGCTATACAATGTATACACGTTTTCTAGCGAATGAAAGCGAAGACTGTTTCACTCATGCATGAATGATGTTGCTTTATAGGGTTTGTGGATTTCGTAACTGATTCGTTGTTACTTGTTACCGCCCGCCTATGACTGCATATTAAACAAATAAATGAATCTAAGGTTTCACCTCCATGTCACCACTGAAGCACTGCATCTGATCAAATAGCGTGTTGAGGCCGGGATTCTGGAATTGGTGCAAAGCATATAATAAATAAATAAATAAATAAATAAATCCAAAATCGGCAGTGGAAGGCTACGAACATATCCATAACTGCTTGGGTAGTAGTAGTATTGCTGATACTGCTGAGCCACCGGGGCTGGTTGGGCCGCTACTTGATGAACACGAGGTGGTGTAGCTTAAAAAAGGATCGATGAGCATTCATTCACTTGTACTCATGTTGATCTCCTCTGAACGCATACGGCCAGCCATGATGTTCCCTCGTCTTTTGTTATTAATGGTGTTAGTGCACATTTCGCCTTCAGAGAACATCCCATACTGAGTAGAAGGCAGGCGTCATCAGCGTCGTTATTGATAGGAGGAGGTAGAAGGGGAGCCTTTCAACTGCATCCTTTAGTGTGCTGGGAATGTATTCTTTTGCGCTCCTCGAAACGCTCGCTCGCCTACCCATGACGTTCACAATGACGCTTTACATGAAATGTGGAATGTGTCACTTGAAGTCCAAGTAGCCGACCGGATACATTCAGAGAAAATGTGAACTGATCTCATAAAATTTCTACTCGCCCCATTGCGGCTCACGTTGTTGCACAGCAAGATTCTGTTCTTCTAAAGTATTAATATTTCTCATGAAAATATTTCAATAAAGAATATTAGCTGATCTTGTTAATAATTAACTTGCCCAGTTGAGGTTGACGTAGTTGTACAGCACGGCTTTCTCCTTCTAAAGTATTGTAGATTGGTTCAAATGACTATTATGAGGCTTACGCCAAGTCAAGAATGCCTGCCTTCAGTTGTCGCTCTCCATAGGCAATCAGGCGCGCTCTCGGTAGGCGAACTTACTTTGAAGGCAGTGATAGGGGTAAATGGGGACGAATATGGAAGGATCATCAAATATGAAGGTCGAGTTGCTCAATAGTACGGAAGTGAAGATATAACCGAATGAAACGGTCACAAACCCGAGAAATAAGACCCTCTTTCCGCCGTCCATTCTCAAAAGGGGCGGGTCGCTCCAAGAAAAGGGGCCGGCTGCCATAAAACAGAAGGTAGTTGTAGGAGAAGACGGCTCTTATTAAGCCCTGAGGCACTCTTTCTCATTGGAAAATTCGCCACTCTTTTCAGATCTAGCTTTCATTTGCGAGACCCAGTTTAGGAGTTCCCATTACACATACTACCCCTATCACTGTCTTTGAGGCATACGGTGGTCGATAAGGCAGTGAGTATGGTGTGTGGCGCAGAAAAACGGTACAGGGTCTTGTCATGTGTAAACCTTAGGGGCATGATGTTTTAGCAGCTTGCCAGGCCCTTGAAGCCGCATATCCGAGATTCTCCAAGATATCCGAGGCGTATCACAGGAGTGAAACGGACGAGAAAAAACTATGAAAAATCTTATGGACGCCAGTTAGGGTACAAGGAAGAATAATAAATTATAATACAAAAAATATATAATAAACATATGATAGGAAAAATGGAAAGCAGAATCGACGGAAGCTAATATTGAGTAGTCCACATTTCAGTAACGGCATTGAAGTGGTGAATAAACTACTAAACTTACACGATTAAGTTAAGAAGATACAAAAGCCCAACTCACGATATGCCGGTGCGTAGGTGGCACCTTCTCGATAAGCTGGCATATACTGTGGTAGGGGCTGCTGTTGATAATTTTGTGGTGGTGATAGCGACTCTCCAACAGTATTTGACGGTACCTAATATAGACCGCATTTATTTATCTTAGTTTCAACTGTGAGAGTGAATATTTATGAGTCAAGTTGCATTTCCATCCAGGCAAGTGTGACAAACTTACTGACGCCGGCTGTATGGCATATCCGTTTTGACAAGGACTTTAAGATGGATCACTTTAAGGATCATGCAGGTGTTTCGCTCACTGCGACGCGCACCTTCAATACTCGCGGTACTGGCTGTCCGCCTGCTGGGGCACTGCCGTCATCAATATGTATCAGTACTGATCGCGAAAAGCTTTCATTAGATACACTCTTCAGTCCAGCTTTATACCTGTCTCTCCCTCTAATGACTGCTCTTTGAAGTCTCTGATAGTCCATAAAATTACCGTTTTTATCTCAGATATTCTGGTGGAGCCTTACACAAAACAGTAGTGCAAATAGAGGTGCGAAAAGAAAGTAAGAGTTAAATTGGCGAACCGAGACTGAAGAGGCGGGAACCTGCATCATTTCCAACACTCTAGAATTGCCATCGATAACTGTCAGATCCGGTTCAGACTAAAAGAATGTATTTCCTACTGAGCACCGGGTGTCTGCACTTACAACTATCTGCCTTCGGAGTGCGAAGGTAACGTGATGGTTAGAGGAACTGCTGACCGCTTCCACGCTCCTAGATTGAAGCTCCTCATGCATGTATGTCTCATTTTCTCGCACAAAGTTTGAAGTATAATAAGACATGTCCCGGATGGCTCAAAGTGATCCTGCATATCGATTTATAAGCCAAAGCGCTTCTAACTGTAGCTGGGTACATAGTGTCTCGAAGGAACTGGTTGATTTCATGTGACTGATCCTTCAATCGAATTTTTTCGTTCGAAATTCTTTAATTGTCCGAATTTCCAAACGTTTACCATCCCCCCCCCCACTTTTCTTGAATCTATTGTATTCACTTACTACATGAGATGTACCGACCTCGTTCGGGTCAAAGATGCCACCATCAGCATGAGCTCGAGCAAATGGCCAGAGCCGATTTCCCTTCGATCGCCTTCTATAACAAATGAACTTCCACTCAGAAACATACAACAACGAACGACATTGAATTAGATGTGTATGATTATTTTTGAAGGCAGCAAGGGAAAGAATAGAATCATGTCGGTCTCAGGAAGGTGAATTGTGTTGTGAGGAAAGCTAGAAATCTCGTCGGAGAGGATGTGGTGCAGTTCGCGCTGGAAACGCGCGCTTGGGCTTTCACATACCCTACGTTTGTACACTATTCCCCGTAGTCAAACTTCTCCCAAGCGCGCTACTGAAGTGCGTACCGCTGCTACATGTCACTGAATCGCATGGCGTCAACCGATATTCAGTGAAGGGGCCGACCGCAAAATTTGTCCATGCAAAAACCGAAGGAGAGAGCACAACCACCGTCATTTTCAAGACCAAGTCACCACTTCCACTATCTTTAGAATAAAACAAAAGGAAGCTGAAAACTGAAAGATGTTTGAAAAAGTTAATAATTATTCGTGATCTGTTGCTACGCTGCCATACCTTGTGAGCATAGATCGAGGAACATAAATCTCATATTCATAATCGTAGTAGTCATCATCGTAGGCTCTCACAGATGGACGCCTACGATATGCAGTTTGAGCTCGCCGGCGAGGTGGTTGTCCATAGCCGCCACGATACCTCAATTGTGGACGATGATATTATTTATTGGTAAATTATGAGCCAGAAATACACACGAGCGTACGAATAGCGCATAAAATACGATCACTGTAGAGCTAACTCTGGGTGCTCCAGCCGTGGATTTTATCCTATTAGTACTACCGGCGGAGAAGCCGAGCACAAAGTGACGATTTAGAATCTACACTCCAGGCACATCATCAGCAGTTATGAGAGAAGTCAGAACTGGGAGGGCGTGTTACTTATGATCGAGCATCTTTCGAAGAGATGATCTGGGACAAAACTCACGTTATAAGGTGCTCCAAGGAGGTTTATTGCCAACTCTCGCAGATGCGTTTCTTGCAGCGGGTGGCAGCGACAGAGTAGCTGTGGAAGGCGGGGCAACGCTGGATTAGCTACTTTCGTCTTTATCACACCGCAGTGACGCAGACGCGAATGTACACCCTCGATGGTAGGATAGTGGGACGGGGCCCTACTTTTAGTGACCTTTCCACTCTATCATTTTTCTACTTTTGCAATATGTAGCATCTCCAGTTTCATGCTCCACAATCGACCAGAATTACTCTAAAGACTTAGATGAAGTTTTCTATCTGATAAGATTCTCAGTGCGTGTCAAGTATGTAAGCCCTGCAATGTGTTCCGTTTCTGTCTATGGTCCGCCACCTTCTGGATAGTTGCTTCATATCACAACGGCATGTCGTGCAAAGATTGATTGCAACTTGATCGCCCACATTCGGTAACACTTACCGGTTGTCTTGCTCCATCCATTCGTCATAGTTGTCGCGCTCCTTCTTTTCATTGGTTAATCGACGTTTGTTTCTGGAAGTAGCCCTCGAAGATTCTTCTGAAATTAATGGGATCAACGCACTTTGTGTAGAATGTGAATGAATGTGAACCTGTGTTGCCCTGCATCTATTTTGGAGGCAATTGGTCAAATTCCAATCCTCTTTTGCTTTGTGTTTCTGGCAATAATGTTCTAACTGCCGGCAGATGAATTGGGCTTGTCTTTTCAACTCATCTCATAACCGCAGTGTTCGCAGAGTGGAATGAAGCATGTGCTTCTCCACAGCCATAGCATGTGTGGATAAGCTAACAAACTCTGCTCCATTCCCTCAAAGGTAGAAGAAGAAGAAGCAGGCAAGACAAATACGAAAGATCTGGTCAATTGACTCTTAAAAGGATCTCACGAAAATTTCAGGCTTCAGAAAGACGTCAGTCGCAGAAAGTTCCCATATAAAAATCGACAGCCTCTCTGTTGAGTCTCCCAAGGCAAAAAAATAAAGCTTGAAGACCTGCTGAAACCGATACTATTCAAAAGCGCGACGTTGTGGTCTGTATTCGCATCTCCTGCGCATCTCTTTTGCCTGCAACATCACCTTTGCGAGGTAATCGCTGAAGGAAATGTCATTTATTGTCTCGTAGGATGTATTTCATTCATTCATGATGTTGTGAAATAAGTGGAGGTCCAACAGCAGCAATCAAATGGAACAATTAAAGTTACAATGAGCGGAAACGTAAGAAAAAAGATGTTCGTATGAAACAAATCCATTGAATTCAAACTCGACGTCTTAGCAAGGTATCATGTGTGCAATGTGTGCAACCCAGAGAACTGCAAGTGTTACGGTAGGCTACACCATATGCCAAAACTATCCTCTCTCGGTGTCTTTGAAACCATTGTTGAAGTCCCCCGAATGCTATGGGATTTTGGAGTACTAATAAGGACAACCACGAATCTACTTCACGGAGAGGCTTCTTTCGCTGAAGGATCTCGAGCCGTTAGGTGGCAAGGTTACGCGGCGCGACCTCAGGTGGCGGATAGGGGGCTAATCGCGGACCAAAAGCCACCATGTACATGGCCTGAGACGCAGGAGGATTAAGAGATGGACTCCCTGTTTCTGCTGTGCTGGGCTGATTCATACCCTCTGTATCCATGCAGACGTTTCTTGCATACGTGCGGGAGCGTTCTGTATGGTGCAGGGGTATCCTGCATTCGGTCCAGCCTAAAGCTTGCATTCTAACGACAGGGAGGTGTATGAGAGGCGGTCCGCGGTCGCCTCCAACAAATAAACCCCAAGTCCACTTCAAAATAGCCTGGCTAACCACCCGGAGTATAGCCAGCCTCCATGACAGAGCCTGACAAGCTACTCGTGGGTCTCCATCTCGCCGAAAACAGCAATAAAAATGGACCCCATTCCTCTGAACCTGAGGGAGCTCCCTATACGGCAGCGTTGGGTAGGACCGCTCGGGAGAGCTTGCTAAAATCTCAAGGCTATAGCAGGCTGCCTAAATCGAGAAGGACTAAGTTGACGACTTATACTTACAACGCACGAACCCTTGCACGGAAGCGAGTATCGAAGATTTGATGATGCAAGCCAGGAAGATCAAGTACGACGTCGTCGAACTGACCCAGACGAGAAGGCACTATCCAAGTCCGATAAGGAAGACCATACCTTCTTCAAGGTCATCGTCGGCGATTTCAACGCTAAGCGGCCTTAGAAGCATGGGTGATGAACTTTACATTGGGACTTACGGAACGGGGTGGAATGAGCCGGGTGAAAGGCTGTCTGAGTTTATTATGTCGATCAATTCCATCCATGGTAACTCTCAGTTCCAAAAGCTCCTCTCATCTACGATGGACTTGGGAGTCACCGGTGGACAATTCCATAATGAATCGATCATCGTCAATCGAAGGTTTTGCCTGAGCGACGTCGCTGTTGTTCCGAAGTTCTACACAGGATCAGACCATCGACTAATCCGCGCAAACTTCTCTTTTCGATACTTGGAGAGAGAGCAGCGAGATTCGAGAAGCGAAGGCGAAAGACGTTCATCAACTGGGAGCAAACGTTTCTCTTGCAGGTGTATGGGAGGATTCCGCTATCGAAAACATCGACGACGAGTACAACCGGCTCGTCGAGCATCTTCACGAGTGTGCCAGGGGAGCAGAGAGTTTTTGAAAGTCACCAAGAGGCGTCTATCTTCGGGAGGCTGATACACCGACGTGGAGCCGCACGATGCGAGGCGATTACCAACTGACGTCCGAAATTGCAGAGCAATGCTGCAGGGAGGCGATAAAAGTATATCTTAAGGAGAGAAGAGCAGTAGTGCTGGCTGAAGCAGCAGAGGCTTGAAAGCGCATCTGCAATGTCCGCCGAAGTTCCGCCAGTCATAGGACCAAAATGAGCGGTCTCCGGTGTCCGGACGGCACAGTTACTACTTTCTGAAGGGCAGGAGAAGTCACCTACGACTCTTCCACTTGGAGATATGTTGTTCCATAGATCCTCCCTTGCGAAGTCCGACACGCCATTTCGTCGGCAAAGAATGGTATAGCACCCGACCCCGACAGGATTAGACCGAACATTCAAAGGATCTCCGCCAATTATTGTCAAAACTCTGGCTTGACTCTTCACACGCTACATGTCGGAATTAAAGGTATCCACCTCGTGAAAAGCCAGCAGGACTGTGTAGCTGTATAAGAAGGGAGATGCACATTACATTGGCAGTAATCGTCTAATCTGCCTGCTGCTGTAGTCTAAAAGCTCTTCACTCGAGTCTTTTTGAATAGAATCGGTAGAACTTAGGCGAAGGACAGCCATGCGAACAAACAGGGTTTTGGAGAGTGTTCAATGCAATTTATCACATCCATACGGTTACAAGGTTCATTGAAGTATCGCGAGAGTACAAGATGCGGTTATGTCTCACACTCATCGATTTGAAGAAAGCCTTCGACTCAGTTAGGACAGAAGCAGTTATCGAAATCGACCAGGATCCTGCCATTCTATTAGGGATTCATCATCAACGTCAACGAGATCGACAAGGCGTCACCATTTTGCCAAAACTTTTCAGCGCCGCTCTCGAGAACGTCACGCGTCAATTGGAATGAGGAGGCATGGGAGTGAAGGTCGATGGCCGGTATCTACATCACCTCTGCTTCGCTGACGGCATTGTGCTTATAACACCGACAATCCAGTAAGCGGAGCGAATGCTAGCTTATTTCGGCTGCGAGGGTGAAAAAGTTGGTTTTTAGCTGAGCCTGACGAAGACGATGCTCATGAGGAATGGAATGGTACCTGATGCTCCATTCACGCTCAAAGGTACGAACATTACCGAGTGCTTCAGCTACGTGTACCTAGGTCAGGAAGTCACTACGATGAACGACATATTACCACAGCTTAGCAGAAGGAAAAGAGCAGCTTGGGGAACTTCCAAGATCATCGATGAAGTAGTGAAGGAGACGAAGATTCGGCTCCGCGCCCATCCCTTCGATTCCGCTATCCTTCCTGCCCTAACATACGCCTCAGAGACTTGGACTCTACGTAAGCAGGAGGAGCATGCGGTCGGCGTCATCCAACGCGCCAGCAAAAGGACGATGCTCGAAATATTCCAATACACGCAATTGCAGTGGGTAATCCGAAGTTCCAAACTCCGTTGTTGGTCGAGGATCAGAGACGCCGTCGTATTCGCCGAGGAATCGAAGATTAGATGAGCCGGACGCGTCATGCGATATCGCGATGACCGCTGGACTAGAACGGTTACCGACTGGATTCCTCGGGACGTAAACGAACACCTGGACGACCGCCGGCCCGATGGTCAGACTTCTTCACGAAAGCTCCACGCGAAGAAAATGAGATGCTTTGTGTCTCTGGAAATAGGAACGTTCATTGGACCGCTTTGGCTCGCGACAGGGACGTTGCCGGCGCCGCTCGAGACTCTCGATGAGCAACTGGACGACAGGTGATACTGGTGAATAAAGACAAGGAAATGGCAGAGCTATATAAGAAGAATACAGCTGCGTACTTATGCGTACAAGTCCACGAATATTGATCGTTTACTACTGTGCAAGAATTTCGGTCTACTGGTAAATCGTTGTAGAAAAGCCGAAAGTCGATTAGTTCAGCAATGAAGAAAGTGGTGTGAATGGCCAGAAGAAGAAATCATTCTCGTTGATTTTTTTGGTGAACGTGTTTCCCTGTTTGCTCGATGACCTGTGGGCCGAAGCCATGCTGGAGCAGGCACTGAAAGGCACTGTGAAGATTTTTCACAGCCGCATAGTCCATGCACTATCCTTAAACCTTGACGTTTTGTGCAAGACCGCATATCCCAAACATGAACACCAAATTCATCTTTCGAAGCGCCTTTGATTCGCTAAAATGTATGTATTGGGTCATGCCATAAGTAATGTCGTTTTTTGCACAAATCTTTCCTATGAAATTGCAAGTTTTTGCAGCATGTCACATACCAATATGTTTAGTTTTTGGTTTTGTTAGAATGGGGCCGACATTTAGGCTGGAGAAGAGGTAGGTCCAGCCGACAGAAATAGGGCAAACCGGCAATCAACTGAAACACTATATTTCACTTCAGAAAAATCGACCAGTCATGTGTCGCGTACTTAGTCCTGACCTCTTCTACGATTTCCAATATTTAGTTGATCAAGATGTTGTGTCGTTTTTTCCTAAAATCTTTTTTTTTTCGAAAGCCCTCACACTTATTCTTAATGAAATTTTTTCTCTCAAATCTCTTGCTTAGAGTAGTTTTATGAACCCCTTCGAAGAACTTTTTTTGCTGTATCGAAAACATGTTTCTATAATAGTTTGTTTTGGCTGCGATTCAGATTGAGTTTTAATACCATGTGATAGGGGTTCAGTTGACATTTTTCACAATTTTTTTTTTCATGAGAATATTAAGGAATCCGGTCAGTGGTATTCCCTTGTTCTTACCCACCACCTGTTCTCAACATTTCACCACTCGTTCAGCTGCATGGTTGAGAAAATTTTCTTGCCTTGGTTCGAAGAAATTGTCTAAAATCACCGAGTTGTGGCGGAAGAAATAAACGTGGAAAAGAGCGACGTGACTTTTTGAGCAACCGACTGGTGGAACTTGCAGGAGAGGTCGGGGCTAGGTACGGAACACATGATTGGTTAGTTTTCCTCAAGAAGTAAAATATAGTGTTTTAGTTGATTGCCGGTTTGGCCAATTTTCCACTGCTGGACCTACCTCTTCACCATCGGCGCCATTGTAACATGCTCGAAAACTGAACAGGTCGTTTTGTAGAGCAGAAAATTTACTTCCGAATGATATATGATATGTTGCAGAAACTTGTGATTTTATGGCAAAAAATTTTGCTGAAAAAAAAGCGACACTACTTAAAGTTTAAAGTTTTTGGCGTTAATCAATCCCTTCTGTGGGATGCGCCGCACATTCTAGTCCCATTCAGAATCGTGATGGCTGGTGAATGTGATGTGGCCTATACAATGACTTGCGGTGGCCAGCCGATGTTCAAGTCAGTGCTTTTATCCTCCCAGACAAGTCTGGTACCAATTCACCGACCCCGTAAGGGATGGAAGGCTTGGTTGGCCTGGGCGGGCGTTGATTGGCCTGGGCGGGATTTGATCCACGCACCATGAGAGTGGGATGCGCGCCACCTGTCACTACACCACCTCCGACACTGCTTATGTATGGAATAACCCAATAGTTATTTCGTTTAGATAAGCTCCGATGAGCCATCTGCTGATGGTCTCTCCTTATTGATATTCTGTCATTTATTTTCTGTGACGGTATTGTGACGTTTGACAGAGCGTTTTTATATTGAAACGGCTTAAGTTGGGCTACGTGAGCTCTAGAAACCTAGGTTGCAAATCACCCACCTTTGAATGCAGTAGATTGATCACATGCAATTCGATGAATTGTAAGAACATATTGCATCCTAAAGACAAAAATGACCTGCGAAATTGTACGTGTTAAAAAGTGGGATAAAGTGAAAAGTAACGTACTGTTTGTCACTGTTTACGCTCTTGCGTATTTCCTTAATCAAATCAAAAGCCGAGTTGTGTTCTGGTGTTTGGACAACACCTCCCTCATACCTAGAAAAGAAACCAAATTCAGTAATTTTCAGTTGGCCTTTTCTATTGCGTCCACCCCACCTTTCATTGCGTCCAAGGAAAATGGTTCTGATGAGCCGCGAGTGTTTCATGCCAGGGAATGAACAGCACACTGTCTTTAACCTGTGCAGTATAGCACTGAGAGAACAATTACGAGCATTTTGAGCACATCTCAACATCTAAAGTGGGACAGGCCACCGAAAATAATGATTAAGCAACTCAGACAAGGCTGCATTCATGCTCGGCGACGCCATTACCGCTGATTGAGAGTACCGCGCCAGATACGCTCAGCGTGTACCCTACGATATTATCGTCGATACGCTTCCAGTGCGGGCGTAGGCTTTGCTCTGAGTATGTCTACTGTGGGACCCTGTGTTGTGGGTGCGCTGCGGCAATGGCACAGTCGAGGATGAAGGATATGTCCCCTCATGTCAGGATTTCGCAGCACGACGACCGGCGTGCGTGACCGTTTATACGTCATGCGCGCCGCTTTAGTCAAGGCACTCCTAGGTGTCGAGGAAGTTAGACCCATCAATACGACTCCCCTCCCTATAAAGACCGAAAAGGCCCTCTCCCTTTGGACACTGCCTATTCAAAGCTTAGATTCCAGTGCTTATCGCTGTCCTATGCAGGTACGATTCCCTTCCTGTCCGGTCAATACGACCCCCTTCTCGAGGAATCCCCGATTCCCGGCGTACCCTGGCTGTAGTTCTGTCTTAGAGCGATTATACGGTATTGCTAGAAGCGCTGTACATTGTTGATTTGTAATCGCTTTGGGACCCAACAACATAGAGTCTTTGGCTCGTCCGTATCACTTCCCAATGCGACATACTGCGGTGCGAAATCCTGAAATAGGGGTACACACCCCAGTATAAATGCAGCCTGAAGCTCACATGTGTGTGTGCTAGACCTTTTTCTTAGCTGCTTACAAAATAAAACCTCTGAAAGGAAAGCATACGTGCTGTGGGTGCCGTTATTGACTTCCATTATACCACCAGTCCATTCTCTATCTCCGGTACAAGCGGTTTCTTTGTAGATATCGCATTTCTTAAACAGACATTATGAGATTCGGATGAGTTCCTTCAAGCTTTGCCTAAATGCTTCTGGGGTATGTAAGAACTGTGTATTGCTGAGTTCTGTTATTTCATAAAATGATAGAGTGAGAATGCTGGTATTCAGTCCCTTTCTGGGATGCGCTACGCACGCCAGTTTCTTTTAGAATCGGTATGGCAAGGTAAATGCAATTTGACCTATACAGCTGTGGGGGCGAACCTGGTGACATTACACCTACCTCCGAGAGATGGAATGCCTGGTAGGCGTGGCATTGATGCGGGACTCGATCCTCACACCCTGCGAGTGGGAGTACGTGCCGCCTATCAGTACACTATTTTATACCATCAATAAAAACTTAAGGGGTGTCACTGAAGCAACAAAAGAGGCATACTGGGCAAAGTGGCATAAAAGGATTGACTATACTACAATTAGATATTTAGGGATGACACCTGGGTCACGTTTAATTGTTTTCAAGAGCCTGACATATCCTTCACATGAACTGACAAGCAGTAATGCAGCCCAGACAGGATGATATAATCTTACAAAGTTGTGTTGTATGTCACCGGCAGAGGAGAGTGACCTCGAGTGAACAAAACAGTAACTGCTTCCTGAAATGGTGAGAAATAGAACTTCTGCCCCTATTCCTCCGACAGCTACCCCCTCCTGCCTGTGTGCTGTTTGTGTGAATCGCACTCGTCTACTAATCGTCATTCCATCGATGAACAATGGAATACTACTCAATGCCGACAAAGGTCAGACCAAAACTCGGTTTGGTAGTGGAGGCATTTACGCGTACCCATCGATTTCAAAATTCTTTTTGGACAAAGACGCTTCGGGTGGCGGTCGATGGGTTGAATTTTCGCTTCGCGGCTTCGCCGTCGCGGCGTCGTCAGTACAAGTCTCTGGAACTCCGCTCAAGACCGGGTGGGCTGGTGTCGTGAGGGACCTTCAAGGATTGCAGGTTGAAAGCTTCTGAAGTTCGCCGATGTTGTTGCTGCTGCTGTTTCCACAGATAAAGCTGCAAACGACTCGCACTCGCCGCGGGCGGCCGCGCGAGAATTCGTCCAATCGACCCCCACCCAGGCGCTGAAAGAGCAGACTTCAGCGCATATGTGCATGCCATCAGCGCTGTGCAGCACGCTGTAGCGATGCTCGGAGTTTTCCATCTCACACGTGTGTAGAAGGGTTTCAAACTTCATTCGTGAATTGTCAAGGACCAATTTCAAAAAATCGGAGATCAACTAGGCCGGACATATTATGCTGGTTTTGAACCAGAATTGTCACAAGATAAACCTCTTGAACGTCATTGAATGCGATGGGAGACAGTCGCCTCAAACCTCTCCCCAAATGCTACGCTAAAAAAGGAGGTGCTTTGGGTGCATCGCGTGAAGAAAGACTTCAGAATTTCAGACGTTCAGAACCCCTGAAGCTCGCTCGAGAATGAAATGATAAGATTGGCAATATACACCGCTTTCAGCTTCTTCAGAAGACACACAAAGAAGTCCGTGCTGGAAAGGCATGTACCGCTACGTGCTTGATGGTACTGAGTTCATCAAATAGCGTGTTTGGATATGTGTGGTCTTCGGTTTTAAGTGATTCCGAGCGAGAGTGCTACATTGATGACCTTTATTCATGCCTCGTCGAGTGCAATCGTCCACTCGCCGAATGTTTCACGTGGATAGAGGCGCCACCCACTTAACTAGGTGGCCGATGGACCCTTTGAACCAACCCGGAATGTTAAGAGATCCGCAATTGCAACAGTTGTGGACCCGCTGGGAAAACAGCATTTACACGGAACGAAAGGCAGTAGACGAAAAAGGAGAAAATGAAAAAGGAGCTATCATGTGCCCGAGTAATGGGAAAATAAAACCATGACGCAGAAACAAAAAGGACTCAGGCTTTTCTCCCGTAAACGAACTTAAATTTTCAAAAGCTGCTTTAAGCACGTGCCTGGTCCAGGTAAATGTGACAAAGGTGTCAGTGCCACTACACACACAAAAAGCATGACAAATATTCTTCTGTTACACAAACGTATGCAATGATAACTCTCATATTTTGAGCAGGATATCTCTTTCATTACTAAAAAAGGAAAAGAAAGCGATATTTTGAGCAAGGGAGCCGTAAGTTCAAGTCCACGCTTGGGCAGCGAAAAGAGTTCGGGGTGTATGAGCACCTTCTCACGCAGGAAATCTCTTTTTGCACACCGAAGTTCTTCAATACACAGTGAAGCTCCCGAAAATTCACAGATTTCAATTCACCAAAGGCAAAATGTGCTTGCTACTTGCTACTGTAGGGATAAAATCGCCTGAGTGTCATTTGCGTGGAGTTAGGTGCGTGTAATGTAATGATACGTTTGTAATACGCGTCGCTTCATGACACACGTACTTCCCCTTTGTCACCATGATCCTCCATCTTCAATGTTTTAAACAACGGAAAATATCGAACAGATGATTTACCACGATGGCTTCATGTTCCATGCGATCCCGATTTTTTGAAGTCAGATCGCTGTGTTTCAAGTCGATGCAAGGCGTTGGAGCGATACACGACAGTTCTGAACAAAAAAGATAGACTGATAAGCTTCGATCTCCAAGGGAAGTATCACAGGCAAAAAATATGTTGTGTTCGAACAGTCGTGGTGGCGCTGTGAAGCATAGAACGGGAAACGGCTCTGCGTCATAGGGCACCTACATAATGGGGACCCGAAAACACTGCCACTCACTAATACCGCTACCACTATTAAAGCAAGGATTACACATAGCTGATAGTTGAGGTGGATTGTCAGCCGAGCCTAATGCGTTATAACATACTATAGCGTTCCCCGCTCGTCAATCGAACTTGTTCAGCATGAAGTGCTTGAGAAAAATAACCAATTTTAAGACAGAATTGAGCACCTTGTTCCAGCATAAGTATGTGATCCCATTTTTTAATAGCCATAGAATTTGTTCATATGGAGTACTTACTTAAACTTCCTTGACTGTCGACCGTAATCCGATAGGGTACTGCATGTGTACCACATGAACCGCCGTCATGAATGACGTAAGCGTTGGTACTCAGTACCTGAGAAACTGCCCCAAGTATAAGCAGTATCATCCTGTAATACGCTGTATTAATCAAAGTAGGTAATCTATTAGTATTTATTGTTGATCTATATGATTTGGGCTATTTCGCCAATCACTCCAACGTAGAACTCGAGGCCTTGCTTCTCAAGGCAGAACGAAATAATATTAAAAGATGTTTTTCAGTACCACATCTATTCATGAGGATGGGTTTCTGGTGGAGTTCACTGGTAAAGGGCATCAGCTTGTCTGAGAGAAAAGGCGAAAGCATAGAAGGTTTTATATTAGAAGGGTTCAGGGCTCGGAGACAGCAAAATGTGTTCAGAAGGATGCGTAATTAGTGCGTGATTTGGCGATTAGAAACCATAAGTTGTCGTCTAGAAGGTACCAAATAGAGGATTTGAAAATCCATTGAATAAAAGAAACTTGGCTTTCGTTGTTTCTATCGAATAGGAGGCCCACTCAGTGAACCGACTGCTAAATTATACTATGGGCCTATCTACGAAACGGGTGGCATCCACCAGCCAAACCAATAAGACGATAATGAGAGGATAACAGCGCCGTAAGTCGACGATGGAACACAGTGCACTCAGCCTTAGATTACTGTACGCGAGCGACTCGCTTTTAAAGCCATCCATCAGGTCAGGTTTTTCGGCCGCTATTGAATGAGAGAGGTGGCGAAAAGGCGGGATCATACAGAATTCCTGCATCGTCAGGTGAGTTCCACTGGTCAGAAACCAATAAGATGTCTTCTGCCGATTTAAATGTTCTCCGAAAACTATGTGATTGCCATATTTCTGCGCCAGTGAAAGGCAGAGAAGAAGAAAAAGTGAGAAATGGGAAGACTGACACACACCGTGTCCGGTGTATCCTTGATTCTGGTTACCAGATTGACAATATGATTCCTTCTACAAGGTTCGCTTTCCTACGACCTCCCACCTTTCAAATCCATTTTGACTCACCGCAATTTGCAATTTTAACACCACTTTTCTCTCCACCCCATCTTCTTATCTCGGCTTTTACCCTTCCCTGTCTCGAAGCCAAATACCTTTCAATAAGGATTGCTCGACTACCACTCGATCCACGTACCTACACCCCACCATTCGCTAGAGACAGATAAGCATTCATTCGATTACGAAAACATGTCGTTAGTTGGGTTCCTCCTGAATCCTCAGCACAGTGAAATACTTTTAAAAAGTTTGTAAATATATCTGAAAACTGGGTAGTCGTTGGAAGTATTCAGACTGTAAACATGAAGGGAATCATATCAAGTTGCAAGAGAACCACAATTGAAATTGTGAATTCAGCGTCACAAGTAGCCCATTCAGCGTAGAGGATATGTTAGTGATGCATATTTACCAGAACTACGCAACCTTTTTTTGTTTTTCTGAAGAAGTTGCACCTTCAGACACTTGTAAACTTCGTTTCATTTCGTTTCGTTACTTTCCATTACTAGTGTTGCATTCCGAAGTTCCTCTCATGATCGAAATGAGCACTTACAAAGAAAGCATCCATGTGAACACAATCGATAATTAATTATTATAAGTATTACAGTAAAAACGAATACGGTGGGGACCAGCCCCAAATAGACGCTACAAAAAATTGCCTAATTTTTGAAAACAGGCACCCTCACGTATTTGAATGCACAACTATATAACGAAGAAGCATAAGAAACTGTTCATATGTTCGCCCATTTTATCGCGTTTGCTTCCAGTTACGGGTGCCGTATGCTACTCATTTACGTAATAAAACGAGGCTCACACCCAGGGAAAAGAGCATGCATATACATATGTGCATACCTTCCAGCCATCTTCTTCATTGAAAAAAATCTTCTTACTGTCGCTGTATTACTCATAGGCTAATCTATTCGAGCCTTTTATCAGGGTAACACACTCTGTAGCAGAACCATTTTTAGTTTCTTACTTCGCTCTTCATTCCTTACTTGCCGAAGTCCCTCAGCTAAGTTGAGGTCTTTGTCAACGGCACAGATACACTTCTTTTTACCTTCAGCTGCTCCAACGACCATTCACTTAATTGTTTCTGACCCACCTTCGATATCTTAAATTCTCCGCAAGAATTAGGTCGCATAGAAAGTTGTCGGTCAAAGCAAGAGCGTCCCACTGCACCAATACAATCGTCGTACATTGAATGTGAAGCTTTTTCCGATTGTGTAACTACTCGTTGACCTGATTCTGATCTTTGAGCCGAGTAGTATTTCAACAGTGTTTTATTCGCTCTCAATCCCCTCCATCTCGCCAGCCCTCAATCAGGGACGTTTGACCCCGTGAAATGGCGGCAATTATATGAAGATGTTACGAGGACGGTGAGAGAGCGACTGAAGAAGGTCAACATCTAAAGTAAGTCGTTCCGAAACCCTTCTGACCGGAACAATAAACAATGACAGCAAACCGGACATTACTTTATCGTATCCTCGAATAATCTTGATTTTATCTTAGCTTTTGAGAGAAATTACCTCAAAACCTACCAGCTCTGCAAAAGGGCTCATTCCGTCGCATCAATTGAGCCTTTTTTGCATTAGTACATTATTAGTATTTGTGTGATGAGCGCATTATTGTGAGCCAGCACAGGTGGTGATACTCATGGAATAAGATAGTAATATACTGAAATCCCTCAATTTGCAAAAAGACTGGTCACGATGGAACCATCATCAAATTAAACGTTGAGAAGGACATCAGATTTGAAAAAAAAGAGAAAACTGGAATAGGACATGCTTAAAATGAAGGGAAACCACAAAGGACGCAGAAGTTGCAAAAATTTATTCGGGTGAGTATCCATAGAAGGTCTGACTCGTAGTAGAGGTACCCACCTCAACATCGAATGAAATGATGCGAGACGCCTCAGACAATTCATACTATGCGACGGCAGGGCGTAACTGCGTTTACAGGCACCGAGGCATAGTGGCACGAGTAGGTGCAGAGACGACGCAGGCAACGAGGCAAAGTGGCACGGGCGGAAACGCAGGGACACACAGGCACCGCAAAGTATGAATGCAGCCTTATATCACGGTTCACATTACCTTCTGTTACTTACAACTTTAACAGCAAATCACGCTGATAAGGCATCAACACATCTAATCCTCCAATACTTAAGACCCCCTATCACCCGTCACAACACTTCAAAAAATCACGATTCTGTGATCGCTAGTATGTAAGCTGCGAATTTCTACTCAAACACACATACCAACAGACAACGGGTTACTCATATAAAACTGTCTGCCATTAGCACGTAATTCTAGGGAATTTTTACTTCTGTAGCATTACTGACCCGTTGGAATGGTTCGTTACCCGGTTCCGGCAACTTACACAAAAGCCGACAACTTCAATCGATATCCTCCCATGTCACAATTTACAAAATTTGCCTCGTGCTGTGTTCAGTGGGCAGTAGTCATTTCCTCATCTTATGAATAGTTGGGTTTTCTTAGTCTCAGCACTATTCCGCATTGTGATGCGTAGTTTCCGTTTTCGGCTCTACACACCTCGGCGGCCCATTCTTTCATCGTGAGAAGCACTATCTTCTCGCTTTCATTCTCTTTCTTCCAGTCCCCAGGCTAATGCGGAATCACATTACACATCAGTTTTAGCTCCGCCCATGTCCACAAAAGCTCCTCCCACCATTAAAGTTCACGGGATTGCTATAGCAAATCACTTAGCTTTTGCCATGAGCACCACCTGATTAATTACGCGCGCCCGTTGTGTGCGAGTTTCCATTTACGTCGAGTACGTTCAAAATAGTTTGGGCGTTGGTCAAATTCTCCGATTTTTTTCCTAGTCTCTATGCCACGTTGAGGCCGATCCATGGCTCTTTGTCTAAGCACTGCCCACCACGGGGGCGCTCCGTCCAGTACCGCGAACCTCCTTTATATCTTTCAAGAGCTCGTCGCTGACCTTAACCTCACATCCCCAGGTCTGGAACCAGCTAACGGTTTTGGCCCATGGACCAAACATTTCGGTGGGCGCCCGCCCAACTCTCCGTGGGCGGATCTTAGCCTAGTTTTTATGTGGCTATTACATCATGTCTCATCTCCTACTTTATCTCAAACGTGTGCCCATCTCCACAAGTTAAGACAGACAAAGGGACGAACGGACGGACACTGAGGCTCACAGACGTTGTTTTGTTAGGTCATCCCATTCAAACAAAGCACACGTTTTCTCTGATAAAATGAGGAGGAGGTGAGATGAAGTTCCGATACTTTAAAGTTAGGTTAAGTAAACCCTGCAGTAGACAGCGACCCGCTCCCGAAACCAGGAAGGATTTAGACACCATGCAGAAACAACAACATACAGTGCTCTGCGAAATGATACAGCCACCATAAATTGTCCAAAAACTCTGCAGAGTGATTCAAAAAAATGTTTCAAAGTAAAAGATGTAGCCAGTGTGGACGCGCATTCACGTATGAACATCAAATTGTAGTTGGAAAACACAGAAAAATTTTCTCTTCATTTGCTTTGAAAATGTCGCTTTTCCTGTTCTGCAAAATGATACAGCCACTGAACTGATTGAAGTATCGAACAACAGGAAAACAGTCAAAAGGACAACTGCTAATTTGACAGGCAGTTGGACCTCCTCCATTTTTAATATCCAAAAATTTTGACTATCTAGGCCCATATGACTTTTTTTAGAATGTGTTTAATCCACTTGAGGCCATGATTCGATGAGGGTCTGTTTAAACTTCCTAACTCCTTCGAAGTGGCTTCTCTCCACGCAGCTCGTTTTCAGCATAAAACTCCAACGAATTCTCCATCTGATAAAGGTTGGGTCCGCTCGTTGTCCAGGTTAGAAGGTCCGTTCGGTGACGGCTTCACGACGATGAAGTGCTCCGGTTGAGAGAAAATGGCCCATTAACTTGTACAAAAACAAGGTTTTGGTGTAGATTTCAACACGCACAACGAGAGAAGGGTACAAAGCATGAAGGTCCGGTGATCGAATGCTTAACCTTACGAGGACGAAACTAAAATCCCAAAGATTTCTATTCCCCACCCCATGACACCCCCTCCTTTGAAGATCTTCTTGAAAACCGAAGTCTGTCCCTCATGCTATGGTGCCAGTAGTCGCCCGGGCAGTCATATTTGAGTTTTTTGCCATAAAGAAGGACATCATGGAGAAAAAACAGT
Organism: Trichostrongylus colubriformis; assembly: GCA_963978905.1. Taxonomy (NCBI): domain Eukaryota; kingdom Metazoa; phylum Nematoda; class Chromadorea; order Rhabditida; family Trichostrongylidae; genus Trichostrongylus; species Trichostrongylus colubriformis. Next base: position 22,228,123 of record OZ022261.1, on the reverse strand, counting down.
AAGGGAAAGATGTACAAGCTTTTAAACGTATCAAGCACCTCAATCCGATCTGCCCCCATCCATCTCTTGGCGAAACCGACCCTGCCTTCACGATTTTCGGGGGCTCTGAGCACTGCCCTTCTCAATGCTCGCCCAGAAATGGCTTTGCACTTCTTCAGGTTCCCATGAAAACCTTTGTTGACATCTTAAGCTCCAGCGACGAACTTGTTGCCGAGCATGACCTAAGAAAACTTGGCTCATGTTTTGAAATGCTGCGCTTGTCTCTATCTAAAAGCGTAGCAGGACCTTCAGTAGTCCTTCTGGTTTCATATCCTGCAGAATAGTTGGAATTATCGAGGAGTGCGCAAAGTCGTCTCCCTTTTCGCGTGATCTGACAATTGGACGTGTGCAGGCCTTATTCTGAGGTAAATTAATCTAGATAGCAGTTCTCTTTTTGTCATTACCTGGAAATGATGAGCCAACAGCAACAATACAGCTTCAGCAAGTTGAGGTCAAAAGCGAGGAAAAATCCAAAGTGGCTGTATCATTTTGCAGGATGAGAAAAGCGACATTTTCATAACAAACGAAGAGAAAATCATTCTGTGTTTCCCAACTACAATTTGATGCTGATGCGCGAATGCGCGCCCACACTGGCTACATCTTTTACTTAAAGACTTTTTTGAATCACTCTGCAAACGGAGTTTTTGGACAATTTATAGGTGGCTGTATTATTTTGCAGAGCACTGTATAAGAACTTCCGTAGAACGCATAAGCTTCCAACCTGCAATCTTTGAAGGATCATCACGATACCAGCCCACTGCATACCGAGCGGAATTCCAACCGACTGCAGCAAGACGTGCAGACGGCGCCGCGATGCGAAAATTCGACCAATCGACCCCCACCCCCGCGGCGTGCGGTGTTATGCGTGCGAGCTAGCAGCGCCGTGCCTAGTTAGGTCCTAAGGCTATTGCCCGAGATAAGACGCAGAGTACGGCAATCCGTTCACGACCCAATTGTATATGACGTCACATGTCGGATGCCACGTTTCGAGAACCTGTCCTAACATACACACTATTCGTAGTTTCGAAGAAAATGTGATAATCCATGGCAAGAACTAGTGTGTAATTATTCTTCGCTTTTCATGACTTTTCATTATATAATACAACCGATATTCACGCAATTACGGTGGTGTACACATGCAGATGTGCAAAATTTAGAGCAATACAATTCCTCTTAAAGGAGACTTTCAACAACATCGAATAACAACACAGAAAATAAAACAATTAATGACGTTCAACGAAGATCGCATATCATGCAGCTAAGAAAAAACTATACGATTGAAGGAGGGTGGAAATATAAGGAGCAACGTTTTTTACACCACCTCACACATTTACGAATTGACAAATAAAATGAGCTGGCACAATGCGCCGTATACATTAATGCAGCACTACACGTTAGTGTCCGAGGTTTGAATTTCCGTCGGATGCACTCGAAGCACAAGTGGAATGGTTTGCGAATATTCCAATCTGAAAATCCAAAATTACCGAATCGTTCCAATACGGAACAGGGACAAAGGGACAAGGTTGTATGCGGTGTAAAACTGCAGCTACGCAAGAAACGCTATCACAGCAGTAGGAATGGAAGAGGGTCGCAGTGCGAATGAGCATAATTTGAGTAAAATTTACTGAAAATCATTTCAAGACAAAGGGCTACTGTGGCATGAGAGTGGCTCAGTATCGCGTACAATTATGTGGACAGGATGTTTGCGCAAACTTTCATGCGTGTGGCAAGCACGCGGAGTGTATACGACGCGTACGTGAGAGAAACATTGCATCACTTTTGCGTCATGAATGACAGGGAGAATCAGATTCATCCGTATACAGGGCAGATCTCAACGCAAAGAGTGGCCCAATCATGTGACACGATGTGTCGCGGCATGAGGAGCCGCTTTAAAGAAACCGTGGGATGTGCCGCTGCCTGTGGGTGAGCGGCCGCCTTGACCACCTGCGTTGACCTCCCGTGATCGTGTGGTAATGTTATCATCAGCAGCACGTCAAGGCCTCCTAAGATGTCAGTTCATATTCTTCACTCCACGGCGGCAGCCCCACATGGTCTTGAGCTCCTAGAACCATCTTTGATTGGTAGAATTGTGCTCTCACTGTCATCCTGCATTGTCCTCCACCTATGGAACGACCACGGATGATGTGATTTGCTTGTTCCTATATAGTTTATAAACACTTATTGGTATTGTGTTTGTTTCTCCCCTTATGGCGCCGCAGGATGCAACACGATGAGTGCTGCTATTGATCCACCTGAACCCTAACTCCTTTTTGATCCGGTGGCTTGCGGGTGTGGTGCGGCATCAGCCGATACGGTCAAGCAGAATTTGACGAGTCACGGTCTTTAACTGACGGAGCGAATTCCACTATTCAGAAGTGAGCACAAGAATGGTACTTTGCTATAAGGCTACTTCCATCAAGGAATTCCAAATCTATCCAGTAATGTGAGCAGATGCGAAAGGGGGCTTCAGTTGCGTGAGGCCGCATTCATACTTTGCGCACCGACGCCGTCGCCGCCGGTGCGCAAAGTGTGAAGCAGCTGGGAGCCCGTCGAGGCTTCACGGGGCCACATCGGCTCCACTGCATTACACCCGAACATTGTAGACTGGGCTATCGAGTGACGATGCAAACGTCACACGTCACTTGGGTGACTTCGAACAGTCTTGGGATTCGGAGTGTTTGTCGTCATTCCTGACACGATGGAGTAGTAAGCAAACCAAAAGCCTGGGATAGTCCATGACAAAGTGGAAATTCTAACTGAAACATATGTCCACTTGGTATATGGCGGAAGTGTGACACAAGAAAAAAACAAAAGAGGAGAGTTTAAAATTGGAATGTGTGGGTCTACTCACCTACAGAACGCCGCAATACCGCTTTCGATTCCGTCAACACTCGAAAGGAGACTTGATCCTCCTCGACCAGAAGAACAATGAGATTCGGTAGAGTGCCTGCAACAATACATAGGCTACGAGTTCTCTCTTGGTTAAAATATCGTTGGAGGGTCGCGAAAATCAGAATTGGAAAGAAAGGTTCTTTTCAAATGGTCCAAGACTAGAGGTCTAATTGAATCGATAAAGGTCTTCATTGGAGGCTATCATACCTTCAACAAGCGCTGGCGCCTTTACGGCCGGCAGCAATGCTCTGCGAGATTAAACAATCTGCATTCATCGATCCTTCGAAATCCCCCACATACTGAGCTGTATTCAAAATTCAAGAACCTGCGGTTACCCACTATCAGACCGGCTTGCCCACCCTCCCGAGCCACTCCCATAATGTAACCGATCAAAGCGCGGGGTATGGTGGCGCTCTGAAGAACTTCGCTATAATGACAGTTGCATATACTCATGGGTTGTTTCAAAAGTCTCGAGGAATCTTCAAGAACACTAACAACTCTTGTTTACTTCGAGACAGATCTAGGCGGTTCAGGAATATGGATGAGCGATCTCTAAGCTTTCTAGCAAAGTATATACTGACCTGCCAGATTCTATGAAGAAAGCTACAATGACGGTAGTCGATACCCACAAAACACGCGGTGTCATCTTCTATGAGTGGTCTCGCGACACCGAAGCGACGGAGGCTTGCGACTTCATCAACGAGCATTAGGCAAGGTGTGAGCTAGGAGACCGTGCGCCGCTGGTTCATCAGCTTCAGCAACGGCTGGATTGACATGGAAGGTAAACCACAATTAGGACTGTGCTACCTCTGGACGCGGAAAGAATGCTTTCCCACGAGGTGCTGGTACAAGGCAAAACAGTCACCGCTGCCGTCATCCGCCAGCTACAGCAGCTCACCATCGCTCGAGAAAAGCACCGGAGAAGGTCGGCGGTCACCCCAATTACGACGCCCGCTCCCACGTGAAGGAGAGTACCCAGGCCAAGCTACAGGAGATCGGCTGGGGTGGCCTACCCCACCCTACTCTGCAGACATTGCTTCTTCTGACTATCGCCTTTCCCATCCTCTGAAATCCTTCCTGGCTAAGAGAAAATTCGTTGATTATGGCTTGCTTGCGAAGGCGATCGCTGACTTCTTCGACTCTCAGAATCTAGAGTTCTGGGAGGAGGAAATCAACGATCTATCTATGAGGTGGCAGAGCGTTGTCGATAACAGTGGTGAATACGTTGTTGCCTATGTGTTATTTGTTGAAAGAAATAATAATAATAAGAGAATATCGGCCCTGCTGCCTAGCCTTCCTGGACCTCGAAAAGGCCTTCGACCGTCTGCCACGACCAGTAATCTGGAACTCGCTCCGAGAACGACAGATACCAGAGCACCTCGTCACCCTTATACAGGACATGTACGATGGGGCTAGGGCGGTCATACGCACCCCGCAGGGACTGACGGTAGAAATAGGGATCTCGGTTGGGGTACACCAACGCTCAGCTCTAAGCCCGTTCCTCTTCCTGCTCACCCTGGATGGCATGGTGAAAGACCTCATGGAGGGACCACTGAGGACAATTCTCTACGCTGACGACATTGCTTTGATAGCGGATACCAAAGAAGAACTTCAGGCGAAGGTGCAGAGATGGCAGGCAAGGCTGGCAGAGAACGGCTTACGAGTAAACGTCAAGAAGACCAAATTCTTAAGCTCCGAGGACTGTCTGGTGTCCATCGTGGACCGCCATGGAGAAAGCAACGAAAGGGTTCAGGACTTCCGATATCTGGGGAGTGATGTAGCCGAGGATGGTACGGTAGATCAGGCTGTGAAAGTCCGAATAAATACGGCATGGCTGAAATGGAGAGAGTCCACAGGAATCCTCTGCGATCGGCGGTGCTCCAGGACCCTAAAGGGCAAGGTATACCGATCGGTGATAAGATCCGCAATGCTCTATGGCAGCGAGTGCTGGCCCATAACAAAGAATCTTGAGAAGCAGCTACATTCCGCAGAAATGAGGATGCTGAGATGGGCATGTGGCTGGACGCGGCTCGACAGGATGAGGAACGAGGACGTCAGGGCAGTCATGCAGACGGCACCGGTCCAGCTCAAGTTGAGGGAGCAGCGACTAAGATGGTATGGGCACGTGCTGAGAAGGTCGGCAGACCACCCAATTAGGAAAGCGGTGGAGTTCGAAGTACCCGGCAAGCGACCACGAGGAGCCCCAAAGAAAAGGTGGAGGGACGTTATCAAAACGGACCTCACAGAAGTGAAAGCCACGGCAGAAGATGCCTTGGATAGGAGAAAATGGCGGCGATTGACAAGAACAGCGGACCCCGCGACGGCGCGGGACTAACGCTAGGGAGAAGAAGAGGAAGAAGAAGAGAATATCGGAAAAAAAATCCTGAAAGACTTTCGGAACAATCTACTATATATCATAGTTAAGGAGCTCATGTACTCTCATGGGATTCCAGAAGAGGTAGTTTACCCATAGACATTTTGAGTATCTAGGATACCGAAATATGCTTAGTATAAATCAGCAGTAAAGGTCAAAGGGAATTTTGCGCGTCGCAGTTTGAGGTCAAAGGTATTTCACAAGGTTCTTACGAAGTCTACACCAGACTTACACCATATGCGCGCGCGAGAAAACGGTCCACACGACACGTGCTGCATGACCGCCACACATCCCAGTTTCTTATTCTTTGACCGATACGTCAGCAATGGCGCTTGAAGGCTGGAATGCTTACTGCCGAAACGAACAGTCAGAAAGGACACTATTCCTTGAAATTAGCAAGTTTCATATAACTTTTTCTTCATTGCGGCACAGTTTAGCACCTCTACGTTCATCTTCAGCGAACGATCGAATTTCCCCTCGCGGTGCCTGTAGCAGTAGAGGCTCTTTCATTATTTCAACCTACAGGGTAGGATCCAGCGGTTCGTTGCAAGACACGTTGCGACATTCTCACTCTCACCTCCTAGAGACATGATCCGACGTGAAAGCGTTGGGTGACGGCATAAAACCTTGATTCGTTGCTCCAAGGTCGACAGAGGATTGCAATGATGGCTCGAAAGCGCCCGAATCGGAGTACCTAAACAGTTTCCCTTTGAATTCGATGATTAGCATTAGTTTTATATGTATACACGATCTTACATTAAATGGCTGTCCGCTAGCGATGCGGGAGGAGGAAACGGAAATCGGGTGGGAGTGGTGCGATGGCCAGCGACGTTCATGTATGCCGACTCAACTCGCACCGCTCCCGGCTCGCCTGAATCATCAAAATTGGTAGTTCTATGAATATCTCCCGAAAAAGAAACAGCAACAAGGACTACATGCCGTTTTATAGTGGAGTAAGGTCTGAGAAACTTGTCATTATGTCCTGAGGCTTGCCGGTAAATGGGGCCGGCTCGACACATCTGTGATTGGTTGATTGATCACGCACCCAATCACGATTTGCAAGAGCAGCAAAATGTCAATTGAATAGATGTTGTGGAACTCCACTTGACTGTGATCTCTACGGAACTTGGGGGAGCATTCAACTCACCTAAAAAAGGGACCGAGTAATGTGTGTGGGTTGAGAGTTCTGGTGCAATCCAAGCAGGAGATCCAATAGCTGAGTCTACAGATGGGGCAGCCACTTCAGCGACAGCACGAGGTACAGAATAATCCGATTCTTCTTTCACGCGGTACCTACCACTTCCTGGGTCTGTAAGTTTATTTGGAAGACATACAAAAATAGAAAACCGTCACAGAGGCTGTAAAAGCGACGAATGTGTTATGGACCACTCCAACCACACATTTTATACCTGTTTGTTGGCGAACCAGTTGTGCAGAATTGGGCGAGCCATCACTTGGTTGATTACAGTATTGATGCTCTTGATCTGACGACTGCAATACTTCAGAGTCTTCAACAGCTTCTCCCATTACCAACGCCGAGCCACCTCCGTCGACATTGTCGTCACAAATGGTATGTTGGGGCTGGAATCCGCTAATAATCCTTGCCCATGATGCTACAGTAACTAGTGACTAAATGACTCAGATCATTGTAATTGCGATAATGAATGAAACTAGCACTGACATCTGATGGAAGAAAGACAGGTGCTGAAAGAGGCCGTGTTCGTAATTTTCTGCCGAGGCTGCCATCATTTGACGGAGGCGGTGGAGCACCTTCTATATCGTCAAATATTGTATCACTCTGTAATTAAAGAAATGAAAAAAAGTGATTACATGTTGTCATAAGAGCTAGCACTCCAAACATAAAAAGTTGCTGTGAGTATAAAAAGGCATTACCCACTGCTGGTATCCGACGCTACCTTTCGCAGATAGGCTGCCAGTTATGCTGGGTGTATGCAGCTCTAATGGAATGCATGGTGCGAACTTTTTCAAAGATCTACCATGTTATGCCTTTCATGCCTCTGTGAGGTGAAGACCGTCACGCAGCAGCCTGCTGCCCTAACCCACGATTATTCCCCCCCCAGCTTGTATACGCAGCTTTCAAGGATCTGGTATTGGGAGGAAAACAGAACTTAGTAAAGCACAGTTTCCAGCTTCAATAATGGGTGCGTACGACAAAGTGGCATGAGATACGTACTCTGCGAACCCTACAACGTGAACAAGTTTTGGGAACAAGGACGCATTATCCTTCCTCGTTAAGTGCGTGGAAGGTAGAAGGTGCAAGGAAGCAGCTTCCCTCGCTTTATTCTCACAAGCCGACAAGCCCTTTTTGGGTACGCTTGGACATTTGTCGTGAACTTGCCGGCTCATTCAGATAGAGCCTGTGCCGCCTGTGAAGGCTAACATACACTACAAATTTCCTCTCTGCTGCCAGTGACCATGTTGGATAGCCACCGGAAATCCGGTGAAAAATCAGAAGAAACATAGCAACGTCAAGTTGTGGATTAAGCTGTTAAGTGCATGTGGAAGATGACTCATTTCTTTTTGACATGTCTCACTGTTGTTAACCTGTCAATATCGTAGGTGCCTTGCCGTACTATGGCTGACTGCTTGGGCTCTTTTCATAGCCTTTGTCTTGGGTATTCATTATGAATGTCATGGGGTTGTCATTGTGTCCATAATGTTCAAAAGAGAAAACCATGTTGAAGTGAACCGTGCCAATGCTGCACTATCAGGTGAGAGACCGTACCTTTCCCCGTTGATTGGCCAATATTGCATGCGACCTAGCTTTTGGAAGGTCCCACGAAGTGCTCGTGGAAAATTAGGTCGAAGAGCCCTTGCAAAACTGGTATAATAAACAAGACAAGCAGCAAGAATAAAAGCTGTTTAGGAAATAAGAATGGAAAAGGTTGCTACTACACTGCCACAACAGTGACAGAGCTCTGGGATTCCGTCGGGTTACTTAAGGGAATTTTAAAGCAATTAATGTGAAGTGCGGACCAACCTGATCAATATCCTTGAGAAATTATAAAATCAGAAAATGCTAAGCCTCACATCTGCATCCTGTAACATCCAATCCAAGTAGTCTGCGATCATCTTGAAAGTAGGACGCTTCTCTCGTTTCTCCTGAACAAGTTTGTTTGTCCCATTACATCCATTTATCGTATTGGGGCAGCATCATATCAAGTGTGGCTAGTGTGAATCTTAAAAATTCCGACGTCATTTTCGAAATATTGGTGCGCCCCAGCGCTACTACTCGTGATCATGTTAACCTGTCAGTTGCGGAGCAAGCACTGCGGCAGTCGCGACCGCTGCGCATGCCAACCAGCCCAACCGTAGACCTAGCATAGGGTCTTAGGAAGGACCCAATTGCATTTGCGGCTTCCCTAGCTCGGGTTTGTACACTGCGGCGTCGCACTCGCGCTATCAGTACGAGTCGTTTGCAATTCAGCTCAAGACGCAATGGGCTAGTACCGGGACGAACTTCAGAGGTTGCAGTTTGAAAGCTTCGGGAGCTTGCCTATGTTGTTGTTATTGTTGCTGTTTCAACAGATAAAGCTGCAAACGACCCGCACGGCGCTCGTCGCGGGCGGCCACGCGATTTTTGTGTATAGGTGTACACACCCCCTAGCTCGCACGCCTCGCATCACACGCCGCTTCTCGCTGCGATGCACCCGTCGAGATAGTATCGCTTAGTATGAATGCCGTCTGAGGATCGATACCTCAGGAAGTTACGATTGGGAGGACCCACAAAAATGATGAAATGGTGAGCTCTGTTCTTGGAACAAGATGTACCCGCTTTTGCTTCCCAAAGTCACCGTCAAGGAAGGTTTTGTCTCTCCGTGAAACATAGAAGTAGAGAGGCTAAGTAGTGGTACAATACAGAAGAAGCGGAGAGAAACGGACACTCAAGAAAGGACCACTTCCCCCCCTACCGAGAGCCTGCTTTCGCGCCCTCTGCATCATCGATGGGAGTGAGGCAAACGGTGAGGCTCTCAGTGAACGTTACCCCGCTCTTCATAACTGCTTCGTCGTCGTCCCCAACGAATCGGAATGCACCCGAACAAGGCCGCGATTAACATGCAACAGTGCGCTTTCCAACGTGAATCAGCCGCAAATCATCTGTCAAGTCGCTTCACTATCTAGAAGCATCAGAAAGGAGGCAGTGAAGGGGAGCAGGGTCGGAACAGATGTTCTTTGCAAATGAAAAGGCCAGTAATGAAGAGTAATATGTAGCAAAACTCGCGTTGAAAGGCGCATCTTCGGGACGTTCACCGCGATTTCAACGCGCTTCACTTCGAGCTGTAACGCTTTATTGGCCGAGTTGCTGCCAGAGTGAGGCAACGCTGCAGCTGCCTGGCATAACTTCTCGTCTTCTGCAAGTACCCATCAGCGGCTAGAGATGCTGGGGGACGGGAAAGGAGGAGTAAGAAAGACTTTTAATCCCCACGTTTTCGGCTGTTTCATCCAGCCATTCTCTGTCGCACTACTTAGCCCCTCGACTTCCATAGTCCACAATCAACCAAAATTACTCCTTCCATTGTCCTCAAGGGAAACCTGTTTTCTCAGGCTCCTCATTACTTTTGACGGTCTTATAATAATACCGAAATACTTGAACTTCTACAGCAATCGCTATTCAACAAGTCATTCATTGCTACCAAATTCATTGAGTATTCACCTGCCAGCACGACACCATGAGATCATATATCTCAGAAGGGCACTTTTGCGGGGCTTCCATTCTGAAAAAAAGAATTCAATGTGACAGCTCCTGAGAGAGAGCAATTTATTGGTTGGGGTAATTAGTCACCTGTAGCCACCTTTCAGCACAGAATAAAGCTGAGGCATAGCGATAGTTGGATATGGTGTGCCTCCCATGGTCATGATTTCCCATAACAAAATTCCGTAAGACCACCTGAACATAAATAGCGTTTCGAGTGAAGCTGTAAGAACAGGGCTTTGGAAGAATCCATTTTGTTCCTGTGAAAAGATTGAGATCAACTCATGCAAAGTCACTAACACATCGCTTTCAACGGTATACATATGGGAATCGAGAGCTTCCAGTGCCATCCACTTGATCGGAAGTCGCCCATTACCTTTCTTCCTGAAACATCGTACTATAATTTATTCACATACACATCCACGAAGGGGGTGTGTCAAGACACGCGAACTGGGTCACGGCACCGCAAGTGCCTTGCTAGCTTCGCCAAGAATTGGCTGCGCGTTGTGAATGCGGTTGCCATATTTTCGCTAAGGTGGCCTGAATCAAGCGTCCTCATGTACATCCATCTGCAGCAGTGCTGCAATCTACTTTATCACTGCAAGATGTTCAGTGAGAAAAAAAATGCAAGGCGTCGAATAATACCTATTGAAGTGGGCCACGCATTCGTCTCCTAATCAATCGCAGCCTCAATGAAATGCGCATTGCCTTATACGTGATTTCCAAAGACTAGATGATATGAAACAATACTTTCATTTCCACTCAAGTGCGGTTCTGAGGGCGAAGGTGGCGCAATCATATATAGCGCCTCTCCTAGTCAAATAATAAGCAGATCAAATTCTTAACCGCTGCCTGTCAAAGCCATGTATTCCATCCCTGCGGAGTCGGTGGATTGGTATCAGGGTATTCTGGAAGGATGAATGTACCAGTTTGCACAATGGCAAGCTCCGCAAGACGTTTCACGTGCATAGGCTATTATTTAGGCTAAATTGCATTCAGTAGTCAGAACGACCATGAACGGAAGCGAAGTGCATGTCGCATTCCGAAAACAGAGCAGTCAACACTGCACTCACCGATAGTAGTCATTACAGTGGACATCTCTCGAGAGACCAAAGTCAGATATCTTCATCACAAAATTTTCAGCGACAAGAACATTTCTGGCGGCTAAGTCACGATGTATTATCTGAAATTGTATTTATCCTGCAAGGTTCTTGATCGAAAGTGGCTTACAGAACATAACGCCTAGGCAGCTCAAAGTCGTCAGTTTGTAGAGGATAGTGAGTCTGTAAAAGTAATAAGTTCCCTATCCACAGAGCATCGGCGACTTCAAGGGCGGTATAATGGTCGAGAATGCAGCAGCCACGTTGCAGCAATCTACACCAGCCATGCATTTTGAAATAATTACCTTTTTATTTGCCATGAATTCCATTCCTTTTGCCACTTGCCAAGCGAAATGAACAAGATGTTTATGAGTAATGTTATGAATGGCAATCTAAACAAATATTGGTGAATATTCATTAATAAAATCTGCTATACTGAATATACCTGTGTGTCATGTTTGTCGGTCCATTTTCTTGGCTCCAAATAATCAGCCAATTCTCCGCTGTGTTTCGCCATAGCCTCTTGCTTGTCTTCCTTTGGACGATGAATACGAAGGAAATCTCTGAAATCGTTTAATCAGCACATACATAGTTGTTTCTTCATAATTTTATAGACATTCCCAATTGATGCACATTAGTGAACTGAAGGCATAATCCACGTTCGTCAGAAGCAGGGCATTCGTTGGATCGTCAGTGGTGAAAGTGGTTGAACGCCTTTTCGCCACTCCTACGAGCTTTGGGGTGTGGCGGTACGTCCCAAAGTTCCCCCACCGATAATGATCCCGTAAATGTCTTTATTTGCGAACATGGAAGATGCCTTGGAATGAAAATTAGTTTTCATCGGAAGAACGGCGTGATTTTTGTTTGATTGCAATAGACGCTCACCTCAAGTTACCATATTTGCATAACTCCAGCACGACATAGAGTGGTCCGGAGCCGGTACAGCACCCAATTAATCTCAGAAGGTTATCGTGGCGTCCAATTATCTGCAATTAATCTGTCATCGATTATTTCTACTGAGCTAGTGTTAGGATGTGCTTCGTAGACGTGTTTCACAGCTATTATATCAGTAGCAATGCACTACTACATAGTTCCCCCCTCTCTTGACTCTTCCACCGTGCATGAGTTCTCGAGGGAATACCATAGAAATAGGAAATCACGACGAAAGAAATAAAACTGGTCAGTCACTTACTTTGAATGTCTCCATCTCACTGACCAGGTCAATAAGCTCTTTCTCATGCGCGGACGACTTCAGCTTCTTCACGGCTACCGGAATACCCTAAATTTTAGATATTATGGATCACATAATAGTCGGTGATAGGTATGTTTTTGAATGATATCAAGAACTCACCTCTGGCGGTACGCTTGGGTCGTTATGATGAGGGCGTAAATTCGCTCTCCAAACCTCTCCGAATGCCCCTTCACCCAGGATATCTACCAATTCCAGCCTTAAACCAAGCGAGATAAATACTGAAGTTACTGGATCATGACTAGTGCACGTGGGCTACCTCGAACGGTCAATTTCCCAGAGTGGATCAGGGTCGATTTCGTAGTCGGAAAGCAATGTCAAATCCGAGCTGAGACGAGGACGCCGACCCTTCGTTGAGGACGCTTGCTCGACGATCTGAGAGCATCGAAAATGAATTACGTTCAAACTACCCTGTTATCACATTAGCGTTCACCTGAATTTGGTAAGTCGACGGTAGATCTGAGCAACCTTCCTTCTCCTCTGAGTACGGCTTGTGCGTCACAATCACCTTGAATTAGAAACAATAAAGTTGGCACACAATAAAACAGCAACAATACAAGATACTGTAGTACCTTCTTCTTTTTTGGCATGAGTCCAACGCGATCTTCCAAATCTCGACGCTTTTTCGTGATACGAAAACAGATGTAGTAGGCAACACAGAGACTGAGCATCAACGACAGTAGCATCACTATTAGCAGAAGAAGTACTGAAATCAGAATTGAAAGCGGTTCTAAGCGAAAAAGCACTATGTATCTGTGCCTATCGCGAACATATAAATGTAGAAAGTGTAAGGGTCTGGTGGAGATTGATTTGCTTATATCTGAAACCTTCCATTTTTCGGAGAAGATAAAGTGTGCCCTCCATTAGCGAGTAAATAAGGCAGACATAAGGCAGTGTATGGCAACCTATCAGATACAGGGGAAGAGCTAGTTTCGCCACTTGTTAAAAGCAAAGTGGGCGTGCGGTAGTGAGAAAAACATCAGAAGAAAGTGACTGAAAACCCGTAGAATTAGGTTCATATCCTGTCTCCTGATTTCGGGGGTGGACGCGTATCTTAGCACTATAAGGAAACGACTGAAGCCACGCAAGCCTGTAATACGCGGCGCGGTACGTATACGCCGCCTTCATATTATTCTTATTGTTAAGCGCTTAGGTATACTCCATTTCGGGGCGCCTGATAGGGCGTGGCCTATGGACATGGGTGAACGGCGGGTGTCAGAGTGCGTGGCAAGAGTGAGAGTGTGCGGCAGAGTGAGAGCTGATACACTCTCACCCATATCCGTAGGCCACGCCCTATCAGGCGCTCCGAAATGGTGAGTGCTTGGCTATTATCACGCCATTACGGTGATGATATTGCCTTAATAAGAATGGGTAAAAACCGACGCATGCTCCACGTTGAGTACTCAGGCTCAGGATTTCCAGTGAGCAGAACCATCCCGAGAAACTCGTTAACTGTCAGTGTAGCATTAGCGAGGACCTCAAATAATACGTTACACTGCCTGGAAAAAGTCTCGAGAAAATCACTGGGAGAGCTTACAAATCCAAGTGAATTTCCTGTAATACATGCGTATATGCCTTGGTCTTCCAACGTGACATTGACAAGCGTCAAAGTGGACTCATCATCGTTTGTCACGACGTTGGCATTCTAAATGTACAAATATAAAAAAGCATTCAGAGCAGCGCAAACCACTGTTCCTGGCTATTCACATAAATTGGTTGAAATAACACATAATGCCGTTCATGGAACCCAACTGCAACGAAGGTATACTGCTGAAGAGAGATTCATAAGCACCATTTTAAGGCATGAAAGTTAGCCATCGTACAGAATAGGTACGCTTTCCTCGCAATCTTCTATGATCCCGATCGAAAGAGGTCAGTGCGGCTAAACTAATTAAAAAATTCTTCCTGAAAAGTGAGTGTGACTGCTCAAAAGCATTGCCGAAAAGGGAGCCGAACCGAACAGTCATTGATAGAAAAGCGCTAGGAAGCTTACACGAGTAGAAAACGCCCCTCAAAATTTTTCCACCAATGACAAACCCATTCAACCCTTCCTCTTGACGAAGGCGTAATGTGCCTTTGAATTGCTAGGGTCACAGACCGTAGCCCCCACGTTGTAGTACAGCTACACACCTCTCCTGCTTCCATCATATTTCTTTCTGCCAGGCAACTGGATGAATTACAATTATAAAACTTTCCGAGGAAGGCTAGCACAGTTTTGCCAACAAGGTGATCAGCTTTAAAGGAATAGTCCACGGAAAAATGAGTTTTTTTTTTGACAGCCATGTATTTATGTTGTATTTGCCTGAAGCAGGCCGCATGCAAAGTTTCACGCGAAAATGTGAATCCGGCTGATATACAGCACCACAAAACCTGGGCCGGGTGGACGGGGCCTCCGAGCAAGTGCCCATCCCGTCATCGGCCGCGATCGAATACGCATTGTAGGAACAGGAAGTCACGTAAACAGTCCCACTCTCCCTCCCCAACCGTGACGGACGACGGGACGGGCTTCTCCTCAAAGGTCCCGCCCACCTGGCCGAGAATCTGGGGAGCTGTATCTTACCCGGATTCTTACTTTTCTCGTGAAACTTTGCATGCGGTCCTTATTCGGCAAATACAACATAAATATATGGGTAGCAAACAAACTCATTTTTCGAACACTATTCCTTTAAAGGAACCGGAAGAGGTCCGAAACAAGAGAAAAATACAAAGAAATGAGCATTTTGTAACGAACGCAGAAGGGTAGAAGCGATAAACGGTGAAAAAACCCGAATTCAAAAGGCATCGCTGCGGTGTGTATTCGCGCCACATTCGCACCATCGCACTGACTTTCCGAGTTGCCCGCTGTAGGAGACGGGCCGCGGTCCAACATTAGTTGTAGCACCTGACTCCCAGCGCAGTGGAGTGGCAATTTCCAACTACATTAGCATTCATGTAAGTACATCTAGAACAATATAAGAAAGAATAAAGGAAAAAGCAAATTTATAACAGAAACATCTACTTTTGGCACCATGCCACGGCGTCAAATTGGGGAGTTTGTGCAATGACGGCCACTTGAACTCGTCCACACTACGTCCGTTCTACCGTAGGCCAAAATTACCTCCTTCTGGTGTCTTTAATGCACATTATCAGAAAGAGGAAATGTCTGTGGAAGTGAGTCCTGAGAAAATGTGGTCTCCTTAGGTTGAACTATGTTCGGCGACACTCCCACAAAAAGGGCTATCGGGACTGCGTCTATACTCGAACCGTCTCTTCTCCCCAAAAAGGTCGCCAATCGATAATTATCGATGGTGACATCCCTTAGAGATCACCTCATAGCTCATCGGTCCAAAATTTCCTTCAAAGGGGCGAGGCCATTGAGGAATTTTGAAATATACGACCCCCTTCCGACCCTTAGTATAATATGACCCCCGTCCCTACGAAAAGCGTGCTCTTTTTGCAGTTAGCTATCATCGCTGGAGAGGTAGATTCGTAACTTCAGAAGCAAATAGCACGTTTCTTACAAGCTACCATGGTTTGGAAGCATTACTTCATGGACATTCCAAATCCCACAAACGTCCCCCTCAACGAACGATAAATGAAAACCGGTCAGCTACCAACTGCTATTCGGACTACTCCTACAGTAATTATTGTGAAGATTTACACCGTTTGGATATCAAGTAATTCTCCTGTAGTTTAAAGAACAATCTCAAGGGTATATGGAGATCTTCCTTCCTCTCATCCTTCTCGTGATGATGGGAACACACAGAAGTCTTTCAAAAAAAGTCTTTCAAAAAATTTGGACATTATACTGGCGTTCAGACCCTTGGCGCGCAGCCAATTCACAACGAGACCAGCACGGCACTTGACGCATGCAACGACGCAATTTTCTTTCGCGGTGACCCAGTTTGGGTGTGCAGGCGCCCATTCTCGCTTAATTGGGGCAACCAATTGTCCACCTTTTTCGTGCTAATGCACGAGCCTAAATCTCGCCTCGGCTCTGCATTTGTGGCGTAATCCATTGATCTTAACTGAATGAAGTGCACAATGCTCTACTACTTCTGTTACTTCGACTCTCAATGACACGAGTAAAACAATCTTGTGCAGCGTTCTCTTTATCAAGGAATGTTGTAGGACCCCATAAACTTGCCTCGATTGCTTCCATTTCCGTGTACTTGAACATGTATTCTTTTGCGGTCTCATTGTAATAGCGCAGTGATCCGTTGACACGATCGATTCGCACCCAGAAAATGTATGGCGTCAGATCGGAAACGACTCTGCAACTGAACGTAGCCGTTCCATTCACATTCACCTAAAATAAAAATGTCAATAGAAGAATAGTATTTAAGCAAGTCATCCAATTCCGCAAGGGGACCTAGCAATTATTTGCGACGAGAAGTGGAAGCACCCACAGTTCCATTGGAGTATAAGGAGGAAAACAGCTTTCAAGCGAAGCCACTGAGGCCCATAGTTTGAGCAAAAAATCAAACGACTTCATACTTGACGGACGAATAAGATTTTAACAGAAAATGATCCGAAATATTATTAGATTGTGTAAGAAGTGCTGGTTAGTTTCGCGCTTCCACATGATAATTCCAAACTTATAACATATATTGTGCACCTCAGAGATAAAAAGTCGCTCTCTCTAGATACAGACTTTCTTAAGAATTCTTCTGCATATCTGAATTGTTAGGAAAATTTTAATATACAGCAAAAAAGACACTTTTTAAATGGCTTAACCTCACGAGTTTCAGTTTAATCGAGCTTCAACGGAGACAACTAGAAATGTCAGCTCTACAATGAGAGAAGGCATTGCATTAGATAGAACAGTTTGTTCTTGGTTTTAGAAGTACAGAAATGAGAATGAGTTGCTCGAATTTGCAGTTCATCAAACAAAGCGAAAGCAGTGGGTGTCTTTATTTGCATGGGTCATGCGAGGGTATTGACCTTCCCACTACAGACGTGGCTGATCACCTTAGGTACAGTCCATTTCGGAGCACCTGACAGGGCGTGGCCTACGGACTTGGGTAAGTGGCGGAGTGAGAGTACGTGGCGAAAGTGAGAGTGTGCGGCGAGGCGAGAGGGTTTGATACACGTTCATCCAAGTCCGTGGGCCACGCTCTGCCAGGTGCTTCGAAATGGGCTGTAGCTCTGATTTCCAAATTCGAAAAATGGGTGACGCGCAAGCACTCGGAGCAGTAATGCGGGAATTTTCCACAGATCTTCATCCAAAAATTGAAGGAGTTACAGTCTGAAGTTCTGACTCGCCCATAATACTCACCAGATGCAGCATTACTGAATCTTACTTTTCCAACATCTTCATCGATAGCAGAGTGTTCAGGAAGCACGATATTTGGACTCGACTTTTTACGCTCTCACGCAATCCAAATCATCTGACCATCAGAGGAGTCGAATAGTGCATGTTAGGTGGAAGGTGCAGTCTGAGCCATGTTATGATTTCCGGATAGGAAAAACGGCTAAAACTTTCCCCACGACTAGTGCAGTGAAATATATTATGTTGTTCGGAAAGAAAACGCGTTGAATTTGTCCATTTTTCTCTCCTACTATAAAAGATTCTTCAAAACAGTTCAATCTATTAGAAAGAGATTTTTATTGTGCATCTTTTCATATATCTTTGTCTATGTCTACTTAGTTTTTTTTCAAAGAAAAAAGTTTCAACGACTTGAGGCCGACTTCCATATTCTTCGTCATCCAAGCTTTCATTACCCTTTTTTAAACGCTGGAACTTTGCCCGACACTTTATACAGCCAAATCTTTCTGCAAACATTATACGCATGGCGACAAATATTTACCGCTTATTGCATTGAATCTTGCATTTTTTGATTTTTTTTTTAAATTTTGAAAAAAAATTGAAATTCTTTTTTGAATTTTTCTTCGAAAAAAAAACAAGGATATAGACAAAAGTATTTCGAAAGATGCGCAATAAAATTCTCTTTCTAACAGACAAAACTGTTTTACAAAATCTTCTGTAGTAGAAGAGAAATAGATGGACAAAAAACGCGCATTTCTTTCCGAACAACCTAATAATTTGGTATTAAAACATAATTCGGCAGTCATTTTTCTACGATGATCCGCACCCTTGACTATACCTCATGCACCGCTCCAGCACTCGAACCCTCCATCTCTGGCTTGAGCTCGGTTATCACCATGCTGTGCTGAGGCCGCCATTGGATTTCCCTTTTTGCAATTTTGTGACCCTACGATTCCGCCTTTTGCGGTGTCGCACTATACGGGTGACGGTTAGAGACACGGTCAGTAGAGCCACTAGGTCACGCGATGACCATGCACATCCTTTGAATCATCATGCACATCACTTAAATCATCATCAGCATTCATCAACACAACTGGATAGACGTGCAAGGAGGGTAGGATTTACATGAACAAATTGTCTGAGTAATTTATTTAAGCACTGTCTTGTCTCGAAGCCTCATGATGATCTGGATATGTATTGAACAATGTGAAACTTGCAAAATTTATTCTAAAAGACTCAAAAAGACTCTCACATCACAGAAATGATTGGAAAAAATTGTTGCACAAGAATTTTGAGCTTCTATTGGCAAGCTTTTGGCGCCTAGCGCCTTTGCTAAGCAGAAAATAGCACAAATTAGAACTTATCAAGACACTCTATTTCAGAACCGCTCTGGTTTATTTACTATACCGACTTACTGCTGTCACCGGGATACTACTCTTACCGCCCTGGTGGGGTCCCTGGTAGTGGAACAGAATTGGTTGACCCACCCTGATCTATCCCTGAAATAGCGTAGACGTGCTATGGCTGTGATAGTGTTTGGTATCACATTCATTCCACAGTGCATAACACTGTAGTCATGAGATTAGTTTGAGAGAGTCACGCAGCGCGTCCCTGCCATCTATTTCTTGGGAAAACTTTCTTATTTCCAGTGCCTCGAGGATTTTCCTTTCCACCGTTTTCTCAATGAGGCGGTGCAGTATCCTAACGATAAGGATAGGAAGCGCCTCGTAGGCACGTTTTTGTGTCCTATGTTTGAAGATACTATTAATTCAATATGATGTAGGGTTATGTCAGTGTAGTCCATAACCTCATCTCGACCAAGGAGAAAATTTGTGACCGAAATTC
This sequence comes from Trichostrongylus colubriformis, assembly GCA_963978905.1. Taxonomy (NCBI): domain Eukaryota; kingdom Metazoa; phylum Nematoda; class Chromadorea; order Rhabditida; family Trichostrongylidae; genus Trichostrongylus; species Trichostrongylus colubriformis. The sequence goes on along the minus strand of OZ022261.1, from coordinate 22,208,662 downwards.
AAATTGACCAGATTCGAAGGTAGATCGCATCTTGAGCGAAAACGGATACACACAATCAAATTTGCGAACATGGAGACCGCATTCCAGTGCGGACGGCACCCCATGATAATGCCGTATATCAACGAAAATACGGCATAGAAAGTCAACAGCGTGGTTAGGAATTCTTCAAACCACCTCCAAATCTAGAACGGTTGCTAACTCACTCTAGACCCTATGAGGATAAATGCGGGAGGGAGGGTTGCACTTATCGCACTAACGATCAAATATGCCAACTCCAGGGGCCAGTATACTTGACAGTATGCCAGGGATGTGGGCAAAAATACGTGGGAGAAACGAGAAGGCCCCTCTCCAAATGTTTGGAGAACACTGCAGGGCCTTTCAAAACCCTACATCATATTTAAATAATAGTTTTTTCAGACATAGGACACAAAAATGTGCCTACGAGGCGCTCCCTTTATCGTTAGAGTACTGCACCGCTCCATTGAAATACGGTGGAAAGGAAAATCCTGAGACACTGGAAATAAGAAAGTTTCCCCCAGAAATAGATGGCAGAGACGAGCTGCGTGACTCTCTTAAGCTAATCACATGACTACAGTGTTATGCACTGTGGAATGAATGTGATACCAAACGCTATCACAGTCATAGCACGTCTACGCTATTGAGGGTTAGATCAAGGTGGATCAACCAATACTGCTCCACTACCAGGGACCCCACCAAGGCGGTAAGGACAGTGGTATCCCGGTGGTAGCAGTAAGTCGGTATGGTACAAGTTAACCAGAGACGCTCTGAAATAGGATCTCTCGATAGGTTTTAACTTGTGTCGTTTTAGGCTTGAGGAAGGCGCTAGGCGCCGAAAGCTTGCCAATAAAAGCTCAAAATTTTTTGCAACGCTTTTTTTGCAATCAATTTGTGGAAGACTTTTTGCGCAAAGGCCACAGGCTGTCTCAGGTCCAGGTCAAAATCCGTGTGTCCCAACCTACACATGCGGTTATACACGCCAAACTGCGGCATTCGAAAATCTCGTGGCCGCAGAATCACGTGCGAAAGTGTGGTATCGCCAAATCGCAGTATCGCCAAATCACGGAATCGCACGTCTGCAAAATTGCGAAGACTTAAGACGGCCTGAGCCGCTGTTGTCGCTGTCCTTCTCCTACGATGCATAGCAGGACGCTTAAAATGGGGCCGTGACCTCCTGTGACATGATAAAAGCCAAGAAATATAGAGCAAGAAAAATTGAGAAGAGGTGGTTTATTGGTAGAGGTTGGGTTTGAGAATGGTAAAATGTTCTAATTGTAACATTGTTCCATTCTGTCGAATGGTGTTCGCCCTGAGGATATGCCCAATAACGTACCGTTTGATTGACCAGGATATTAGGCACTATTATTGGTGGTCCACGCATGCGATTGATGATTGTTACGTTAAACGTGCGACGTATTGTACCCAGTGAATTGAAAACCTGAAAATAATGAAATGTTTCTGAGTTTGGGACGGTCTGCTCAACGAAACATGAGCGGCTCGCACCTATAAGGCGTGAAGTTGCGGTGATTGTTTTCGCTATCTCCTTTTGCCAAGACATGCAGAGAAATGATGTAGCGCGGATCAGGTTCAAATGAAAGGGTGATGGCGAGCGACATATTGTTTCCCTGCTTCTGTTGAAAACCTGGCGCGCTCCACGTGAACTGGTAGTAGGGTGCTGCGGCATCTTGATCCAATTTAAGTGTCCTGGCATACACCCCACGGGAAGTGTTGGTCGGATATCATTCGCAAAATATATGGCTGCCATTGATATTAGTTTCCTTCGCACATTAAACTAACTTCAACCACTAACTTCACACATATACTTTCCAGAATCGCTTTCCGCCGCATCTTCCATCTCCAGCATTCCCTTACGAATTTTGAAATCGGCTCCAGTCATTCGTGGACTAGCTTCGGTTATGATGGCGCCGTTTTTGTGCCAAACGACCTTAAACGGAGTACTTCGATCAGCTTGAATGAAGCTAGCCTTTGGAGTGTAGGAGATGATCTAATAGGGAAAAACTAACCCTTGGCTCTGGATAACCAGTGGCACGACAGCTCAATTTTACTGTTCGCCCTGCTGGTGACGCAAGACTTCGGGCTGTTTCGTCCCCGTCTTTGAAAGAAGGTTTCACTGGAAGCTTGAGTATATTTCAATTTTCAGTAAAACTGCAATAAGGAGGATAGGATATCATGAGAGTAATGCCTCTTCTTGAACTGCGATAGGGCGAAAAGATCTTGCGTTAAATTCCCGTAGCTCACCAGCCTGGACTGCGGGCAGTAAGAGAAACACAAGACATGTGCCCTGTTTTCAGCGCTGACCTCTTTGCTGTGGATGTTTTTCGGCACGCACCACCACATACTGCTGTGAATCTGCAGGGCTTAGGCCGCTTCCATACTTTGCGCACCGACGCCGTCACGCGCGTGCCGGCGTCACGCGCTTGCCGGCGTCACGCGCGTGCCGGCGTCACGCGCGTGACGGCGTCGGTGCGCAAAGTATGGAAGCGGCCTTAGTGATAGCACGCAGCGCGTACCGCGTTCACTCGTGGGGGAGGCCTGATTGTCAGCGTAGGGCATCGTCAAGAAGCTAGAGGACATTATTCATCGCTAATCCTGATACACACCGTCTCCGTGGACGTCGAGTCGTTTGGTCACCTCACCTCATTTTTCTGTACAATATAAAATTATCCATTCTGCTGCCTTTACACTAATTCTCACTTATATTTCGAAGCAGTAAGCGATCAAAAATCGATCGATCAAAAATCGAGCGATCAAAAATCATCTTCGACCGACGCGATCGAAGAGGTGATTGTTGGGAAACCTTTCGATTCAGCTGCAATCTTCTACCCAGCGGTATTTCGACCCATAGAACACGAATATGACATTCGTTTTGCGCGAAGCCGCTTGGCGCCTGCGCCATAGACGCCGGCACCAAAATGGGGTGAATCACCAAAGTCGCTCCAAATTTGTTCCAAGGGGTGCTTCGACTCGAGGAACACGAATACAACATTCGTTTGGCGCGAAACCGCTTGGCGCCTGGGCCAATTTGGAGCTGGCGCCTATGGCGCGGGCGCCGAGCGGTTGCGCGCCAAGCGAACGTCCTATTCGTGTTCTACGGGTCGAATTACCCCTAGGTAGAAGTTTGCAGCCAAACCGAAAAGTTTCCCAAAAATCACATTTTCGACCACATCGGTAGGAGAGGTAGTGGGGTAGTTCTGGGTTAATGGTGCCAAATAGTCTTCCACCAAAATTACCTTGAAATTGTGAGAAACTCGTTGCCAACTAAAAGATGCTCCACGATTTGGACAACTCGTATGCGAGACGAACAAATCGAGCCACACACGTTGGTACATCTAATCTTTTTATCAGACATTGGATGGATTCGATCATATGCCACCACAATTCCTTTACAATATCAAGAGCACGGCGTGATCTTGAGTGCTTACAGTCTCACAGGGCACACTCTCCTCCCAGTCCTCAACACAGCCTTCGACTTCAACATCGTTCCGTTCGCTCTCCCTTCCGGTTGGCCATTTTTTCACATATACGCGATGCCGTTCATATTGGATCGGATCTTATGGGCCTCAGTGTACACAAAGCCGACATGTCTATTTGTTTACACATCCCTCCGATAGCAGGATTGGTAACCGAGCCTAATGTCAGTGTGTATGTCTTCCGCACTTGTGGAACTATGGTTGAATTTAGAAAAAGTGGCCACTATACAGATGGAAGCTCCCCTGCACAACTCCACAGGCTCACTGCAGTGCACTAACTATCAGATGTAATTTTTAGTATAAAATTTGTAGTGAGGCTATAGTTGGGTCCTGGAGCAATTCCGTGCCCTATATCTAAAATAAGGCAGAACTAAGGTGGTGTTCGATTTTCGATTAAAGGGATCGTTCACGGAATAAGTTCTCCTGTTCCCATATATTTATGTTGTATTTGCCTAATGTGGGCCTCATGCAAAGTTTCACGCGAAAATGTGAATCCGGCTGAGATACAGCACCACAAAGTCTTGGCAGGGTGGGCGAGCCTTTCGAGCAAGTGCCCACCCCGTCGTCCGCCACGGTCGGGACGCATTGCAGGAACAGAAAGTCACGTAAACACCCACTCTCCGTTCCCGACCGCCGCTGACGGCGGGACGGGGCTTTCACTCGGAGGTCCCGCCCACCCAGCCAAGAACTTGGGGAGTTGTATCTTAGCCAAACCCCCACTTTTGCGGTGGAACTTCGAATGCGGCCCTTATTAGGCAAATACAACATAACTATATGGGTAACAAAGAAACTCATTTTTTTCGGGGACAGTTTCTTTAAAGCAGAAAATGTGCACAAAGCGAACGAAGGCTTCAGGGCTTTAGATATCTGTTAAGATCTGTGAGCATCGATTATGTTACATTTGAGCGCAAAAAACGCAATGAAATCGAGGGATATGAATGGATATGAAATATACAGAAGACCCAAACTTGAATCAAAGGACGTGCCTTCAGGTGGCGGCGGCTCATAGTTGATCTCCTTCTCCAATACCCTTCTTCTGTAAGAGGGTAGATTGGGCGTAGACGAGATAACACTAATTGGGTGTTGCTTCATTTCACGAAGTCTGCTCGGTGTTCTTGCGCTGGTAATTTCTTCTAGGCTTCGATCTGCAATGATTGCTATCCAAGGTAGGTAGCGAAAACATGGGTAGAAACAATTCAAAAAACAAGTTTGAAATCCGAACGTATTTGCGGCCTGCTTCTAGGTCTTTGCTAACTACTATTACTTATGAGTTTGAGCCCATAGTTTGACGCAATGCTGCTGGCTGGGATGCGGATGTGGCACAGGTGTTGCTCTAGACGTCGTTCCCAGTTCTCTGCCTTGACGCATCGCGGCGCCTAATGTGCAGATACTGCGTGCGCTGCGTTCGCGGAGTAGGTAGGCACTATTAAAGGCATATTCCGCGCTCGCTATGGGTGGAGTAACCAATTGACTCTCCATTGGTTGTCGACGATTAGGAGGCGGTCTCTCCACGCCCCACTGCAGGCAATAGGGCGAGGGGAGACCGCCTTCGAACCGCCGACAACCAATGGAGAGTCAATTGGTTACTCCACCCATAGCGAACGCGGAATATGCCTTTAAATCACAGCGCGGCAACGCACAAATTCGCGGCATGCCGCGTGCAACACGTTCAAACGGCGTTTTTCACTTTTTCGAAGAAGCATATCGCTCGCAGAGATTGGTAGAATTGGTGTATCGCCGCACTGGGTCATACTACTTACTTCGGTATCTGATAGAAGAGGTGGTATGTTGTAACATTCAGGAATGAAACGCTATCCCCACCCACTTTTCTACTGTTCAGCGGGAATACATGGAAAAGAAAGGCCAACCCTTTTGTCAATGAAACCACGTGTATCAAAATACTGCTACAAAAGATGCCACTTGACGTTCACCAGTGTCTGTTATGAGCACGCGTATGATGCGTGTGGGAGGGTGCGCGACGCCGCGTCGGCTCCCTCTGCATAGAGCGCTCAGTTGAGCGCTCCATAATGCCCTCTACACTTATGAAGATTTCGTTTACCGCTGTCATCTTCAACGGCACTTTCGGAGTACATCTTGACGATGCGTCGGGCACGTTCTATTTTCATTTCAGAACTAAGACTATTCCAGTCCGAAAGTGTTTCGTTTATCCGTCCCATCTCATGGAGCGGTATCAGTTGTGGCAATAGATGTGCCACATTCACTCCACGATTGTCAACCAGCCAGTCGAATAGCTTCACCGGATCTGAAACAATTAGATGGCAGTGAACAGAGGTAACGTACCTTTGATTAGTGTCGCATGCACATGCGCAGTCGACGATGGTCGCATCGCGAGCTTCGTCGTCGACTCCATGGCGAATTTGGTCGTCGTTTTCGCAGAAGTTGACGCTAATGTCGTCGTCAACAGCAGTGGCATACCATACACATCACATGGAGGTTCAATGCATGCAAGCGGATCCTTTCGAGACTTTCTCGCACGTTTTTCGATGCGCGACGCGTACTTGTTACAAGTAGTGGTCGTGGCTATCGAGTAATCGATATCGTGACGTTCCTTGTCGTTGGTGATCTGCCATAGACAGATACATTCCATTGGAATCGATGCCGGTGGTAATGCAAATGTCACACCAGAACGCATTGCAAAGTAGTCGCAGAAATCTGAAAACTTAACACACCATGCCAGCATGCCATGCAGCACACAACAGTACAGGGAAATGAGGTTCAAAGAAACTGTACGAACACCACCATGGCAGTGCGGTTACGACACCCGAAATGCTTCTTCATATGTAATCCACAACCCTTCTACTCCTGTGGAACGATGGTCCCCTTCTTTTTATGAATTTGGTTTTGTTCGTTTACAAAACTTCATTCGTGCAAACTCTCGTGCCATACTTACCCCTCCACATTGTTATGAAATCCGAACAACCATGTAAGATATTTCATTCAGAAATTTCTCAGTCATAGCTATTGCGGTGTAGAAGCTGAGGCTGCGTACATGCTACGTAACTGATCGATGTAAGAGCTACAGTAGCAAGTGCCCACTACGCGCGGTGCGCATTGATCGCAAGTCTTCCGTTGCGGGGTGTATGTCGTTAGGACAGGGAAACCGCGCGGCCGCATGCGGCGTGCGACGATCGCACACGAGTTGTTCAATTCCGATAGGGGGCAGCGCATTTGCGCCAGAGCTACAGTGCTCCCAGAATGGGATTTTTCTGCTTCTACAGAATGGGATTTTTCGTTGTGCTTAGTTTCTTTTGTTAAGTGATCGGTTTTTTTTTGTAATTGCGAACATAAGAGAAGTAGGAATAAGGTGAAAGTAAACGGGTAAACAAGTAAACGAGAGAAGAAACTGGTAAGGGTAGAAATAAGCTTACTGTAGTCGCGAACAAAACTGATACAAAAATTTTTTTTACAAAACTGCACAGTATAATTCAAAGTATATGAAAAGGTGCTAATGTATTTGAAGGAGATCTACCATTGTCGCGCTGTCGTCCCTCACTCGGAACCATTCTACAATCATCAACTTGTACACTCAAGTGTATATTTTTACCTAAGCCTAACTTTAGGAAGGTAAGAGCTCTCCTCTGAACTATGGCTTGGGCTAAACTAGATAAAAATAGCACCGGACGCCGAGCTCAGTCTAGCGGCCCTCCCACACAAACATTAGCACATAAAAAAGCATATGGAAAAGGATATAAAGAAGTCATGATACGGATAAACGGCCACTCATGAATTAAAGCAATAGGTTGCCCCAATTGTAAACGGGCGACTCGTGCGCGAACGTCGCGGGCGCGACGCCGCATCGCGATTTTTCTGTCCTAACGACATACACCCGAGCAGGACGAAGTTTGCGGTGAAAGAAACTGTGAACAGCGTCTATTTTGCGACTGCATGCGACTTAGTTCTAGAAACCGAAGTTCGAAGGGTCGGCGTCAGAACACTCTGATGGATCGAATTACGCGATGGTTTGGCGAACGCACCTATTTAGCGCACGGTCAATTCATGACGAGAGCAGCATAGTGCTTGGCTCGTACGGCGACACAACTCGCGTGCTGGCACAATCGGAGTGCCCGTACGCCCACTCAGGCTCAAATTATTCATGGGTGAAATTCAGCGGTCACGAGTTTTGGAGCGAACTTATCTAGGTTTATAAGAAGGTTTATTCAAGAACGCCATCAAGACAGTGTCTCTACGGATGAACTCATGAGAACGCTGCCCATTTCTAGTCATTTAGCCATCTTTAAGGGTTTGATGGCGAATTATTCGTGGCATAGTAACCGAATTGCTATGGATTGTCAAAATTAAGTAAAGAAAAAGATAATGTAGCAGAGGAAAAGAAGCAAAACGCATGCCTAAATCAAACGTTTCTCCACATGCTAACTTACCTATTATTTCGACAGTGAAATTCCGATCCACTTTGCCGAGATGATTGCTTACTTTACATGTCCACAGCCCCTGAAAATATTCATTGGTTACAAGTACTCAATACCTCTTAGCAAATAAGCAGCTGTGAAGTATGTATAGCTACATCAAACGAGGTCAGGAACAGCTCTCATAGATGGTGGTAGAAGATCAGATCACAGGTTAGGAGAAGATCACAGAGAGGCACGGTTCAGAGACTTCCCCTTCCAGCATCGTACTAGCATAACTAATGGTGCAATGTCGGGTAGGGGTGGGACAGGGTCAAGCACGGCACTGAGTGAAACGTGTGAAAATCTCCCCCCCCCCTCCCCTGACAAACCCCTAGTTCTCCTTCTATTGCTAATGTTGCTGATATATGTTGATATACTGCAACTGCGCGGATGGGGGTCGTTTGGTCGAATTTTCGCTTCGCGGCGCCGTCAGCACGACTTGCTGCAGTTGGTTGGTACTCCGCTCAGTATGCAGTGGGCTGGCATCGTGAGAGACCTTCAAAGATTGCAGGTTGGGAGCTTCGGAAGTTCTTATATGTTGCGGTTGTTACTGTTTCAACGAATAAAACTAAAAACAACTCGCACCAGCCGCGTTACTCGTCGCGGGCGGCCGCGCGAAACTTTGACTAATTGACTCCCACCCCAGTTGCGCCACTGAAAGGTCTTTGATTGATAATCATCTCTATTTCATGGTGAACCCATCGACTTCTGTCTGTACGTATCTATGTCCGGCCATACGTCCCTCAGTCTCTCCATCTGTCATAACGTGAGCAACAAGCTGTGAAGATGGGGACAAGGTTAGGATGTACATAGAATGAAACTAGAAGTAAGAGGCACACATGAACAAAACTGAGTTCTGTCCGCGGTGGGCGGAGAGTGCACTGAAATGTTCGATCCTCGAAGGGAAAACCGCTAGCTCGCTTACAGAGTGACCCACATGCAGGGTCAAGCGTCCAGATGAGGAAAATTTTCAAAAAATACGAGCCCCCCCCCCAAGGGGGTCTCAATAAGACCCCCCCTCCCCACTGTTACGTCTGTTATTATTATTTTGGATGGATAATACCTAGGTTATATAAAGTCAAAAACCTGATCATACGAAATGGTCGTTTACTACTCAAGAAAACTAATTTTAGAAGCTAGAGGATTCTTGACACGCGCCTTAGCGAAATATACACAAAAGGAGATTAATCGGCGAGGAGTAGAGTAGTAAATAAAAACAGGAGAGTAGGGTAGTAAATAAAAAATCGATCTGAAGCGGACATCATCGGTTTTAATTTCGTTTCAGGCGACGTGCGACGCGGTGATCACGATGGAGCGCGGTATCCATTCCAATTCTAAATTCCAACATTTTGGAAATACTTCAAACTTTACCTAGAGCCCATCTTTCAAACAGCTGTGAACTGTTTTTCTAATAACTCCCTTAGACCTATCTATTGGCCACTTGCTTGCTCCAATGGTTGCTTAGTTCTCGATATGGGTTTCCAGATGAGGATTTGATGACAAAAATTTCGAATTGTTCCACGGAAATGGCCATAACTTCCTTTAAACTCAACCATATGAGTTCCTTTTGGTGAAGCAGGGTCTGCTAGGCTGTCGCTTTCGAATGACTACCTGAACCATGCCATATCTTCAGAATGAAGGAAGTTAATTCAAAGGAAGGTTGATGAGGATTTGATGAGGAAAATTTCGAAGTGTTTCACGGAAATGGCCATAACTTCCTTCAAACTCAACCATATGAGTTCGTTTTGGTGAGGCGAGGTCTGCTAGGTTGTGGCTTTCGAATGATTACCTGAGCTATGCCATATCTTCAGAACGAAGCAAGAAAAATTCAAAAAAGCCAGTTGAGGAAAGCTTTTTTCGTCGAATTTGCGAGATCTTCCCACGAATCTTCCCAAAAATTGATCCATTGTTACCGAAATTTTTCCAGTATGCATCCTTCGCTCTCGGAGGTCTAGTGGGAAGGCGAGAAGCGTCGGTCAGATTTTCTGTGGGATGCGCCATGCATGAGCATTTCATCCACATTCTCAATGAATACAAACGTTTTTCCGGTCCGCATAGTGGCCGCCAACACCAGATTACGTACTTGCGATCGTAGTGAGATATGGAAGAAGTTCATATCTGCTAATTTTCCGCTTTCATCCCATTGTTTCTGGAGTGACCATCCACGGTGGTACCCGTTGATAGATATCGCTTTCCACGGCTTATCGGTGAATTCCGGAGGTGTCTCTGTACGTGGTTTCGGTGTCAGCGGACCAACGAAAGAGTTACTGGTACCGGCCGGTTTCGTTGTGGATTGCGCCATGCATGCGGTTTCCATGATGATTAAGTTAAACTAGTTTTGGGTTCGAACCCATTTAGTCAATTTAATCACTTCTCCCCTTACACTTTGGACCCTTAGCCTGAGAAATTCGGCTGATCACTGTCTACCTCAACGATGACCACCCCCCTCCCCTACTAGCGGACCAAATACGACCCCCTCTGTTGAGGATTCCTCAACGGAGGCTTGACCCTGCCCACATGTGAGGAATCGATGGCTCAAAGTCAGCGATGAACCCGTGAAAGAGGGCGCGCACTGATGGGGCAGCGCATGAGGTGAGTGATATCCTTCCTTCATAGCTGGTCCTGTGAAAAGAAGATAAATTTTAGCGACAGGTGGAGCTTCGAGGTGAAGGGCGGGATTCACCACGAAACTTCGTAGTGTGATTCTAAAAGAGTCTGGGAGCAGGTAAAAGATGAGTAAAAATGGAAAGCAAATCCTGCTCACTGAGAATGAGTCCGTGTCGAGATGAAGGAGCCAAACTCGAAAAGTGCGCAATGGCATTAATGATAGTGTTCAGTATAGGAGAATCTTACCATTAATTAGAGGGAAGAAACGACTAATGAGTCACATCAATACGTGAACACATCTGCACAGGGCAACTTCTATAGATTACGAGTTTCGATCGATATCGATAGAAACTATTGGTTTTTGTGCAGAGGACCAGAAATAGGATATGAACCACTCCAACGGGTTTGTAATGCCGAAGAGGTGGAAATTCTAAAGACTTTTGCAGCAGTGATGTCTAGTTAATGATGGGTATTGAGTAAGGTTCACGGAAAAGAACAATTCCGATTGACCTACTGACGGTCATCGTCTAATGAGAGCAGTAATGTGTGTCAGCCAACTGGAATTACCAATTCGTAGTTGAATACAGGGGGTGCCAAAAAAAGAGTAATTTTGCTCACGGCTCACATCTGCCAAGTATGCAAAACATAGGGAAACAAAAGATATAAAAGTAGTGGAGCAGAATATTCCCGAAATGTTCCTCTAGGAACAGGAGCAAGCTGAGACTCACAATTTTTACCTTAATCAAAATACGAAGCCTTCCGTCGGCGCAGTCGGGCGTCAGGGCACCTACGGTATCAAGTTCCGCTTAAAACAGCGGAGCCAGGTTCCGTGGTAGGTCTTTTGTGGGGAGCTTTCTAAGGACTGGCCCTTCGATAAGTGGAAGTCACAGAGCACTCGCTACTCGGGCAAGGCTGCTATGATCCAAAGTGTCATTTTTCGTACCTCAAACCCCCTCTGGAGCGCATTCAGTGGTAATGACATGTTTCGGTTTTTGGAAATGAAGGATTTTGAGAGCTAGGGAAAAGCGGAATGTTTAAAAACACTTCCTAATATGAATCCACTTAGGTATCTAGATTGCACGGACCGTAGTAACGTTGGGAACGAGGGCGACAAAATTTCGGATTTTGACGTGTTGAGGTGACAAATCATGTTCACTCAGAATAAGTTCTTGGTCCCGTTCGTACGGATGCTGTTACGGAGTTAAGCGGTACAGTGAGGTCTGTTCTCGAATTTGGGGATTTAATCACATCTCCTGCCGGGATGGATAGTTCGACCCAAGCTACGTAGGCTGTACCTTTACCGAGGCGTGGATGTCAGTTCCCGGAGCGTGCAGAGCCTAATAGTCTAGCGCAACAGCTCGGCCCCGCCCACCCCAGCCGGGGGTGTGCTGCAGGTGTTCCGGTGCCTAGTGTGGGGTCAGGTCACTCAGTAGTGGGTTCACTTCAGGCGATTGGTCTACCGCCAATTTCAAGATCTTGGTTAGTAGCTGGTCTACCTATGTCAAAGATAAGAGTCGAAGAGTAATGGCAGACCCCCGGCTGAAGTGGGCGGGGCCGAGCAGTTGCGCTAGATTCTTTGGCTCTGCACGCTCCAGGCACTGACACCCACACCTCGGTAAAGGCACAGCCTACGTGGCTTGGGTCGAACTGTTTATCCACGGCAGGAGATGTGATATCCCAATGATCCTGGAATGTGCCTTTAAATACCCCGTCGGAATTTGATGAAGTTCGACTAAAGTAGGGTTGGAAAAGAAGTAGAAAAAATTCTTTTTTTTTTTGGCACCCCTTGTATACGTCACGACTGACTACCAATGACCCTTTCAAGGCCACCTATTCCTCGAAATTACCAGGAAGAGTTAAGCTGACTTTCTTGAAGAGCTTGCTCCTTGGAAACGAACCTCATCCAATCCGAATGCTACCGCCCTGGTATTCTTCAATCATTGTTAGATACTGGAATGGAAGCTTAAGCGGTTCACATATCGCGAACCGCATATACTGAATCTTTTAGATTGTACTGGAATGCGAATATGGCTGTTTCGATCAGAAATGCCTTCATTTCCCCCATTGCACCTAGTTGATCGCTTATTGATATTTGAAATCATTGAATGTTTTCGAATTCTAGTGAATCATACTAGTCATGTTGTGAACGGAGCGATTCAACTATGGATGACAAATGGTGAAATGAGGAGTATCCTTAGTTGCTAGCACCACATTACGTTATTTAGTCATAGATTAACTCTGGCGTACAGGTGCGCTCCCAGTCTGCAGTACACAAATAAATAGTAAATCGGCAACAACACGGAAATTGATGCAATGGACTAATTTATAACCAAAAGCCTGGTTACACGAGGCACACGATGGACTGGATGGGAACGGCGACCTAGCAAGAACTACCTAACCATCATGGAAACTACAGCGAATCAAGTAGCAGAACTGTGCTACCTAAATTGTGTGGCTATTAGAAAAAAATCAATATAAAACAGAGAGAAATAGAAGTTGCTCAAAATCTTGAGCTTACAGGCACATTCATTTCGAATAATCTTTTTTAGTAGGTATATCAGCACACCCGTTCGGGGTCAGCTAATCATAAGGTGCGCGTAGTGTGCAACAATTACTGTCCACTTTTATGACCTACTTAGAAATTAATGATAGCAGCGATTTAAAGACGAGGAATCATACTTCATACGGGGGCAAGACTTCAAAACTGGATCATTAGGGTGAAAACGATTAGCTGACTGTCAATCAGTAGAAATTTCGCAAATTTTACGAGGGCAGTTCTCATAAGGTACACTTTAAAGAAAACAACGAGAGAGTGTGTACACTTTGTTATTTCAAAGGATCCTCGAAGCAAGCAATAATAAGCAAGCAAGCTGCAGCAATGGTAGCGACACCCGAATCGAGTGTCCTGACTCCGCTCTTTTTCTGAAGGTTTATAAGCTTCACGTAGGATGCTACTAGAGAGTTACCTGATCTGAAACCTCGACGGCTTTAATATCGAGCGTCATGTGCTTCTTGTTCTCACGAAACCGATGCCCAAACGCGTCCTTGTTCAGCAGTTCTCCGTTCCGATACCACTTCACTTCCAGCGGCGACTTGGACATTGCCAAACACGTCAATTTCACCTAATCAATGACAACATCAGTATTATTAAACAACAATCGATATCAAATTTAGCATGCAAAACCAGGTAGGATGAAAATGATTCTTCTTTACTTTACTTTATTGATGATGTTAACAACAAAACTTGGTTCGAGTCTAACACAACGTGATTCGCTCCATCCATTCCGTGTCAAAACACGATTGATAAGCTCTCGGACACGAAACGATTCCATATGGATGACTTGTATATAAGTGAAAGTAATTGATTGATTTCACGCACTTGAACTGCGAGACGTGAGAAGGAAAGTGAGTGTTTTGATTCAGCGAGTGCTCATGATAAAGTGAAATTGAAAAATGTTGTATTAATTCGTGAACGCTGAACTCCGTTTAACAATAATTCACAATAAGAGATAATTTGGTTGGTCGTTGAATATAAAAGTTCAGGTGCTAACTGGTGTCGTAAGGAAGGAAGCATGAGTGAGCCAAAAGCTAAGGGAAACCGCTATCTAGTGACCTTCACAGGACGCGTCAGCACACTCGCATCAGGTCAGATCACTCAAGCCGGCGAACCGATTAAAACCAGGCACGAAATCTGTTGCACGCCCGGGCGACTTCATTCATATGGCGTGATGACCCAGACTCGGCGTTCTGAGACACAGCCATTTTGATTAAAACTTGTGTTTCTGTCTGTTGTTCCAACGCAAATTATGTCACAGAATCAGCATTGCGTATTTTTCAGTAATACGGTTCTCCAATCTCCAGAAATTTTTCGAAGTCAGTCTTGCCCACATCCTTATGACCGATACGGTAGGTGTTGGTAAGAATTCACTAATCGATATTGCGGTTGCTGCTCTATCTCAACAGCAGATATTGAAGACTCCTTAACCTTCTTCAAGTAGTATGCCTAATATAGTGGTTTTGAGAGGAAGTCCAATCAGAGAGATTCCGTAAACAATACCAAGAAAATATTACGCAATGAACTTGCGTGGACAATCGCGCCCATTTATGAAAAGAGGTTTGGATAGCAGCTGCAAAAAAAATGAAATATTTGCAGCTTGAATGTATTGCATGAGCTCATGAGGGCTCTGAGCCTAAAGTGGGTAGAGACGAGCGCAATGTCCACCTCGAGGTTGCCACTACTTCTTCCAAAAACGCGTTACAGGGTGTGACCTATCTGCTAGCAGAGGAAGTGAATTAATCTAAATATCGGAATATCGTAAAACGTGCCTTCCAATGAATATACCATTTAACGTTCCTGAATTATTGCCTCAATAGAAGATTAGAGTTTTCTGCGTTAGGCCATGTCTTTCGCAGCTATGTGAATGCATATTCCTCTATACGCTCACTACCCTTCGACACACAACTTTTGGTCATTTTCCCGCGCCTTAATCGGTGTTCGCAAAGCCAGTTGTTTCAATTTATCCATCTGCCACCCTTAACTGGAAACTCCGTTGGAGGCTAGGTCATAAAAGCTGGTAACTGGCGATACGATGGAAAACTTCAACTTCCCCTCACAATAACGATATCGACTTGAAAGTGGTGGTCATACAAGTTACTCATCTCCCCGTTTCGTAGTGACGAACTCGGTTGCGAATGATTTTTTTTCTCGTTAAATATTCGCTGAAATAAAACCAGAGCCCAGGCATAAGGGCACATGAACACCGATGTCGATTTGATTGATAACCCACACTGTGAACAAGGAGAAAAGAGGATACCAATTTCTCAATATTCGATAGTGATTCAAACGGTATTCGAGAATTCCAACGAAAACACATTCGCAAAAAAAAAGAATAAAGTTAACTCATAACTACATCAACGCTGATACAATTATATTTTACCGTACCTTATCGCCGAGGAAGACCTCATGATTGAGTCGTTCGAATGTTTTAAACCGTGGTATTCCATCTGAAAAGGATATATTTTCTTAAATGAAATCAATCATTTTTGAAGGGGAAACACATCTATTAGCCATAGCTTAGTTTGGGAACATTTCATCAACGTTTTTCTATCAAAACAATGATTAGGTTCAAAAAATCCTAATTGTTGACCGATATTCCGTTCCATTCTACTATATGTATCATCTCTACTCCTACATTTTCTCCACGTTGATAGTGTCATTGTCAAACCACAACGCAGTACTTCCTTTTGGCAACGGTATTCAGGAGGAACGGAATCAAATCCCAACACTTACAGCCACACCATAAATTTTTATAAAGAACCCCCTTCAAAAATATGAAAAGTTGGTCAGCAAGTAGGTGGCAGAGGCACGGCGCGACTCCGATACTAATCCCTGCAACTGTCAGCTGATCAAAACAGGATATAGGGCCGCTGTGTTATTCACAGAAATTTTCCAAAAATAATCGGACGAATATCACCTTCATAAACACATTCAGTTGATTTGTCACAGACCGACTATCGATTGTTACACGTCAGGGGAACACCCGCCAAATCGTCATACAACGATTCAGAAGAATTTAAAATAGCTTAGGTGTACATTCCACTTTCTCCAGGAGGAAGACACTCACTAGATGATCATTGGTGAGGAGGGGGCGAGTCACTACGGCCCCTCAATAAGCCGAGAGGGGCTGGAAACCTACCCTCCAACAATCTTCCACTAGTGAAGGTCGATATACCCATCAGCTTCTCCCATCAAAAGGGGACTGTGTTTTTAGACACCGATAGAGGCAAATGGATAAAATATTAGGTTGGGAACGTTCTCTAAGCTTTCTAATTAAATATATATTGACCCACCAGATTCCGTGGAGAGAGCTACAATGCCCGTAGTCAATACCGACTCAACACGCGGTGTCATTAACCATGAGTGGTCTTGCGGCATCAAAGTCACGAAAGCTTCCCCTCCATCAACGCTGCATTGGGCAACGGATGTGTGAGCTACGGGACCGTGCGCCGCTGGTTCACCAGCTTCAGCAACGGCGAGATTGACATGAAAGACAAACCACGCTTGGGACTGTGCTGGTTCTGGGACGTGGAAGGAATACTTTTCCGCGAGGTGCTGTTACAAGGCGAGACAGTCACCGCTGCCGTATGCACCCACCAGCTCCAGCAGCTCGACGTCGCTGTTCGAGAAAAGTGCCGGAAAAGGTCCGCGGTCTCCCTTCTTCATGACGACGCCCGCTCACACATCGCAAATAGTACTCAAGCCAAGCTACACGAGCTCGGCTCTAATGTCTTGCCCCATCCACCATACTCTCCAGTCATTGCCCCTTCTTATTATTACCTTACCCATCCTCTTGAATCCTCCCTGGCCAACGGAAAATTCGTTGATTATGACTTGCATGCAAAGGCGATCGCTGACTTCTTTGATTCTCAGAACCCACAGTTCTGGGAGGATGGAATCAGCGATTTACCTATGAGGTGGCGGAGTGTTGTCGAGAACAATGACGAATACGTTGTTGCCTAATTGTTGATTTTTGGAAGAAAAAAAATTAAGTGATGATCGAAAAAAATCCTACAAGGCTTTTGAGACAACCTTTACTCAAATGAATATATTTGTGGACGTAATGGTTCACCACATGTAATTATTGGGTCATGTAATCGTTAAAAATAATCACTTATATTTACAAAACATCGAATTGAAATAAATTGAGTATCGAAGCAATATCTGTTCCACGAGCCTTTTTTGAATCACCAACAAATACATTATGACGAGACGAGATCATGTCCCTAGCCATCACACTTGGTCGCGACAATGTGTTCATATCACGCACGATAGCTGTGCATGTATTCCATTCATAAATCTTACTGCACAGTTGTAAAGTGGATGGGGAACGCCAACGGTTTTTCCTGTCCTCATAACGCTTCTGCCCCTTTTCCTTCAGTTCACACGCAGGGTGTCCCCATATCGCTATGATGCAAACTGGTGTGAACAAAAACGAGCTTCCTACTCAACAATAAAAATAAAACTTGAAACATCCACCATGGCTTAGTTCTTTTCGCAAATGCCACACATTCTTCTTCCAAAAATACTGGTGCGTTCTGGCCTACACAGTGACATGCGGGGCGAATTGCTGTACAAGTGAACGTTTCCATCATCTCAGCACTACATAATCAAAAGACTTCACTGAATGGAGGATTTGGTAGTTCTGGGCCAGCACTGATCCATAGTAAGATCAAAATTACGCTAGCGGTAGCGATGCCACTCGTCACGACATCACCTCCACTTCTCACTTTGTTTGGAAAAAGTGGAATTGGAAAAACATGGTTGACTACGATAAGTCAACGGATAAAAAGTTGTGATAAATATCAACCACTCCGCCCTGGTGGTCACTGACCTCTGTTACACCCTCGACAGTAAAGTTCTTAACAAGATTGGTGGGATTCCGGGGATCGGCCAGTGCTGAGCAGATGAGAACCCCATCTATTTGAAAAAGAATGACAAAAATCCAGCGACGGTGTAAGGCATGATATTCGACTCGGTCAGGAGGGAAGGAGGGGAAATAGCCAATATTGCCAGTTGTATTTTCGCTGCAAGTTCGAAAACTACATGACAAAAATGAGCTCTGGCGAAATTGAAAAGCTGCTTTCTCGTTCATGGTTCTTACCCTCTCGAAAGCAATAAATAATGCAGAATTCGAAAAGTGGATTAAAACAGGGAAAAATGGAAACACTGAATATCTTAGCGTTCTAATAGAATAGGTATTGTGTGGCTCTAAACATCTTCAACTCATGTTCTTGACATGTCACGTGACGTACAAGCCAAAATGCTTGAAATGGTTTCACCAAGATAAATAAGTATGGCTTGATCACATTGATATTGGGTTGAGCAATAAGTTGGTTCCGTTCCCTTATTCTTCGAAAATCACAACATTCCTTCGACTTTCGACAAAATATGTACATGTGTGTATCTGATGAAGCTCTTCCAGCAGTACGAAACAAGATTATTTGTTTTCAAATCATTCAATTGTTTGGTATTTTGAGGCCTAGAAATTGAGTATCCAGGAGGCAAAAATCTGCACTTTCGGCACGTTGAGGCTTGTAAAAGGTGACCTTCTCCGCTCCAGGTGAATCATATGAGAGAAATAATACATCTTTGATCAAATTATTACCAAAGCTAAAAGGTTGCGGGTAAAACTATCTGATAAAATCCGGATTACAAGCAGAGATGGCATGTGTCAAAAGTGCATTAACTATTTTTTTTACTTCTATGTGAACACAGTATAGGGGAAAATTTGGACGAAAAGTGAGAAATGTAATGAATATGAAAGTCAGGTGCTTAGTGATACAACGGTGAAGAAAAAATGGAAGGAAACTGCCAAAAACCCAATAAATAAGGCCTTCCCGCTATTGATTTTCGACGAGGACGAGTTCCGTCAGGGGGCGAATGGTCCGGACGAATTTTCCGTTGAAATTTTTCAGTCGTGAACACAAAGGGATGTTCGGAAACGCGACAGCGTATATGTTCCAGAGTGATCTCCAATGTAAAGCTGAGAAAGCGCGCCGCGATACCTTCAACCCTGTCGCATCTCCTTGGCCACTTCCATGGCAGCCACTCAGGAATCACGTCGCCTGGGGGCGGGGCCTGTCATCCAAAGGCGTCAGCTGCTAACCGCTACGCCATACAGCCCGAAGGAGCCCTTTTCGACGGGAACTTCACCATAAATATGCCTCTTAAGCCCTTCGTTTCCGTGTGAGTGGCTTCGGTTCCTCAACAACCACATAACCCCTGCTGCTGTCTTCGAAAATAACAAACAACCGGAAGGTTCGAAACATATAGTTTTATGAAGCTGAAAAAGCAACAACTTGTATTTCCCTGTGTAAATTTAGACTTCGATGGTAGGTAGACTAATAGGAGATGCCAAAAGTGCAGATTTTTAAATCTTAATTGCTTCATTTCTAGGTCTCTTCAACATTGAAAACGTGAAGTATTCAAAAAAGCAAACAATACTGCTTTGTAGAGCAGTAAAAGCTCTAACGAGTACATAAGAACTTTTCGAAAAACAGAGATAGTTGTGAAATAAAGAGAACAAAATAGGCTCGGGCCTACAGTTTTAATACAATGAATGCAGCACAATCCAATAAATAAAATTTGAGAGGTAATTAACAAAACTGAGGACGTCAAGGTTTTGGCACGCTTGAATGCCACTTAGACCAAGCTAAAATTGTGCGACTACTGAAATCAACATCCCTAATGAGACACTAAGATCGAAAAAGTAGGTAAAATCACGAGACCTCTGGAATAATACTGTTCCAATCCGACCACCAATGAAGTTAACACTGGCGTCAGCAACAGAATTGAAATAGTCATCGTTGAAGTGCATCGATTAATTCCATAACCTAGAAATGTTTAATAATGACACCAGGCCGGTTGCTCTGTAGAACCAACGAAAAACGGCTTTGAGCAGCCTAGGAGGAAGGCACAACAGTAACAATATCATAAAGACGGCTCGAAGTAATTAAGGCAGTAGTGGAGAATTCCTCAAGTAAGCTGTATTTTGTGCTGAAAAAAGAGGGGGCCGTGCATCATTGACGCTCCTCGGATGACAACTTTGGTATACTACCAACACGCATCAGACATGGGAGATGCAGAGGGTTGTTTCATGGAGGAATGGAGGTCACTGGTATGGGGGATGGGGGGTAGGGGGGGGGGTTGCGGCTAAGGTGCGTTGTAATTCTTAAAAATTATTCCCGGCCCAGAGCTTGACTTTGTTGTTATGATGAGGCACAGTAATGAAGCCGTCAGGTGTAATGTACAAGTTACAAGGTTGTCCGGAAAGTTTTCGGACTAAATGCATGGTAGGGTTCAAAACAACATATCTTTGTCGCCCAATGTGAGCGGGCCTAACTTGAGGAATTTGTGTTTCATATTCGGTATATGTAGCTGTCAGCCGCATGTACGACATATCGTCTCCTGTTCCCAGTAGTGCCCTCGCAATGGATGACAAGAAAATGCTTTACCGAAAAGTTCTGCTTCTACAATACCGCTCCGGCCTATCCGCGAACGAGGCCCATCACTTTCTGCACGAGACATTGAAAGGGCGAGCCACCTGTCGCTCGACGTGCTTCTACTGGTATCACAAGTTCGACAACGGTGACGATTCGCTCAAGGGATCTCGACGCACAGGTCGACCACAAACACACAACAAGCTCGTGCACACTACCCGGGGGGGTACCCAGGGGGGGGGGGCTAGACCTAAGCTTTCTGTAGGTTTCGTGTACGTGTATCCTTCTGTATCTTGTTTAATGATAGTGGTTGTCAATAAAGTTACTAACTATACAGTGTTCTCCGACCTTAGTCTGAAAACATTCCGGACAACCTAATATTAACACGCTAGAGATGTACATTGTAGGGGCATGTCACAGTTCAAGAAGGCCCCACCCTCTTAGTTATCATGTCGACAAAAAAAAACATTCAGGAGAACCAATCGTAGTATACTAGTAACTGGTTGTATAATATGCTTTTCTGTTACACAACGCAATTGCATGCCGTCTGTTCAAGGTCAAAAGCCAGACTGATGAACTGCCTCAACCGACGACTTTTGTTTCTCCGCTACATGACACTTCCAAGTGGGTCTCATTTAAAAAACAAAAATATTCGTACAGTGAAGATATGAGCTCATTCTGCTCTTATAGAAGATACATGTAAGAGCGACATCATTACAAACGGTAACGCTGAAGTCTTACGATACAACTCCTAGAAACTATGCAATCAAAAGAGCTAAAAGCCAGACTAGTCTACTTCTGGTTTTGCCGAGAAGGAATAGCTGCGTGCTTGATTTACTTAAGACTGGACTTAGACTGTGCTACTCCATGTACCTACCCAAATGAGCCTAGGCAAAAGAATTCTCGATTTTCAGGTATTGATTTACATATTTTGTACAGCAGCCGACTTCAGTCTGACTGAAATTCCATCACTGCGAAGCTATCAAAACGAAATGAATTCTTGATGGAAGGTACGGGAGAGTAGGACAACTATTGCTGAGCGTTTGATCGCTTGTGACAGTAGCCCTTGCAACTCTGCTATGATGCTCACACAGCAACGAAGCCCATAGCCTTCATACAGGCTTCTGCACAAAAACCGATAACCAGTACATATCGATCGGTCATTTATCACTACAGTATACCCACTTCTGTGGTGGCACCCGTAGGTGCTGTTGTGTGCATTTATCCACAGATCTGATGGCACAGAAAACTACATTAGGAAGTATTACCACGCTCCTTACTACTAGAAATTTTATATTTCGCTGAATACTGCTCACTGTGTACGTATCACAAATAATTTTACAAGTAGAGCACACAGTTGTACACTCAACATTTCTATAACGATTTCTTTTATCAGTGATTCCGCTGATGGGTGGCTCCCGTTCACCTATGCCGCAACTGGGCCACAGGATTGGAATGTGACGTGACGTGAATCACGAGAAACTCCAACCGGTGGTTTTCTTGAGGAATTAAGTGCTATGGGAAATTGGGCGTTTAGAGTTTGCCTGCAGACATTAATTGTTTGAGCGGAATGAAACAGTACCAATAAGAGAAGCTTCAAAATATTCCGAAGCTTCTTAACAACAAGTTTCCTATTGTAACAAAATTTGGTATGAGCTTGCTTCATTCACGGCATGTCAACTGGGAGTCACCCCCTGAGATTACCTTTGACTCGACCTTTCTAGGGAATTTCGATCAAATTCGGCTTTAGGACTCTGAAAAAACCTTACTTTTGAAAGCTCATTTTCGAATCAGCCTCACTCATTTAAACACTTTCTAAGAGAGGTTTTCAATGTACAAAAATGATTCAATATGCGTAGCTCCTACGATAAGACCGTTTGATACACTCAACGGTGGCCATCTAGGTTGGATTAATGAAATGCGGACTCGACGGATAGAACGAGAACACTTCGTGGTTGTTAGGAGAATACTGAATTCTTGTTAGAAAACTTCTGTCGACGATAGTACTCAGCGGGATTCCAGAAAACGGGACTTCGGGAT
The DNA here is from genome assembly GCA_963978905.1 of Trichostrongylus colubriformis. Lineage (NCBI taxonomy): Eukaryota > Metazoa > Nematoda > Chromadorea > Rhabditida > Trichostrongylidae > Trichostrongylus > Trichostrongylus colubriformis. The sequence continues at coordinate 22,186,080 of OZ022261.1, read as the reverse complement.
CTAATGTTACGTGTGATGCGTGGCACATGTTAAATGAAAGCGGTATAAAGGGAAAAGAAATTAGTAATCGAAGGAACAGAACTGTGCGACAGTTCAACGACCCTTAAGAGTTGCATAGTTCCTGGGCAACACCTCAAGGATCACACGCCCTGTTCAGTTCAAAAAATGTGAGGAATATGAAAAAGGAAACGGTTCGAAAGTTGAAGTGATGGCAAAACGGAAATAAGGAAATGGATGTAGCTGTTTTCATGGGTGGTAAATCTTCGAATGCAGCGATCCAGCTCGTCACAGTGGCGCTACACCATTGACGATACTCGTAGCAAATTGATGAGTTACGGAGGTGACAGAGAGACCTTTTTCGAGGTGACTTCAGTTCCACAGAGAAAAGATCAGAAATCAATAACGGTATGAAACTGGAAGTCAAATAGTAAGTCTACCAGTAGATCACATTTAGAAAAGGAACTGAGAACATCTTCTTTGTATAGATGGGTCACCTACTACGACGTTCGTGTCAATGGCACGCGACTGCTCATATTGTATGGTAGCTAGAACGAGTAGAAGAAAATGTAAGCAACGGCTGTAACAGATAAATCTTTGACTGTTGGTGATCTACAGTAGTGGAAAATGTGATGAAAAGAGATGATCAGAAGTGCTCCACAAAAAGTTATGATCATCGATCAATAGAAATAAAACGAATCGATGTGGTATGTGCAGATGGAACAAGTCTAAAACAGGTTGCGCGAATCACGCTCACGGCTCTGTTGGCGCCTTCCGTCTGCGTGTTCGCTGTCTCGTTTCGTTTTTCCTTCTTTTTCAAACTTTCAACTGCGCCCATTCAGAGAATTTTCGATGAAAAATGATATGATAATATAGTTACTCGAAATCAGTACTGGTGACTCCATATTCGTCTTTCCAGCCCCACTTACTCTGCCCTCTTCACTCAACCTCATTTCCTCACCCTCTCCATACGTTACCGTAACTTGGAAGAGAGGCCGAGCTCAGCGCGACCCGACGACGAATCAGCAACTTCGGGACAAGCCTATGTATGGTGAAAAGTAGCTGTAAATGATGCATGTACATGCGAGTACAGTTGGGTGTGTGAAGACGAAATCACTTGAATCGATGACGATGAAGTGCAGAGGTGTTACAGCAAAGAGAGAGCCAGAATTGCAAGATGCCAGAAATCCTCGAAGTGTTAATGTTGAATTTCCCAACTTAATTGGCTCAAAAACTGAACTAAGAACTGAAGTAAACCGTTTGGCAGATTTGTGGCATCTGTGGCACGTGATAAAAGACAGTTCTGACCATTAAGGTTCTGCACCAATGCTTAATCAATATGTACGTACTTCACAAAGGCACCTCCATGCTATAGATGATGAACATATGGCCATCAACGCATTCTCTAGAACCTGTTCTCACCTGTGTTCTTACAGAAATCAATTTAACGATCAAAAGGGAGGATACAGGGGCATTCAACTAGGGCTGAATACCTTTTTATTTAATCTCATGAGAACGAACACACTTGAAATGCCTGAAAGTGGCGAGTTCCACGAAAAAATATAAAAAGTAACCCCAGACTTGTAATGGCAGATGTCAACAAAAAATGTGGAAATCATGCTCAAAGTGTTAACACGTCTTCTAAGACGAAACTTCAAGCTGATCGACAGGCTAATTACCAAGCTAGTTATATAATCGATCAAGTTATTAGACGAAAAAAAAGCAGTTGAATCGATATTAATTCGGAGTCTAGAGTGAGAAACCGGATGAGGTCGTCCAGTTTAATTGACGATATCAGCCCCGATCCACCATCAGCCCCGTCTCAGGTTTCTACTAATCTCACCGCAGATCTTACCGCCTTCTCACCACCCACACCCCATCCACCTTTGCTGTGGGAAGTTTCCCATCTGATGCATGCGAGTGGCGTTCGGGATATTAATATGAGAACGAACACCTTATGTGATATTAGAAAGTGATTCGCGACAATCGCAACAGAGGATTAATACGTGATCCGAATGTAAGAATTGACAAATTATGGGTACGCGACAATTGGAATGAATGGAAAAAGTCCAGAAACAGCAAAATGGATTGGCTAAGGAAAAAAACTAAGGGAAAAGTCACGGAGCATCGAAGCTAGTTAGAAATCAAGGGTGAATGTGTTCGACTGCGTAGCTACAACTACTCTTGGGTTGTGGTAGATTTTTTGCGTTTTTTTTCCAACGTATACACAGTTCAAAACACGACACAACTTTTCCCCCTTAAAACGTTTCGCTTGTCAGTACGTCCGTCCCTCCGTCCACCCGTGTGTCACGGAATTAGGCACTGCATGAAAAACAGTCCGTGGAGAGGAGGGGCAAGTTTGGTATGGGTAGGGCAGGGATAAGAAGTATGGAGCACACACTGACCGAATTCAGCTCGCCCCACTGTGGGCGGAGGGACACTGGAATAATTCGCTTTCAGACCGAAAAATAGTAACTGGGCTCCAATAGGACGCAAAGTGGGGAAAAGAAGTAAGGTCAGTAATGAGTTTCTAAAAGCCATGAAAGAGATCCGGGCGTAGTTGGTGGTTCACACACCAATAGGCGGTCCTTATAACAAAAATTCGTAACTCGGTTCTACGCACCATAGAGACCAAAAAATAATCAGTAGAGATGAACAACGCTCGATCAGTCTTGAATACACTTGAAATGAGCGGAGACCCTCCCACGGTGAGTGGAGTGGGTGATTAATCAGGTGCTGCTCGCTGCAAAAAATGCAATTTATTTCGGGAGTGGTTTAGAGATCAGAAAAAAACGTGGGAGCTTCAGTAATAGCTGGGTGAAAGAAAAACAAATTTTAACGGTGGGCGGAGCCTTTGCGGTGGAAGGCTGGGCTCATACAAAGGCACGGTTGTGATTCCGAAGGTCGGGTTATGAAAATGGAAGGTAAGCGCTTCTCTTGAGGAATGGGCCCGCATCGAGGTTTGCGGCATCAAAATCGAACACAGTGTGAGATGGTATCGAGACTGGAAAAATTCAAGCATATATGGGAGGATGGAGCCACTACCGTACCCGGATAGGTGAACACAACTACAAAGAGAAGATTTCATAGATCATGAGTACCGATCGATATCGATCGGAAATATCAAGACCAGGAAAAAGGTAACGAACTACTCCAGGTGAGTTATGCCACCACGGAAGCATGAACTATTGACCGATGTCAATCGAAAATATCGTCTTTGTGTAAAGGACCAGAAAAGGGTAGCGAAGCACTCCGATAAATGTTACAGAGGTGAAAATCCCACGGATACAAGTGCTAAAGGAGGTAAGCAATGATGGTTTGTTTCACTGGTGATGGGTGCTGAATAAAGTTCACAGAAAAGAGCAATCCCGACAGACCTACTGTCGGTCACCGTGTGATGCGCGCAGTAATGTGCGCCAGCCAGGTGGTAATACTATACAATGCTTTATGGGGTAAGTACATATATACCAACAATAGTACATTCTTTTCCCTCTGAACCACCTCTCCCTCCTTCTGTGTTTTACTTCAAAGAGAAAAGAAGAAATGAATTAATTAGTAGCGCCACAGTAATGCAATAAAAAGTTATAAAATCGTATAGCAGTACGTGGAAACCAGTAAATGCAGGGTGGCTGGTTTAAGCCAGACCCCTTTTCACGTGCTTGTATGGCTCATTCAAATCCTTTGTCCTTTTTCAGAATCTGGAACTTACAGTAGTACGGTACCTTAGAAATATCTAGTGAACGACGACAATACAGTTACTTGCATTGTTGCGTTGTTATTAATTGTTTGATGTTCGTAATAAAATGCAGTGAACTCCAGTGCAAAAACTCTGCTGGTTCGATGTTAGAAATACTGGCTAGTATTTCAAAAGCTGTTTTCGCTCCCAATCTCAAGACATGGATGGATAATAAAAATGAAAAAATGCGAAAAACGATTGGAGAACACTCATTTGAGTAGGCACTCACTACGCTGTATCATTGTAGTAGTCATGCAAACACAGCATACAATTTTGAAATTTATAAGCCAACAGTAAATCTCTAAGGAACCAATTTCAAAAGACGTGATGGAGAGGGCAAAGTTATAAGAGGAAGTTAAGTTGTAAAAATGCGGTAGACAACAAGTTGATAATGTGTTCAAGGGAGGTCATAAGCTGAGAACAGAAGAAGAACGAGAGTTGAAGCGATTTTTAATCGAATCGTGTATTTTCCATGCAAGGCAGCATTGGATGTGTTTTTGATAAGGGCGTCAGAGTGATGATCGACAAACCGGTGCCTCCAGGTCGATCGGTCGGAGAGAGATGTCGAGCGACTGACAAGACGACCGTTAAAGTGTTACGTCAGAAATCGAATAGAGACGTGAGGAGACCGTTTACGGGTACTGTGCGCGCCGTTTCTCTTCTTCAACTGGAACTACCTACATCGTAGCACGTGGTGCTCGCTACGCAACGTGGTGTTTAATGGAATACATTGGCCTTCGCACGATATCCGGGTCCTTTCCAGTGGGAGTCTCAAAGGAATTTCATGGACGATATAGACGATAAAAGCATAGGAGCAGTGTTCGTACTACTTAGTATTTCTGTTGCTGCAGACTGGATTATATAGAGGTAGTTAAAGGAACCGGAAGGGGTCCGAAGAAAGAGGACGATGCAGAGAAGTGATCATTTTGTAACGAATGTTAAATTAGAAGCGATAATCGGTGAAAAAGCCCGGATTCAAAAGCGCGGCGCTGTGGCGTGTATTCGCATCACATTCGCATCAACACACTGAGTTTCCGAGTTGTCCGCTGTAGAGATGTCCTTTGTTGTCTCGTAGAGTGTATTTCTTCCATTGGATGATGTGAAATAAGTGAAACAACACACAGTAACACGCAAGTAAAACAATTAAGTGAAGGAAGCGAAAGTGTATGAAAAAAGTGTGATTATAACTAAAACCGAATTAATTCACTTTCGACGTCTTGGCAAGGTGCCGTGTGTGTATTGCGGCCACCGTCCTCTCATTCCGTAAACCAAAATTGCCCTCCTCCCGATGTTTTTAAGTCAACAATGTTCTCGAACCACAAGATGGATAATATCAACACAACATAATGTGCATTATGTCAACGCAACACACCACATGCTACTTTTGAGACTTCTGACTTCAAATCCTACGTAATAGTCAATGAGAACTACATAAGACAGGAAAACATCACTGAACAATGAGATATGTTTTTAGCATAATTTCATCACCAGTCTTTTCCAGACGGGTTCCACCACATTACGTTGTGTTGATATAAGGCCTATCGATCTAGTGGTCTGGGAGCACTATTGACCTGAATACCGCTTAGATGATCCACTCTGTAATAAACAGAAATGCTGGTCAGTGTAAGCACTGCTCCTATGCTTTTGTCGCCTATATGCCATGAAAAGTCTTTTGAAAGACCCCCATGTTCTGGTATTCCACGAGAACCAACCGTACACTCTCTGACGTAAGTATCTATAAGTTACCTTCGGCACATAATACACAGATTACGTGCAATTTATCATTTTGCCTACACCTGGGGTGTGACCTCATTTGAGACTTAAAGGCACGCCCAGGTTCCTTCTCCGATTGATTAGCATTTTACCACCGACACCCACTGTATTAGACGCAACAGTAAACCTTCTCCGCCAACGTCCTACACACGTTTCTGAAGAATATCAGTATATCGTGCGAAGGTCAGTTTACTTCATTAAAGTATGTTAGTGGCAAGCACCACGTGCTGCTATGTAATTTCAGTAAAAGAAGAGAGATATAGTGCATATTACCCATAGACGGGTGTATGTCGTTTGGCGCGGCCCTTGCAGCTAATTTGCCAATGGGGCGCATGGGCCGTCTGGACTCTCCCAGATTTACCTAAGCCTTTTTAGGGGAGGAGCTTTGGCAGTGCCCCATCGGCAAGTTAGCTCCAAGGGGCCGCGCCAAACGACCGTCTCCCCCCATAGACAGTTTCCTCGCAGATCTCTTTCATTAAAATCATAGCTTTCCCAATGATTCCAACTCCTTACAGCAAGAGAAAAGCTATCCAAAAAATGCAAAATTAGCTTCAGAAGTACTGCTCTAAGCGAACTGAATCTGAATGACCTCAACACGGCCTATCCTCTTTGGCGCCCGTAGCCTAGAGCGGCCGTATGTCTCCTTTATCTCTAAGAAGGATGCTAGCCGAGGACGCACAGCATTGCATGCATTGCCAGAATTGAATATCTTTCTGCTTTTTCTTGATTTCTATCACTCTTCAACAATGCAACTCAGCGCTATCACCCTCTTCGCATCTGCTCATAACTCGACTACTTCACTCTTTTTTTTCAGAGAAATCTTGCCCCATTGATATTGAAAACTTGTGATTCGAAACAGAAGGGATCATTTCAAAGTTGGATGCAACATGAAAAGGATGGGTGTTTTATCTCGAATGAGGGACGTGGAATGTAATGGAGTGGCCTTCTTCTCAGAACTCTAAACACACCTCAGACACAAACATCTGCAAACACATGCACACACCACATCTGTGCTCAGCATCCTAAAACGCACTATCCTGAGACTGGGGATTCTTGAGAAGAAAAAAAAATCCTAGAAACACCTGTGTATAATCATAATTGCCCTCCAAGATACAGCAAACCTGAAAAGTGATGTGGATCAGCATCTCACGTCTCCTCTAATACTTCTCATTTTGAGGAGACAATGAATGGTATATAAAAAGCTTTCTTAAAGGTTTCTATGATAATTACAATTACTTCTTTCACAGATTCCGCACTTTAAACTGATACTGTGCTACTCAGCAGAACCTCAAAAAGAACTTGACAGGGTCAAGCATAGGATGAGGAATAAGTAAGGGGTCTTATATGTATATTGATTTGAAAAAGGTAGGACGGCGGCTATGTTTCTATGCCACAAACATCTGTCGGGGAAGAAAGAGGGAGCGAGGGGGAGGAACCGTGCACACCTAAGAAATGTTTTTTCAGCGCTGTGCTTGCTCCTGAATTGGAAATCCCCGTTGAACTAAAAACAGTCTCACATTACTGCACAGCTGAAGAAACTACTAAATTCAAAAAGAAAAGTTACGGGTCATGAAACGATGTGAGACAGAAGCCGTAGTGCTACTAATGGCATATGAAGACGTTCACGAGTTTGTGTTTGCCCGATAGCACATATGTCTAATAATAACGGAATACAAATGTGAGACATGTGGCCGAAGCCGGAAGCCACGCATATGGAACGAAAAAGTCGCGCCAGACGCCATTGCCGTCGGTCTCAGTGACATACCAGCCGACTCCGGCACAAGGCAAGCCTCTGAGTGAGTCAGGCCATTGGCTGACAAGCCGGTCAACTGAGTTACGGGAGGGTCGAGTCGTCAAGTTACCAGCTGAGGTGGAGCTCCGACAAATTTGCCGTTGACCTTGTGACAAATAGCTGTCGCCGATGGACCGAATTCACTTCGAATTCGATGCTTAAGAAAGGAAAGACAATGCACCCTTCGGACCCAACTAGCAAACTAATCGCGGGAAGAGACCCTTCACGATTTTTCGAGGGTATTTCTTCGAGGTGACGGATAACACATACAGTAGCGCTCAAAAGTCTTCGGCGAAATGGTCTTTCTTTTGGGGTTTTTCACTTGTAACTTTTTTGCAACTGCACCGATTTAAGAGAAATTTTAGTATGTTGTCCTTGAATACACTACATACTTAATATACTATTTTGGCGCTCAACGATGTAAGTCACCTGGTTAAATGCAATTTTTTGTTTTTGGAGTGCCATCGCTATGCCGTCCCGCTGTGCCGCTGCCATCGAAAATCGTGGTCTTTCTACAATATATTAGTGTTCTCTGAGGCTTGCTCGTTTTGTTTTTGTAAAGAAAGCCGTTCCCCTTGAACAAGCCTTTTACTTTTTTGGGTGGTCTTGTAGCAAATTCTTGTAAAAAACCATGAAAAGTGTCAAGCGGCACTCAAGTAGAAGGAAATGTTGGCAATAGGTTCAGGCATCACATATTGAAAATTTTGTCAAATTTGGTCAAGTAGAAAAAAAGTTATGACAAAAGAGTTTTGGCCGAAGACTTTTGAGCGCTACTGTAGATATTGAAGGAAATGGCATAAAGAGAAATCAAAAAAGGCTCAAGAGATAGACATGGCACAATGGGCTCCCCGGGCTCGCTACAAGTTCTCCGCAGAAGTGGACAATCATGCTGCGCACGGCTGTCACACGCCACAGATTCACGTAGCCCTGATCAACATGTGAGGGTGCATGTGTGCTACATCAAAGGAGGCTCTAAGCACAGACTCCATAAATGAATGATTTTCTCCTAGTAAACTATAGTGTTTCGAGAACAGTCAGTTTGACTATCATTTCCTGTGCGGTCCTCTCGCCTTGCAAGTCACACTCATAGCGAGTGTAGAAGTATACACCATTTTGTAGAGCGGTCTAATTACTAATGTTTCCACTTGTAAAAAACCAAATCATTCATGGTGCCAAATGAGCCCCAATCCGAATCCTATTCCTGATTTATGCAGAGACTGCTAACAGTGAGCGTACATACAGTCATCAAAGGACCCAGACGCGCTGTACGTATGGGTGGAGTAACAACGGGCGTACCAGGGGCGGAAAGGGGCTCGTCAATCATGAGCGAGCATAGATCAATTAATAAGTCAAAGTCAAGCGAGCAGAGAAGGATCAATTAATAAGTCTATGATTTCACCCACATGCTCGGCCTACCCAGTGCCTTTAGATCCAAGTATAAATGAACGCGGAAAGTGGTAGTTTCATCACTGGCAATGCAGCGATCAGAACTTTCCTATTTGGCAACTTTGTGGCAAGATATGGTCGATGAGGGTTAGAGAAGTATGGAAGTTATCGCCATATTGTGGAAGTGTATGCAAATTCAATTATGTACTCGAAGGACTACGCAGGGTAGACTGGACTCATTTAGAAGGGTCTGTATGGGATAATCTGGAAAGTTTATGCCGGAATTTATATCCTATCATGTTTCCTGACGCGAATTTTTTAAATGTTTTTTCAAGCTTTCACCTGTTCAACGTTAAACGCAAAGTGAACTCATTCAGCAGCGTAAGAAGTCAATCCACCTCCAGTTCCAGTGGTGATGAACGAAATCATGATTGGCCTCCCCTTTCTACTTTTGACTACTGTGGCAATAGTACAAACATAGCTCATCAAAGAGACTCCTAGGAGCCATTTTTAGGAACCACCCCTTGAGTGGATAGTAGAAGCGAATTTCATGCCTTTTGAAACACCCTGAATTAATCGCTCCTAACAAATTCTCATGAATGAATTGCCAATGATTAACTGTATTGTCTGATTTCTGCTTCGGATCACCCACCGGGATTTTTCTTAATGAAATAATCCTGCAACTAAGATCCTCAAGGAGTTTCATCGTATGCTATGCTACTCCTTGCTCATACTGTTAGGTTGTCCCAAAAGTCTTGCAGTATTTTTATCGATCACCACTTTTTATTATTTTTTCTTCCAACAAACAACAATTAGGCAACAACGTGTGCACCATTGTTATCGACAACACTTTGCCACCTCATAGGTAGATCGTTGCTTTCCTCCTCCCAGAACTCAGAGTTCTGAGAGTCGAGGAAGTCAGCGATCGCCTCTGCAAGCAAGTCATAATCAAAAAATTTTCTCTTGGCCAGGAAGGATTCAAGAGGAAGGGTAAGGTGGTGGTCAGAAGGGGCAATGTCTGGAGGGTATGGCGGGTAAGGCAGGGCATCCCAGCCGAGCTCGTGCAACTTGGCCAGGGTACTTTTCGTGAATTTTTCGCGAGTGGGAGTGGGCTTCGTCACGAAGGAGGGTGACCGCGGACCTTTCCCAGCGCTTTTCTCAAACAGCGACGGCGAGCTGCTGAAGCTGGCGGGTGTATGTGGTAGCGGTGACTGTCTCGCATTGTACCAGCACCTCGTAGAAAAGCATTCCTTACGCGTCTCAGAAGTAGCGCACTCCTTAGCGTGGTTTGTCTTCCATGTCAATTTTGCCGTTGCTGAAGCTCATGAACCAGCGGCGCACGGTCTCGAAGCTCACACATCCCCTGCCGACTGCAGCGTTGATGGAGTGGCAAGCTTCGTCGCTTTGGTGCCGCAAGACCCCTCATAGTAGATGACACCGCGTGTTGGGTGGGTATCGACTACGGGCACTGTAGCTCTCTCCACGGAATCTGGTGGGTCAATATGTATTTTGCTAGAAATCTTAGGGAACGTTCTACCATATTCCTGAACAGCCCAGACCTGTTCGAAGTGAACAAGAGTTACTATTTCTTTTGGAGAAATACTACAAGACTTTTGGGACAACCTAATATTATAGAAAGGCGTAAGCATACATAGCTTCTATGCATTCCTTGTTCCTTCCATACGAAAAATCGCTTACGAAATTGTTTTGCAGTGTATTCCACAGTTGTCATTTTTTTAACAGTCTCACAGTTTGTATTGGGTCATTCCACAGGTAGTGTCGTTTTTTTTCAAGCCAAAATTTTTGCCATAAAATCACAAGTTTTTGCTGCATTTCACGTATCATTCGAAAGGAAATTTTCTGCTCTACAAAATGACGTGTTCATTTTCTAAGTTTATTGGAATGCGGCCGACATTTAGGCAGGCCAAGAGATAGGTCCAGCCGACAAAAATGGGCCAAACCGGCAATCAATTGAAACACTATATTTCACTTTAGGAAAATCAACCAGTCATGTGTCGCGTACTTAGTCCTGACACTTTTTACAATGTCTGATATTTAGTTGATCAAGATGTCGTGTCGTTCTTTTCCAAAATCTTTTTTTCGAAAGCACCCACACTTATTCAAAATGTAATGTTCTCTTTCAAACCCCTTGCTTAGAGTTGTTTTATGAACCACTTCGAAGAACTTCCTCTGCTTTATCGAAAACATCTTTCTAGTTTGTTTTGGTTGCGATTCAGATTGAATTTTAATACCATGTGATAGTGGTCCAGCTGACATTTTTCACAATTTATTCTTTCCATGAGAAAAATGAGGAATCCGGTCAGTGGTATTTCCCTGTTCCTACCCACACCCTGTTCTTAACATTTAACCACTCTTTCAACTGATTGGTTGAGAAAATTTTCCTGCCTTGGTTCGAAGTTATCTAAAATCACCGAATTGTGGAAAAAACTAAATGTGGAAAAAGAGCGACACGACTTCTTGATATTGGAAATTGTAGAAGAGGTCAGGACTAAGTACGCGACACATGACTGGTTGATTTTGCTAAAGTGAAATATAGTGTTTCAATTGATTGCCAGTTTGGCCAATTTTTGTCGGCTGGACCTATCACTTGGCCTGCCTAAATGTCTGCCGCATTCCAAGAAACTGAGAAAATGAACACGTCATTTTGTAGAGCAAAGAATTTCCTTTCGAATGATACATGAAATGCAGCAAAAACTTGTGATTTTATGGCAAAAATTTTGGCTTGAAAAAAAAAAGAACGACACTACTTATGGAATGACCCAATACATAAGCGCTAGAATCAAAGATAAAAGGTAAAGCAGTGAGCAGTGCAATCGCTCTATGCATTGACTTACTTTTATGCAAAAGAAACATGATGCTTCAGTTCTTGACCTTTCAGACTAAGTTCACCAGCCCCGGAGGGATGCCCTGGATAGCCCGTGTGAAGAAGGCGGAGGTTTTAGAAAAAAATTTTTGGTTATCAGGAATTCCGCCAGAGATCGGAAAGTCCCTGGGCAACAGATGTAAAGCAAGAGCTCCTATGGTGACCATCATCATCCTAGGATGTGCGTTTTACCAGTTGGTTGGCGCACATTACAGTGCGCGTAACACCATGGGCGTCAGTGGGTCGATCGGAATTGATTTTTCTATAAGCTTCACTCACAGGTTATAACACGCTCCGCCCATTGTGGGCGGTTATCCGCATATTGAGTGTGTTCTAGATAGCTTGGACACAGGTCTTTTGATTGGATTTTTTATGGTCTCAACACTGCGTCATGACCTAATGACCCTATGAGTTTCTGTTCAAAATACCGCCCACTCGAGGTGCGCTTCCCCCACTATGCCCAGGCTTCCTTCATGGCACTTGAAAACATCGTGACCTTAATCCGTTTTTCTCCCGCGTTGGGATGATATTGGAACACAATCAACAATTTTCATTCCGAAAACGGAACACTCCAGTGCAGACCCCCACAACGTGAGCGGGGCTGAACTTGGTCCATGTGTGCTCTTTACTTCTTGCCCCATGCCCTATCCATCCCAAACTTTTCCCCATCTCCACGATTGTTTTCCATGTTATGCCTCATTTCCTGATCGGACGGACGAACAGGAAGACAGAGCGTTTCATATGTAGTAGGATTATCATAAAGTTGTTTTTCAAAAAGCAAGCCATTCCTGGCAAAAAATCTCAGAGTGTCATAAATCGGGCTTTCAAGAAATGAGCAATCTGATACGTACGCCAATAAGGGCACATTCCAGGATCATTAAAGCCTTACAGTTCTGGCAGTATTAGATAGTTTGACCCACAGCCACGTAGGCTGTACCTTTACCGAGCTGAATTTTTGAGGCGTGCACAGATAAAGTAGCCAGCGCGACACCACCAAGCAGGCCTGCCCACTCTGAACGTGACTGCTGGCAATGGCAGTGGCAACGACGGCAGCAGTGTGACAAATGAGGCCTGTGATTCATGCGATAAGATAAGGAAGAGATCCCAATGGTGAAGGAAATGTTGACATGGGGGAACAGGTGATATCTCAGAGATCCCATGATGCTATCCTAAGGTAACAGACTCAAAGACTCATTCACATGGTCTCGCACAACGCCAGATGCCAGAACGCCTTTTCTTGAGAATTTCCTCGGTTTTTTTTTTTGGATTTTTCTTCATCGCGTATTCCTCGGCGCCTGTCATTTCATAATTTTACATTTCAACCCACTCAGGGTATTACTGAAAGGTGCCTTCAAGGAGTGAGGCTCATCAGGGCACATAAGTCTCATCTCGGTGTGGCACACGAATTTTCGACCTAATGACATCCATCCCTAATAATGGGGTATTATGGTACTTCAAAATCCGTAAACGCCAGCAAAGTTCATTCATTCATGAAAATAGTTTTGACAGCAATCCTTGCTACATACAATGCCTTAACAAAATGACGAAATGTCATCTTGAGCAGGTCATACAAAGCAAACGTTATTAACTGACATTCAAATGTTTTATTCGGGCAATGTAATGTTTTTGTTAGAAATTCCGCTATAAAAGCCACCGAAAAGCTCCACGTCAGTCAACCAGGCATCATGTACTTCGTGGTCGTTGTTCTTTTCGTATTTGCCCTTGCTAGGTCATCAGAAGGTGAGATTGTTACAGGTCCTAATTTTCTGTTATTGCACATACTCTTCTCGTGAAAAAAGAAATAGAAAAGATTTGGAAAATGGGAAGGGTGGTCCACAGAAAATATTCGAAAGAGGGGAAGGGCGGTTCACCCATATCGCACTGTGGTCTGCACTCTATCACAGGGTGTCCACCGTCAACCCACAAATTCAAGAGTATGAATTTGCCTGGTCCCTATCGTAAGAGAATATCCCACACATGAGTTTCGGCAAAAGTATCAGTCCCCTCAGCAGGAACCATCTATGCAAAGAAGATTTGGCCGATCCGTCCACGCCCTGCCCCTTGGAGATACAGAGCTTTCAAATGGGTTCCAGCTTCTGAAGCACCCGAAAGAAAACAGGCATCTTTTCAATTAGGTTGTCCCAAAAGTCTTGTAGGATTTTTTCGACCACCGTTTTTTATTATTTTTTCTTCCAACAAACAACAATTAGGCAACAACGTATTCACCACTGTTATCGATAACACTCTGCCACCTCATAAGCAAATCGTTGATTCCTTCCTCCCGGTACCCCGGATTGTGGGAGTCGATGAAGTCAGCTATCACCTTTGCAAGCATTCATGATCAGTGAATTTTCTCTTGGCCAGGAAGGATTCAAGAGGATGGGAAAGGTGATAGTCGGAAGGGGCGATGCCTGGAGAGTATGGCCTGTAGGGCAGGACATCCCAGCCGAGCTCGTGTAGCTTGGCCTAGCGTCGTCATGGGAGGGTGATCGCGGACCTTGACCGCAGACCTTTTTTGGAGCTTTTCTCGAACAGCGACAGCAAGCTGCGGAGCTGGTGGTGCATACGGTAGCGGTGACTGTCTCGCCTTGTACCAGCACTTCATGGCAAAGCATTCCTTCGGCGTCGCAGAAGTAGCACAGTCCTGAACGTGGTTTGTCCTCCTTGTCAATCTCGCCGTTGCTGAAGCTGATGAACCAGCGGCGCATGGTCTGTAGCCCACACATCCCTTGCCCAATGCAGCGCTGATGGAGTGGCAAGCTTCCGTCGTTTTAGTGCCGCAAGACCGCTCATAGTAGGCGACACCGCGGTTTGGGTGGGTATCGCCAACGCGCATTGTAGCTCTCTCTACGGGGTCTGGTGGGTCAATAGATATTTTCCTAGAAAGCTTAGAGAACGTTCTACCATATTCCTGAACCGCCTAGACCTGCCTCGAAGTGAACAAGATTTATTGATTTTTCTGTAAAAATCCTACAAGACTTTTGGGACAACTTAATAGCACTTTAAGGAAATCACCGTGAGGGATTCCCGTGGATGGTGGATGAAGCATACAATGTGCGTGGCCGGGAATGGTGTAAGTTCACATATTTAGCACAATAGTACAATTAACATACAAAAATCGCGATATTTACAGACAAATACGATTGCAGAGAAGTGAGGTACCTCCTTGAATGCAGAAACAAGAACGGTGGCATTTATAACGGAATGAGTGTGAGACATGCTTTGGTTCCCTGATCTTTGAGCCACATTAATTTTTCAAGAGTTCTGGAGCAGTTTCCCGAAAACCATGTTTCCAGTGCTTCAAACCATACGATGTAAACCTTAAGCATTACCATCCTCTCGATGGCTGGCACAAAGAACTCAAATGTAAGACCTCGTCTCCAGACGATTATGTATGTCTATAAAAACAATTTCTAAGCTATAACAAAGCGTTATAAAACAGACTACTGGATTCATTCCAGGCGGTGTTAGCGGCGAATGCTGATGGAGATGTGGTGAGCGTTGGCAGAGGAGTGGCAAGCAAGGTAAGCTGAGGTTTTGAATAATCCGAAAACCCGTGGTTTCCTCCGTTTTCGGAAGAAAACTTCGAATTTGTTCATGGTTGCAGATCATTCGATGTAACAACAGAGGAAAATGGGTTGCCTCGCTCGACGGCTCACCTAAAACCGAGATTGAAATCAGCGATGCTTTCTGCTTTGTCATTCCAAGTAATGACATGAATGAAGGCGAACAGGCACCTCCAGGATACGGCGAGTTTACAGACTACGGACAGATGTGATCTTCCGAGATAAATTAAATTCATTCATGTCCTTCCTTGGCTTTTTCATCGGAAGTCATCTATCAACAACTTGTACTTTGCTTCAACACATGATTTCCGGGAGTAATTAGGTCGCAACATTCGTTCCAGTCTTTGATACTGATCGGTGGACGTAGTCACCACGAAAGCGAACACATTAAGCTTTGCGTAATCACAATTTATACGGCAATATCGATACGATATGTATCACTCTACTTTTATACATAGACACCACATACACTGTTCGCAAAAGTCGATCATGTAGGGCGGACCATCGTAAGAAAGGCGGAGCCTGTTGAAAACTATGCCGGCTTTGATTTTCAGTGACGCGCTACTCAGTGGAAATTACTCCACATAGAGTCTTTTAGACCCCCAGTTTTCAGTTGGATGACTCACTTAAGGAGATCACGATACCTGCCCGATACGCTATTCCTAAGGCAGCAATTATTCTATCCCAGTGGCATTCTGCTAGACGAGCACGATACCAATAAAACCGAGCCCAAGATCCCTTCGGACTCGGTTTATTGGTATTTTTGAAGGTTTGGGTGACACACTGAGCGTTGACCCGTCTTCGACCTCCTGATCATGCGAATGGTAGAGGTACGAGACTTTTGGGAATAGCGACTTCGAGCACATTACATCAGGAGGTTGAATGACTAAATAAATAACTAATAAATAACTGCATATGCTGTCAGGTATGAATAAAATATCAAGTTCTCTACTATTCGCAAAGTATGCACTTGATTTAAATTTTTCACATTAGGAAAAGAAATGCAAAGAGGAAGTCGCATCGCTGCGTAGCGCGTTTCTGGGCTCGGATTTCCTGCACGCGCACATTGAGAATGCCACATTCTAGTTTTCAGTCCAAAAATGGGATCGGAAATTTCGGGTCGGTTCTGTCCTTTGGATTCGTTTATATTCGGATATTCACATATATTAAACATTCAAGGGAATAAGAAAGGTCTGAAGGAAACTATCAAGTCAAGAGAAATATGAAATCAAGTATAAGTCTGAAATGAGCCTATGGCGTCGCTGGTTGCCATAGCCTCATCCATAGCGATGAGGCTCAGACAGTACCCATGAGGAACCAGCAATCGGAAGCCATCCCGAAGATCCTCCTTCTCTTCGCAAGCATGTACATTATTGTAAATCCAAACGATTCGTTCAGTAGTGCTTGGCTCTCTCTGCATGGGGCCATATATTTTCTGTATGTTTTCAAGGTGGATAGAACGACACAAAAAATTCCACGGCCTTTATGACACTAGCTTATGGTTGTTGAAGTAAATGTGAATGGGGTTCAAGTCAAAGAAGGTCAAAAACGTTGAACCATGTTTACTCTAGTTCCAACAACAGCCCCTTTGTGAAGCATCATCTAGAAAGGTTTCACAGCTGTGTTTGAGTCAGTCCTCATTCTATCCGCACAAATATTTATACAAACATATAAAATATCATTCACGAAATATAATTTGCTTTGTTCACGTATAATATAACCGAATGCTATCATGCAATTAAATGACCGCGATGGTTCAACAAATCCTCATAAAATGTCAAATGGTTTCGTTGTTCAATCGATTATCGAAATTATGCAAATACAGTCATGAATTTCACTCTCAAATACACCAAATACTACTGTTCTGAGCACACGGAAAGAATAAGAGCTAATTTTTCGTCGATCCTCCAAACTACTTACCTGTTGTTATTGACGGGAGTGGTGTCCCATTATCGATCGATTGCCTATGGACGCTCCGAAACGGGATAACACACACCAGTTACTAATTGCCCATAGTCGCTTATACTAATCACCAACGTATTCACTGCTGTACTCAAGCACTAGATTATCCTCATTTCTGAATGGCGTCTTTCACTGATGATGTTAATTTTTTGGAAATGTTCCCGAAAAATTTTCCTTATCCTCAAGATGAAGAGGTAGATCGTTACAACTCACGTCCACTATTTATTCCTTTAGGTGTACTACAAAACACACACGATTTTCCTCCAATTTCGTTCTTTTAGCCAATGAACCTGGAGCTATTCGTAGAGTTGATGGTTCGCTTCTATGAGATAGGCTGGATGCGTGGCACTGGTGGTGCGATGGGTTGTATAGCCGAAGATAAACTCTTCATATCACCGTCGGCTCTACAAAAGGAGCGTCTCAGAACGTATGTATCCACAGTACGCTAGCAATGTCTCGAGTTGTTACATTTCAATCTCAACCGTTAACCCTAAAGTAGATCAGAAAGAAAGTGGGGTGCTGCTCTTGTTTGGGAGAGCACCCCAGGGAGGCAATCAAAACAACAGCAGACTTGACTGTAAACAATCAGAGCATCCAACAGTTACTCACTGGTTTTTATTGGGCTCACGCATAATTACTGCAGCTTTTTTACGCCCTTTGTCGTCAAAAATGATGTTTGTGAGCTTTTCAAAAACAAATCTCTCTATTTGTGTTAGGTGATGGAAACCTTTTGAAAATCATGCTCATATTTTTTTTAAAGATTCTAATAGTATCTGTTGGTTAAATTTTGCTGAAAAACGACAAAATCATGCATTCTGCTAACAGAAAGAAGTTATTTCCATTCAGCTTCACTTATCGTCTCATTGTTTATCGAGCGTCCCGAAGGGGCGCTAGAAACGTTACCATTCATCCCTATCGCGACCCAAAATGGTTACCATTATGACCCCATGGACACGATGCTACTCGTTCCTTCCGTGCAGAGCTTTCGTGAACACTTCTGACCATCGGGGCGGAGGTACTCTGCAGTGCTCTGCATAATGATACAGCCACATACAAATTGTCCAAAAACTCTGTTTACAGAGTGATTCAAAAAAGTCTCCAAGTAAAAGATGTAGCCAGTGTGGACGCGCATTCGCGCATCAACATCAAATTGTAGTTGGAAAACACAGAAAATTTTTTCTTTATTTGTAGAAAATGTTGCATTTCCTATTCTGCAAAATGATACAGCCACTGAACAGATTGAAGTATCGAACAACAAGAAAACAACAAAAAGAAGAAAAATGCTAATTTTACAAGCAGCTGGACCTCCTCTTGAATATCCAAAAATTTTGACTGTCAAGAGCCGTATGGCTTTTTTTTCAGATTGTTTTTAGTTCACTTGGTCCCATGATTTGATTAGGGCCTGTTTAAACTCCCTAACTCCTTCAAAATGGCTTCTCTCCACGCAAATGCTTTTCAACATAAGACTCCAACGAATTCTCCTTCTGATAAAGGTCGTGTCCGCTCGTTGTACAGGTAGGAAGGTCCGTTCGGTGACGGACTCACGATAATGAAGTGCTCCGGTGACAGGAAATGGCCCATTAACTTTCACAAAAACAAGGTTTCGGTGTAAATTTCAGCACGCACGACGAGGGAAGGGTACGAAGCATGAAGGTCCGGTAATCGGATGGCTTATCCTTCCGAGGACGAAACTAAAATTCCGAAGATTTCTGGTCCCCGCTCCATGACAACTCCTCCTTTGAAGATCTTTTTAAAAACCGAAGTCTGTCCCTCATGCTATGGTGATGGTAGTCGCCCGGGCAGTCATATCTCAATTTTTTGTCATAAGGAAGGACATCATGGACAAAAAGGAGTAAAGGAAAGGTGTACAAGCTTTTGAACGTATCAAGCACCTCAATCCGATCTGCTCCCATCCATCTCTTGGCGAAACCGACCCTGCCTTCGCGATATTCTGAGGTTCTGAACATTGCCCTTCTCAGTCCTTGCCTAGAAATGGATTGACACTTCTTCAGGTTCCTATAAATAGCCTCTGTCTTAAGCTCCAGCGACGATCTTGATCCCGAGCATGACATAGGAAAACTTGGTTCATCTTTTGAAATGCTGCGCTTGTCTCGATCTAAAGGCGTAGCAGGACCTTCAGCAGTCCTTCTGGTTTCATGCCCTGCAGAATCTTAGTTGGAATCAACGAGGAGTGCGCAAAGCCCTCTCCATTTTCGAGCGATCTGACAATTTCACTACTACAGGCCTTATTTTGAGGTAAATTAATCATTCCTTAGATCAGATTGCAGTTTTCTTTTTGTCATTACCTGAAAATGATGGGCCAACAGCAACAATACAGCTTCAGGAAGTTGAGGTCAAAAGCGACGAGAAAATCCAAAGTGGCTGTAAGGTGACTGTATCATTTTGCAGAGCATTCTAGTTGCCCGTTTGACGTCCCGAGGGTTCCATACGGTAACCGCTTTGGTCTAACGGTCACTGCAATATCGCATGACAAGTCTGGCCCATCTAGACTTCGATTCTTTTTCAAAGAAGGCAGCTTTCCTAATCTTCGATCGTATACAAAGTTTGGAACTCCGTATTCCCCTCTGTACTTGCGGAATTTTCTTCTGCACTCCAAGAACAGCCCTTTCATTGGGCGTTGGATGATACTGACTGAAGCTCTTTCTGCTTACGCAGCTCCAGGTCTTTGAAGCACATGCAAGGGCAGGAGGCACAGCAGAATTGGGAAGATTTCCAGGATGTTCTTCCTCTTCTTCACCACTCCCTCGATGATTAACGCTACCTGAGCCGTTCGCTTCCTTCTGCTCAGCTCTAGCTAAGTCGTTCATCATGTAGATTACCCGAGGTACAACTTGAGGAACATCGTCTTCGTTAAACTCAGCTGTAAACTATTTCACACCACTGGCAATCGAAATCGGCTAGCAATCGCTACGCTTGCTGGATTGTCGGTGTTATGCGCAAGATGTCGTCAGCGAAGCGGAGGTGATGTAGTGCCACCATCGACCTTCTCTCCCATGCCTTTCCATTCCAGTCGACGAATGGTGTTCTCTGGAGTGGTGCTGTCTAAAATGGTGCTGACAATTTCAGTAGATGATATCGTTTTGTCGAACCGCTCTATTGATGTCGATAATGACTTCCTTAATGGCTAAATTCGTCGTGAACTCACTATAGACCAATCGAAGTATCATTGCAATTTGGGTAAGTATACCCTGCTTTCCCAGAGCTCCGATATCCGCTTCTATCTCAGTTGAGTTGGTGACGCTTCTTCAAGCTTCGGATATACATCGCGCTCCTTCTCGTCGTAGCGCAATGTTGGTGCGTGGGCGATGAAGATGGCCAAAGCTGGGATTAACCCGTATATTTCAATAGCAAACGTTCGATTCGGCTTATCAGATTTTTCGCAAATCGAAGTTCATGGCCAAGTACTTGCTGACGAGAACGTCTGACGAGAACGAGTCGTACCTCGTCTTCTTGAGTTGCGTTATCAGGTCTTGGTACTCGCTTCTGATGCGAAGATTTGTGTATTGAAGGTTTACAGATCGCCTTCTTACAATAGTCCTTCTTGATAGGCAGACTGTTCTAGCCTTCATCGAACTCTAGCAGCCTCTCTCGAGCAGTCCAACCCAACGCTGCCGTACTGAGGGCTCTTTCGGCTTCAAGAAGATGAGACCCATTCTTATTGCTGTTTCCGCCAAATCGAAGACTCACGAGTGGCTTGTCAGGCTCTGTAGTGGGGGATGAGTATACGGCGGATAGGTAGCCAATCTAGTCCGAAGTAGACCGAAGGCTTATTTATTGGAGGTGACTTTGGACCGCCTCCCCATGCACTTCCTAGTCGTTAGATGGAAGGGTTTTTGCTGGTCTGAATGCAGGATACCCCATGCACTATGCAGAACGCGCTTCACACGTATGAAGAAAACACTCGCATGTGAACAGAAGAGATGAATTAGCCAAGAAGAGCAGTAACAGGAGTCCATATCCGAATCACCTCACGCCCAGGGCAGGCATATGGTGACTTTTAGTCCGCGGCCTACTCGCTATCTACCACGTGGTGTTGCGCCACGTGGTCTTTCCGAACGGCTCCACACCCTCCAGCAAGGGAGTCCCTAGGCGAAGGAGATCTGTGAATTCTCACTACTTCATAATCTCAAAGGGCTCCATAGTTTTGGCCATCATGTGGTCCTATAAAATTTGCAAGAGACTGCCAATGCGTTGACTGGGATTGAAGCATGGCGCACAATTTGTTCCATCATTTTTTGATTTGAAACGTGTTACCTGCGTTTTGCTTTTGTATGCTGTTTTTTATGGCAGTCAAGCAAATAAGCAAATGTGAGCAATGGATAAGAACCATGGCTTAAGTCACGGGAGCATCGTGGTGGGGAAGCAGTTTCAAGATGAAAAAATTCTTTCTTCCATTAAGATTAGACGGCATACTTTTTCCCTTGCCTTTTGAGTGCTTCCCCCAAAAGAAACTACCGCCGAAGGAAGGTTTTGGGTCAAAATTGGGAAAACAAAGTCTTAGAAAGCGCTTCGAGAAGCTGCGCATTTAGTGAAATGCATCATTTTCGAAACTTGTTAGTGAGATTTTGACCTTCTGCTGCAGTTTCTACTTCCTCACGTAAAACCAAAAAATACAAAAAATCAAAGGCACATTCCGCGCCGCTGATGGGTGCAGTAACAATTGACCCCTCCATTGGTTGTCGGCGGTTGGGAGGCGGTCTCTCCACGCCCCACTGCAGGCAATAGGGCGAGGAGAGACCGCCTTCCAACCGCCGACAACCAATGGAGAGTCAATTGGTTACTCCATCCATCAGCGAGCGCTGAACGTACCTTTAAAGAAGAGGTGCATCATCACGCGTGTAGCCGGCGACTTAGAGCTCTCAATTCGCAATGGTTTTTGTAAGCGCGTGGTGACGCAATTCACAAAATGCGGAGATCCGTTTCAAGTGTTTTGTTGCACATCTGGGATTACTTAGTTGATACTTGCACGTTTGTGCCAACCGTGAAGCTCACTGCAAATTTGTTCTCGTATTATTATTACACAGTTCTATCTCTCATTATCTTCAGAAAGGACATTTTCGTCTATGACCTCCAAAGTAAAAAGGAAGTTCAGCGAACACCAAGTGTAAAAGTTGGAGTCTCATCATGTTCGGTTTTATTTTCACTGATTATGAGACAGACCGGTGAGTGGGTCTCAATCATGTCCTCTGAGTGGTTTATGGTTGCAGTGAGCGCGAGTGTGGGATCAGTGCTTGTGATTGGTGATTGCGAGTATTCGACCACTCGTAGGTGTCATCTCCAAACAATCTCCATTCTCTCACAGCATCTCCATTGCTCACCTACGAACTCGGTTTCACTTCAGCGAACTGATTAGCGCAGGCGTCATACGAGAAAAATATGCTGAAGAATTTCATTTCTAGGATCCAAGTGCGTTATACATAGCCATGGAAAGGCTGTTAATCTTATAACTCAACTTGTTAAATCGAATTTGTTTGAAATCTCACACCAGGAGTATATCAAAGGTAGGAATTGCTGGCGGCATTTCCCTGTATTTTGGTGGTGAAATGAAATATAGCATACTTCCAGGTGTTTACGACCCGTTCACTGGAAAGAATTTCAACTACGAAGACACCTTGGCAATCCCTATTATAGAAAATCAGCCTCACGAAGCACAACTACTGGTGAATTGGAATAACTATCAAATGTAACCGAAAACACGAAAAGGGTGATTCGCGAAGTTCCGACTTCAGCAAATCACCCTTTTTGTATTTTCGGTGACAGCCCTCCCTGGTCTGCCCAGGCAACTACCAGGTTGGACTAAACAGGACCGCTTCACACTTATTGCTTTAAAGATCGTTGAAGGAATTCAGAAGATCCGCCACTTGACTGATAATATGGCACCTACCTGTAACTGTTCAGTAAGCTAATCAGCTCATTTGCTCACTGCTTGTCTCGGCTATTGGATCATCTGTGCGAGCATAGCAAGGTTGTAGATAGGATTGGCCGGGTGCATGCAATTATGACGGGAAATCGCTTCGTGGCGTCGCACTCGCGGCGTCATCAACACGACTTGCCGAATCGATTGCCCTTGGGAGCCCGGCAGAGCGTGGCTGCGTCACCTCTGCACTTCCACCCATGCCACCCTGCCTCCTCCACCCATGCCACACTGCCTCGCTTGAACGCTGCTATGCCCTGCCAGTGGTACTCGCACCCGCCACGCGAATTTCCGTTATATGTGCACACACTCCACGCAACAGGACTTCCAATTGATGGTGCATCGCTAGCACCATCCATTGAAAAATGATTTTTTTTTTATCACTATGGACACATTGTCAACCCTATGACATTCGCTACCGTTGCCCTCACAGTAAGTTCGTGAAGAGGACTGTAAGTTGTTCAGCCGTGATGTGGCAGTGGACTCCCGTTGGTGCATGCTGGTCATACTACGACATGTTTTGAAGTCGGGAAGATCTGAAAATATATAGATTGTTCATATGTGCTTAGCACACAATAGCTCATCCAACGACTCGACGTGCCCTATTGCTCCTGCCTTTTACCTTCATGGCTGTTCAACATAGTCCAGGCAATGAAGGGTGGGGACTGTATATGTTAATAAGTACACAGGAGGCAGGGGCTCTGCGTAAACGATCCGGAAATGCCAATAGCCAAAGTTCAGCGCATCGAAAAATTTGTCACTTTCGACTCTGATAGAACACGGTGAGAGCTGTGCAACGGTAGCTGCTACTTTCTCATACTACTACCTTTGCGGAATTCTATTGTGGACAGTTTGCTCATGTTGCCGCATAGCTGAAGGGAAACCGAAGCAAATTTCATTCGTGCTTCTTGCATTCTTGCTCTAATTTTCGGCCTCTGTTGCGAATGAAAACGGCGAAAATCAGAGGCTCTCCCAAGCAATTCTCCCTTATCCCATATAGCCTTCACCTCCACGCTAATGAACCACGACTAAGTATGTTCTCTTGCTGTAGCTCGCTTTCTACAAAAAAAAATGACAAGTTGACCAAGGTGATCTCAAAACCCACATGTAATTTTTCTTCGACCGAAAGCCGGTGGAGTTCCACAGGTGAGGAATCGAACGGACTTCGATGCGTCGAAAGTTGCAAATAGTAGTTGTGATGCATGTTAAGTTCGATGAATGTAACGGTGAAATACGTAAAAACGGGATGCTACGATACGAAGGTGGTTCGGAAGTATGGACCAACCCAAAATACGACGTGCTTCCGATGGGTGAAGCTACTAATTAGTAGTAGAGAATGTTTCGCTCTGTTTTCACGACGTCAATTCCGAAAGATCATAGCTCACCTCAAATCTCATCTTTTCTTTCGTTGCATTTTTAGTAATTTTTGATGGAAGGCTGACGATTAACACTGGCTAAAATAGTAAATATTCGACTTCAGATCATCATGCTTTCTGAACAGACTGCTAATAAAGGACTGTCTACGTCTCCAGAAAAAAGGGGTTTAGTTAGCGCACGATCTGCTGGGTGACGGACGAGTAGCGGCTCCAATCCTTCAAATTCTGCAAGAAAGTTCGTGAAAAATGTGGTCGCGCATGGCTGCCCCAAGTGGTAGCGCAGCACCCATTTTTGAAGTTCGGTGAATCAGACAATGCATTTGGGTGGGCTTTGCAAACACGGACACTCATCTCCTCCTGCTGTTTTAATTGAAGTGCGTTGATCAATTGAAAATTCGTGCATGTTATTCTCAGTACTGCATTTTAAGCCAGGAAGAAACTGTTCCATCTGCTGCTTTACTTCCACCCCTTCTCGTGCTCACATGTGAAGCTGCTTCCGCTGCTGTTCGACCGAAAAACTCGTGAAAACATCAAAAAGTGTCCCTTTAGATCTTCTCTAGCAGTTCAAAGGCCTTATGCAATTCTGAGAAAACAATTCAACTCCCTTTTTTTCAGCCACAATTCTCCTTACAACCCTATTGTATTACCTTTATCATGAGCAGTGCCAGCAAAGGATGGGGTTGCGTCCACCTTTTACTAGATTCTGATTGTGGTTAATAGAATGTAACCTTTGTTGCCGAAATTATTCGTTCATTACATTGAATAAAATTTCAGCCCGCGTTGGACGAGTGCCTGAAGAATCATCAACGCTCCTGCGCAGTTTTAGTTCGCAATCATGGATTGTTCGTATGGGGCTCAACCTGGGAGAAAACGAAAATTATGTAAGATTTTGGTCTGTGACAGTACTTTTTTCGTCATCTCAGCAAACTTACAGCTACACGCCTTTAGGCCCGTACAACCCTAGGAAGCCAACTAGTACGTCTCAATAGTCTACAGAAAGGCGTCACGCAGATGCGGCGCGTTCGCTCTGGATTACGCCGAATTTCTAGATCCCGTAGCTGAGTGGTATCAGATTACGGTGTTGATCTGACATTAGACTGCCGGGAGCAAAGCGGTTGTAAGTAGCAGAAATATTAAGGGAACATTCATTTTCCGTACTGGAGCGTAACTTCCCGATATCGAGCTTTGCCTTTTCCCCGCACACGTGCAAACTCACTTGGAGCCATTTTGGTCTACAGCTTTTGGAGGGGTAAGGAATTGAATCAGGGGAGAACGCGCGTGGGTGCGGTGGAGACTGCTCCCTCGAGTGCCTTATTGCGCAACCCTTTCGAGAAGTCCAAGTCGTTTTTAGTGGCTGCGATTATTATTTGATAGCGGGTTTATTGAATGATGATCTAAGCAACCATTCAAAATCCTTTTGCCAATCACGCTCTCCAAAATATACATATCGTAGTTAAGGGAATCGTCCACGGGAAAATGAGGTCTTTTGTTACCCAAATATTTATGTTGTATTAGGTTGATTCATAATAAATCGGACAAATGGTAGTGATGATTTCTAGAGATCATAACTCAGTAACGAATTAACGAAAATGGACGCGCGAGGTGCCGTTGGAATGAGTATGAAAAGCTCTTCAAACTACCGCAAAATAATCACTCCAAAGTAAATTCATTCCGCCACAATGCCGCACGATTTCAAGCGGTCCAGAGACCACATCCGCAACGTCATACTATTTATATCGCTATCTGGCCAGGAACCCGCGGATATCGGCAGACGTCTGATAGAAGTTCACAAGGAGCATGCCCCCGGCAGAAGTACACTGTAGTTGTAGCATTCGAAGTTTGCGTCAGGCGACTATTCCATCGAAGACGAAAACCGCGGTTGGTGGAGCGTACACGGCGTAGAGTACTGGGAGCTGCTCGATGAAGGTACCACAGTATCTGCCGACGTCTACGTTCGTCAATTACGAGAATTGAAGGCCAATGTCAAAAGTTCGCTACGGCGGCGGTCACATGTCTACTTCCAGCACGACAACGTGTCTACTTCCACAGACCGCACTTCGCAAGATCGACCAAGGCCGAGCTGCTGTCGTACAGTTGGACCGTACTTCTATACCCACCGTACTCCCCAGACCTGGCCCCTTCAGATTTCCACCTTTTCTCCCACAGCCAACGCCACCTGGACGGCCAAGACTTCAAAACTCGCGACGAGGTCAAGGCGGCACTCGGCAACTTCTTCGAGCTCCAGCTTCCGGCCTTCTGGAGCAAGGGCATCCATGATCTGCCTATACCGTGGCAGAAGGTCATCGATAAAGATGGAGTATATTTCAAGTGAATCCCTGTTGTCGTAAAAAAGTTGTACGACAATGATTAAAATTGGTCAATTTGTCCGATTGATTATGAATGAACCTAATATTTGCCTAATGGGCCGCATGCAAAGTTTTGCGCGAAAAAGTGAATATTTGGCTAAGATACAGCTCCACAAATGCTCTGTTGGGTGGACGGGGCCTCCGAGTAAGACCCCCGTCCCGTCGTCCGCCGCGGTTAGGAACGAAAGCGGAACAGTTTACGCTACTTCTGTTCCTACAATGTGTCTCCGACCGCGGTGGATGACGGGGTGGACACTTGCTCGAAGACCCCGCTACCCGGCGACGTTTTGGTGCTGTATTTCAGTCGGATTCACATTTTTCGTGTGAAGCTTGCGGCCCACATTGGACAAAGACAACATAATATGTATATGGGTGACAAGAAACTCATTTATTCCGTGCGCGATTTCTTCGAGGTTCTATGACAGAGTTGAGTATCGAAATATTGTATTTTGGTCTTAAGATCACCTTGGTTAACTTGTCATTCCTTCGCAAGCTTTAGCTAGAGAACAGACTAAGCGGTGGTCCATCAGCGTGAG
The DNA here is from genome assembly GCA_963978905.1 of Trichostrongylus colubriformis. Lineage (NCBI taxonomy): Eukaryota > Metazoa > Nematoda > Chromadorea > Rhabditida > Trichostrongylidae > Trichostrongylus > Trichostrongylus colubriformis. The sequence continues at coordinate 22,158,771 of OZ022261.1, read as the reverse complement.
ATGAAGGCTATATGAGGGACAAAGATGCCTTGGCAAATGCGCTGCACTGCGAGTGAAGATGGCAAAAAACGGGGACCTTTGTCCTTGTTTTTTGCCAATTCCATTCGCGACAGAGGCCTAGCTAGCGCCCACAGATTGAAATTTGCTTCGGTTTCCCTTCAGCTGTTCTATTCCAGGGCCGAATGTATCGATTATCTTGTTGATCTAGCAAACGATATGATACGACAGGGAATACCGTTGGTGAAAGAGGATGTAATTACAAAGTCGGATAATCCTGATGAAGACTACCATCACATCTTCTACTCAAAATAGTTTTATAACACTGTTTAATTTATTGCCCTTCAGGTGTACTTCAGGTCAGCTCGAAACTGCATTTTTTTAATGAATAGCATTTGATGCTTTGCATAGCTCTTATTATCAAATGATTCGATATCTTCAGCTTATCCTCTGTTTCAGGAACTTTCTGTGTTCACGTACATAATTTCATGAGGTTTCAATCGTTAGGGCAGGATTTTATGACGGTGTGCGAGCTAGGAGCGTCATGTAGCTAGGTCCTGAAGAAATCACCCTGTCCTACTCCTTATTTAGACATACACAGAATCATTCTTACAAGGAAGGCCCTTCAGGTCATGGTGACTTTTTCAAAGCGGTTTTTTTGCATTTTAAAGGGTCACATACATGAAGCGAAAAACCGGTCTCAAATTCGGCTGAATGGTTTTGGGAGGCCCAGAAAATGAGTGTCAAAAGTTGCTTAGACAGAAGCAATTTTGGCCAGTTAGCTGCAATGCTTTCCAGCCGCGGCGTTCAGTATATGCATATTAAAAGGCTGTCTTCGAACCTGCTTCAAAACCATTGCGAGCTGGTTCAAAAATGTAGAATCACCTATGGTAACTGCTAAACGAAGCAAGGAAAACTCATGCGTGCTTGTAGTGGTTGGATGACCGCATGGATAGGGTGGTGGGCTGGCATTGGCAGTGTAGGGGATGTTTGTGGTTCAAGTCCCCTTGACGTTTTCGCTTTTGCATTTACTTAATCTTCTTTGTCCAGCGCTATACTATTTGCGCACATGCAAAATGACTGCAACTTCCGTCGCTGGTGCACGAAAGAGACCTCATGTAATCTTTCAGTGGTTGAAGTGTTTGGATCTTTCGGCGTCCCTAGCACGCGTGCTAGGCATTTTCGTGCGAATGTAGTGTGATATTCGTGCTGGAGACTCAGTTAGCCCTAGGTACAAAGTATTATCACAATTGAGATTTGACCCAAACTCGAGACAGTGGGATGGCCACATAGTCACTGCGCCACTTGTACAAACGAACAACTAGCAGCCTCGATCAAATTCAGTGGAGCATGTGCAGAATCAACGCATTCCAAGAACTGCACCTAGCAACACAATGCGATGGCGAAAGATAGCAGATACTATTTCCTTATATCGGCTACCGACCTCCTTTCGTTGAGTGTTCTTTACTATGGTAATAGTAGTACTAGTGGTCGCCCAATTTTTCGTTGGGTCAAAATCCCGATTAGTCTGAAAACTTGTCACCTAGGGTAGTTCGACACCCCGAGCATGAATTTCATATGTACTTTGCGGGAAAACGCCTGGTTCCCCTTTTCTGAGCGTTGGCAGGTGTAGACCAGTCATTCGCTTAGTACGCAAAAATACTGGAGCTAACGGTTCCTTGGTAGAATAAAAACTGATTTTGCACATATTTTGCTCGTATGGTCTCACATGAGCACAAATGGATGAAAACTAGAAAAATGCAAAAGCTTGCCCTCAGTGGGGATCTAACCATCAACTATTTTCTGGGCTCCCCAAAACCATTTAACCAAATTGGGGATCGGTTTTTTGCTTCATGTACGTGACCCTATTAAATGCTAAAAACCGTTTTGAAAAACCCCAGCTACATTCCGCGTTCCTAACTCGTATAATCGCTCTGCACACCGCATACCGTGGTACAAAATCATGACCTAGATGCACACCCGATTCCGTGTATTCATCTCATTTTGAAAAAAGTTATAAAGAGATTGTTATGTAAACTTCACTGTACTACATGAGCAGGCTGCAATTGATACGCATTTTAGCCGGTTGTTGTAAGCTTGGTATGCTTCGGATTTTTCCAACGTCGGCAGAAAAAAAGCTTCGGTGATAGAGCAGTATATCTCTTTCAGTCGTAAGTGTAACAAAAATGCAGAAAAAATGAGAACTTCAACGAAAACCTCACTACGTTCATCAATCCCCGTGATCCACGTTTTTATCGCTCGCAGTGTAAATGAAGAATAAAGTCAGAAGGAATGTGATGCTTCAACGAAAGTGAGGCATACCGTGTTTAATTTAGCTTCGCCAGAATTTTGATTTGTTTCTGAAGAACATTTTATGTTTCAGGCTTTCTATATATATTTCTGCCTGAAATACGTATGTCGTTACGACGTGTTTACTGTTTACTGTTTACTGACGGCTCAACGCTTTTTGATTTCTAAAGTATCCCAACCGCGCGCTTCTTCCCCTCCACCGTATCCGTCGTAGTTTCGATATCGCTCTCGGACAACCCAGCAATGAAAAAGCTGAATGCATAAGCTCCCGCTCCAGTTTTGCCGGTAGGCAAATGAGTCTTGCTTGACTCGATGTTCCATACATGAAAAAAAACTAGAAACTGCTGAGGTGCTGCACGTTGCCCCTGTTGTAGCTCTCCTTGTGGTACAAAGGGTAAGAGTTAATTGTAATCGAGAGACACTTTTTGTTCGTTCCGAAACATTGCCTTACAAAAAACCCTTATTGTGCGGTAAATTAGAGCATCGAAGTCATTCCTGTTATGCTCCCCAATTTTACGCTTGCCAAGCCGTGTTTTGTAGCGCTAGCGACGTCGGGGGAAAATTGTAAGCGTAAAGGTAACTTTCTTCAGAGTGACATTGTCGATGCTGGCCAGCATAAGACGTTCTATATTGCACTGGTACCGCATAGCCATTTCCTGTTGCAATTGCGCAAAGCTCAACATTTCTACCCCTGCAGTTTCTCAACACCAGTGCACGTGCTGGTGTGTTGTAAGCGCGCTCTTAAACCGCACGCTTCACAGCAGCACGTTAGATGGCGTTGTATGAATCATGCAGTTTTTGCAGCTAGGCTCGCTGTCCCACTTCACCCTGGCAATGCGACCAGGCAAGGTGATCTGAGCGATCCGTATTGTAGTACTTACTGTGTAAGCTCAATATATACTGCGACTGCTCATTCAATAATCGGAAGAACACGTCCATTTCTGCCTGCACTGGTGTTTGAGGAGTCGGTATATCTCCAGTACATCACAGGTGATCAACCACGCACTGTTTTTTTTTGCCAGTGGCTGGCTATGTCGGTGATCTCAAAGCAAACAACTCTGGCCATTTGAAAATGTTACAACGTGAAAATCCCTTAGCTAGAGCCCTTATTCGCCCTTTATTCAAGAACTTACATATTTATCTTTCACAAAGGGGAGTGGAATTGATCTGTCAACAGATGTGTCTTTCAGACGCCATTAGGGGTAATCAAGGAAATCAAAAATGGGAAGATATCTTCTCTGTAAATGGAGTTCGAGCTCTGAAGAAATGATATGCGGTGGAAGTCAAGTTGGCAAAGCGAGCCTCGAGGTCCCTATTGGAGCTCGTGGGTGTGTTCCCTTATGTCAGGATTTCGCACCGCGGCATGTCGCAAGCGAAGGAATGCGGGCGAGCTAAAGGCGTCCTGCTGTTTGGTCTCAGAGTGATCACAAGTCAACTGCGTGTCGCTTCCCCAGCATTACCGTGTAATCGTTCTAAAACTCAACTACCACGACGCGCATAGCTCGCACACCTGCGTCGCACGCCGCTCGTCGTCGTGCGAAATCCTGACATAAGGGTATACACCCGCGACCTGTTGACTGGCTGACGTAGCTGCCCTGGCTGCCTGCGTCAGCAAGCTAATAATGTAAAGGGCTAGAAACACGTCCTCTAGGGTGAGACTTCGTTTTACTCTGTTGCTGCACTATGGTGCCTCGACTTCCACATTCACTACATAATCGTCCAAAAGCTCTAAAGGTGTCTTTAGAGGTGGACCGTAAATTGTCGTAGTTTTTACATCCACTCTTATTCTACTTGTGCCTTACTTGCTGTGCAGAGATTGCAGAGTATAACAGGATACCTGATCATAGTCCTGCAAATCTATAATCCGTATAATAAGCAAATAACTAAGCAAGTTTTATAAACGGTTCGATAAAAAATGGAAGGAAAAGTGCAACCGATGAGAAATGTTGAACATCGGTGTGGACGAACAAAAAAAGAAATAATGCTAAATTTTCACGTGAGAAAGATCAAGCTCCAGCTCGTTAAAATATGTATTGTTTAATAGGTTTTTTTTTGCCCAAGGAAACAATGAGTATTATAGCAACACATTCATAGAACGAGCGAGATTGGTGGACACGAGTTCGCTATACTTCAGCCTAGAACTAATTCTTACTGTATAAAAACAAGCTCTAATTTACCGATTATTTTGATTCTAATTTTTTTGCCTCATTTGACACAGTTCCTTTACACCCATGCGCAAACAAGGCACTCTCGGTGAAGCAGTCGTAAGCCATAGTGAAAGTGCACCCGGAAAAACCTCAGAGTAATCATTCTGTCAAACCGCATATGTTTGACTTGTTGTGGGCGTAATACACGCCGACACAGCCTCGGAACCACCAATACTGCCCCGTGACCGATCATTTCCCAGCGAAACGCTTATGTTTCTGGATGATATGTCACTTCATTTATTTTGACTATAAGAAAATTTTGGCGAATTCTTTCGGAGCTTTTTTGGGGGCGTCCAGAAACGGATATGTTTGGTGATAGCGAGAATTCTTCTCTATTCTCTTTTATGCAGGGAACATCAATTGCGTTTTATTTTCAATCATGTACTTCCCATTTGCTTGAGGAAGGAAGGGCCATTTCGCGTTTCTTCACACGGCAAAAGCAGTAGTCACAGTTATATCGTTCATAATTGAGAGGAATGAATGCTGAGATCCGCGATTGCGAGCTGCCACGAGACGTGAAGCAGCGTTCGTGACAGTTTGTCGTAGCCCCTCGCCGTCTGCATCTACCTCTCAGCGGCTAATGATGCAGAGGGCTGGGAGGAGGGGAAGGCGGAAGGAACACGTAAAAAGAAGGGTTTGCGGATTACTATTTCTCGGGTTAATGACCGTTTCATCCAATTCTTTCACCACTGTGTCACTACCCAGCACCTCTACTTTCATATTCCACAACTGGGCAAAATCACCAATACGATGCCTTCAAGGGCATTGCGTAATAAGTTTACGTGAAAGCCGGCTATGAATCCGGAGAAGATGGAAGACCTTAATGCACACGCCCATCATAGATACAGAACATTTTGGGGCTGAGACTATCAAAGTAATTAAACCCTAGATCACTTCTAAAACACATCGAGCAATGAACTCGTAGTATGGTCCTCGTAACTAACCACAACATTAAACCTTATTCTGTGGTTTTGAAAATGTGCCATCTTTTTTACGCCTATAATCATGGAGTTATAACGGGGTTTGCGGAAAGGTTAAATGTCACTTATACCCTTCACAGAGCAGGGAGATCTGCTTAACGATATGCATCCATCCCACACGTCTTCCGGGGCTCGCTCCATTCCACATCCCCTCCTTCAACTTATCTCCTCCTCAGTGTAAACAGGCGCTGCTCGCTTTAACCTCAACAATTCGCCCTCCATCCCACGGGTCGACTCGGTATCGAGAAATCCCTTCGTCGACTGCTGTCGGTACGCAATCGATTATGATTGCTCGTTTATGTTTATTTTTGCGCTACCGTCCGTTCACGAATGAGGGTTTAATTTTTTCATATAGGAACTTTTATTGTCATGTTAGATAATGTCACATGATAATGTCACATGTCACATGATCGAACTAACTATTACTCATTTTGTCCGACTTCTCCCTTCCGAGCGTCTCCCACGATTTTTTTCCATTTTGCCACAAAAACTGCGTTATTTTTCCTTTTACTTAATTTAGCTTCAATATTGCAGCTATAATGGTAATACCCCCAATATATTAAATTTGGAAACTTCCAACAAGTTTGCATATGAGCGCGTGGAAAGCTATAAATTAGACCATAATATAGGAAAATGGAATAAAAATGGTAAAGTCCTCAAAATGAGACAACGTATCGCACCGGTTATGGCCTTCTTCTAGAAAGTTGCTGGGTAATTTCAAATTATGTAAAATAATGACTTTTGATCGCTAATATTTTCATGTACTCCAAAACATGTGACTGGTTCCTCTGACAACTATTATTTCCGGATTTACATGTAATAGTTACTTATGTATGTTGTGTGACAGGTTTTCCTCCTCACAGGAGCTCTTGAAATTCTTCACTTAGTTTGATTTGCTCTCAAACCTTGTGGTACTTCACTTTATTTTCCGGGTGTAGGACCAGTTTGATCATATATTGATTTTAAAGAGTCAAATGCCTCATGGTCTACAACATTAGAGTTTACCAGAGCACGAATAAAGTTCATTCTGAGTTCTGCACTTTGTGTTTGAGTTACGATGAGCGTTGCCGATATTGTATAAAGCAGTGGGTTTTTTTAAGCCTTGATGAGCGGACAAGAGATTACGTGGTCGATTGTGACTCGCATGAATCGATCGATACTTTTCCCTGTAGTATTGCTCTTCATAATTGATATAAAAGCAGTGATTGCTCATTGTTGATATTTCATTAGAAGCGTAGTAGGGATTTTGACCATTCGCAGATGGGCAGTTGTCCAACAGGAGCGAATGTAATTGGGGGGAGGGGGGGGGGAGTGGTCACACTCATTTTCGCTCTCTCGTCCCTCACTTGATATGACCCTACGATAATCAATTTAAAAATCTTGCCTTAGATTTAATTGAAGGAAAAGTGGTAGGGATCTCCCTTGAGGTTTAGGCAATAACCAAAACCCTAGGCAAAAACAACGTCGATGGCTGAGCACAGTGGTGCCACCATCCTCCCCCGCAACTACTCAGCACCGGCCAGTGTAAATGTTCGTGGTCTTATTCTCCCAAAAGTGAAAGCATATTAATCAATTAAAGTGTGTAGTCTAGGGGTCAATATCAGTAGAGGGGAACATCGTGTTTGTAGCGCTGCAGTGTTCCGCATTGCACCAAATGCACCTAATTTTGTAATGAGCTATTTGATTCTATTTCAAGCACTGGAAACGGTCACATAGAGTAATGTATTAGGTTGCTCGGAAAGAAATGCGCGTTTGAGTTCAAAAAATTTTCTATTATAAAAACGAAAGTAAACAAGATTAATTCAAAAGATAATCTCCATTACTATCAATGGCTTGTTGCCAACCTTTATGCAAGAATGGATTCCTCTTTCGAATTACTCGGCCGGCTGCGACTCAAAGTAGTTGGACACCCAGAGTTGGAGTTTTTCGCGGTTTGTGGATTTCTCTGGACCACGGAGTGCTGCATCGACCGGAACAGATGGTAATAGGATGGTGCTAGGTCTGAGCTGTACGGCGGATGAGGCAGGACTTCCCAGCCCAATTCCTCATTTTTTTCCCAAAGTGATTTTCGCGACATGTGGACGAGCGTTGTCGTGGAGGAATTTTGTCGACGTCGATTTCACTCCTTGACGACGCAGTGCTTGGTCCACACGGTTCATGTGATCTTTGTAGATGTCCGCCGTAACTGTTTGACCCGAATCCAGAACTTCAAAGTACACTTGACCTTTGCTGCTCCACCAAAAACAGAGCATCAACTTCTCACCGCGCATATCCGGTTTCGAAGCAGATTTTGGAGTGTTACCAATGTCTAACCACTGTCATTTTTGCGTTGCGTTGTCGAAGCAGATCCATTTCATTTGATGTAACAATGGAGTCGAAGAAACCACTGTCCTTGGAGCAACGAAGAAGATTCCCGGCCATCGCCACTCGTGTTGCCTTGTTTGCGTCGCTCAGCTGGTGCGGTACCCTTTTTCAAAAAATATTATAAATATTATAGGCATTCAAAAAATGTACAAATAATACCAAAAGATGGACAACGAAAATCTCTTTCGAATAGAGAAAACTGTTTCGAAAAATCTCCTACTGTAGGAGAGAAATAAATGGACAAATTTAACAAACTCAGCGCGCATTTCTTTCCGAACAACCTAATATATGTGCTTTGAATGGATACTTTGAACGAAGTTTTTCTCTCTTTTTCCTATTAGACGCTATTGCAAGCCAAAGACATGTATGTAATATTTTGGATGAAGACACCGATAGCTATGATCATAGCCGCAGGAGCAGCATAAGGCATGCACCATGCAAAACTCTATTCGAAGTTCACGGGATACAGTTGGACACAACAGCGGGAAAAGGTCGCTTGGGACAGCACTTACTAAGAGTTTGTGTCGAAAGGCGTTGGTAAAGGTTGCTCAGGGATTGCTTGGAATCACGCTTATGCAAAAAGGAGCAGGAATTAGAAGTAATTTATATTGTAATCGTTCGTGGACTTTAATATTCTTCATCTGACCACGAAATTCATATGAGGTCAGTGAAACGAAACAGTGTCAAGAAAGCGTGAAATGTGTTGTTCATTTTTCTTTCATGAATATTTAGCATTTCTCATTAATTTCGCGACTTCCTCTATGCATTTGCGAATCGTTCCAAAGTTTCATATTTCGAGTTGAGGTTTTAGAAAGTTGCAAGCAAAAACAATTAGGGAGGTCAAGCCATAGGCGAATTCGGGGAGATGGGAAGTAACCAGGGAAGGTGCGAGGTAGGAGGTGTGAAAGGTAAATCCTTACTGAAACTCCTCTTCCCGTCGCGAGCTGCACGCGGTCACACAAATCTTCTTTCTTAATGGCACATACCCGCTAGCCAGCCGTGGACGTTTCACCGCCCCCAATAGCTACTGGCTACTGGAAGCCATATGATCAAGCAAGGCCGTGTCAAAAATCCCAGAGCGCTTCTCCAAACACGAGCACCTTTACAGATATCCTTTTGACTTGCCATTTTATTAACAGAAAAAAATGCCTTCTCAAAGTCTTCTTTTAGATTGGTGTTTTCAAGAGCACAACTCACATAATTTGTGTCGGTCATCGTGCTCAATAGAAGTTTGAGGATGCTGAAGGAACCACATATAAAGGAAAGATAGAAGGAAACTCTCAAGAACCCCATTGCCAACTTCTGCTTTGCACGAGATTACAGCACAGAAAAAGGCGTTTGTACGAGTTCGGGGATGTTACCTTTCCACCATGATAATGTTGTACTACAGAATTTCGTCGAGCCTTTCCACCCTGATAGCGTTGTATTGCGTCATTCCATAAGTAATGCCTTTTTTTCGAGCAAAGTTTTTCAAATAAATTTGCAAGTTTGTGCGGGATTTTACACAGTGTTCGAAAGCGATTTTTTTGCTCTACAATATGGTGTGTATAATTTATGGATATGTTGAGATGAGGCCGATTTTCAGGCTTGCAAAGGGGGTAGGTCCAATTGACAAAAATAGACAAACCGGCAATTAATTAAAACACAGTATTTCACTTCTACAAAATCAACCAATTATGTGTGCCGTACTTGGCATCAACCTCTTCTACAAACACCGACAATTGTTTAATCGATTACTCACGTCGTTATTTTTTTTATATCGCTTTTTTCGAAAGCACTCACATTTATTCGGAAGGAAATGTTTCGGTTGAAAACCCCTGCTCAGCTTTGCTTAAGGGACCATTCGTAAGGGTTCTCCCTGCTCTATCGAATATCCGTTTTGATTTTGTTTTGGCTGCGATTCAAATTGGATTTCAAAACCATGTCATGGGGGCATAGATGCTAATATTTCACAATTTATTTTTTCGACAGGTGTTCAAGGAATCCTGTGAATTATGCTCACCCATTACTACCCATAACCTTCACTTGACATCTCACCACTCTTTGATCTGATTGATTGAGAACATTTTCTTGCCGTGGTTTGAAGAAATTGCCAAAAATCACCGAGTTGTGGCGGAAAACCCTGATTGGAAAACGCGCGAGGCGACCTCTCAAGCAATCAATTGGTGGAACTCATAGAAGAGGTGAGGCTAAGTACGAGACGACATGATTGGTTGATTTTCCTAAAGTGAAAGGTAGTGCTTTGATTAATTGCCGGTTTGGTCAAAATCTTCGCTTCGCCAGCCTGAAGATCGGCTCCATTATGACGGACAAAAAAAACTAAACATGCCCTTTTGAAGAGTACATAGGAAAATCTCTTTCGTACGATTTGGTAAATGCCACACAAACCTGCAACGTTTTGAGGGAAAATTTCGCTCGAAAAAAAGCGACACTACTTATGGAATGACCCAATACTTCCAGAATTTCGTCGAGCCTTATCACATCGATGTCAAACCTGCATTGCTGGTTAGGTGCCCCACGCTGCTCTCCTGGTGAGATCGATGTGGGTATGTATCGGGCATCTCGAAACAATGGGCATCATCGTATATAAGGGTTTTGTAAGCGTGCTATTCATCCGAGCGCTTCGTTTGAAAGTTCTATGTTATTAGGTCTATGCAGAATAAATGGCCAAAACGGACTACTTTTTCAAAACGCCATAACTTCGCTCAGACACAACTTTATCTGTCGAAATAAAAACCAGTCGAATCTACACAACCTTACCAACGATCTGGTAAAGAAAATACGCCATCATGATAATTCAGGATTGCGAAAATTAATGAAGTCAACGATGGCATTTTCAACATGCATGGTTTCGGCGAACTCCTTCTGACCCAGGTTTGCATCGAGAACCGGGAAAAAGTGGTAATTCGTCAGGGATAGATCTGAGGATTAAGTGGGGTGAGGGAGAGTCTGGATCAGTTTCTGCCGGGTGACTTGCGAACTGTGGGGTTTTGCGTTGTTGCGCACCCAGTAAAAAAATGATGCAGTTAGGCATCGAGCCTCTCCCTCACCCCCCTTATTCCCCAGACCTATCCCTGACGGATCACACTTTTTCCGGGTTCCCGATGCAAACCTGCGGCAGAAAAATTATGCACGGTAAAAATGCCATTCTTGACTTTATTGATTCTCGCAATCCAGAATTTGATCGTGATGATATATTTTCCTTACCAGATCGTTGGCAAAATTCTGTAGATTCGAATGGTTTTTACTTCGACAAATAAAGTTGTGTCTGAGCGAAGTTATGGCCAATTACGTTTCGGCCATTTATTCTGCATAGACCTAATAATTGCTTAGATATTGCAGAGAGCAGAGAGTCTGGATGCGCAAAAGATATAGAACAGTCAAAGAGCACGCTGTTCCTTTGGCCCTCTTGGAATGTGGACTGTGAAGAAAACGTCAAGATTCTGCAACAAACACGCATATCTTATGCTGTGGTGCGAGGGCGATGCTTGGTATCTTGTTCACAGTGCACCATTCCAAGAAGACCATTACAAGATGAAGATTGGTCGTATTTCTTGAAAATTTTTCTAGACGCTACTCTTGACCCTGCATGCCGCTCCTCTTCACCCATCGTAATTCTAGCCCTAGTTCTCACCTCTTCGCCGGTCTCTTGTCGAGCGCTTTTGCAACAGCAAATAATAGCTATAGCTAGGAGAGCTAGTGGAGCTGAATTTAAATGTTTCACGGATTTCCCTGGTTTTTTATTCACTAGGGAGCCGCTCAGCACCTCTGTCTGTATGTTACTGAACGACATAACCAACTCAAGATATTGTGCATATAGGCAGGACTACATGATATCGATGTTTTTGAACAATTATCCATTTTTGACATCTTAACGTTTTTTTACGACAACCTCTTTTTCTGTCGCTTCACTCTACTATTCCTTACTTCTTCTTCATGCCTTCCTCACGTTTATATCTCGTCGACTCTGCGACAGCTTTTTGGTAGAGCACAGAGAGTGCAAGAGCTTTCATTATCTCGGACAAGAACCGATCCTGTGATAGCGTACGTAGCAGTGCCTTTATTGATAACGTTACACTTGGTATACTTAGAAGGAACCTCCGTGACGAAGCATGAACGGAAATGCACTTGGTACCTGGTAAGTTGGAACAGATCAGTGCACCAACCACACCCCGTCGGATGTGGTCCGTAGAAGCTGTGGCAACAACATGATTTGTTTCGCGCAGCTCGCCGCTACTAACTCTAAGCTATTCGCTACCTCCTTTGTCTGGTTTTTGTTACCGGGCCTCTTTGTGAATTCAGGGAATATTGACGGACCTTCCATTTTTCGCTGTGTAGCTATGTGTAGAATATCTGATCGTCACTAGGCACAACAATTCTGCTAAGCTCACCGCGAGAAGATATTACGGATAGCCAGAAGAACCCAATTGAGCGTTTCCGACGATTGTCCCTACTTTTTTCTTTATTAGATAGCCACTGAGAGTTTTTTAATTTCCTGCAGAATGCCGTAATCTAAGCAGGAGTTTTGTGAAATGTGCCTTCATAGAAAAGCAGCAAGTGCATCGCGATGATTCTGCGCACAGAAATCATGGCGAAGGAGTGACCAAACAATCTTCATGCCAGTGTGAGCGCAATCCCGGCAAAATTCAACCGCAGTTCTATTATTATGATATGGTGCCCCTGGGAATGTGCTTTCACAACAGCTCACGCTCTATTCCGTGAGGTTTTGACAAGTTGGATTAGTTTATTTCCTTCACTCCACAGGGCTTTACTCCGCTCGTCAACTGTTGTCCTATCGATTTCTTTGAGTACTATCTTGTTTACATTTAAGTGCAGCTTCACAAGTCAGCTGTTAGAAAATTCTACACCATGAATTATCTCTCGAGTAATTCCTTGATAGCTGATAATGCTAGTATGCTTAGAGAAAGTAGAGGATGGGTGGAACTCTTGTTAACAGCGTTTCGAATTACGCAGTGTTTTTGCGTGAAGAGTGGAGTTCACATAAGTGGTAGGAGCAATTACAAACTCAAAGCCTTGAAGATCACTCGTCCACCGTCATTCAACACGACGACTGAAGACCCTTTAATGTATCTGCACGCAGTATTCAATTTTCCTCATTGTTTGCACTGCTACATCCTGTCAAGGTCAATGTTTTTGTCAAGGTCTGTTCGCCCTCCATTCAGATGCTTTGAGGCCTTGGTCTTACTCTAATAATACATTAGAGGCTAATGCTAACTTCAGTCATCGTTAGTTGCGAAAAAGAGTAGCTGTCATACATGAATTTTGAACCAATCATAAAGCCCGTATTTGTCTCCCTACATCGTTAGTGTAGGGTCCCTGCTATTATTTAAAATCAAAGGGCCGTCACTGGAATTGAGATTTAGTCAAGGCAAGTAAAGGTGGAAGTGGAGGAGCTGAGCAGTGCCCAAGTATAATGAAACGAATCTTCTGACCAAATGTAGGAAAATCCACCAAAGCAAAAATCTATCGATGCATTGACTGCGAACAACTGCATGCAGCAGGCCCGAAGTGAGGCAGCCACTGTTCTTCTTGGCGAGAGCCTCAGCTTCTCCTTCGTGTCCGCATTGTTGCTTGTGCTTCTATGGTACATTTTCGAGGCTACGGTCAAGAAATCAATTCGGTTGAAACTTCGATCGTGGAGTGGTTTGACCCCTGAACGGGAATATTTCTTTCATGTTGTGTGATGAAGCCTGCACACACACTAAGAGTACCGAAATTGAGGCATACTGGATTCGGGGTCAAGCTCCGTTGAGGAATCCCCGACAGGGGTGGGGGGGGGTCATATTTTATCCGCTGGGAGGTGAGTGGGGTCGAAATCGTTAGGTAGGCAGTGACCAACGGAATTTCTCAGGCTGAGGGTCCAAAGTGTGAAGGAGAGATGTGATATTAGTGACTAACTGGGTTCGAAGCCGAAACTAATATTAAACTCAATCATCATGAACCCCCAAACGCGAATGTATCTTTAATGTTGTGTGATGAAGCCTGGCACACGCATTACCAGTACCGAAATTGAGGCATACTGGATTCGGGGTTAAGCTCCGTTGAGGAATCGTCGACACGGGGGGGGGGTCATATTTTATCCGCTGGGAGGTGAGTGGGGTCGAAATCGTTAGGTAGGCAGTGACCAACGGAATTTCTCAGGCTGAGGGTCCAAAGTGTGAAGGAGAGATGTGATATTAGTGACTAACTGGGTTCGAACCCGAAACTAATATTAAACTCAATCATCATGAACCCCCAAACGCGAATGTATCTTTAATGTTGTGTGATGAAGCCTGGCACACGCATTACGAGTACCGAAATTGAGGCATACTGGATTCGGGGTCAAGCTCCGTTGAGGAATCGTCGACACGGGGGGGGGGGGGCATTGCGCGATCCACAACGAAGCTGGCCAATGCCGATAACCCTTTCGTTGGTCCGCTGGCACCGAAATCATGTGCAGAGACACCGCCAAAATTCGTCGATTTGACGTGGGAAGCGTATCCATCCACGGGTACCACATGGATGAATACTACAAAAACTATGGAATGAAAACAAAAAACCAGGAGATACAGACTCCTTTTATATCTTACCACGATTGCAGGTAGGTGATCTGGTGCTAGTGAACCACAACGTAAACGGTAAACGCGTTTGTATTCACTGAGGAAGTGAATGAAATAATCGTGCATGGCGGATCCCGCAGCGAAGCCAGTCGAGGTCAACCACCCTCTAATTGGTTTTCTGACAGCAAAAGGTGCCTACTGGAAGCATAACAGACACGATGGATCATTGTTTCCAGGAGATCATCAGAAGATCTCGCACTTTGAAAAAAATTTTCCTCGAGTGCCTCCCCTCAAAATAACTCAAGTCGAAGGTATTGTATGGTTCAGACAGCATTCAGGAAGCCTCGCAGACCCCGTACAACAAATTTGCGCTTATAAGGGTAGGTTTCCACGAATCTCCTTCACCGAGAGGCTTGTCTCGCTGAAAGAAGTCGAGCCGTTAGGTGGCACGGCTACGTGGCGCGACCCCAGGTGACGACTAGGGAGCTAATCGCGGACCAAAGCCACCATGTACCTCCTCTGAGACGCAGGTGAGTTCAGGGGTGAACTCATCGTTTCTGCTGTGCTTAGCTGTTTCATTCCCGCTGTATCCATGCAGACGTTCTTATATACGTGTGGGGCGTTCTGGTTGATGCAGTTGGTATCCTGCATTCGTCCAGTCAAAAGCTTGCATTCTAACAACTGGGACGTACATGGGAGGCAGTCCGGGGTCGCCTCCGACGAATAAATCCCGAGTCCACTTCTGAATTGCCTGGCTAACCACCCGGAGTATACCCAGCCTCCATGACAGAGCCTGACAAACTATCGTGGGTCTTCATTATGCCGAAAACAGCAATAAAAATGGACCTCATACCTCTAACGGTCATCGTCGGCGATTTTTTCAAGGTCATCGTCGGCGATTTCAACGCTAAGATCGGCCCTAGAAGAGCGGATGGTGAACTTCACATTGGGAACTACGGAATGGAATGAGCAGAGTGAAAGGCTGTCTAAGTTTATTATGTCGATCAATTCCATCCATGATAACTCACACTTCCAAAAGCTCCTCTCACCCGATGGATTGGGAGTCACCAGGTGGACAATTCCAACATGAATCAATCATCTTTGATCGAAGCTTCTGTCTGACCGACGTCGCCGTTATTCCGAAGTTCTATACTGGATCAGACCATCAATTATTCGCGCAGAATTCCTCTTTTCGATATGTGGAGAGAGCCGCGAGATTCGAGAAGCGAAGGCCCAAGGCTGTCATCAACTGGGAACATACGATTCTCTTGCAGGTGTATGGGAGGATTACGTTATTGAAAACATCGACGACGAGTACAACCGGCTCGTTAAGCATCTTCACGAGTGTGTGAGGAGGACAGAGAGTTTTTGAAGTCACCAAGAGGCGTCTCTCTTCGGAAACTCTCGAGCTGATATGCCAACGTGGAGCCGTACGAGCTGCAGGCGATTACCAACTGACGTCCGAAATTGCAAAGCAATGCTGCAGAGAGGCGATAAAAGAAGATCTCAAGGAGAGAAGAGCAGCAGTGCTGGCTGAGGCAGCAGAGGCTGGGAGGAGCATCTGCAATCATAGGAATAAAACGAGCGGTCTCCGGCGTTCGGACGGCACAGTTACTACTTCCCGTAGGGCAAAGGAAAAGTTCATCCACGACCTCTACTCTGATCTCTGCGATAGCCATGTTCAACAGCAATCTGAAGCAGGATGGATATGTCGTATCATCAGTTCTCCCTTGCGAAGTCCGACACGCCATTTCGTCTGTGAAGAATGGTACAGCACCCGGCCCCGACAGGATCAGACCGGAACATCTGAAGAATCTTCCGCCAGATATCGTCATAACCCTGGCCCGGCTCATCACACGCTACCTGTCGGAATGCAAGGTACCCACATCGTGGAAAACCAGAAAACCAGCAAGACTGTGTTGCTGTATAAGAAGGGAGATGCACATTACATTGACAGTAATCGTCTAATCTGCCTGCTGTCTGTAGTCTAAAAGCTCTTCACTCGAGTCTCCTTGAATAGAATCCGTAGAACTTGAGACGAAGGGCAGCCATGCGAGCAAACAGGGTTTCGAAGAGGGTTCAAAGCAATCAACTACATCCACACGGTTACAAGGTTCATTGAAGTATCGCGAGAGTACGAGATACCGTTATGTCTCACATACATCGAAATGAAGAAAGCCTTCCACTCAGCTGGGACAGAAGCGGTTATCGAAGCTCTGGGAACCCAGAGTGTGCCTACTCAGTACATAAGAGTTCTTCATGAGCTCTACAGCAACTTCACGACCAGGATCCCGCCGTTCTATAAGGAAGTCATCATCAAGGTCAACGGGATCGACAAGGCGACACCATTTTGCCTAAACTTTTCAGCGCCGCTCTCGAGAACGTCATGCGTCAATTGGAATGGGGAGGCATGGGAGTGAAGGTCGATGGCCGGTACCTACATCACCTCCGCTTTGCTGACGACATCGTGTTTATAACACCGACAATCCAGTAAGCAGAGCGAATGCTAGCCGATTTCGGCTGCGAGTGTGAAAAAGTTGGTCTGTAGCTGAACCTGACGAAGGCGATGTTCATGAGGAATGGATTGGTACCTAATGCTCCATTCACGCTCAACGGAACGAATATTACCGAGTGCTTCAGCTACGTGTACCTAGGTCAGGAAGTCAATACGATGAACGACATATTACCAGAGCTTAGCAGGAGGAAAAGAGCGGCTTGGGCAACCTCCGAGATCATCGAGGAAGTAGTGAAGAAGACGAAGATTTGGCTCTGCCCTCACTTCGATTCCGCTGTTTCCCTGCCCTAACATACGCCTCAGATACTTGGACTCTACGTAAGCAGGAGGAGCATGCGGTCGATGTCATCCAACGCGCCATCGAAAGGACGATGCTGGGTGTGTCCCTATACACGCAGGTGCAACGGAGGATCCAAAGTTTCAAACTCCGTTGTCGGTCGAAGATCAGGGACTCCGCCGTGTTTGCCAGGGAATCGAAGGTAAGATGGGCCCGACACGCCATGCGATATCGCGATGACTGTTGGACCAGAGCGGTCACCGCCGTATCCCTCGGGACGTCAAACGAACACCTGGGCGACCGCCGGCCTTATGGTCAGACTTCCTCACGAAAGCTTTGCACGGAGGAAGCGAGATGCTGCGTGTCCCTGGAGTCAGAAAGGCTCAGACTACTTTGGCTCGCGACAGGGACGAATGGAGATGTTGCTGACGCCCGCTCGAGACTTTCGATGAGCAACGGGACCACAGGTGATACAGGTGAAGGTCAAGTTCGAAGGAAGTTACGACCAGTTGAAAAATACTCCGAAAATTTTTGAAATTTCCTTCGATTAATCCTCTACGGGCTTCCTCCCAAATAACTTCATTCATTCTGAGGGTTGGCATAGCTCAAGTAGTCATTGGAAAGCGGCAACTTCGCAGACTACGCGAACACATTTGCACTCATAAGGCTAAGTTTGAAGGGAGTTACGACCATTTGAAGTGGAACACTTTGGAAGATCGCTGCGTCGCTATCGCTATCGCAATGGCGAGCTCACATGGGTTATTTAGTTTCTACCTTTTCTATTCTTACTTTCATTTTTTGTTTCTGCTGCATAACTTGCATGACTTTTGAGCTCTCTCATTTGTCGTCAGAGGACGAACCCATTATTAATGATCGGCGACGCCTTCGTTTCGGAATATAGGTATTGGACTTTATTAAGTTCTTATCCTCTTAGACTCTTTTGTTTCGAGATATAAGTACTGAGTTTTGTTAGGTTCTTATTCCGCTTATTTTGTCAGTCAGGAGTTTGGCCTCAGTGTTTTTTCTTGACCGTAGGCTCCTAATTCTTGATGAATCGCAATGGTTGGGTAGAAACCACAGAAATGCGGAACCTGATTTTTGAAATTTTCCTCGACGCCACGCTTGACCCTGACTGGATTCTCAAATACGCTAAGTACTGGTAGAGGTGGTCTGGTAAGCTGGGAAGGAAAAAGATGTCTAAAGTTAATTGTGTGATGATATTGTGTGGTGCTGACACTGAGAGTTCAGAGTGGGTTTCATATCTTTTTAATAGCGTAGAGAATGCAAAAGTTATGTGCGAAACTGGTTCAACTTTGATATTTTAGTTTAATTTATAAGTTGGTAGTATACATGGTGGTCATGCGTTATTGCAGAGATACATAAAAATGCGATAGGCTCACTCATCAAGAATGAAACAAAGCAAAAACTTCAGCATCAGCTGGCAGCAAACAAATTACCGACCTCTTGCAGAGCGCGCTATCATTACAACTATGCCATTTTGACTGATGTTTCAACAGGGTCAACCCCGCTCAAAGGTACCAGAAGGGGTCCGAAACAAGAGGAAGATGCAAAGAAATGAGCATTTTGTAACGAATACTCAAGGTTAGAAGCAATAATAGGCGAAAATATCCGGACTCGAGAGCGCGACGCTGCGGTGTGTATTCGCATCCCATTCGCATCCAACACACAGACTTTCCGAGTTGTCCGCTGTAGGAGACGGGCCGCGCATTAGCATTCATGTAAGTACATCTAGAAAATATAGTAAAGCAAAGCTCTTTGCCGTTGGGTCATCTCACGCAAACTTAAACCCTTCCTAAATTTTTTCGTAAAGGCATTTTGCAGTTTTCCTCAAAAGCATTTATTTGAGCCGATTGGCTATGATGCAAAGCATTGATACGCAGCCGCGTAGGGATTCTAATTCACACGAAGATGTGAAAAAAGTGAAGCCACTCATAACAAGAAACAAATGAAACAATAAAAAGGAGAATAACGAGAAATAAGAAAAAGGAGGTCATGATTGGAAAATAATCCGAGTAGAACACCTGGAGTCAATTGCACATTCGACGTCTTACCACGCTGCGAAGCTCGCGTGTACAGTTGCTGCGAAGCTCGCGTGTACAGTTGCTGCGAACTAAACGAACTGCAAGTAATTCAACGTAGGAAAAGGGTGCTCTCCTTCGTTGTATTCGAATGACGCGCCGCTCGTGGCAAGATGCCATAGGGGGAGCTTCCTGCACCCTCAAATAATTTTCAAAGAAGCTTGGGACGCTCCTCCTCATGAATGGCATCACAGACCGTTCCCTTGATTCTCTACCTTTCATTCCTGTTGGACATATTAGGTCGCTCGGAAAGTCGCACAAATTTCGAGCTCTAACTCAATTGCGCATATTTTTATTTATACAAGTTTTATCAATCAAGATAGAGCCATAAGAATCTGCACATCTTTGCCGAAAGGATACATCTTTTTTTCATTCTGGTTGTCCAGAACTCGAAGATCTAGAGGAGAGAATGCGTTGAAGGTCCCTTGTCTCGAAGCGTTTCTCTAGAAGAAAATATCTAGATACCTAAAGAAATTGTAATCGTTCGAGCCAAGTGAGGTGAGTGTGGAGGATGCGGTAGGGTTTCGTAGCCGCATTCATTCAACCTTTTCAGAGTTGATTGATAGTGTTGTGGTTATCGTGCAAAATGAGTGGCTCCCGCTTACATATCAGCCTATATTTGACTCATGACCTGCAGTTCGCGATGCATCACGCCAAGTTCTCACAGTACTCCAAAATATAGGGTCCGCCAATAAGCGCGCTCCATCTTTTACAGCTCATGGCGGCCACGTTGTTCGTGGTAGTTGTCAAATCTAATTGTTGTTATTCAGTGTATCTTCACAAATCACCATGAACCAATTCAGCCGCGATCAACGTGTGTAAAACATTGAAACTTATTACGAAAATCATTCATCGGCTCAAACAGCGTTCCGCGCGCTCCGCCAAGTTCACGTTGCAATTGGTCGTCCTGCTGAGTCGACTATCCGTCGTTTAATAAACGAACTCGACAATATGCACCCAGCAAAGGTAGCTGTTTGGTGTGGATTTTGGGCCGGAGGCATCATCGGACCGTATTTCTTCGAAAACGACGATGATGTGGCCATCTCGGTAAACGGCGAACGACACAGATATATGATAACGAACTTTTTCTGGCATGAAATCGACAATATGGATGTTGAGGATTTGTGGTTTCATCAAGACTGCGCTACGAGCCACACAGCGCGCCACAATTAATCTTCTGCACGAGCGCTTCGGAGGAAAGGTTATCTCGCGCGGAGGCGACATCAACTGGCCACCGTGCGATTTGACCCCACTAGACTGTTTCTTGTGGGGTTTTCTCAAATCGCAGGTCTACGCAAACTAACCACAAAACACCGGTGAACTCAAAGCAACATACGCCACGCCATCGATGAGATACAGCCCGTTCTGTGCGCCAGAGTTATTGAAAATTGGACTTTCGTATGCGCGCCACCAAGCGAGGCTGAGGTGGTCATCTGAACGATGTTATTTTCCATACATAATGCCTTCAAATACTCTTTCAAACAGTAAATAAATTTCATTTATACCTCTCACACAACTTGCTTTATTTAATTTCAAAGATCGAGCGCGCTTAATGGCGGACTCTGTAGTTTCGCCGAAAGTTATGGCGGCTTCAGTCGTAGACTACCGCATCGCCATCATACTGACGAGGCTGACCATGTGAGCTTCACTTTTGTCCAACCAGTGTGCAGATCGTTGTAGAAAGTCCTATAGAATTCGGCTATTATCATATGTCACAATGCGGTTAAACAGGTCGTTATCCTTCGGACAGCATGAGTGTACGAGGAAAACGGTGCGCATCTGCCCTTTGTCCATTTTGGTTAAAAGAATTCAGAGAAGTTCCAGATTCGTTGACGTAAACGTCCCACTGGTTAAGCACACCGAGAAGCGGGCTTTGATTTTCTCCAGGAAGTGGAATTAGCAACCGCAAAGCTTTCCGAAGTACTTACATACTACGTCCCACTTCTGATCAGCCATATTATTTTCTTTTGATCTTTTTTCCGGGTGGAGATGTTTTTCTATCATCCCCTCATCCCGAGATTATATGTCACCTATCATTTTACTATTGCCTTCCAGTTAAATTTTCAGCGTCACTATCTCCACCTCTTGAAAGCTTCTTTGTTCTGTGGTCTTTGTTAATTTTTCAATTAGTGTAAAAGAGGTGGTTTTTCTCTTTACCATAGATTTAATTACTGAGTCAGCTGGTGTACAAATCGACGACGTGATCATTTGTGATTAGTCAGTGTCTACAAAAATAAAGCTAACGATTGCGGATATCGTGTTTTCGATGTGATGCATCAGGGAATAGTGATTTTTTGTTATTTCATTATCCTTCTGGAAAGGTGGATCCATCCTCACTTTTTCATTGTACACAGTTTGAATACAACAAAGGTGAAATCTCGAAGAAGTCAGTTATAAGTTCTCGTGAACTGTTCCTATGAAAGTTTCCATAATCCCAAATGCGGAAACTATGACGCTCTTCTTAACATCTTCGCTTCCTAGACATTTCGTACTTATTCAGAAGCTTTGATACGGAATAGACTTCGCTTTCTAGACATTTCGTACTTATTCAGAAACTTTGATACGGAAGAGAATTTACTGGTGTCGAAATTATTTCCTTTTCCTCCAAAGTACAAAAATATGCGATGTAGTGCAAAGGAAGCCGTCGAGAAATAGTCTGGCATATCCCCGGCCAGGGTCAAGTATGGTGTCGAGGAAAGGAACAGTAAAGGGAAAGGGAAAGTTCAAAAAAGTACGAACCTTACCCCCTCAAAAAGTGGCCTCCATACGATCCTTTCCTTCGGTTTCCGGTATTTCTATGGTTTTCTATCCAGTCAATGCGATTCTCCAAGGAAATCAAGAGATTACTGTAGAAAAATGAGACCGCTCGTGATAGAATATGAGAAACAATGACAAAGGTAAGGACCTGGCAAAATTCAAAACTCATTCAGAAACGGAAGCGTCGCCCACCATGGTCATGGCTCTTCTTCTGACAACAGAGGAGAAAAATAAGATTGAAATAATTAGATGGTAATGACAGGGTGGATAAGGAGGAGATATGCAGATAATGGATGATATAATAAAACAGATATTATATAATAGATAATAAGAGATAACAGATAAGGACAAATGTCATGCAAGCAATGCAAAGAGATGAAAGATGAAAAGAGGGGTTAGAAAGAATGAATGTAGAAGCCAGATAGCGCGCGCCATTGCGATCGGAGCATATTATCTCCTCTGTAGTTCTGTACGTTTTTCAAAAACCTGTAACTTCACTGAAACAAATCTTTCGAAGTAGTGTTACTGCTTTAATAAGGACCTCATAGCCTAGTCTTCTCACTGCTCGATTTTCCTGATGGTTGCGTTTTCCTGATGGCTTACATGCTAATCTAATCGAGGAAAATCTGCAAGATATCGAAGTGCTTCACTTCAATAGTCTGTGACTGTCTTCAAGCACAGCTTTATAAGAGCGGATTTTCACTACGAGGTCTACGTGATTGCCGCTCCTAACTGTTTTAACTATACCAAATCTTCAAAAAGAAAGAAGTTATGATAAAGGAAGCTAGTCAAAGAAGTTTTTTTTTCGTCGAATTGGCGAGGTCTTCCTCCGATTCTTTGGAAAAGTGATCCGCTGTGTCTGAAATACCTCCAGCACACATCCTTTGCTCCGAGAGATGCAACGATATGGCGAACAGCATTGGTTGGCCTCGCTGCAGGATGCGCCATGCATGAGGATTTCGTTCACATTCTCATTGAACGCAAACGCTTTTCCAGCCCGTATCGTGGCTAGCTAGCACTAGTTTACGTGCCTGCGATCATATTAGGATATGAAAGAAGCTCATATCAGCTAATTTTTCGTTTTCATCCCATAGTTTCTGGTATACTCGTCCATGCTGTAATCCGTGGCTAGATAATGCACCCCATTACTAATCGGTGGAATTCAGAGATCTTCTCGTACGTGTGTTCGCTGCCAGCGGGCCAACGGGAAGGAGATTGGCGTTGGTTGGCCTCGCTGTGCTGCACCATGAGACTTCCATCGACAGTCCATCAGGTTCACGGGTGGTATCTTGGATTTTGGATTGTAATCAAAATATGGGCACTACTTACCCAAGGCTACCCCACTACCTCTCCAACCGATGTGGTCGAAGACGTGATTTTTGGAAAATCATTCAATTTAGCTGCAAACTTCTACCTAGAGGTATTTCGACCCGTAGAACACGAATATGACATTTGTTTGGCGCGAGACCGCTTGCCGCCTGCGCCACAGGCGCCGGCGCCAAGATGGGGTGGATCACCGAACTCGCTCAAAATTTTTCCCAAGGGGTATTTTGACCCGTAAAACACGAATATGACATTCGTTTGGCAAGAAACTGCTTGGCGCGTGCCACAGGCGCCGACGCCAAAATGGAGTGACGACGGCGCCTATGGCGCAGGCGCCAAGCAGTTTCGCGCCGAACGAATGTCATATTCGTGTTCTACGGGTCGTATTACCCCCCGGTAGAGGTTTGCAGCCAAATCGGAAAGTTTTCTGAAAATCACCTCTGCGAGCACATTGGTTGAGGAGGTAGTGGGGTAGCTCTGGGTCAATAGTGCCAAAATATGATATGTAGACTCGCACTACATCACGAATCATGCGCATTTGGTCAAAGGAGTTTGACACCTTGTTCACAGTCACGATTTCAGAAGGACCGAAGTAACTTCGTGTCCTTTGACTCTATCTACTCTCCTGTGTCTGTCCATTCGCTCTACGCTCTATATATCGTCTTAAGTTATCTCAAGATTTTTGTGTCTTACCCTTTTTCTTATTCACGGCCCGCCTCTTTTTGTGTATCCTTCGAGATTCCCATAGCCATAAATTAAATATTAGTTTCGGTCTTGAATGCTTGTCATGGGGCCAGATGCGGCACCCCCCCCCCCCGCGCCATGTCGAGGATTCCTCGTCATGGGATGTCGTATTTGGTCCGCTGAAAGGAGAGGGCTCGTAATCGTATTCCTCAGGCTGGGAGACCAAAGTGTCAAGGTGGGATGTGATAAATGTGGCTGGCTGGCTTCAAATCCAAAACTATTATTTGATTTATCTTCACACAAAGGTCTCGGCCGTGATTTCCTAAGGCCTCCAAAGCGAAATCGCCGCGAGCTCGCAGAAGGGCACAAGCTACGATTTGAGAATACATGATTGGAGAATTCGAGAGGAGGTGGATAACCTTTTAGTGAATGTTAAGGGCCCTACTAAGTTGTCAAGGAACACACTAGGTTAAGGAAATACGTAGGAAGGAACGGAACTTCACGACTCAGTCCTCTGATGTTTTTTCGTTATTGCCATAGACTTCAGTTCTTGGCCACGTTCAACTGAAACTAGCTGCCATTTTGGAAAACTCAAACACTGCTGTTGACTAGTTTCTGAGCGTTTGGCGCAAGCAGTAGTTCTTGAGGAAATCTGCAGCAAATAGCTCTCATTTGCCAGCTATTGTTACACGTGTAAATGATTCTCCAATACTTTGCCATTGGTACCTTTTCCTGTGGTTAAAAAAGAGTACTCAGCTTCAGTCACCAATTACAATGTCTCACATGTCTTTAAGCAATCATGGACGCAAAGTATTTGAATACTCATACTTTACCGGCTCCGTGAATTGCCATTCAAACTGCTTATAGTCTCTAAAAACCATAATCATTTGGGAGTGTACCAGCTGCCATCATGAGTACAATCGTCGCTGCTGTTACTTCTCGTATGGTAGCTTCGGAATCGCTTTCAGAGCTCCGCAGACGTCAATCTCTTCAGTGGGTGTCGAGCTACCTGCAGGTGGATGGTCTGCAGAATTCGTATACCCTGATCCTTGAAGGAATCGTCCACGGAGAATGAGTTTCTTCGTTACCCATATATTTATGTTGTAGTTGCCTTATAAGGACTGCATGCAAAGTTCCACGTGAAGAAGTGGGAATGCGGCTGAAATACAGCTCTCCAAATTATTGGCCGGGTGGACGGGGACTCCGGGCAAAAGCCCCGTCCTGTCTTCCTCCGCGGTTGGAACGGAGATTGGGATTGTTCACGTAACTTTCTGTTCCTACGATGCGTCTCCGAACGCAGCGGACGACGGGGTGTTTACTTGCTCAGAGGCCGCGCCCACCCGGCCGAGTCTTTGTGGTGGTATCTCAGCCGGATTCACATTTTTTCGCGCGAAACTTTGCATGCGGCCCACATTAGACAAATACAACATAGATATATGGGTAATACGAAAACTCATTTTGCCGTGGACGATTCCTTCAATGGTGTAATGGGACGCTATAGGGTAATAGCTGGCACATACGTGAGTACAGCATAAATATTAGCAGCTGTTTCCTCAACTAAGAATTTTGAAGGTGCTGGTAATAAATTATGGATTTCATGATGGGCTTTAAGTATGAGCCGGTCCTTATCACAGTGCGGTGAGACCACCTCGAGTATATTTTGTGATAGTACACCGGACTGTACCCTGATACATTCTGGTAATTAATTCACTCTGGTGCTCGATAATATCGGGAGCAGCGAAGCCACAAAAAAACTCAGGAAGTATTGCGAGATACATGCACCACCCAAATATAATGAAACCTTATTATAATATTTTTACCCTGTACGTTTAGTTTTCATTTTTTGTCAAAGGAGCCAAAGAAAATTTCCTTCACGGGAGTACGATCTATTACTCATTTTTGATGTCTCATGTTTGACGTAAGCGTTTTCTGTTTTTGTTATTTCTACATCTTTGGTCAAGAATGACGTCAAGAAAAACGGCAATGTTAGAGCCATACTCCCTCCCATACCTTACCTCTCATTGATGGTCGAGGCGACGTGATGCCGTCCACTCTTACGCTTGTCATCATTCGATATCAGTCGATAATTTCTGCCTCACTGTCGCACTGCAGACAGTGGGGAGCAATAAGTATTTCGAATACGAATGTGCTTTTCTCCTTTTCTTCGCCTATCTACCAAATCAATTCCCCGCATATTTTTGAAAGATATCTAAGGAGAACGTGTCTGACCAGTTCTGATTTCCTCAGACTACCAACGGTACTTTCAATATTAAAAATCGCCCAAAAGATCTCCTCTCGAATTTCCGTTGCTAATGCACGAGATTTATACATGCACGTGAGAACTAGGTAAGTTAGCATCCTTGCCATGGCTAAAAGAGAGCACCGATTCAATTGCTGGACTCCTGCTCAAGGAGCCAATCTGGAACCGCTCATCACCCACGCTTCGTTTGACATTCATTCGATCCTTCAATATTCTCTTTGCACTAGTAAGACGAGTAAGTTGATTTTTTTCTGAATTTATTTTTGGACATGTAGGTGGTTGGAGTGCCCGAAGCTTTCATCTTCCCTATGGAGAAGACACAGTATGTAGCATCATGTCGAGGATGCTCACCGGTTTGGCGCCCCCCTGCCCCTTTAGTGGTTGGCAATATGATCCCACCCCTTTAAGTGTGGTGCTATAGGACCTCCATATCCGTTCACTTCTCGTTTCCCTGTTCATGGCACAGTCTCGCTTCGGCATGGGTAGATCTAGGGGCGCCTACATAGATCCACCGATGCCAATGCGTTGGGTCCAGAATTGGGTAATGAAGCAAGAGGTTGTGCTACACCTTGTTTTGGGCGTCAGGACCCAATCAAAGACAGTGATAGGGGTAATGTGGGTGACGAGAACTCCTACCGTGAATCCCCCAAATGAAAAATATGGGTCTAAGGAGACGATATGTGAAAAAATCACCAGGGAAAGGAGCGTCTCTGATCTTCGGAAGAGGTGCCTTTTTTGAAAATCGGACATGGCCCTCCTCTTTAAGAGTCAAGTGTAAGAAAGTTATCTTAATTCCTGTGTTTTTGACTGTTTCATTTCAGTTTTCTTCTTGTTTTTACTATTGAGCACCATCTTCTTCATATTCAGTGGTCTTTTCATATACGGCCCGGACTGCCCCTACAACTGCCTCTAATGCGGATCCTCTATGTACTTCAGACCCATCGGTTAACGAGTCAACGTGGGACAAAGCGAATTTTCTGTTTTAATGACACACATCCCATTTTGGGAGATATAACCTCCTTCTTGAACGAGCCGCGACCAAATGCAACCCTCCTCCCCGATCGGAGATTCCTTAGCTGCGCTGAGTTCTAATAATGAACTAAAATTTTCAATATATACTTTTAAATGCTGTATACTAAAAATGGGAAGCAAATATTCAAGCTTAGTACTTCTGTTAGAATGCGTCTGTTATTCGGCACAGAGAATTCCAAAGTGATTGATCACAGTGGAATGCGTGCCGTCTTCCTGTCATTATACACAAACCCTTGCTATTCACTATAATACCGATCCGCCGTGAATAATAACCATTGGCCCTTGGGTGTCGAGTGCACATTCTTCAATGATCTCCTTTGAACTCTGCTCACTGTTGAGAAGCGTGAAATATTCCGCCGACCGGCTCAAAACCCCAACAACCAGCCGACGTTTGCTTATCGAGATCGTTACACACGTTGTTGGCACGCTTGCTAGTCGAAAAAGCACCTGGGTGCTCATATAACGCTACCTTTTATTTGTTCTAAGGTGTCGCTATGAATGAACCCGGCCGAAAGCCGATAGTCGGAGGCTCGATCGCTCCGGTCTCATTTTTCATTTTTCACGCTTCTTCACGCTCCATTTCTCGGTATCAAGTCGTGTTACATTCCAGTGCTTATCCATTCGTGATTCAGTCGACGCAGATGCTGATTCGCTAATATGTATTGTCTCTATCTTCACAACATTCCATCTGGTCCACATCTTCATTATATGTTGAAGTTCAGAACGGTTAAGATCATGGTCATGGTCATGTATTCTACTTGCTAACGTTGATCTGGTTTTCAGCTTTTGAGAGTTCCGGTATGCACCCGTTACTGCAGAAGCAACTTCCGCAATTGAGAGACTGTCACATGTCAGTCAGTCAGCCTTCGGCACTTCTCCCTAGAGAAAAGAGGCAGCGTGAAGCGTTCCGTTGAGTTAATTTTTTGCAAAGTGCGACTGCCCCTCCCCCCTCCCTTCCATATGACCTTTTTGGTATACGGAAAAGGTCGTTCGATGAGCATGGGGTTGCTCATCAGTCCAAAATTGCTTCAAAATGATGATGAGTGTTCAAGGAACTTCAATTCTCTCTGTTCTTGATATGGGAAGCATTTTACAGACTTCACTTATACCATATTCTGTGACCAAGTGAAAAGTTGAGCCTAAAGCTTCATAGGCTGTAGCAACTGTTTTTCAAAAACTTTCCATCTGCTATTACATATGAAGTTGGTGCAAAATCCTTGCAACACATGCTACTTCTTTTTAAGGACATTATTACTTCAAGGCTATTGATATTTTGTATGGGCGTTATAATTACCCTAAAGTCCCATAGATAAGAGCGGCCCGTAGATAAGAGCGGTTTGTGCTAGAAAATGAAATTTGACGTTTGTATACGTTTTTCTTTGGCGCTGTGTGCTCATGATTATCGCATTAATAGCCTACAACTTTACCTCTATTCTTACTGTTCTCTATACTTTTTGTATTGCTATTTTTTTTATTAGGTTGTAAGGAAAGTTCTGGCTTCGCGCGTTCACAAGATAAACTCAATTTCGAAGCGCGTCTACATGAATTAAATTACAAGTTGTGCTTCTTAGATAGAGAAAAAGTTGCTCTTTCTGAATATATGCTTCTCTTGAAATGTTACAAGTTTTTCGAGTTATTAGGAAAATTATAAAGTACTGCGAAAATGGCACTTTTTAGATGACTTCACTTCACGAGTTTTTGTTTAGCTGAGTCCCAGCGAAGGTGACCACAAATGTGAGTGCTGCAAGGGGAAGGGGTGAAGCATTGTACTGAACACTTTGTCCCTGGTTTCACAAAAGCAGAAATGAGAACGAGTTGCTCGAATTCTCAATCGATCAAATCGCTTTAACTAAAGCGACAGAAAGCGATGAGCGCCAATACTTGCAGGGGATATCCACAAGTATTGGCCCTCAACAAACAAGCTTGACCAACCACCTCAAGTAGCCTTGATTTGGAAAACCCAAAGAAATGGGTGCCGAGGTACCCCTCAGGGCAGCTACGCGGAAGCGCATTTTCCACAAATCCTCTTCCAGTAATTGAAGCAGTTGAAGGCTGAAGCCATTACTCGTCTATCATATTCACCAAATCTAACGCTAACTATGCCCCACTTTTCCAAACATCTGGACAGCTTCTTCAGCAGCAGTGTGTTCGGAAAGAATGATGGTTTGAAGTCGACTTTTTTTGTTTTCGCGCTCTATGAATCATCAGCCCTTCTTCAAAATAAGATATGCAGATATCCATTATACTTCCAAAAGTGTAGCGAATCAAATGGTGCTCATTCTGTGAGAAAAGATGCAGTCTGAGCCGAGTTATGATCTCCCGAAGTTGAAATTGCAAAACCGGCTATGAGAAATCTAGTTTTACTATTGCATTGGGAGTGACTGCTGCTGGAGAAAAATTTGAAACAATGCTAATTTTTAAAAAGTTTTTAAAGAATTTTGAGAATTTTTGAGAATTTTTTTTACCGGTTAATCAAACCGCTCTTATCTATGGGACTTTAGGGTATCATTGCCTTCCACCACTTATCCCCAGACACTGCACTGCTGCTCACTGCTCTATGCGCAAACGTCCGCAAGCTACGATTCGAGAAACCTATTACGAGCGCAGCAATAACCACACTCTTTACTTTTTGTTGAGGGCTCAGAACCCTGACTCAATCGTTTTTCGAACACACTAGATTGAGGGAATAAAGGAGGATGATGTGCAAGCGAAACTCCTCACGAGCTCTCTACCACATGCTTGGTTACGTGGCTATGATGCGAGCCAAATTAGGTCCATCTTGGAGAAATTGTGAAGCTACTGTTGGCTACGAAATTTGCAGGAAATAGCCCTGCTTGAAACCAGCTATTACACCCGGTGACGATTTTCCACTACATTGGAGCGACCACCTCCTTATGGATGATAGATGGTAGCCAGTGAGTCTGACTCAATGAGTTGACAAGGCACTCAAAGTGATTATAGTTCCTGGAAGCCATGATCATTTGGGAGTCTGTCAATTACCGTATGGTCACAATAATTGCTGTTCTTACTTATCGTGTTCACCTTCGAATTCGCTTCCAAATCTTCACAAATATCATTCTCTTCCGTGCTTGTGGACTCGACTGTGGAACGGTGGGTAATGATCTCCTGACAAAACGAATGGATCAGGAGACATTGTAGTACAGTCTTGGATGGCATTCGCAACTGCAGCACAGATGTTACTAACTGCTTATTCAATAGGAATTTAAAAGATTTATTATAAATTACACGTCCAGACGGGGTTTGCGATGTGAGCCGATTCTTGCTAATGCTCAGCGAAACCACCCCATGAACATTTTGAGAAATTCATTGGAGCATCATGCTCCAACTCACTTCGGTAACTAATACCTGACAAAGTAGAACTTGGATCCGACTCATGATTGCGTCTGGTTCGAAAGGAGGACCTGTTCCCATCAAGAATAATGCTCATATTTTTTGGTTATTGAGTTCTACCTTAATCCGTTGGTTAACTAGAGACTATGTGTACATTTTTTATACCAGCGCTTGTAATTGCACAGAAATTGAGCGTCAGCCTTCCTGATCAACCTCACCTTTTTTGCTTGTCTTTTTTTCTATTCTCTGGTGCGTCTTCTGGTGCATACAAATAAATAAATAAATAAACAAAATTTGAGGGCAGTAAGACGACTGTTGCTAGACTTATGCACCAATCTAATACATGTGTGAACAACGCGCATATCCACATATGCAGTTTATACAGCTCATTCAACATGCATTTTGAGAAGATGGGCCAACCGAAAAAATCATGACGTGATGCCTTACCCTGTTCATATTACGTGGCTGCTTATTTCACCCCATTAAGTATGTGCATCACTGATAGCATATAATTCACTATATTTGTGATCGAAATCTTTGTTTGAATGATTGTAGGGAAAATCCATACTCGAGAAGTTCGATCCCAACGGTACTAAGGATTTCTCGTGATATAGAATTTATATCCATACCGTGGTCTTATGAAGAGGGAACTTGGGGTCTGTTATTTGTATCTCTACTACATAAGAAACACTTCGTCTCTGTTCTTCCATCCCTTCGTCCCCCGTCCGTTCCTCTGTCACAAACACGAAATAGGCTTCACATAAAAAGCAACCTGTGGAGTTGAGAGCAAGCTTGGGGTGGCATGGGTGGGGCATGAGACAAAAACTAAGGGGCTCGCCGTATGAACTAAGTAGAACTCCGTCGCGATGGGCTGAGCGCGCACTGAGTATTTTGGCACTGGAATCGAAAAATGTAAATGGTGCCCACTGCACAAATTGCAGTTTATTCCCAGAATTGTTAGGAGACCGGAAGAGAATTAGAAAAGGTCTGTAGTGGCTGTAGTTATGAATGGAAGATAAATCTCGACGGTGGGCAGACCATCTGCGGCAGGAGGCAAAGCTTAAACAAAATCGTAATGTGGTCTCGAAGGTTTGGGGTGGGAAAAAGTTGGAAAAAGCGAGGTGCTCACAAGGGGTGGGGTTCACGAGGTCGAATTTCTGCGCGGCCGCGCGCGATGAGCGGCACGGCGGGTGCGAGTATCAGTGGCAAGGCATGGCAGCCTTCAAGCGAGGCAGTGTGGCATGAGTGGAAGCGCAGACGTGACACAGTCACGCTCTACCGGGCGACCAAGAGCAATCGATGCGGCGAGTCGTACTGGTGGCGCCGCGATTGCACCGCCGCGAAGCGGAAATTCGACCTCGTGACCCTCACCCGCTCACAAGGAATGGGCTCGCGTCGAGGTGGGCGGAGCTAGGGAAAGATATGTATATAAGGTGGAGAAAGACTATTGTGCTACACTAATATGTAAACTCAACTGCACAAATCAAATTCTATAGATCATTAGTATGGGTCGAAAGCGATCGAAATTATCGTTGTTCGTGTAAAGGGCTGGAAAGGGAAACAGACCACTCTGTTGGATGAGTTATGTTACAGAGATGAAAATTGTATGGAACCGCGAATTATCGACCGATATCGATCGAAATTCTCGTTTTTTGTGTGGCAGGCCAAGGATGGGTGATTAAACACGTCAACGAGTCAGCAACGTCATAGAGTTGAAAATTTCATTGAACCACGAACTATCTATTGGTAGCGATCGATATTGTCTTTTTGTGTAAAGGGCCCGGAATGGGTGATGAACCACCGCAACGGGTGGCTAATGGTACAGAGTTGAAATTTCCATATAACCACGTGCCTAAGAATAAGAAGCAGTGATGTCTTGCTTCTTCGTATATTTACATGTTTAAAGTACAATATTGAATTCAGCTTATCGTGGCGTTGATCACAACGGTCCCCTCGCCGGAACTGGAGCCCAGGCGATACTCGTGCAGAAGGCGCAACCGAGACGTATTTCGAGAAGCCGCCGTTTTGTCTCAAGCACTGATATAACAACTATCCAAATGGATTGTTCAGTGGTCTTGGGTGCCTCCCCATAATTCCCACCTATTTACCCCAGTTGTGGGAGCTCCAATGAGTTTCGAAAAAATTTTGCTCAAATTTCCTTCAACTGAAAGAAAGAAAAAGAAAAGAGAGACTGAGAACCGATGGCGAGCATCAGATGCTTCCTGCCATTCTTTACGAAGGTCACATCTGCACAAAGACATTGCTGCAATCTTGAGTAAAAGTCGAATTTTCCAGTTCAGGAGTGCTGTAGCATTATGTTTCCGGATTTTATTTCTGATCCGAAATTCTCGGAACCGGATGACTACAGCACGTCGAAGCAATGAAACTGATCTTATGCATCGAACGAGAAATGAAAAAACACCTCCACGCACGTGTTGGCATCGCAAGCTCGCGCAGCCTTGGGGGATTCGTTGACATGTTCCCAAGGAGTGGGTCGTGGTATGACTCCACTCCTCCGCTCTTAGATGATCCTCAGTCTTCAATACGTGAATTGCGATGCTCTCAGACGATTCTCAGTCCTTACCTATAGGCATACGCGCTGCGGCCCGGTTTTTTTCGAAATCCGATATAGCTTTGCTTTTTCCTTTTTGTCTTAGGTTTTTCTACATATTCTTTCGGTATCCCAAAAGTTGTTTTTGTAGTAGTACGTAAATTGCTCAAGGTGAACAGAGAACTTAGCGATAGACAGTTTATTTTGGGTTTTTTGGTCCATCACTATTAAGGATTAAGCATTAAAGCAAGTGAACATGTTTTGTATTCGAATGCCAGTGGCAACATTTTTTTCACACCTGCAACTTTCCAAAGACACAGTCTTTGGGAGAAATGTAAGCTATTTTCATAACAACCCCCATAGCCCAACCTACTGACTGCTTGATTTCCCTAATGGCTGTACTTCTGTACAAGCAAATCCTGAGGAAAATCGACAAAATATCAAAGTGCCTCACTTCAAAAGTCTGTGACTTCCCTCAAGCACAGTTTTATGAGAGCGGATCTCAGTGCGAGGTTTAGTGGTTGCTGCTTCTAACGACTGCTTGAACTACACCAAATCTTCAAAAAGAAAAAAGGTTATATCAAAGGGAACTGGTCGTGAACTTTTTCCGTCGAAGTGGCGAAATCTTTCCACGATTCACAGAAAAAAGGTCAACTGTGTCTGGAATACCTACAGCACACATCCTTTGCTCTGAGAGATCTAACGGAATGGCGACAAGTGTTGGTCAGCCTCACTGCGGGACACGCCACACATGAGGACTTCATTAAACCCCATTACCTCCTCAACCAATGCGGTCGAAGGGTGGTTTTTGAAAAAGCTTTCGATTTAGCTGCGAACTTCTATCCAGAGGTATTTCGACCGGGATATGACATTTGTTTGTGCGAAACCGCTTGGCGCCTGCGCCAGAATGGGGTGGATCACCGAACTTGCTTGAAATTTGTCCCAAAAGGTAATCCGACCCCTAGAACACGAATATGACATTCGCCAAGCAGTTTTGCGCTGAAATAATGTCAAATCCGTGTTCTACGGGTCGAAATACCCCTTGGGACAAATTTTGAGCGAGTTTGCTGATCCACCCCATTTTTACGCCGGCGCCCGGGTGTCGAGCCGTTTCGCGCCATACGAATGTCATGATCGTATTCTACGGGTCGAATTAACCCTGTGTAGAAGTTTGCAGGCAAATCGAAAAATTTCCCAAAACCACCTCTTCGACCACATTGGTTGGAGAGGTAGTGGGGTAGCTCTGGCTTAATAGTGCCGTGATTTTTTTTCTTTTCCGGTCCACATAGTGGCTTGCTAGCACCAACTTACGTGCTCTCCGTGGTGTATCCGTGGATAGTACCGCTCCCCACGACTGCGTTGAATTTCGAAGATACCTTCGTACGTGCTTCGGTGCCCGAGGACCAACGAAAGAGCTATTGCTGTTGGCCGGCTCCGTTGTGATTCGCGCCATGTATGAGATCATCTTAAAGGGTACACCATTATCGTGGTCGTCTTGGAATTTCGAACTGCCAATAGTGCATCTATTGTCGACCTCGTACCACAGTACCTATAAGTTATGCGCGTTTGGTTGCTGAAGCTTGACACCTTGTTCACAGTCCACAACTCCAAGAGGATTAAAAGCGTGCCTTTTGACTCTGTGTATCTTTTGCGGTGTACCTGCGCTCTCCTCTCTACTATATTGCCTTGAGCTCTTACTTGAGCATTGTGTCCTACTTTGTTTCCTACTTGTGGGAATTAAATATTAGTTTCGGGTTGGAACGCAGTTAATCAGTGTTATCACATGTCTCCTACACACTTTAGACCTTCAGCCTGAGAAATTCCGTTGATCATGCCTACTGCAGCGATTAAGAACCCTCTCCCAGCAGACCAAATACGACCCCGTCTGTCGAAGATTCCTCGACGGAGGTGTGTGGCGATTGGTCGAATATTGGCTTCGCGGCGCCGTCAGTACGACTTGCCGCAGTCGTTTGGAATTAAGCCAAGACGCTGGGCTAGTGCTGTGAGGAACCTTCTGCTGCTCTCTCAACAGATAAAACCGGAAACAACTCGCACTCGCCGCGCGAAAATTCGACCAATCGCCACACAGCTCCTCGACGGAGGCTTGACCATGCATGCAGCAGCGTTTGAGTCTCCCGTTCAAATTCCCGCTCAGAAGTGCCTGGTGCGCCATGTCGCAAAGTTCAAGCGGCTCACGTTTACTAACGTTGCTCAACACGCTAGGAACTTTTCTCGTCTTCTTTTTTCGAGTAGCATTGTCCGCAATACTGTCGATCCTAAAGACTTTTGAGTTTGATACCAAAGCGATATAAGTTGAGCTATGTCAGAGATGCGGAGTTGTAGTGTTTTTGAGATTGGAGACCGGTAATTGATGCGATTTTTGAGGTTAAAATGTAATACCCATAGCTTCACCGATAAGCTTCCACCTACATATCAGTGTTCCCTTGGTTTCTTGGGCAACCAGTCTGATTGCTTTGAAAAAGTGACTCAATCACGTTATAAGCGTCTCTTATGAAAACGCTTGCGTTTAGTTCAAGCGCGATGATTAATGAACAGAGCATCACTTGACAACTTGCTTGCTCGGCTCCTGCCTACGTGTGACGTCAGCAATTCCGTTGTCTGTTCCCTTTGTGCTCTTAAAATAAGTGCAGTGCGATCAGGTCAGCTGCCAGTCTCTACTCGAATGTCGCTGTGTAGTCAGACAGACAAAATCAGATGACTTTTCATGAACAATGGAGGTGTAGGTGCTGTATGGCAACCTACGTCAGTCTGCTACTTTGAATTCCTTTTATAAGTAATTCTCAGAAGGCTTCAAAAGTGATGTTTCCTTTTGAGAAGCCGATTTTCATCTCGTTTCTAACTCTGTACGCATGAATGCTTTGGCTGGTCTTCGTGTGTTGTTTTTCTGCGTTTTGATCATGTGTGCTGTAAATCGCCTACAGCCGTCCGACTCAATGAGTTCTCGCGGCCCACACACGACTTCCTCCCTTTGTATCGATTGACTTGTACTCGGTAGTTGATGTAGATTCAGTTTCCAGTTTATCGATGAAACTGCACAATATTTCGGCTTGTTTCTCTAACCTCTTGCGATATGACCTGCATATATAGTATATAGTATATAGCTGCATATCGAGCACAGCTGTCCGATTAATCTACAAATTTACATGAGAATGTCTCCTTTCGTAGAC
Organism: Trichostrongylus colubriformis; assembly: GCA_963978905.1. Lineage (NCBI taxonomy): Eukaryota > Metazoa > Nematoda > Chromadorea > Rhabditida > Trichostrongylidae > Trichostrongylus > Trichostrongylus colubriformis. The sequence continues at coordinate 22,122,316 of OZ022261.1, read as the reverse complement.
ATGACGGCTGAAAATTCAAAGTCTTTTGCTAGTCCCTTAGAAGAAGTCGAGGTGTCACACTCCGCTATTTCAGCGTCCCCATCCTGAAGAAGCAGCGCGTCCCACGCTGCATTGTTTCTTCTGTTTCCCATTCCTGGGTTCAGGAATTGTTTTTAACTCCAAAAGATATTTGACTGTCTGGAAAGAGCCCGTTGGGCTTCTTCAAATCCAACTAATAGCTCCCTCCTCAAGACTCACGCAGTTTCTCCAAAGGATATGGTTCACCGAAATGCATGTGGCGCCACTACCCCGTACATGACAGGCCTCAACTTGTTGACCTCCAAACTTTCCATCTCTCTGAGTACTGATGAACCCTATGCTGCCTGAGAATGGAACATAAGTAGTTGAACTCGCAAAACGTTGTGCAGATTACATGCCACAATCCTTGCCGTTCAGTTTTGAATCGAGTTCGAATATGGGGAGCACTTGAGATTGCCATGTTTTGAACATTTCATTTTCATCAACATTTTCTCATACTGATAAGCGTAAAGCGAATCATTACGACTTGTGGAGGGTGCCCTAGTTAAGTGTGGTGTTGGAGTTAACCACTCTTGTCAACCTTGCAACTGGGTGCCTAAGTGCGACTGTCGCTCAATCAACCTTCAGAATTCACAGATGCCTAATCTATAATTATGTACCACTGACGCTGTCGAGATTGTGAAAGTATCACTAGACACATGCTGGTATTACTCAAGCATCTCCTCATACCTCCTCTTACTTCCTCACAGCAACATTTTTGAAAATCTTATTGTAACACTTTGTCTTCAATATTTTGGTGTGATCTTCTCATGAGCTATTCCCATTGAAATCATCATCGCATCCTAGGTTTCAGCATTCTTTGATTGACGGGATACATGCGGATCATTTTTCCCCTGACAGCTATTAAAGGCATCATTAGGGGAAAGTCGGAGGAAAAGTAAAAGAAGTAGTGCATATGAAAGTCGAGATGCCTAGTAACAGGACAGTGGAGAAAAAACGGATGGAAATGGCCAAAGACCCGCGAAATAGGACCCCCTTCCCACCGTTAATTCTCGACGCGGACGACCTGTCTGTCAAGAGGGAAGTAGTCTGATCTTGTTTCCCATCGGCATGTTGCCAAGTAAACACAAGGGAATGTTTGGAAATACGACAGCATCTATTCTCCAAAGTGAGCTTCAAGCTAAAACTGCGGAAGCGCGCAGCAGAACCTTCAATCCTGCCGTATCTTCTTGACCGCTCTCACCCCAGTCAATCGGGAATTACGTCATCGGGAGGCGGGGTCAACCTGTCAAGAGGCGGAGCATAAGTGCGTTTGCGGGGTTTTGCGGCGTTTCTACAGCTCAGAGGGGCGCTTTTTCACCGGGATTTCGCCACAGATAGCGTTCCTAGGCCCAGGACTACCATGTGAGTTACTTCTTGTAGGGATTTCTCCATTACCGCATTACCCCTAATGATGTCTTTAAAGGACCGGAAGGGGTCCGAAACAAGAAAAAGATGCAAAGAAATGAGCATTCTGTAACGAACACAGAAGGTTAGAAGCGATAGTCGGTGAAAAAACCCGGATTCAAGAGCGCATCGCTGCGGTGTGTATTCGCATCCAATTCGCATCATTTCACAGACCTTCCGAGTTGTCCGCTGAAGGAGACGGGCCGCGGGCCAACGTTAGTTGTAGCACCTGACTCCCAGCGCAGTGGAGTGGCCATTCCCACCACATTAGCATTCATGTAAGTACATCTAGAAACGATATAAGAAAGAACAAAGTAAAAAGTGAAAAGAAAAAACAAATTATAATAGAAATATCTCCTTTTGGCACCATACCAAGGCGTCAAATTGGCGAGTTTGTGCAATGGCGGCCACTTAAACTCGTCCACACCACGTCTGTTCTACCGTAAGCCAAAATTACCCCCTTCTGGTGTCTTTAACCCATTGACGACCGCGCCATTTACACTTGTCTGGCGCGCGGGACCGCGTGAGATTTTCCCACGCTCCGCGTGTGACACGACGTCGTGTCACACGGTCCCACAGGGACACCTTTTTTGGAAAGCTATAATTTTTCATCTTTTTACATTGTAAGTAGGTTCCGAACTGTATTTATGATAGTATTTAGACCACATATGAGCTACCCTTTCCCCATTCAGATGAGAATGGATGCCTCTGACTGAAAGTGAACTAAATCAAATTATCGATAAACTGCTACTAGAAAGTGATGAGTGCGGTGATCAACTCCTGGATTCTATACAGTAAAACTGAGATGACTGAAATTAAACTGAATGATTACAAACCCGAGCTTGTAGAGTCATTTCTGTATTGCGATGAAGCCTATATGAATACTCCGACCCACAGACTCGAAGAATTATGCGAGGGTAAGGCGAATCATCGCAGGCGATGCGTTAGCTATTAAAAAAATGTGCAAAATTCAAGGGCACTCATACGCTGCATCTCATGCCATAAGAGTCTGTAACCATATGTATTGATTGTTTTCAAAACGACCACAAAAATGTGCTCAATAATCGTTATTTACCCCTTTATTCAAATCAAGCTCAATAGTTCAAGAATCTAAGTTATTTCCTTGAACCATGCCTTGCGCAAAAATCTTTCATATTTGAAGTATATATAATAGAAAAAAGATCGAAGAAAAATTTGAAAAGAAGCTTAAAATGTAAGTTATTAGACTGTGACACGACATCGTGTCACACGGTCCCACGCGGCCAACATGGTGTGACACGACGTCGTGTCACACGGTCGTCAATGGGTTAAAGGAATCGTCCACGGGAAAATGAGATCGTCTGCTACCCATATGTCTGTGTCATACTTGCTTACTAAAGCCCGCATGCAAAGCTTCACGCGAAAATACAAAAATCCGGATCGTGGAGTTTCCATGGACGACTCTTTTAGGGGTGAATGGAACGCCCATACCTTCGCGAATTTATGGGCTCCGGGTGGGTACAAAGTGGTACGAATGGAAATTTTCGCACATATGGTGCGAACCCTTCGCACCTATGGTGCGAGGAAACAATTACGAGGTGCGAGAATCAAGGGGTCATCTGTTGCCCAAAACTTGCATTAACAGCAAGTAAGGTCAAGCAATTAAGGAATAAACTGACTGGAAAAGGGAAGTAATAAGCAGAAAAAACTTATATTGATTACATATTCATAACATATTCACATATGATACGCGAATATTTGTTAATATTTTATATTTATTACCCAAAAATGCAAGAAGTAAACATGCAAATATACTTATATGATATTTACAAAATCGATAAAACAACTTCACAAAGCCTTAAGCAAGCCAAATTAGAATGCACGGGCAAGAATTTGAAGCAAGTTATGGAATGTCTAGTTATGTTCACAAGACTCGGTCCATAGAATAATCTGGCAAAGTAGTAAACGTTCTACAACAACCCTTTCCGAAACCAAAGTTTTCTGATAAACAAAGCTTCCATCTCTGATCGTTTAAAGAAAACAGACCTCTCGTTCTGATTTTCTAAACCTGACTGCGCTAAGCTTAGAAGGCAAATACCGTGGAGGAAGTAGTATTATAGTACAATAGTAGTATTAAAAACACGAAGACCAGAAATGCTTGATTGGTCAATGCTGGCTGGGGTTTTTATGCTTGACTATGATCATTTTCAGATTAATTTAGATTAATGGAAATGGTAAAATCAGGGCCACGACCTCTGAAGTTATCACCGACTTCAGGTATCCAAAGAACGACTGAAAATCAGAAATTTTTGAGCCGAGCCATGCCCTCTCACTTTCGTGTCAACAGATCATGCTATACATAATCGGTTAACTCTTCTGAATGTTTGCCTCTTCGATTATTGTCTTCGTTTGGGGGAAGTTCTAGACTCGTGGGGCATGGACTTGAGCTAATCCAAGCTCACAATGGGCTATGCATGCGCCGAAACATTTGTAGCTCGAGCTGAAAATTCTTCCTTCGCTCCCGAAACAACCTAGCGACGCGAAAAAGTAAAAAAGAGTATAAGCACTGGGTTTCTGAACAGGACGAGACGCAGCTCCCCACAGTGTGCGGGACGTAGTCTCAATGAGCGGTGCTACCAGATGAAATCACAACTTAACTCCTGATAGATCTTAGAAATCGAAAAATAGTGGGATTATTATAAAATTAACATTATTATCAATATCAAAAATTATAGTTAAAATCATTCGATTCCTTCTTCTATTTGATACTTCCCTTTTCTAGTCAGTTTATTCCTTAATTATATATTATAATGTAATTATTACATTTAATTATATATTACAATTATATATTATAATTATATTAATTTAGTCATTACTTGACCTTTCTTGCTGTTAATGCAAGTTTTGGGCAACAGATGACCCCTTGATTTTCTCACCTCGTAATTGTTTCCTCGCACCATATGTGCGAAAATTTCCATTCGTACCACTTTGTACACACCCATGGGCTCCTCTCTTGCAGCGGTGAGGGACCAACTTGTTCAGTGTATAACTAACTGTATGTTCAGCGCCTGTACTCCTGATTGCCATAGGTAAATGGTGCAACGAGGCAAAGGAACCGACAAATATTCACATGGAAATATTCCGAGAGAGTTTTACTTGATGAGATCCTCTGAAGAATGGCTTGATTAGTCAAGCAAGAAAAAGGGCTAAGTTGTGAAACATTATTATCTGAAAGAGGATCTCTGAATGTACTTGCTGAACTACAACGATGCTGCATAGTAAACATTGAAGGTGCGGCAATATGTAGCGGAAAGCTGTTTGTAAGTGGCAGACATTGTTTTGATAAAGAAGTACGGAATGTATTGGGGAAACTGAGCTCTATCGCCACCTGCTGGCTTTCGTTTCCGTCACCACTCCTCGTTATAGTGCAGGAAATAGAAAGCTAAATAAACGTATAAATAAGTTCAAAAATAGAGAAATAAAAATTAAATGAATGAATTTATAAGAGTAAATATTAAGAATAGTTTAGCACATCAAAGACAGCTTCAAAGGTAATGTGGTTATTGTGAAATCCTTAAAAGAATCGGTCACATGGGAACGGGTGACGGTTGGGACACACGAATCTAGGCCGTGACCCTGTGACAGCCTGTGGCCTTTGCCCTGTGACATGAATAATTCAGACCATTTGACTATACAACGGAACAGACTTGCAAGGAGGACACGATTTACATGAAAAAATTGTCTGAATTATTTAAGGCTTAGGTCAAAGGCCACAGGCTGTTACAGGGTCACGGCCTAGATTCGTGTGTCCCAACCTACACCCCATGGGAACTACGGGTCTGAGAAGCCCATTTATGGCGAAACCCCGTCAAAGTCAGTTAAAAAGCGGCATAACGCTTAAAAACTGACGCCTTTGCCCTTTTGACTGACTCCGCCTCCGAGCGACGTGATTCCTGATTGGCAGCGATGGGGTGGCCAAGGAGGGGCAACAGGATTGAAGTTATCGCGGTGCGTTTCGGCTTGAAGCTCATTCCAGAAAGTAGATGTTGTCGTATTTGCGAACATCCCTTCGTGTGTACGAGTCGGCAACGTACCGAAGAAAAACTCGTCCTGACTACCCGCCTCTTGGTGGAATCCAGGAAGGTCGACCGCACCCAGAATCGAAGGTGGGCGGAGACCCTCTTGAATTATACCATATCTTCAAAAATTTATACCATATCTTCAAAAAGGAGGAAGGTTTTCTGCAGAAGCATCGAGGAATTTTTTTTTTCATCGAAATGACCAGATCTTTCTACGAATCTCTAGAAAAATGGTCCATTGTGTCCAAAATGCCTCCAGTACCATTCTTCGCTCTCAAAGGTCCAACGGAATGGCGACTAGCGCTGATCGGCCTTGCTGCGGGGTGCGCCATGCATGAGGAATTTCATCCACATTATTGGTAATACAAGCTCTTATTAGGTCCGTATAGTGGCCCACAAGTACCAGTTCACGTTCTTGTAATCGTATCAAGATTTGAAAATGCTCATATCAGCTAATTTTCGTTTCCATCCCATAGATTCTTGAGTATTCATCCATGGTTTAACCTAGGACAGATACCGCCCCTCACGACTGCGTTGAAATTCTGAGGCCCCTTTAATGTGTTCTGGGTGCCAGCGGACCAGCGAAAGGGCCATTGGCTTTGGCCGACTACGTTGTGAGTCACGCCATGTATGAGATCAGGTTAAAGGGTACGCTGTTACCGTGGTCGTTTTGGAATCGCGATCTGTGAACAGGGTATCTACAGGGTGGGGCAAAATTACGGAAACAAGGCGCCGGCGGGAGAACTTTGACCCCTGAGGAGCTTTTCGCATTTGAAAAGCCCTTGCTTATTTTTATTCGATTCAGCGCAACTTTCTCTACTAACCAGCACAAAAAATTTCATATTCGATCTGAAATGACAATGCCATCCCCTCACCGGAATTCCCTTATCTACCTGCACCATCAAGGACTCCAGGCGATTGACATCTCCCGTCGTCTAAAGGTATCACAAAGTCTTGTATCGAAATCAATCGCAAGGTTTACAGAACTAGGAAACCTTCCGACCGACCAGGAAGTGGAAGACCGACTTCTGTCACGATCAGGGCGGACATCAAGAGAGTGCGTGATCATCTGCGTTTGAAGCCAGTGCGGAAAATGGCAGAAGAAATGTCGATTTCCACGTGACAGATGGGCAGGATTGTGAAAGATCACTTGGAAACTGAAGGCACACAAGCAATGAGGAGGACAGTTTCTTTCTGCCGACAGCAAAAGGAACAGAAACCAACGCTACAGGAAATTTTCCTAGATTTCATTGCCTTTGATGAATGGTCTCCCAGTTCCGAACCTCAACCCACTCGGTTTCTCTGTATGGAGTGTCCTCGAGCATAAGGCATGCTCAAAACCCCATCCCGGCCTTAATTACTCGAAGGCAGCGCTGAAGAAAGCATGGGATGGGTTGGACGAAGGCTATCTCCTCGCCACGGTCAACGCGTTTTCGGAGCGTCTTCGAGCCTTTATCGGAGTAAATGGAGATAGTTTCAAAACAAAGTAGTACTGTTTGTTCAGTTTTTTCTGGAGAGTAAATCGGTAATGATTACGTTTCTGTTCGAGCAGAAATAAGGTTTTTGGGTAGCATCAATTTAGTTTCCGTAATTTTTCCCCACCCTGTAGTATCGACCTCGCTCCACAGCATAAGTTATGCGCATGTGGTTGCAGAAGCTTGACACCTTATTCACACTCCACAACTCGAAGAAGATTAACAGCATCCCTTTTGACTCTGTTATCCTTTGCGTTGTCCCTGCGCACTTCTCTCTACAATGTCGTTGTGAGCGCTTATCTGTAAAAAATTTGTATCTTCCTTGTTTTCTATTTGTGTGAGGTTGCTTTCTATATGTCCTTCGAGATGTTTAGGTGAAGAATAAATTAAATGAGTTTTGGATTTGAACGCAGTTAGTCAGTTTTTAATCACATCCCCCCTTTACAATTTGGACCCTTAACCTGAGGAACCGTCGGCCACTAATCACGACATCAGCGAAGCTCCTCCGGGTGAATCTGGAGGATCATTGAGAAGAACATGCTCTTGCGGCTCGGGTTTCTCTCATTTTTAATTGGGAACAGGTCGTGGAATTTCCGAGCTGCTCTGATGTGCCAGAAAGGAATTAGATCCACTTCTCCGAATTGAAAGTGGTTATTCCACACCGGTTAATCAACAGGCTTAGTGATAATACCCTGAAATCGTAACTAGGAGCTTATTGTTTTTGCGAGATTCTACATAAATTGGTATTCGTAGAATGGAATTGATATTTTTATAAATCATTAGAAATCATAATTGATGCGTTTTGTGTATTCGTGTTTCTGATTTTCCTTTTTGCAGTTTGCCTTTTGGCGGAAATGATGTAGTCACAAGTGTCGCCGCTCCCACTCTCTTGGTCCCGGTGGTAAATCGTGATTCAGCGGCGCATAGACCCCAAACTTCCATCCCTCCGCGATCACTCATCTCAACGTCGGGTGGCTTCCACGAGTTATCAAAGGGTCAACCTGCATCTTAATGCCAGTACGATTCTGAATGCAAGTCGAATACGTGGCGCAGAACGAACGGTTTGATTAAGGCTGTTTACCCTTTCATGCTTTTTGAAAATATTTTGTCTTTCACGTGAATGATCTTCATGTGAACTATCGTCATTTTTAACGTGGGGCGGAGTTAGTGATAGCGACAAGTGGCTTCGCTACAACACGCATGGCTCAGTGACCCAAGGTTCAGACTTGTCAATTTTCTTTCAGTCATGCCGAGCTGTATATAAGCTGATCCTGGGGAAGAATAAAGTCAGTCTCAAATAATCTGCTTCACTGCACATTTCGTACGGTGTCTTTGGCCCTTGATAGAGCTTCACTCAAATTATTGAGCAAAATTCTATGGCTTTGTCCAGATAGTGCCTTTCATCGGGATTCGCGCTGGCCGAGCATATTCAAAGGAGTTGAGATGATGAAACGAAGGGATCACCTGTGACCCGGGCAAATGTACGTCATAGAAGCTGTGAAGTTGCGACAGCTGACTGATTGCGAAAAGATCGATGCACGATGGCTGGCTCTCACTCAAGTCTAAAAAATGACACTATTCCTCATTATCTGTGCTTTTATTAGTCTGGAATGCGCCATACCAAGAGAAATTCGATCTATTGATTGGAGCAGGTCAGTTGCCGTCTGCCGATTTCCTAATTCCTTTTAAATTTCAAGGCCACTTTTTTGCGTCAGCGAACGCTACCAAGCCACTCGCTCCAACACTTGGGGTTACAAGCTCTTTTGACGACTTCTGGTCCCTTTCTTGATTTTCGAATAGTTTTGTGGCGTCGCAATATGTGCAATGAAACCAGCTGATCATCTGGTCGAAAAGCAGGCGCAAGTTAGTTTTATCGTGATCATAGGCCATTCGGCGCTTGCAATTTCTCACTGAACGATGTTTCTAGAAATAGTATAACACCTTTTCATCTATAGAATCTGAACATCAGATCATCCCGTACTCCGGTCATTTCTTATGTGGAAGTTGTAGATGGCGAGGATCTTTCTAAACAGGGTACAGCGTTGCGTCAAAAAATCGCTTAGTAGACCGATGTTGTTGATCGATATCGATTTTTAACGCTGCCATTCACTCGGCTCGCGGTCACCATCAACTCGATTTCAAGCTTGAGCAGCGTTTATTTTTCTGCTTTCATCTGTGCTCTCTTCAAAACTCACGGAGGAACTGCCTTCTCTCTCCTTCTTTAGTTGAACTCAGGCTACGTTAGCCTTTATTCTTCATCCGTCTGCGCTTTTACCGGTTGGATAAAGGTGGAGGCCAGGGAGTTCATGTCCCCATAAGTCATCCAAACTTGGGGTGTGTTCCCTTATGTCAGGATTTCGCACAGCGGCATGTCGCAAGCGAAGCAATGCGGGCGGGCTTAAGGCGCCATGTTGTTGGGCCCCGAAGCGACTGCAAGAACCGCTATCGCGCCTCTAGCACTACCGTGCGATCGTTTCAAGACCCAACTACCGCGCCGCGCATTGCTCCCACTCACTGCGCCGCACGCCGACCGTCGTCGTGCGAAATCCTGACATAAGGGTCACCCCCAGACTTGCTATACCCTGTTCATAGAGCGACGAGGCCGATTTAGTCAGTGCTGAAAGGAGGTCGGTATCATTTGTGATCACCTTCACAACCGAATGTGCTCTAAACTTCCCTTGTCTTCAATTCAAGAACCTCCTCAAGGTATGTCGTAGAAGTTAAAGCAATTTGAAGAAGAGCTCACATCACTCGTTGATTGATGATTCAATGGGAACGATTTCTTTAATATATGAATATTTTGTCATGGAATCATTACGGCAAAATTAGCGTGGTTCTCTCGGCAGAGATTGTATCGAATATTTTGATGACAAAAATGGTTCTCCACTGGATGCATTCGATTTTTTCGTACAGAAGTGTTTCCCGTTAGCAACAACGGGAAGCGCTGTTTCACGCCATTCTGCCAAAATCTCATGTTCATCATATCTGTTGAGGTTTTCCAATTGTTAACTGTGGTCTTTACTGTTGAAATTTCAGTACTGAACTATGGTTTGAATTTCGCGAATAGTTTGACGAAAGTAATGGCTATTTCATTGAAAATTTGATAAGAAATGACAAAAATAAGGAATAACTATTTTTTAAAACTGTGATCTTCCCTCTTGTATCGTTCTCTCAACTCGTTCAAAACTGGTCAATCCCAGTGAGAGTTCGGCGAATCAGTCTGACGCTAAGGTCAATTGATGGAACCATTTGGGCGTCAACAAATCTTCAATCCTATATATATGTTTATAGGCGGCATCGTTATAATTGCAAGAACATGTGTATCCTAAAATTTCCGACTCAGATTTCTGCGAATTATTTTTTTCAGGGGAAACATCTAGTTTGAATTACCAACGTATTCTCTTTATGCATAAGTTTTTTGCAATATTACTTAATTACTAGTTTGATTATTGGACGGGAATAATTCCCGTCCAATCTGCGTTTGGGAAGGGTTTGCTTGTTTCTGCTTATGGGTACAATGACAGATCGTATCGTAATAAGAACGGGGATGTCCAATGCATACAATCTGTGTAGCAGGATCTTAATAATAAGTTAGTTGACTTTGTTGTGGCATTCCTGCTCCATAATGATGCAAGTCTAACAATTTTCCCTCACACCAAATCACTGATTCTGGGTAGGATAAGTTCATACTGGCTCAAAAACCTGGACAAGTAAGTGTACTGGTACTAAGTGTTGACTACTATGTGGCACATATGTGAAGAATTATTATTGAATACGGATTTCTCTTTTTCTAATTTTTCGCTGACAGATTTTTTTCTGATTTCAGTTGGATATAATGTTTGCAAAAGGTAGAACTCGTACTACTAGAATGTTCGATTTGCTTTTCATTCGTAAAGTTATAATATCGTGACTTTCATTGACGTCACTTCTCTATTTTGTAGGATGGTGCAATTTCGGCAGTGAATCATTTCTTTGGTCTTCAACTATTCACTGCTTTTAGGATCTTCTTGTGACATAGGCGCTTTTTCATCGACGGCAACGTATGTTTTGAAGGTTGCTTAACGCAAGGCGGATTTAGGATCGAAAAAGATGACTGGAATGGCCTTATTTGGTTCCGGTAGTACTAGGTGAGATTAGACGTAGATACCCTTCCGCTGGGCTAGACATTAGAGCACTCGAATTGGGTCACCGCGCCACGCTAACTGTGTCACCATGTCCTAGCTCTAGATGCCAGAATACAGCTTCACATTTTCATAAGGTCAGCGAGTTTCATTGTATTTTTTATGACTGATTCACCCTTAGTTTTCCTTTGTAATTTGAAAAAGGGTAATTGATGTTTTGTATCACTTATGTTTCGGCTTTCCGCGCTCTGAAGAAGGCAATTGGCCGAAACGTCAGCCGAATAATCCGAATAATAAAAACTACAACAATCTCGGAGGTTAACCACAACGTATTACCTGATACTGTGTCACATGTGCTGCACATGCCTTACTGTTCCCATTCCACTCCGCACGGCCACCCTCCTTCGCGCACGACCTGACCCTGTCCGAGTGTTCTGACACACACCCAAGCATTGAGATTATATGGCAACTCACAGGAAACTTGGTGAATAGTGAAAAGGATCCGGTTGACTCGATGTGTTTTCTTGCACCTGAATCATCGGACCTGCTATACGACGATGGGGGTCCCGTTTCTTTTGGTTTCCTGAGACCTTAATGATTGCAACATGGTATTGACAAAGGAGATAGGAAATTTATACAGTTCAACTAGCTCATTCAATGAGTGTCTGTTGTGGCCAGATCCACTCACGACCTCCTTCCAAAAGTAATATTCAACTGCCTAAGCTGCACCCTATGATAGCAAATTAATGCGTATGTATGTATATGCAGCTGACCGAATTTTAAGTATGAGGCATACGTCACTGGTCGATCCTTTTTGGTATGCGCCACGCGTTCTGATTCCATTCATTTCGTGGTGTTAATCCAGTGCGATTTAGCCTGTGCAGTGAATTCAGGATCCATCTGATTCGCAAATTAGTGCTTTATTCTCTCACGGCACGAAATTCTTTGACTAGCACTACGTGGGGGCGGGGGTCGGGGTGCATTTAACTGGCATGAGTGAGCACTGATCCTGATCTCCCGACCTTTTAAGGAACGCGCTCTCACTGCATTCACTACCTTTATTGAGTAGGACGAATTACGGAGTGTTTTGGATCAATAAGAAGAACACGATCCCTTTATTTTTCAAAGTTTTTGAACTTTAAGAAGTCTCAAGAATTTGTGTATGAATGCATCTAAGACTTCGAAGGGAAAAACGTTTTTTAAATTATTTCTGAAATTCTTTAATTCGATTCGTTTTAAATGTCAGCCGTCTCAACTATCGCAATTCTCTCTTCCGTCTTCGTAATTATAACCCATTTCAATTTTTTGAATATGTACCGAAATGGAAAGTATGTTCTAATGAAAATGATGCGATCAAAATTTTAGTCAATCTTTACCAGGAATTAAAACAACGCAACCATGAATCATTCGGCAATACCTTAACTAATCGTCATTGGCCTTGTTTGTCATCATATCAAAACTCGGCGCTTTGTTCATCATTTCTATTCGGCTTCCACCTTCAGACCTCCTCCTGTGCCTTTCCTGCGTGTTTTCGAACAGCAATGCTTTCAAATGTTTAGTTTTGTCTCTTTCCGTTAATTAGTTGCTTGTAATTTGACAAAGTGTCGAGTCAGCTGAATATATGTGTGTTTGATATTCGTCAAGCGTTGTTGTGTCTACGAGAAGGAGCGCTCTTCTCTTTCTCTATTGCACTTCATACATGGCGCTTGTACCATGGTCGGTCTACGCAGATTCTCATTACAGGCTGTTCATATGGGCACTGAGGGTAAAATCAAAGTCGATGAACATTACCCTACAGGTAAGTAAGGTTTACTTTACTCAGCAGCTTCAGGGGTCACGAATACCATTTCTCAATCGGGGTGATTTTTTAATTGTTTCGATAATGATCAGTGCTTTCTGTTGTGATACTACTGTATGCCGCTTTCTAAAAATGCTCGGAGCTGAGGAGTACGTGAAACGGGTGGGCGTCAACACCCTCCCCTCAGGCCACAGGGCCACGCGGATTGAGTCGCGGCTCGCGCCACGTTTCGCCAGTCCTGTTTTGAATTTGTCTTACGCTAAGAGGCGTGCCTCTACGCGTGAGGTGACCAGCGGGATTGTTTTGACGCCCACCCACGTGAGGCAATTCTGAAATGCAACACCTTTCAGATGTCGACGATCCGCCGTTATATCATATAAAGAAAATCGAGAGTATCCGTTCAAATGTGAAATTCGAACAGTGCTATGAAAGTAGTCAGCTTATCGGAGAGTAAGTGAATCATTACAAATAACTACTTGTAAAAGCAAATAAACATACTTAGTTCTCCGAACACAACTTTTTTCATTAGTTCATTTCAGTTGAAATATGTACATATTATATATTGAAAAATCCCTCACTTTGCTATGTTTAATGTGTGTGGATGTGTGGGTGTGGTGTGTGTATGCGGTTGTGATTTGTGTATATGCCAAAGTGAAGAATCCAGCATTGTTTCTATGGCAAATGTATCGCCGTTGAATTGTTCCTTGTTATTCCGGAGGGAATAATAATTTTTGAAATGCACCTCACTTAGTAACTTATTCGCCTCACTTCCCGTATTCAGTATTTACAATCGTCCCTGTGGATTTACATTTACAATCACATTTACAATCCATTTACAATCATGTAAGTACGCTTTGCTTGTAATGAGATTGAAATTTCTTCTTTCCGATTTTACATAGGCCGGCATGAAAAAAATTGCTCATACTTTTTGGTTGCGCTATATTTTTTCATGCGCACATCGAGAGTAATTTATTACGTCTCTTATACAGCAGTACCAAACTTTATTTTCAAAAATTTCAATTTCAAAGTTATAAATATGAAAAATGAAATAAGTGATTACAAAAAAGGAAGGGTTTATTCAGTTTCAGAAGTTTTGAAAATCTTTATGTAACTAACACTTTTGCGTTTTCAGTGGCAAGTTTGGCAGGGTCTACGCTGTACGAGAAAAAGCCAGTGGAAACGAATTCGCAGCGAAGGTCATTAGAATTAAACAGGTCAGCTTTTTTATGCGACATACTTTTCCACTAACCAGTCATAGGAGGACAGCCCCAATAATTTTAACATTTAGCAAGCTGATCGCCAAGAAGTTGAGCGCGAGGTTTCCATACTCACTCAGCTGCGACATCCACGAATTGCACAAATTTATGACGCGTTCTACACTCCAAACAATGAAGTAGTGCTAATAATGGAAATGTAAGTAAGCTTACTTCATCTATTATTTCTGCGGTTTTGATCTACTGTTCCAGTACGTCGCTTATTGCCGCACACGCATGTTAGTGAAATTTTGAACGATAGAACCAACAATGGGGACACATCATCTGTGACCCGTCGGGTTCGTGTCATTAGGACGGGTAATCGCACTCGGGTAGTCCCACTCCAAAGTAATGTGTAGGGGACGGTAAGCGCCTCAGAACTCAACTACACGTAGCGCGGGTGTGTACCCTTATGTCAGGATTTCGCACGATGACGAGCGGTGTGCGACGCAGTGTGTGCGAGCTATGCGCGTCGCGATCGTTGGGTCTTAGAACGATTACAGAGTAACGCTAGGGGCGCTATATGCAGTTGACTTGTAATCGCCTCGCGACCAACAACATGGCCGCGGTGCGAAAATCCTGACATAAGGGTAAACACCCCATATGGCGCACGCACGCATTTCGTCGCACACCTCACGCCGCGTTGTGATTTACTGAATCGACAAACATACCTATGAGCTTTCATTAGTTTGCCATGATTAATTGTATGTGGGACCCAAATAGTGATAGTGCCGTATTGCTGTGTGCATAGTCCAGTATGATTACCATGATAGGAGCCTAACAGTAACAGAACACCAACATGAAAGTGTGACTGTTGCCAAACTGTCGCCCTATGGTAATCACGTTCGTTATCCTCGCAACATTTGCCTGTTTGGTTTTTATTTGACGAATTCCATGTGTGATTCATTGGTGACTCTGCTAGCAAGCAGTCAAGTGACGGAAACATTCAAAAGTGAAGTCATTCAAGCACAGTGACTGCGAATGCTTGCACGTGACATCACAAGGGGATTATTTTGGAACGGACTTCATATCTAAATGTATATAAGTAATTCATGCACATTCCGTCCCTTCATGAATGTCAGCAGACCTGAGAACGCGGAAATTATGCTCCCTAAATGACATTCCAAATGAATTTGAAGAATTCTACACATTCGTGTTGTTGAAGCGCCCATCTTTACATTACGGCAATCATTATAACCAGCACGCATGGCATGTAGCAAACTACATGCCATATTTCCGAAAGTATGTAGTACACACACTGCACGGTAAAACAGAGAACACTTATTACAACCTTTAGAGCAAAAGCGGGTTTGTATCGTTATGGTGGGATTACGCACCGCAGCTTGTTGCGTGAGGCGCGATGGGTGCGACGAGCTGGGGCACCGTTCAGCTACATCAGCCAAAAAACAGTGAGTTGTGCAAAAAAAGATCTTTGCTTAATTCGACTGCACCAAATTGATGCATCAACCGCTTAATAGGGCGTGGCCTGATTGGCGAGAGTGGGAGTGTGTGGCGAAGTGGGAGAGATTTATACACTCTCACCCAAGTCCGCAGACCACGCCCTTTTTAGCGCTGTGAAATGAAATGTATGGTTGAAGGAAGTTACCAAACTCGTTTGGAATTTAATATTGTGAAAAAAGACCCCTCAAAAGTCTTGGAAGTTTTCAGAATATTTTTGCGATATCTCGGTGTTTACAGCCTTCATCGGGCCTGAAACTGTGGAAGTTAGCTAAATTATATGATTTTTATGCCACTAGCTTACGGCCCCGTCTACACTCCGAAATATCGCAAAAATATTCCCAAAACTTTCGAGAGTTTGGAGGTTCTTTTGAGTTTTTTGAATAAATATTTTTGAGTTATTGAACATTCGTTTGGAATTGTTATATGGGGTAATTCAAAATGCTGGCCGCCGAAACGACATTTGGTCTCAGCGGGCGTGGATTATTTTTGAGATGACGCTAATCGTGTTCATTTGTGGTTATAGCTAGGTACTAATGTAGCTGGGAGATGAGCTCATTTTCTTGTTGTCGTTTTCTCCTTATACAATCCAGTTATCGATCTGCACACTCAAGAGTATATTTTTGCCAGAGTATCAACAAAGAAGAGAAGGTTCCCTTGCTTCCAGAGGCTAGAACAAAAATAGAGCCGGACGTCAGGCACAGTGTAACGCACTTTATAACATTACGCTGCAGTGGTGCTCAACAAAGCTGCGTTTCAAGTGAATGTCATCTTCGTTATAAGCACCCGATATAATCCCCATATAGAAGTTTTCAGAAAATTTGGCTATCTCAAGCAAGTTCAGGAATTTTGGAAAATGTTTATACACCATTCCAGTTTCTGGTGTAGTGATAGTTGAATGGTATCCACGCTGTAGTTGAATCCTGAAACGATAACTGGGCAACTACACATGGCCCCTTCGTAGTACCGTGTGACCGCTTGAAGATCAACCATAACGCTGCGTCTAGCTCGCACGCACGTGTCACACGTTGCAGTAAGGAATCTCATGGGGTACACACCCGAAGGCCTTGGGTATAGTGCGAAAGTGGCCTATGCGACTTCACGAATTTTGTGATATTTTCAATAGGCGTCATCAGGCTAGAAACTGAGGTTCGCGCGCTAGTGGTCCACTATACGCACCGGAAAAGCGGCGGTATTCAGTGCGAAGGACAACCAGCGCCAGTCGCCGTCTCGTTGGACCTCTAAGAGAAAAGAATGTGTACTGAGGCATTTCAGATTCAATGGTCCTATTTTCCAAAGAATCGTGGAAAGATCTTGCCGCTTCTTCGAGAAATAAAGTTTCCTGCAGTGGCTTCTTTTATACATATAACTTCTCCTTTTGAAGATATGGTACAGTTACAGTAGTCATTATAAAACATCAACAAACCTCACAGATCGCGCACCGGGAATCTGACCTCGTAAAGTTATGTTTGAAGGAAGTCGCGACCACTTGAAGTAGGGCACTTCAAATTTTCTAACTTTTCTCGGCTAATCCCCGAGTAGCCTCCTCTATGTGACATCTCTTTTTTGAAGATATGAGATAGCTCTGCTGAGCATTAGAAGGTCGCAACCTTGTAGTTCTCGAGTTTGTACCCTTCTGTCAGGATTTCGCACTACGGCATGTCACAAGCGAAGCAATGCGGACGGGCTGAAGGCGCCATGTTGTTGGGTCCTGAAGGATTACAAGTCAACTGCGTATCGCGCCCCTGACACTACCGTGTAATTGTTCTATGACCCAACTACCGCGACGCGCATAGCTCGAACACACTGCGTCGCACGCCGCTCGTCGTCGTGCGAAATCCTGACATAAGGGTGCATACCCGTAGATCACGTAACGGAAATCCACTCTCATAAAATGATGTTTGAGGGAAGTTACGACCATTAGGATTTTCATTTAGAGAACAACGCAGCCTCAAGGGAAGCCAAGCAGCCAATAGATTGATGA
The DNA here is from genome assembly GCA_963978905.1 of Trichostrongylus colubriformis. Classification (NCBI taxonomy): domain Eukaryota; kingdom Metazoa; phylum Nematoda; class Chromadorea; order Rhabditida; family Trichostrongylidae; genus Trichostrongylus; species Trichostrongylus colubriformis. Next base: position 22,104,705 of record OZ022261.1, on the reverse strand, counting down.
TGCCAAAACAGTAAACACAACATTGAAATATTTACGTTGAACATAATCACATACGAAATACATTGAAATAATATAAAGTTACGTGTATTTTAAAAGTGTCAAATTTACTGTAGAGAAGATGCCTCGTTCCACTCGCAATCTTTCATTCTAATCTCTATTATATTATCTACTATGTCTATTTTTATATTACCAGTTTTGGCTACGCGATGTATGTACCTCGCGCGTCACACGGCAGTGGCAACCATATCCACAATTATCCACACTTCTATTGTTGGCACCCAATAGGAAGTAAGCCATAGAAATACCGGAAGCTGAAGAAGGATAGGGGTCGTATGTAAGCCTCCTGAAGGATAGTCGCATTTTTTGAGAAGTTTTCTCGACGTTGCGCTTGGCCCTGCTTTCGAAGCTTCCCAACGTCGCATCGGTTCCTTTTGCGCTACGCCTGCCGAAATATAGCGCCAACAGGTTTCTGAAGTAATTTTGAGACTTCACAAATCGCTTGGATTATAGTACAACAGTGAATCCGAAATAGTCCTGTTAAGTGATATCAAGTGAATTTCAAGAAACTTCAGAGTCCGAGGAGGCGAGTTATTCGACCGTGTGGCTGATGAAAGTTATGTACTGACGGAGATGGCAGTGGTTATGATTATATGTCAGCTTTGTGAAGCTATTGACTACATTCATGAGATGAACATTCTTCATTTGGACATCAAGGCAAGTGGAAGAATTCTTTCCGCCCAGGCTACTTCACAATTTTTCCACCTAATTCCAGCCTGAAAATATCATGTGTGTCTCACAAACGGGGAACCGGATCAAGCTGATAGATTTCGGTCTAGCTCGGTATTATGATGGAACTCAGGTATGTCTACTCCCTTCGACAGTATAAATTCATGCTCAGCGGCGCCACCGATTGTCGCAACGCACGGTTCCACGAACAATACACTCAGTGCCGACGGTATTGATCTCACATTGTTCTCAGTGCGCTGCGGTCTCAGCGATCGCGTCGCCAAGTGTGAACACACCTTAACAGTCACACCTTCAGCACTGTAATATATTTTGACTGAAAGTTCAATGTTGCTGATGCAAGGTATTTTGGTTTATTGTGGTTTCTCGGAAAGTTGGGATTGATGGCAAACAAGGTTCGTAATGATCTCGCGGAAATCTTGATTTACAGGAACTTCGCTATATGGCGGGTACACCGGAATTTGCAGCTCCAGAGGTCATCAAGTACGAACAGCTTGATTACCATACGGACATGTGGAGCGTTGGAGTTATCACTTATATTTTGTAAGTTCCAGACGTCCCTCACTGGGTGGATATAGCATAGTGATAAGCGGTGCCACTCGTTATAACGTGACCGCGAAAAAAATTTTGGTTTAATGAAACTCTAACCATTGAGCAGATAAAATGTAAATCGAACACCATCTGGAAGGGGTTTGCATGTAAGGGGGTCGAATAAGGAAGCTGAAAAAGCTGAGAATGCATGGGAACGTGCTGAGTGTTGGGCAGTTAGACGAGAGGCGGAGCGAAGAGTGCACTCCTTAAAGGAATCGTCCACGGAAAATGCGTTTTTGTGTTACCCACACGTTTATGTTGTATTTGCCTAATGTGGGCCTCATGCAAAATTTCACGAAAAAATGCGAATCTGGCTGAGATACAGCACCACAAAGTGCGGTCCCAGTGGGCGGGGCCTAAGAGTAAAAGCCTCGTCCCGTGGTCCGCCGTCGTTGAGAACGGAGAGTGGGACTGTTTACGAAACTTTCTGCTCCTACAATGCGTCTACGACCACGGCGGACGACGAAACGAGGCTTTTCTCTTAGGCCCCGCCTACTGGGACCGCACTTTGTGGTGCTGTATCTCAGCCAGATTAGCATTTTTTCGCGTGAAATTTTGCATGAGGCCCACATTAGGCAAATACAACATAAACGTATGGGTAACACAAAAACGCATTTTCCGTGTACGATTCCTTTAAAGACACCGGTAGGAGTAAATTACGAAAGTAGAAGTGCTCAGCAATATAACAGTGGAGAAAGAACGACATAAAACGGCGAAAAAGCCGAGATAGGAACCCGAAAATGCCCCTTCTCTCCCGTCCTCTGCGTCTCTAGCCGGAGTGGTGAAGACAGGCCAGAGTCTGAACCAGCCGGCCGCGATTGTTGTTCCGCCCTACAACGATTCCCCCGGCCGCATAACCGCATAACGACATGCCGTGCTGAGGGGTCGTCATAAGTCCCCGAGCCCCATTTTTTAATGCGATTCTCATCACATGTGACCTCTTCTGAAGTAGAAGGTTCGTTTCATAGAACATCTACTCCCGGATCTCAAATTTCCCTTACCCCTACTGGTGCATTTAAGAGAACATCAGCGATAACGAAGGAAATCAGAAATGGTAAGGCAGTTCACTGGTTATCGTCACCTTTGCCTTTTCGCCGCCCGAAACTCAAGACTGACTCGAGTCTACTTTTCAGATTATCCGGGTATTCTCCGTTTCTGGGAGAAAACTTATGTGAAACCTATTGCAATGTGGAAAAAGGGATTTGGGACTTTACGGAAGAGTTCGATTTGGTCAGCCGAGAAGCAAAGGATTTCATCTCAAGGCTTATTGTCTACAAAAAAGAGTACGGCTCAATTACTTGAATTTTCTTGAGATTTTGTATTTCTAGCATTTGCATTTTTGTAATTTCGATGATTCATCTCTTCATAGAAAACGGATGCTGCCAAAGGAGTGTTTGGCTCATCCATGGATTGCCAGGCATCGGGCAAAAGCCAGTTGTGATGCGATCCTAGAAAAACCAGCCGAGGGACCAGTGATGGATAATAAGCAGATGATGCGGTATAATGCACAAAGGAAACTCAGGGTCAGTTCATGTCTGAGTTATAGCACTATACATGGGATGCCAAAAAGAAGAGACACTACATGTGTTTCACACCTGTCAACTATACAAAGCACAGATTATTGAAGAGTTAGAAGCCTTGGCGTGCATTATTCTTAAAATGTTCTCAATATAAGAAGAAGTAGGTTGGGTTCCATCACCTTCATCGCTATCAGGAGGTGATGCCGTCAGCCATTCCAGTGGAAGAACGCGTACAGTATCAACTTCTCCCTGAAGCAGCTGCAATAACTTTTGCTGTAAGATCTTATGGACAGAATTTTACCGACTGCTACTTTGGTTTTAAAATACCCCCCATGGTTTGCTGCTCATGAAACGCTGCTATAGTCCGCAATACCATTTCTCATATCCAGATCCTGCCTCCGGATCTTTTCACTGGCGCGTTTAGTCATTTGGGAACAAAAGGCGTTAGAAAACTGGAAAATATGGAAAATTTATGTGCATCACTCAGCGCAGGCCCCTTGACCACCGAGTGTGGGCATACCTTGGCACGGTTGTGAATAAGATTAACTCGATAAAATTGCGTATATTACCGAGTTGAAAAGACGCCTCATGTTCGTTTCCAGAAAGTTTATGAACTTCTTTGTGCAGAAGCTGTAATGGGGTTCAATTATCAAGTGAAGTGCGTCCTTGAATTTTGGTATAGAAAAATCCGAATTGGGCAATGTTCGACAAATAGTATTGAGAGTCAAGGGGAAGTGACTCTATTCTTAACATTCTTTGTACAATCTTTTACTTCTTTGTTACTTGAGAGCACATCCTACTTCCTCGGAGTGGAACATTCTCTGGCCATCATTGGTTGATGCGTGATAGCTGTGGCGTGTCTGCCCCTCCCCCTTGCACACGGACGTACTGCAGGACAATCCCCATGAGCTTTGGCCGATAACAGCCCAAATCCCTCCCTACAGAGAAGATATAACGTGTTTTCGAAAATCCAGTCGGCCTAAGGTAAAATGAAGATTGAAAAAAATTCTGGAGCACTTTTCTCTAACACGGATAACACCAGGTGAGCGTACGACGTATATAGAAACTGCTTCCTATTTCACTCACTCTAAAATGCTCCTCCTGTGCAGCTGCAGGTAAATTGAGATTCGAAAACAACAAATTCGTGCCATTTTTTGAAATTCTCAATCAATTTGCATTAAATCCTTCTCTCTGCAGCTGTTCTATTTCTACATGGTGAGTCAGATCAGGTTGTGTTCTGAAGAAATCTCTTTTCCTCGTAGTTGTACCTCAAGCATGTTACGGAATTCCAACTAGTGCTATTGTAACTCCGCACTGAAAAAAGCATGAAGAGAAGCATGCATAACATCTTTAGCGAGGACTAGTGATACTATGTATGATACGAAACAAGTTTTCATTTTCTTCTGTTTTAGTATGGATCGGTTGTGCTTCTTCTTGGAACTGTGTTGCATTCAAATTATATTGTTTGTTTGTTTTTAGACTTAACTCTGTCAGTTGTGATATCGTAGTTTTTTCGAAACGGTTCCACCGGTCCGTGAATTGCGATATATGGTCAGAGCATATGGTGAGAATGCGGCAGCGCGAAACATGGGCGTAATGTCATGCGCGACACATATGCGCGCGGACTGGGACAAGCGGCGGGTGTGTTCTCATGACAAAAATCGCTTCGCGGCGTCGCACGTGTAATCAGTACGACTCGCCGAATCGATTGCCCTTGGGAGCCCGGCAGAGTGTGGCTGCGTCACCACTGCACTTCCACTCATGTCACGCTGCCTCCTCCACCCATGCCACACTGCCTCGCTTGAACGCTGCAATGCCCTGCCACTGGTTCTCGCACCCGCCACCCCTCTAGCCGCGGGCGGCCACGCGATTTTTTGTCGTAAGTACACACACCCACAAACGGCTGACGGTCTACATTGAATACCCCGTAAAACAAGCAGGCTATTATTGGCGACTCATTGTGCTAACCAAATGCTTCAAGTCAAGACATTAAAAAAGCTTCTCGGTACAAGTTTGGAGTAATATTTCGTGACGTGACTTATGCAGATGTGGCACCCCTTATGGTTAAATACACTATGTACAATCTAGGAAAGTGAGGAACCGTTTTTTAAAACTACCTATTTTCAAAAAATTCGTTTGTAACGTTACTGTTTCGCCACTGAAGTCAGATACCTCCTCATGGAAAATCCGGTGCTCTCGGGCCAATTTTTTCTAATGAGTTGATTATTCAGCAACACAAAGTTGGGATCTGTAGCGCCACATTCGTTTTCCATTGCGCGAAGACAATTGACCCTCTACTGGCACTCCTCTCGCTGCTTTCTAGTTCAAAACAGCGTGATGAGGGCAAAAATCAGGTATCGCATCGGGTGGGAGTGGCTTCAAGAAAACTTTGCCAAGGAACTTCTGAACCAAGGCCCAAGAAACTGTCCGGATTGAAACTACCGTATTTCTCTTCTTGGATTCATTTCGAAAGTGTGTCGGTCATCTCTTTAGCGGCGAAACAGATCAGTGCGTTGCGAGCTTCCATTAACTGAGTGACAAACGTTGTGGATGCTAAAACTTCAGACTGAATGATCCTTCCTTCTTCAGCGCATGATCATCTACGTGCGATTTCTCATGGAAATGAACAGGCTGCGATCAATGATAAAGGACCGTTTGAGTAGTAATGCCAAGAAATACTTCGAGCCGTTGCTGAAGATAGCGGATGAAAAAGAGCAAACGGTGAGAAATGGAATTGTTAAGACGAAACCCCTACTCAATTAGTGAAGTGAAAATGAAGATGAGCCCCTAAATATTAGGTAGTCTAAAAAGTCTTTTCGTATTTTTAAATACCGCTTTTTCCCTCAAAACTGCTTTCCACAAAATTTCTTCTGCACATATATATGTAGTACATCCGATGGAGCAAGATCAGGGCTATAAGGCAGCAATTTTTATCCAAGCTCGAGAATTTTTTGAAAGAAAAAATTTAAAAAAATTTTTACCACTAGTGAAAAAATGACTCGCCAAAAAATCCTCGAGCTTGGATAAAAATCGCTGCCCTATCCACCTAATAGCCCTCATCTTGCTCAATCGGATTATCACCTTTTCCTTTCCCTCTCTAACGTCATTCGAAGAAAAAAATTTTTATAATTTTTGTATTGAAAATGAGGTTGACCGTTGATATGTTTACTTTGCCGAAAAGGGTTATCCGGGAGATGGAAGACAATAATACCTATAGATGCGTGTGGACTTGTATACAGAAGAGATTGCTGGAAAGCAGATTGGAGGGAAAAAGCGGTATTTGAAAATACGAAAAAACTTTTTAAACTACCCAATATATACTCTAGGCCAGTTGGAAGGGGGCACCATTTCGATCGTTATGGGGTCCTGGCGCGCACTACAGCCATATCCTATAGCATCCTAACGGGGTGTGGCTAAAAGCTCTTCTAGAATCCGACGTGGGGTCTGCTTTAATAGTGTGGAATGTGCTTTGAGTACACTCAATGTTTCAGGTCTCAGAAGCCGTTTCTGGAACCGGTACCAGCAAGCTGTTGAGCGCCATAGCTCAATCAAAGGTGAGTGAGACACTTCGTGTGATTTGCAAACTTTTTGAAACCGATGGGACGTTTCAGATCATGAAAGCTGAGAAAGTTGACGACAGAGTGACATCATCAGATGGAGGAACTAGCCATGGTAATGAGGGAACGGCTGGCACAAAGATGAAGCAATTTTTAAATCCACCTGATAACAACTCAACTGCCTCCCCTGCCTCCAACAATCAGAAGCCAACAGTGGCATCAGTTGCTGAACTGCTGAAGAAGGTGAGCGACATAAGGACTTGTGAAGGCACTTTTAAGTTCACCGAGGGAGAAGGGATAAGCTGGAACCGTCGTCCGCCAAGCCCACACCGCGCCTGTGAAGGAGCAGGCAATGCTCCCAACGTCCTATCAGAGACGGTTGCAGCTAAATCCTCTCTTCGCCGAATGTAAATGTACTTTGAAACTCACAACAGATGGATAGGTCATTGCTATCATACTCTTTCAGGCTAGCGAGGAAAAGGCATCAAAGCGGCCGAAGGCAGAAAGAAAATCCATCAAAGAAGAAAAGTCTCAAGCGCCGGACAAGTCCACTCCAGCAGAAGCGCCAAAGAAGGAGCTATCCACCACAGCGAACTCTTCAAAGGAATCAGAAGGTGCCTCGTCGCTAATGCCAGCTGAACCAATGTCGAAGTGGTCCCAAACTGCTGAAAGGAAATCACGCAGTGCGAAGAAAACACCTGTATCCCAAGCGATCGATGGTGTTGAATCGTCGGTCCCTGTCATCGCTTCGAAAGAGCCACTGAGCAGTGCGGAAACGAAACCCTCTACTTCGATTAGGAAGGCGTCAAAAACGCCTGAAAGGAAATTAGTGGAGGGTAAGAAAGCCAATGTACCTGAAGTGATAGTAACCGTCCCAACGAAGACTACATCAACACTTGAAAAGACAAGTTTTACTTCCTCCACCTCAAAGGATACTGTTGTAGCGGGAACTAGTTTGCATAAGAAGGAGGCTTCTAAGTTAACGGAAGCAATGATGACTGCGGATGATGGAAATGGTACCAAGAAAGTGGAAACTGCCAGTATTCCCGAGCCTTCGCCTGCGAAGTCCGTGACTGCTGAAAAATCGGCGTCGGACAAGGAGAAGAAGGAGCGTAGATCTCTTAATGAGAAAAAGCTCACACCGACTGACCTGAATGCGTCTAAACCACCTAGGCCCACATCTCCAGTGGATTCGACAGAAAAGACATCCTTGAGAACAAAGAAATCACCATCACCCGGGGTCCAACGAACGCTAGGCTCTGCTAATAGCTTTGACGAGGCTTTGAACAGACTACCTACAAAATCCGACGATCAGGGGAGTAGCTCAACGAAGACGAGGAAAGGATCGGCTCCCGAGGCTGTCATCACCACACCACCGAAGAAGACCGTACTGGGAGCTCCTCAGAATCCTCCCAATGATGCCGATAAGACAACACCGATCCGTATGCAACGATTTGGCAGTTCAGAAAGTGGAGATAGTACAAAGGAGAATCGAAGTGTAGAGGAGAAGAAGCCAACGAGACAGGTGAGCATGATCAAAGTTAGGAAAAAAATAAGGAAAGAAGGAAGACGAAAAATTATACCTTGACGGTAAGTGTGGTGCCTGTGCTGAAAGCGGATGTGATTGGTTATCATAGGGAATCCACCAATCACAGGCGCCCTTTCCATGAGGCTTTTAGCCATTTTGAAACCACAAGTATATCTTGAAACATGGTATGATTTCAGGGCTCTGAAATTTTCGTTTTTTCGCCATCGCGCCGCTGACCTTTTCACGAATGGTACAACTGAATAGAATTTTGCAAACATTCCAGGGCGCCTTGCGTAAGAAAGAAAAACCAACCGATAATCTCGAAGTGATCTCTCCGCCTCCACCTCCAACTTCTCCATCGAAGCTTGTGGTTCAGCCACCTATAAGCTCCATGTCTACGCTTCTGAAGAAAAGGCAGATTGCTAACGAAGAGAAAGAGGACCCGGAAATGGAAAATGGGGTTAGTCGACTCACAAACTGTCACACTTCAGTTTTCAACTAGAAGATTTCTTGGCACGCAACACTATCCTCGGAAGGTGGGTGTTGACTGATACTCTACTGGTAGAGAGCGTCATAAGGGTTGGCGTGTCGCAAGTTTTTTGCATGGCGGGTGCCGCCCAATGTCCTTCAATGCTCTCCTACCAGCGACGGTTCAGAGAGCCCATCTTCCGGAGAACTTGTGATGGCTATTATAACTAACTAGTAAAGCTTCTTTCAAGGCCTCTACGTTATCCGCCGACAAAACGACTCAACCGAAAGGAACCACCGATGAATCGAAAATGGTATGTTGTCTAGGTTGGTGTGTCTTGCGACACATGCGTCATTTTCTTCCAAGACCTTATTGCTCCAAACCTTTTGTATATATAGGTGATACGATCATCGTTGTCTCTACTACTTAACCCCAGTGACTGGGTAGCTGCTCGATGCTCTTTTCTCCAAAATTCACAGGCTGCACGATTCGAGAAACCTAATAATATAAGATTCGAGTGCGAATAGATAATCAAATTCCCCACTTTTCATGTAACGCTGAGACCCTGATTGAGAAGTATTCGGAGCACGCTAGATCAAAAGAAGACGTAGGATGATGCCGAACTCAGCTCTTCCTTATTTCCAACCTTAGCGGCATACGTAGCCATTGCTGGATGACTCAGCAGCTCTTTGGAAAGAGGTGAAACCAAGTGTAACCTAGTTTCTGGAGGTGTTTGGCACAAGCAGTAGTTGTTACAGTGTATCAGCTGTAACAATCCTGATTGTGGCATTTTTGAAGAATCTGGAGCAAATAAATCTGACCTGAAATCCAGCTGTTGCCACACGTTGAAAGATACCGCACGTAGTACATCTTTTCATGATTAACGGGGAGCACACCCAGCTTTCATATAAACCTACAATGTCTTGTAGGCCTTTAGCCAATCAAGAACGACACAGCAAAGATGCTGGCCACTCATTTTGCTGCCTTGTCTGACTAACTCTTTGGCCAGGCACGCAATCTGCTTATAGCATCTGGGGTGCTATAGCGATGAGGGGCGGCATCCCTCTGAGGACGACATCTTTACCTAAGCTTACAAGGGAAGGACCCCAGGTCGAAGTGGCCATTCGGAATGGGATACATATGATCCGACGTATTTCCGGACGCTGATCTCGAATCTGTATTCGAAATTTGCAAAACGATTCCCTGAGCGGAGTTATGGAGGTTTTTTGAAAAAACAACACTATTATGGTAGGTTTGGAAGCCAATAGCACGCGAGCCAGACCTTCTTGCGCAAAACCAGGGAGATTTTCGTGTTCAGGGAGTCAAATTACCCTGGAGGACAAGTTTTTAGCCAATTCGAGAGTTTGACCAAATTTCGAAAAAATTCACGGGCTAAGGGTGGCAGCCCATTGAACAAAGGAGAAGTCGTTGACCCTTGCCTAGGAAATGCTCCTGATTGATGCTTGTTTCGTTCATTTAGTGCGATGGGCAAGTGTAAAAGGTATGTGTAGGCTATCTTGTTCAGGTTGCAGGGTTTTCTGTAGAAGAAAATTCAAAATCCACCACTTTATAACCTGGCCACCCTCAATTTTCGGAAGTTGGACCAAAAACTGGATTTGGCTGAAAATTTGCACAGAGGGGTAATTCGACCCCCTGTGCACGAATATGTTAATCTTTTCACGCAAAAACGCATAATTCGTGTAGTACGGGATTCTGTTCGACTTGGTATCCTTCCCTTGTGAGTAATGTTAGCAGTTATAAATACAATGGCAGAGTAAATGATGGGTGTGATAGGTACCAGTCCAAGAAAACGTCCAGAAGTGGAAGAAAAGCACTTACTGACAATGAAACACAAAATGCAAAAAAACCCTCACTGGCGGGGAGCAAACCCTCGACCCCTCTCCTGCAACTCCGGAGCACTACCACTGAGCCGCTGAGGCCGTTGACTGCTCGGCAACGGCCATGCTGATGAACCGTTCATTCAAAAAAACCTTCATAACTCCGCTCAGTGAATCGTTTCGCAAATTTGGAATGCAGATTCGAGATCTGCGTCCGAAAATAGATCGGACCATATGCATCTCATTCCGAATGGCCACTTCGACCTGGGGTCCTTCCCTTGTTAGACAAAAATATAAGCTGAACGTGCAAACTTACCTCGCAATGATTCCTTCGAGATGCTTAGATGTGCATTTTTTACAAGGTGTCACCCCTACCCCATCAGCGCTATAGCACCGTTTCGGAGAGCCACGACCATTCAGAAGTCTGTAATTATCGAATAGTTACAGCAAGCGTTGCTGCTGTTTACTTCCAAGCATCCAAGAATAAATATCATTCACAACGACACCAACAAGACACTTGTCGCGTGCACGGTTGCGCGATTCGTGCGGCGCGGTCACCCACTCTAAATCTTGGGTTTCTTATTCGATCCGATTCTTACTTCAACTGAACAAGACCACATCATATGTATCCTTAAGAGATCATCGGAGTGCTCTGAGTCAGTCTAATAAATACTTGACAAAATGAAAAAGCAGCAAAACCACAAGAAATTTTGAAAGTGTCGCAAGACTTATACAGCAATCTAATAAATACATAGGCAGTGGCTTGAGGCCGCAAATTTTTCGGTTCCAGATTCCGCCACGACCTGGAAGTGTTCAAGAAAGACTGCTCAAACTAAATGGACGTGCAACCTTGCCAATAGTGAACCTGGCTGTATCAGCAACTTCGCCAAGTAGTTCTGAAAGTAAAGGCTCGTTTCAGCTACATTTATTCAGATTTCTCCATACGTTTGCTTGCATCTACATAGCGCCCTTTGAGCTTGCTTCATTGAAAGCTATTTTTGGAACTTGTCACTGAACATTCCTCATAGATTTTATTGCAAACCGGCTTCAATGAAGTATTGACCTATTCCGTTTCACAATGCTGTCTCACCTGCTACTTTGACTTGCGTTTATACTTTGGCCTCAGTAGTCAACCAGGCATGCAGCTGACGTTAGGATGCTCGTGTACACCAACATGGTGACAGTAGAGTTTGCTACAGGACACTTCAGGCCACGCGAGGGCGATGGACACGCCTTTTGGCGCGCGGTCAATTTTCAACGCCACGAACAAATCACGTGTCTCACGCGCGGTTGCGCGATCTGTGTAGCACCACTCACTTCAAATGTTTTGTCAGGATGAGATACTTACGCCGGAAAGTTACGTGGCCGCCGCGACGGGTGCGAGCACCAGTGGCACTGCATGGCAGCCTTCAAGCGAGGCAGTGTGGCATGGGTGGAGGAGGCAGGGTGGCATGGGTGGTAGCGCAGAAGTGACGCAGCCACGATCTGCCGGACTCCCGAGGGCAATCGATTCGCAAGGCGTACTGGTGGCACTGCGAGTGCGACGCCGCGAAGCGATTTTCCGGCATAAGTAGCCTCAACCGTTTTGTCGCACTCTTTGACAGTGGGATCTAGTGCGTTGCTTTGTCATGCGAATCGCAGAGTCCGAATACAACCATGTGCTTTCTTCATATACGAGTCGAAATGTTTTGTAATACTTGATAGCCGTATTTTGTAGAGCCTCCAGAATCAGTGGAGCCGAAGAAAGGAAAGTTGTTGCCAATCACTACGGAAAGCAAAGCAGTTACAACTACATTGACGTCCACGAGTACAAAATCGAGAAAGGCCAATCTTGAGAAAAAAGTAGGAAATTCGTTTGAAATGCTGTTGGAAATTCTATCCACTTGACGCCTATTTTTTCCTTGCATTAACCAGACAATTCTGTCCATTAAGGTTCAGCACGTTTCTGAAGGAAAATCTGTCGAAGAGGTTGAGCGGACGTGTACAGAACAAGATGAGGTTAGCATTACCAAGGTACGAATTAAGATGGCAAGCAGTTACTCAGTAATATACTGCGTAAAACACAATAGAAGATGCAATTTACCGGAAAAGAATCCTCTCTTATGCATGCTCCCGATACTACACGAAGTCATCCCATTTAAAGTTGTAAACGTCTACAGGGCAGTGATAAAAAGATCGGGCTTAGGCCTCCGTTTTTGTTTTGATTCAAATCTGGTACATCTAGCATAATAGTGTCCTATTTGGCCATTATGAGTGCAAATGAAATAGTTGGAAACTCGGAAGAAATTGCCAAATATTGCGTCATATAGCGATAGCCTGCCGCTCATATTGGTAGTGAGCTGGATCAACAGTTGGGTGATATGAAATTCTCTAACTGAACAATCGCAGAACGGTCCCAGAAATGCCGTATGGCGAAGCGCAGAGACTGCAGCATACAAACAGAGAGCTTCTTCGCGGAATCGGGTTTGTGTACCCTTATGTCTGGATTTCGCACCGCCGCATGTCGCAAGCGAAGCATTGCGGACGAGCCAAAGGCGCCATGTTGTTGCGTCCTGAAGCGATCATAAGTCTACTGCTTACGCGCCTCTAGCAGTAGCGTGTAAACGTTTTGAGACCCGACTATCGCGACGGGCATAGCTCGTCGTGACATAATGGTACACAACACGAATCGGTATCCCTTATTCGATCATTAGCCGAGTTGTGTCCAAAAAACTGAAGATAGTCGACGAACTGTGCTTTTGGGAGCCTTATTTTCTTACAGAAGCATAAATCCAGGATCGAATTGATGCCTGCAGCAACAAAGTACTCCCCCATTACCCACATCAGCTATGCAAACGGTTTTCGGCTGTCAATGAAAACAGGTGGTCCTGTGCAACGAACCCAATATGTGCACGAGTCGGCTTTGAAACGGTACCAATGGCCAACTCCTTGGTGAACAGGAGCAGTTGCGCGAATTCGAGATGGTGTTCATCATGATAATGGGTTCTTGGAATATGGCTTTGACGGCTCTGTGCCCCTTGATGCTGTGGGGTCACTCAACTTGATCATAGAGTCCCAACATTTTATCCTACCTGCTGCTCATTTTATTCAAAAAACACCTTGTGCATTCAGCCTTGAAGAAGGCCCAGAAGCCACCCAATCTCAGATTATCAATAATCATGGCTTCTGAGAAATTTACTTGATTACTGATTACTGATAACTCAGGCGCTGTGTTGAAGTGGGGGCAGTATAAGTTACCTTCTCCGGCGTCTTTAAATTTTGAAAAAAAATTGCTAATGTCTGTGAGAGGACCCTCATGGTTGCTCAGCTACCTCTCATCACATCGGAGCCCCGCGCCTGCAAGTTTAAAGGCCCACTTCGGGATAATCTGATTGGTCGATTTACATCGTTGAAGTATTAGATCCCTGGGTAACTGGTCAGGCTGCACCTTTTTTGCGCCGCAACTGGGCGGAGTCGCAGTGGATGCGAGCAGGTGTAGGGCCGTGATAGCTTACAGGGGCGACGCGAAAAAGGTGCAGCCTGACCGGCTGCCTAGCGATCTAATGATTGAACAAGGTGGATCGACCCAGCAGATCTTCGCGAAGTGTGTCTTTAAGCATGAATTCACAACTTTGGCTCCCAATTGTGTGGCAAGCTTATGCGGAACGATTTCCTTACAAACTACAGTCCATTTCCCGACGGCTGGCACGGCAAGGCCCACGGACTTGTATCGATCACTCTCACCCCGCCACACACTCTCACCCAACTCTGTAGGCCACGCCCTGCCAGCCTTCGGGAACTGGACTGTGGGTGAATGCAATTTTTCTGAGCGTTTATCATACAAAAAATGTTTATCGTTGTCTTAAATGTACATGCTGCATTGGGCTAACCATAAACCCCTTGGCCTAAAGTGTCCCCGTCTTATAATTAGTAGAGTGCTGAAAATCGCTTGTTATCTGGAAAGCTGTGCTATTTGATTGCTTGATGTCTCGATGAATTGTCCTGCATGTGGTAACGTTGAGAAATGTGTGCATCTCGTAGCTTGATAAACAACCAAACGGCGAGTGCAAATCTCGCTTGATTTTCCTCTTTTTTATGCCATTGAGCAGTTGTTGACGAGTGATTAGCGTGACTGAAGGTTGAAGGTAAGATTAGATATTAGCAACTGATCAGAGGTGTGTCTGTTCACCCTTCCGCCTACACCACCCATACACACAAGACTGTCTTGAGCCCTTCTCGCTTTTACCCGCCTGGCAGCAGTCCCTCAACAATCGATTGCTATGTATTTTGCATTGTCATGGCAAGTGAAGGCTAAATCGGTTTTTCCTATCATCGGAATCTAGTATCTTTTTCTATTGGAACCTCTTCTTCCGCATTGTTTATTCGTTGTTTCATCGTTATATGACTAGGATTTCCTGTACCAATCAGGGGTGGTGTGGCGGTTGATGGAAAATCGAATTGCGACGTCTGCATGCGACACTTATCGATAGCGATAGCAACTCAGATTGTCTGCACACGCGCTGCATGCCGCGGTGCGACTCTTTTATTTGAAGCCACACCTCCGTCAGGGTCTGGTTCAGTGATTGACGAATGGACACTGCCGCAAGGCCTTGTGCGCCATGACACTGAGCACATGTGCACATTTAATTATCTCATTAGTTGTCGTTTGCTGAGCTTCGTTCTTTGGCATGGAATCCGCCTCCTCTTTTCAAAAAGCCTTTTCGAACATCTGTGGATCCGGTTCGATTCCCATTGATTTTCATTCGTGTGCCATTCCATTATATCGAAAGACTTTCTCCACTAGCTCCGCGTAAGTTGGACATGGTCGGTTCCGATATTTACTTTTTCTTTTATACCTCTTGAATCATTGCTTGAGTTAGATCTCACTTCATC
This sequence comes from Trichostrongylus colubriformis, assembly GCA_963978905.1. NCBI lineage: Eukaryota > Metazoa > Nematoda > Chromadorea > Rhabditida > Trichostrongylidae > Trichostrongylus > Trichostrongylus colubriformis. The sequence continues at coordinate 22,089,586 of OZ022261.1, read as the reverse complement.
GTGGAACAATTGGGTACCTCAAGCGACCTATGGCGGAGATGAATCTCGTAAATGTGTGAAAACCCAAAAAGGCTTAACTTGAATTATAATGATGATAGTACAATTTCATAAGCTACCGAATCGAGCCAATGTCAAAAAACGATAAGTAGCAAACAGGGAGGTCAGAAATTAAGTCCAATTGTTGTAAACCAGTGGAGACTCTAGCGAAGGATTCGGATTCAGTTGGATTCTGGACCATCGTCTGTATCGTCAAGAGGTCCAGATGTGGTACAGGAGGGCAGAGGCGACGCGCAGCGCTATTTCCTCCTTTGATTCCTCAGATCAATGTCAGACTTAGCGATAGTGCGATTTTGCGATTCTGCAATTTTGCGCGGAAACCTGCGAATCCAGGGTTCTGCAATGCATGCAAAATCCTGCAAACATAGGATTCTGCAGAATTTTTATTATATTACATGCAAAATCGCAGCATCACAAAACCGCAAAATCGCGGAATCATAAAATCGCAAGGCGGAAGTCCGACATTGGTCGTACAGTGCCCGCGGTGTGAATCAGGGTCAAGCCTCCGTTGAGGAATCCTCAACGGAGGGTCGTATTTGGTCCGCTAGGTGGGGTCGTAATCGTTAAGGTAGATAGTGATCAACAGAGTTTCTCACGCTGAGGTCTAAAGGGTAAAGGGAGAAATGATAAAACCGATTATTAACATAATCATCATGGAAACCTCATGCATGGCGCGATCCACACCGAAGCCAACCAATGTCAATGACCCTTTCATTGGTTCGCTGCCACCGATTTCACCTACAGATACACATCCGAAATTTACTGATTAGCCGTGGAAGCGGAATCTATCCACGGGTATCACCGTGGATGAATACTCCAGAAACTATAGGGTGAAAAAGAAAAATTAGGTGATATGGACTTATTTCATATCCTACTGCGTTCGCAAGCACGTAATCTAGTGTTGGCGGCAACTATGCGGACCGGAAAGACGTTTGCATCCATTGTGAATGTGGATGAAATCCTCATGCATGGCGCATCCCACAGAGGAGCTGACCGACGCTTCTCGCCCTCCCACCGGGTCTTCGAAAACGAAGGATGCATACTGGAGAAATTTCAGTAAGAATGAATCAATTTTTCGGGAGTATCTTGGGAAGATCTCGCAAATTTGGCGAAAAAAAAACTTTCCTCAACTAGTTTTCCTGAATTTTTCTTGCTTCGTTTTGAAGATATGACATAGCTCAGAGGGTTATTCGAAAGCGACAACCTAGCAGACCCCTCCTCACCAAAACGCACTTATATGGTTTGAAGTTTGAAAGAAGTTATGGCCATTTGAATGAAACACTTCGAAGTTTTCCCCATCTAATCCTCATCTGGAAATCCATATCGAGAACTAAGCAACCATTAGGGAAAGCAAGCGACCAATAAGTAGGTCTGAGGGAGTTATTAGGAAAACAGTTCACAGCTGTTTGAAAGATGGGCTCTAGGTAAAATTTAAAGTATTTTAAAAATGTCGGAATTTAGTATGGGGAAGATAACGCGCTCCATCGTGATCGCCGCGCGCAGCCGCAGTAGCGACCAGCGAGCAGATGGGGCGCTGTGGAGCGTATTACATGGCTCCTTTTTAGCTTTTCTTTTACCTTCCAACTTTTCTATTCTTATTTTTTTTATCCTTTATTTCTGCCCTATGACTTGCATGACTATTAAGCCTTCTCCTTTGTCATCAGAGGACGAGCACATTATCAGTGGTCGACAACGCTTTCGTTCCGGAATATAAATATTGGAATTGTAGGGTTCTTATGTTATGCGATTTTGTTTTGGAATATGAGTACTGAATTTTGTTAGGTTCTTATTTCTCTCTTTTGTCAGGAGTTTGGGTTGGCTTCAATATTTTTTTAGCATAGGCTCTTAATATCCCTGGTGGATCGCACTGGCTTGGTAGAAACCACAGAAGAAGCACCTGTAGAAAGGGGGGGGGGGGGATCGTATTGAGGCTCCCATTTCTGGTGGTGGGGTCGTATTTTTGGAGAATTTTCCTCAACTGGACGCTTGACCCTGGTGTGAATCCGACTCGTGCTTTACACTCCGAGTCCTTGCAACGCCGCCATAAATCTCCTTACACTACTGCGGAAAATCAACGGTCTGCTGTAGATTTTCCTTTTTTGCCTAGGGATAGCCTGGAGCTTTTCCGAAAGGGCCGTGGGTATTTATTATGCGTAGCAGTCTCAGAAAGCTCATTCAATACCTTCGATTAGATAAATTATTGCTTTTAAATTACTTTGATTTTCAAAATTTTTAATCCCACGTTTTGGAGCCTTGTTGCAATGAGCTATTCATATTGCTACGAATTTTAGCCAATTTTTGTTCAGATCACATTGCGTAAAGCGGAGACTCTGGAAAAACCAGGATCGACAGTATCGATGAAGAAGAACCTTTTGAAACAGGATCTGCTTCGATCGACTGCAGAAAAAGAACGTGTTGAAGAGCAGAGTAAGGATGCTGCGAAAACAACACGTACTGCTCGAAGTGCAACTTCGAAAACCACCGAAAAAGTAACAGTCGTGGAATCATCCAAGGTACGAATTCATTAATAGCCGCCCTTGGACGGTTATTTTTCTGTCAGTGCAACAAAGAACACCTTCGACTTCTTTCATAGTTTTGTGACAACGACTGGCAGGGTGTGCATTAGGACACTCATTCTATTAGGTTGTCCCGAAAGTTCCGGAACACCCCGACCACTTTTTTTCAAATTTATTTCTTTACAACATAAACACATTTCAGCTAACAAGATATTCACCATTACTATCTATCACCTTCTGTCATCTATCCGGAAGCTTGCCAATCCCATCCGCCCAGAACTGTTGAGACTGCCTCGCGAAGAAACGGTCGACCTCCATCTCGATGTCGCGCTGCTTTTTGAGCTGCTTCCCCTTTAGGAAGTTCTGTAGAGGGGCGAACAGCTTGTAGTCAGACGGTGCGAGGTCGGGGCTATATGGAGGATGTGATAGCACTTCCCAGCCTAGCGTCGCCAAGGTGTCCCGGGTGAATGTCGGCTGTCGGATAGGGCATGGGGTGTCCAAGTCGAGAGCACTTTCCGGTATCCCAGCCGAGTGAGATGCTCATCGACTGTGGTGTTCCCACACTCCTGCACAGTTCTCCTGAAAAGCTGATCGTCAGCTCAGATGGACGGCCACTGCGTTGCTGATCTTTCAGGGCTATATCTTCAGAACGGAAGCGGGTGAATTCCCTTATGGAACTCCCTCGGCAGAACTCGTAGAGGTACAATGCTCGGAGTGACGTCTCATCCATTTCGAGCTCTATTCCTTTTGTGGATAGGCGCGAATCCTTATATGCCTATGGCATGGAACGTTCCTCAAAGTCAGTCGATAAATGCCCTGGTTATCCATCGCGGGAAGGCCCGAAAACCCTTGTCCGCCAAGGTGTTCCGGAACTTTCGGGACAGCCTAATAGATCAGCGCGCTAAGTAAACGGTTCACATCGAGGTGGTTGCCCTACTATGCCCGCTGTGAATTGGCTGGGGCGGTGCGAAAGCCTCCTCGCTTGACCTGAGTTGATTTGACGCCCTGACACCCACACGACCAGCTTAATTTGACCTAAATAAGTTTTAGATTGTGAAATGGTCACGGAAATGCTTCTGCAATCTCGATGGAAACTTGTAATGAATCTTTTTAATAGGATGTAATCCATCCTCTAGCATAATATGGACTGCAACTTGTGAAGCTCCTACTTTTTGATGCTCGCTCCATGAAAATTATTTCGTCTTGCCTTTAAACTGTGATCTCGTTCCCTTTGTCTCGTCCAGTATGGCAAGCAAAAAATGGAAAGGACTTTGACGTTCTGAGGCAGACATTGCTTAAGGTGTTCGAGGGGTTTTATGGAGGGAAGGAGTGTCGTTCCTTCAGCGCATGCATGGAAGGTACATTATGGGGAGTAATCTATCTAAATCGCAACTGGCACTTCTGTACTACCACTTACGTACTTCGCATCACAACCAAAGTGTAATTTTGACAAGTTTTTGATGGCAGCGCGACGAGACGTTTCCCTTGCACGTTGGTTAGGGAGCACTTAGGCCGCTTCCATACTTTGCGCACCGACGCCGTCACGCGCGTGCCGGCGTCGGTGCGCAAAGTATGGAAGCGGCCTTAGTTTTCTGTCGCTCTAATACAGTGTCCGAGGCACGTGTAATTTTGTTGTATTGCGAAATTTCACTTTTTTTGTTCTGATGACGAGTACCTTTCTTTAACCTATCTTTTTTAAAATTTCCTTGAACGTATTACTTTATTTTATGCGCATGTAATTTTTGAAAGTCTCATCGCAGGCCTGTTTCCCTCACCTCTTCGACTCTTTTGGAGTTTTTGTAAGCGTATTTGGTATTTCAGTGGTGTATTTCACTTCCATTTGAAAAGAAGTACGGTACAACGAAGGCTAACCTGTAATGAAATTGTGACAAGAAATGCGTTGAAGAGGCTGCTACGGGTATTTCAGTGGAGTATTTCAGTTTCATTTGAAATACAAGAGAGGATGATTAAGATCCTTACAAGACTTCAGATAAAGTAACTAATACACTATCAAAAATACATGGCCCATAACCTGTAATAAATTTGTGACAAAAAATGCGTTGAAGAGGCTGCCACGGTAACGTAGAAAATGCGTATTGGCTGGTGAAGGTGAAACTCACATCATCGCATCACTACCAGTACGAGAGAATTATCTATTTCGCTACGCAATTGGTGGTACAAAGTTGCTGGACGAAGAAGACAATTTACGCAAGCAGCGTACCCTATGACCAAGATCTGTAGGAAAGAACAAAGTACATCGTCCCTTCTTAACCACTCTGAGCTAAATTTGCTCCATTGTGAATTCGCTTCCCAGTCAAGGCTGCCAAAATCAGCTGCATGCCATCCCGGACGAGTCAAACGCCCCACATTCCTGGACCCTACTCCCTGTGACTTACTACCAATTACAATCAAGTTACCGTCCGTCCAACAAAAGATTTTAGGTAGATGGAAAGCAGAGCAAGGTTTCTATGGCCGGAACAACGGATGTGACTCGGAAGGTCGCAGAGAAGTCAGAAGTAAAGCCAGATTCTCTTGGAAAACCTGTAAAGGAAACACAATTGACCGCCACCGAAAAGGTTCCATTATCATTTAAATTCTTGCCTGCAAGTAATGAATCCACCACTTTTGCAGGTGAAAACTGCTCTTGATGTCGAAAAAAATGCCAAGAAAGGAACTGTTGAAAAGTTGACAACCACAAAGGTTTGCACATTTTACGCTAGTCATTTAATTCGACTGATATTCGTCTGTATAGGTCACTTCGAAAACGACTGATCCACAAGCTGATACCAAAGATAAGGTGAAAACTGGCTCAAAAGCAGAAATGAAATCCACTGCGTCAAAAACGTCTGAATCATCTAGTGAGACCAGGGACAAAGTGAAATCGGCACAGCCCACAGTTGCTGGGACAAAGTCAACCACTGCCAAAGCATCTGATACCCCAAGTGTTGTCAATGAGAAAGCGAAGGCTGAAAAGAAAGAAACAGAGACAAAAAGAGAGACAGAGAAACGATCTGAGGACGCGAAATCCGATAAGAAAACCAAGACAGCGGCAGAAAGCGAGGCCCAAAAGGTAGGAAATCCTACATTGAAGTGCAAAAATGTTGCTTCGATTGAAAAAAAAAACGGAATTTGGAAAATCTCAGGTTAGTTTGGAGCCTTTTTATTCCATTACACGAGTGAAGCACCAGTCGAGCGATGACAGAAAAGTTGGAAAGCAGAGTCCCGATAAGAATTTGCCGAAGATACTACATACACCCCCCTTGTCATCAACGCATTTGAAGGTGCCTGTGCCTTCACTCCGCCTTCTCAAAACATTCTTCTATCGACCAAAAACATTCGTTAATCATCAGAAACCATGGCATGCATTGCTACCTAAAGTATGATTCTCGGTTGACGATCTTATATAAAAATCTGCTCATCGGTCTTTAATCTCTTCGAAAGTGCATAGGTGTCAACGACTTCTCGGGAAAATTTCAAAATACGACTCCCCTCGCGATCCAACCCATAGTACTACCCTCTGTCGAAGATTACCTGACCCTTGCCTCACCTTGATGGAAAGCCCATTTGGTAGCGAGCTGGGGCCATACTGGTATACGAGAGCCTTACAAGACCGCCTCCTCCTCATCTCTGATTCAGTATCATCCGTTAACAGTGCTAGTGCCAAATTTCAACCAGCAGCGGATCATAACCATTTAGGTCACTATATGAGGTCGTATTATCCGTTGCTGTTTATTATTACACAGAAAACGGAAAAGCATTCAGGATCGATTAATCCTTTGCGCGCGCCACGCACACTGCTCCCCTTTCGGAATCGTGGTTCCAATGATATGCAATTTCTCCCTCCCCCCAACAGGCTCACTTTTTTTCTGAAAAATCGACACCAAGCGACGGAAACCGACGCAAACCGTCGCATTGTCATAACTGCGTTTAAAGTGATGAAATGAGAAGAAGAAGCGGAAACGTTGGATTCGAGTCGATGCGACGAGCTCAACGACCTATAAAAACGTCAAACATGGAGGTCACCAGCTTTTCGGTGAAAGCAAATATTCTTTTCAAGTTCCGCACACTTCAGCAATAGTTTCGTAATTTTTGTAAGCTATCAAGCTCATTTTGTTAGAATCGATTGAGTATGTACAGTCCAGTTCCCGAAGGTTGGCAGGGCGTGGCCTACAGAGTTGGGTGAGAGTGTGTGGCGGGGTGAGAGAGATCGATACAAGTCCGTAGGCCTCGCGTTGCCAGCCGTCGGGAAATGGACTGTAAGTGGAAGAATCACTCACCTCCCACGGACAACTACTTGCGTACTGCTGGGACTATGCTGACTTCCGAACTACAGACAAGCGCTTCCTATGATGGAACTTCAAACATTAGTTACGGTGTGCTTTGATTACAAATTAATTTCCTCTCTCATCATCAAAAGCTATGAAAATGACACACTGTTTCTGAAAAGGCGATTCTTCACCTCCACAATTTGGTAGCTATACTCAAACAGTGCATTGAACCGTGAATTTGGAAAGGATATTTGTTCTACATGAAAGCGTGAAGATGGGCTGAAAAGACGTAAACATGAATGAAATTTACACCACTGTGTTCAGAAGGTAAACTGCTGATATAAAATGTGAAAATTCACGGTGACGGTTTCATTTTTTACCTATTATTGCCTTCCTTCTCTCTAGATATCATCGTTGTATCGAGTAAGTGAACGCTACTTGATATCCTGATAACCCTGCGCTGATCAGCTTCATGCCTCTCGGTGTTACCATGTATTCAAGCCCCCATACTTTGTGCTTCCTTACCATTAGTAAGCAGTTCCTAATTTATAGTGGGCACCGGTATGATGTAGTAACGCTGCAAAGCAGACCTGAGCTTTGCAGAGTAATTAGCAGGATAATTAGCGTTCACTTACTTGGGGCAACAGGGGTGATATCTACAGGAGACACCAGGAAGTTTTTTTCTCTACCATCTTTAAATTTATATTAGTCGAGCTTCAGCTGTTTCTGACGAGGTGTTTTCACCCCTAAAGTTGAGAGCGAACATCACTTCATTTCTATGCTCCGTAACAGCCTTCTGCACGAGCAGGAACGGGAGCTTCTTCTGAGTGAACCGGATGTGTCACCTCGGCTAGGCAAAATCCAAAATTTCATTGCCCTCGTTCACAACCTTGCTATGGTCCGTACTCTGGGTGCGTAAGAGGATTTGTATTGATGGGTTTTTTTATATTCCATTTTTTTCCGGATTCCCAGCGCCCTTCGTTTTCATAACCCAGAACGAGGCATTACCACTGAAATCTCTCCAGAGGCAGGTTTGAGGCATGAAAAATGATACTGCTGATCACAGCAGGCAGCGTTATCCAAGCAGCGAGGGCTTAGTGACTTCTATGAACTGAAGGGTCAGTCTCCGGGAATCTTCCCACGAGAGACGTGCCACGCTGGGTGACTCTGCTGTCTTGGGCGGACCTTAATGCCGTATGTGCTCTATAACCTGTTTGTGCCGACAGGGCTCCATATTTTTATAACGGCGAAAGTAGTGAGCCACAGCTTGTTTCTGCTTTTGGGGAACATTTGAGGAATATTTTGCCCAACTTTTTTATCTCTTTCTTTTCACTACGTTATGTACACTGGACGGATATGAGCCGTGAACAAAATTACTCTTTTTCGGCACCCTCTGTAGAAAACGAGAAGGCGTTAACAAATAAAAACTGGAGCCGTCACCGTTAAACGATTTTAGCACCATTGTTCAGCAGTTTTCCTTCCAAACACAGTTGTGTGAATTTCATTCATGATTGTGTGCTTTCAGCCCATCTTCACTCTTCAATGAAGAATAAATATCTTTTCCAGATTCACAATTTAGAGCATTGTTTGAGCTTAGCCATTTTTTGTGACATAGCACCATGCGATATTCATTTATTAAAAATGTCATTTTAGCGCTGAGAGAGGAAATTAGGCAAAGGCACCGTACACTGATGTCTGAGGCGTTTTCATAGAACGAGCGCTTGCTTCTGATTCAGAAGTCAACATGATTCCTGCAGTTCGCAACTATAGTGTGTGGGGGTGAGTGAGTCTTCCAATCACTGAATCGATTTTGACGAAATGAGCGCAGAAGCTTTCAAAAATTTCGTGAAAACCCGTTGCTGGAGTGTCCTGAAACTGGGTGTGTACACATTGGTGCGAATGACTTTTTTGGCACTCTATGTGCGAACGCTTAATTACTTTCTCGCACCTCATTGCGATAAAGTAATTAATCAGCAGAGGTCAGCCATAGACCGTTCAACTCAATAACTGAATACAATGTCTACCGAGGAAAAACAGAGTGGATGAAATTCTGATTAAAGGATTTTTTTCGAAAAAAAAGGGAGTTCAGTTCAATGGTGCTATGGCAACTAGTCGGATGTTGGTGAATGGGATGATTGCAACATTTTCAAAAGTCATAGCACTGCAAAAAAAATAGTTTTAATAATGGATAAAAAACAAGTGAGTGGAACAAATTGATGGAATAAAACCTACGTGTTTGAATTATTGAAGCCCAAATATTGGGTAGTCTAAAAAGTCTTTTCGTGTTTTTAAATACCGCTTTTTCCCTCCGAACTGCTTTCCAGCAATCTCTTCTGTACGTAAACATGTAGTACAAGTCCACACGCGTCTATAGGTATTATCGTCTTCCATCTTTTTTGGCAATTTTTTGGCGATTCTTCCCACTATTGGAAAAGTGACTCGCCAAAAAATTCTCGAGTTTGGATAAAAATTGCTGCCCCATCCACCTTATAACCCTGATCTTGCTCCATCACCTTTTCCCTTCCCTGTCTAACGCCATTCAAAGAAAAATTTTTGTATTGAAAATAAGGTTGACCTTTGATATGTTTATTTTGCGAAAAAGGTTATTCGGGAGATGGAAGACAATAATACCTGTAGATGCGTGTGGACTTGTACTACATGTGTTTGTACAGAAGGGATTGCTGGAAAGCAGTTTGGAGGGAAAAAGCGGTATTTAAAAACAGGAAAAAACTTTTTAGACTACCCAATATTATCCAACCTTACCGTATTATGGCATATTGCTATTAAAGTCGATGAAATGTCATAGAATGCCATGAGCATATTACACATTTTTAATCTCTGTGAAACGTAATAGAATGCCCGTAAGGGAGTCATACAAGAGAATAGCTGTATTTTCACAGTTTAATATGAGATGCTATCAGCTTTATTTGTTACCTATTGTACATTTCGTGAATGTAATGAGTGTTTTAGTTCGTACTATAATAAAACTGCTCTAATTTTTCCTCTATGGACATTACATTTAGTTCATGAGTTGTGCGGTCTATGGCTGACCTCTGCTGGTTAATTACTTTCTCGCACATGAGGTGCGAGGAAGTAATTAAGCGTTCGCACATAGGGTGCTAAAAAAGTCATTCGTACCAATGTGTACACACCCCCTGAAACTTAATGCACTGGGAACACGATGTTTGTGCGGAACATGGGCGAATAACTATTGAATATGTAAATGTAGGCCCAAAAAGTCAGAGACTTGCCTGAGCGATAAGAAGGAATATTAGCAGCTTACACCGAGAAGCTGGTGACCTACTTATCCATGTTCGACATTTTACAGGTCGTTGAACCCATCGCAACGAGACGATTACAACCTTTATTTTTTCATTTTAATCACTTTGAACGAAGTTATGACGGTGCGACGGTTCGCGTCGAGTAATCCGTCGCCGGCTGTCGATTTTTCAAAAAACGTAAGCGTTATTGTAGGTGATAGGGCCACCAAGTGAACAAGTCGGTGCATATGCATATCATCTCACACCCTCTCCAAAAACCCCAAATCAGCGAATCTTAGAGACATGGAGGCATTGCATTGCCTGCATTGCATGGAGTCGATTCGGAATTTGGCCCTCGGAACACATCTATGGTAAGGGCGCCTGTTATACCACTTCGCGATATTATACACCCGTTTTTTTCATTGCCTCAATTGTCTGAATAGTTTTAGAATATGGTGAAACTGAGCATGTAGTCTTCTTTTTGTAGGACATTCCGAAAGCTCGTCCGAAATCTGCCACGAGGAAGACAGAAGCTGATACAGTCGCGGCCAGTGTCACCAAAACGACCGTGGTGAACGCCAGCAATACTGAAGATGGTACAGCGAAACCGAAGAAAAAGCGTGCAGTGATAACCGACGAAACGGTCGTGGAATTCGTTTTGAAGGAAGACTTCTCATTCGACGCGCTCAAAGAAAAGTTGGTTCGTCGTGTCAGTTGCGAACAGAAAGAAGAGCCACCGAAAAAGGAAGCCATATCGATTCCCACAATTCATTCAGTGCGTGATCGTTTGAGAAAATTCGAGGGTAAGACGTAGAACAACTTTTTGTTTTTTATTATGTCAGCTTCTAGCAATTATCGATCGAATTTCTTTCTTCGCTTGTCAATCGTCGTCGCAATGTTGATTTCAGTCTAGTCAAGACTTCTGTATATTTCTGTACATATGTAATTCGATGTATGTTCATTTCGTGTGATTGTTCAGGGATCAACATATGCGAACGTTTCTTTTTTGTTTTAATTACAGTAGCTTTATAGTGACTACTGCATAAGAGAAATAGCATCAAATTGCTAATACTACTGGTCAATCCTGCGATTGTTTTTGCCTGGCTGCTTGTCATACTATTTGTCACGTTCGTGATTGCTATATTGGTGTATTGGTATTAATAAAGTTTCTAAGAAACGCGAATGAAGCTCAGCCAAAATGAGGAAATGAACTAACAACTTGATTAGATAACTTTGGTTGCCGATTAGATGCATGCCTCAGGATGCGCAAACCACTGCCACTAATTGCCCCGTGTAGCACCTTTGTGATGGATCGTTCAAGCAAGAGCAAGTCTCAGGGTGGCCACGGTCAAGCAACGTGTCGAGAAAAATTTTCAAAAAATGTCCTCCCCCTCCAAAGAAGGGGCCTCCATGCGACTCCCCGTTTCTTCAGGTTCCACTATTTCTGTCGTTCCTACCCAGTCAATGCGATTCACCAAGGAAATTAAGAAGCTACGGTAGAAAAAAAAGAGTGAGGCCAAACTTCTGCAAAATAAGAGAAATAAGAACTAGCAAAACACAGTACCTATATTCCAAAACAAAAGCGTCTAAGAGAATGGGAATCTACAAGATTCAATACCTACAGTAGCGCTCAAATGTCTTCGGCCAAATGGTTTCGCACTTGGGTTTTTCACTAGTAACTTTTTTACGGCTGGACCGCTCTTAGAGAAATTTTAGTATGTTGTACTTGAAGACACTGCATACTAAATACACTATTTTGGTTCTCAACCGTATAAGTTACGTGGTTGGATGCAATTTTTTGTTTTTGGAGTGCCATCCCTATGCCGTCCCGCTGTGCCGCTGTCATCAAAAGTCGTGGTCTTTTACAAAACATTGATGTTCTCTGAGGTTTGCTCGTTTTGTTTTTGTAAACAAAGCCGTTTTTCTTGACCAAGCCTCTTCCTTTTTTTCGGTGGTTTTGTAGTAAATTTTGTAAAAAAACATGGAAAGAGTCAAGCGGCGCTCAAGGAGAAGGAAATGTTGACAAAGGTTCAGGCACCACATATTCAAATTTTGTCAAATTTGATCAAGTAGAAAAAAAGGTTATGACTAACTACTGACAAAGTTATGGCCGAATACTTTTGAGCGCTACTGTATATGTATACCGAAACGAAAGCGTCGCGAATCATAGATAATGTGCTCGTCCTCTGATGAGAAAGGAGGCTTGAAAGTCATACAAGTTATGCGGCAGAGATAAAGGATGAAAAACGAGAATAGAAAAGTTGGAAACCAAACAGGAACTATATAATGCGCTCCACTGGGATAGCCGCGTCGCTACTGCGGAGCGACACGGTCATCAGCATACCAAACTTGGACATTTTTTGAATACTTGAAACTTTAGTTGACCCCATCTTTCGAAGTACTGCGAACTATTCTCCTGATAACTTCCTTAAACCTATCTATATGCAGCTTGGTTTCCCCAATGGTTGCGTAGTTTTTGATATGGGTATCCAGTTGAGCAAAACTCTGAAAAATTTTGAAAGTGTTTTATGTACGTTAAATGGTCATAGCTTCCTTTGAACTCAACCATATGAGTGCGCTCTTGTCGTCCTGGATCTCCTAGGATGCCGCTTTCAAATGACTCCCAGAACTATGCCATATCTCCAGATCAAAAGAAGTTACTCCGAAAAAAGCCAGTCGAGGAAATTTTTTCATCGAGTTGGCGAGATCTTCCCACTAATCATCGGAAAAATGTTCCATTGTGTTTGTAATTCCTCCAAAACACGTGTTTTGCTCTCAGCAGACCGATGGGAGGGCGATTGGCCTCCGCTGACTTCGGTGTAGGATGCGCCATGCGGATTTCTTTCATATTCTTAGTGAACACAACGCTTCTCCGACCCGCATTGGCTCGCCAGTACCAGTTTATGTTCTCGTAATCGTATCAAGATATGAAAGAGCCGATTTTCCTTTTCATCCTTTAGTTTCTTGATTATTCGTCCACGCTGGTACCGTGGGTAGATACCGCTTCCCCCAGCTATTCGTTGAGTCTTGGAGGCCCCTTTGTACTTGTTCGGTGCCAACATACGAACGAAAGCTATTGGCGTTAGCCGGCTTTGTTGTGAGTAACGCCATGTATGAAATCAGGTTTGTGGGTACCTATTGCTGTGGTCGTTTTGGATTTGTGGGCTTTGAACAGGGATCAAGTATCGACCTCGCATCACTATATAAGTTATGAGCGTTTGGTTGCAGAAGCTTGACACGTTGTTCACAGTCCACAATTCCAAGAGGACTGAGGGGTCAGCCTAGTCAAGACTCTGTCTATCTTTTGCACTGTCCATGCGCCCTCCTCTTTAAATATTTAAGCACTTATTTAAAAAATTTGTGTCTTACCTAGTTTTCAGCGTAAAGGGTATAATGTTCCCTTTGTTGTCTTACATAGAATCGTCAAATTGAATATGGCATCAGGAATTTGAAACCGAACTGATAGTTCATCTGCTCGCACCCTCGCAATTGAGGACAAGCTTTACAATTTTGCACTTTTATGATAACATTAGTACTCCAACAAGGAATGCGTATTTTTGCAATGCATTCGAGCGTGGGAGCTGCTGCATTAGGGTTGTGAAGCGATTACCCAGTGATGTTATAAGCGCCGTACCGATATAGTTGTAGTGTAGTCGCTTTTAGATCTTACTATAGGACCACCCCTAGCTCACACTCATTAGCTCGCGCACGTCGTGGTGCGAAAGCGTGACCCAAGGGCCATTAGTGATCCATGGATGGATGTTCAAAAGCAGCCTCTGAAAGCACGCGTGATAATTGGCTTGCATGAAAATTTCTCAGTGGTGTCATTTTTTTTTGACTCTTCACACTTGAAGACGCCGAAATATTGGGCGATCGTGGAGTAAAAAGGAAACGCGTTAAGTAGGAGTAATAGTCAACACTACGGAGGGGGTGTACACTTATGTCGCATTTTCGCATTACGAAGTTGCACTAGCGGCGCCGTCAGCACAACTTGCAGCGGTCGCCTGGAATGCCGCTTGGGACGCTGAATTTAAAACTCACTTTACACTGCACATGTTGTCCTCGGTAATTATTCAAAGCCAATTTATTTGAGGAAATTCGAAGTTCCACATACACTGCTCATTCATTAGTGATAAATGTACTCCGCCCGCACAGTAACAGAAACCATGACCTTCGCCCCGTCCAAGGCGCTTTATAATATCTCCAAAAAGTGGCGAGTGTTCCCTGCTAAGTGATGATTGGAAGTGTGAATGTTAGAGCTGATGGCGAAAGGAATGCTAATCCTGAAACGGAAGAATGTTATTGCATCCTCGCAGAACTGGAAATTAGTTGCGCCGCCGCCGCTATGTATGCCTTCTGCGAATGTGCTATTGCTTCTTTTACCCGCTCCTTCATTTATTACAAAGTACCCAATTTTGAGAGCAAAGTCAGTTTCAATGTTTATTCTGATCATTCACCAGATTAGTGATTCTTGAAGCATCATAAATGACATACATAAGTGGATAGCTTGTTTGTTCAGTTCACCTAGAACAGCCTCCACGCGCTACTCCCAGAATTTCTGCTGGTGTACAGAAAGTAACAGATCGTCCACGAAAAAATGTTGTATTTGCCTAGTGTGAGGCGCATGCAAAGTTTCACGCGAAAAAATGTGAATTCGGCTAAGATACAACGCCAGTCTTGGCCGCGTGGGGGGGCCTCCGAGCGAATGCCCACCCCGTCGTTCGCTGCGGTCGGCGACGCATTGTAGAAACAGAAATATACGTAATCAGTCCCACGCTCCGTTCCCAACCGCCCGGACGACGGGAAGGGGCTTTTACTTGGAAGCTCCGCCCACGAGGCCGAGAATTTGGGGAGCTGTAACTGAGCCGAAAGCTCATTTTTTCGCGGGAGATTTTGCACGCGGTTCTTATCAGACAAATACAACGTAAATATATGGGTAACAAAAAAAGCTGATTTTCACGTGGACTATTCCTTTAACCCTCTAAATGAGTTTTTCTGCTACCCATATGTTTGTGTCGTATTTGCCTAATAATGGCAGCATGTGAAGTTACACTCGAAAAAAGTGAAAGTTCGTCTAAGATACAGCACCACATAGTCTCGGCCGGGTGGGCACTTGCTCAGACGCCGCGCCCACCCGGCCGAGACTATGTGGTGCTGTATCTTACTAGGGAAGGTATTTTACTTCCGGATCAAAAGAGCTTCGAGCGCTGATCATAACTGTGAAAACCAAAATTGCTAAATGGCATTCTGAAACGAGTTACGAGGGGTCAAAGTTTACCTGTGACTTGCCTGTGGCATCTCAATGGCGAGGCGCTTCGTCATCAGCATGACTAGCGGAGAGCCAGTAATATCCTCCGTGGCTGAGTGGTAGTGCTCCGGTTCTGCATCCCGGGGTCGTGGGTTTGCTTCCCGCCGGTGCGGCTTTTTTTTGCATTTTGTGTTTCATCGTCAGTAAACGCTTTTCTTTCACTTCTAAACAATTCCTTGACTGATATTCGCGCGTAGGGGGGCGAATTACCCCTCTGGGCAAATTTCCAGCCGGATCCAGTTTTTGGCCCAACTTCGAAAAATTAGGGGTGGCCAGGGGTTAAGTAGGAGTTTTTGAATTTCCTCCCACAAAAAATCCTGCAAGCTGAAGAACATACCTATCACACTTGCCCATCACACTAAACGCACGTAACAAGCGCCAAATACAGTTAGTGCCGTAAGAGTGTTAAAAATTGCGCGGAAACGCGCTTTCGCGTTTTCGCACGATTCTTAACACTCTTACGGCACTAACTGTAAGAGCATTTGCTGGGCAAGGTTCAACGACTACTCCTTTGTTGAATGGGTTGCCAGCCAATAATAGCACATCAGTTTTTCCGAGATTTGGTCAAATTCTCGAATTGGCTGAAAACTTGTCCCATGAGGTGATTTGATCCCCTGAACACGAAAATCACACTAGTTTTGCGTGAAAACGTATGGCTCACGGGCTAAGGGCTCCCAAACATACCATGAAATGGTATTAATCTTTTTTTCACAAAAACCGTCATAACTTCATTTAGGTAATTGTTTGACAGATTCTGAATACAGATTTGAGATCAGCATTTAAAAGCGCGTACAATGGTATGTGTCATATTGCAAATGGCCATTTCGGCAAACCGTCTGATGGCAAAGTGCCTCGCCAACGAGGTGTCACAGGCAAACTTCGACCCCTCGTAACTCGTTTCAGACTGCCATTTGGCAATTTTGAATTTCACAGTTATAATCAGCGTTCGAAGCTCTATCAATCCCCCTTGGTCCCATTTCAAAGTTCCATGGGTAGTAAAATACCTTCTCTAGTTAGACGAACTTTCACTTTTTTCGAGTGTAACTTTGCATGCTGCAATTATTAGGCAAATACGACACAAACATATGGGCAGCAGAAAAACTCATTTTCCCGTGGACAATTCCTTTACATAAATCTGAAGTGGGGCCAAATGCCATGCATGCCATCTCCGTCTTACACGACTGTGGTCTGAAAAGATCTGCTCAATTAGCCGTCGGCTAGTATGAATCGAAGAAAATGATATCACGCTTCCCATCACAGATCACCCACAAAGAATCGGATGTCAGCAGCAGGTATGGGTGCAGTTCGATGAGCAACGACAAGTCGCATTGCGATTTCCATGAGCAAACATTGAGTGGCCGATCATCTTCAGACCGATTGCCAGTATCCAATTACTTGGCTTAGTCATACATAGTGGTCATTGTGTGTGTATCCACGACCATAGATGCTCAGTTCACTTGAAGGGTATTCTATTTTGCTTTTTTCTTTTATCTCTCCAAACTTTGGAGATACTTCCTTCAAACCAAATATCTTCAAACTGGACTGGATTAAGAACTTTTTAAAGGGTTCATCGAATTTTCCTATGGAAGAACCTGTCAAGGACCTCTTTGAGTATTCTAGGAGGTTTTTGGAAGGGTTTGGTAGATAGAATTGGAGACCGATAAACGGTTCGTACCTATTCAGTAGAATCTTCAACATGCCAACTGTCGGATGAATTCATTTATTCGTTCATTATTTATCTCTTCATGGGAAAGCATTACGTACCGATTAGGAGAAAAAAGATTCGAATAAGAGTTTTTTAAAGCAGTAATCAACAAGAATTCAGTAGAACTTATTGCTTCTGGGAAAAGTAAATATTGGAAACAGGATAGAATTCCTTAAGAGGAGTCAATTTTGAAAACCTAATAGATCCTTGCTTGTTAGGTGTTTTGCATAGTTTTGAAATCCGCTTAAATTTTTCATGTAGTTAGCTGAAGTAGCTACGAGTTTATTATGAAAAGTATAGTAAACAACTACATAGAATCGTAATACTCAGATTTTTTCAATGAGTCATGAGTAACGCGAAGAGATTCCAGCTACCTCGTAGGCCTCGCAGCCAGCCACTCTATCATCAATCTGAATCTGCGCCGGATACTCGTAAAGTAGCCGTCGTGCATACTAGTGACACTAGTGACACTTCTTCACTGAGCGCAATCAGCATGTGCAGCAATTCACTTGGAAGACAGCCGAAACCCTTTCCGGCCCCACTCCGCTCCTTTGCCGTCTTGAAACACTATCATTGAGCACATAGTATCCATTTTGACTTCTATGAGAACTTTATTCATAACAATCTTCATATTCACAGTGATGGCAGTGGATTTGTACTTCATAGGGGATCATCTGCTTTCATAGATTTTATACTTATGGGAGTGGTCTTATAACGTTTCAGTGTACGTTTATGGCATGACAAGGAAACCTTGACTTATCATCATGTCGTACTTAGTGGCTTCACTTTTCAAATTTTAATTGTTTTGACTGGTCTTGTAGCGAAATACCTTTATTATAGGTTTGACCTTATGATAACCACTCGAGTTGCTCCGTTTCCAACGTTAAAAGTTCGTCAACACTAATTGAATTTCTCTCCAATTTGTAATTGCTGAGCGGGAGGTCAGCGAACAGCATGTTCTGATTTTGGACAATTTCTCTAATAAAAAGATGAATATCCTTTCATCGATTCTGTCGCTGACCATTGTTCCGCCTAGATACTATCACATAGGCTATGCCGGATATGCGAACGCTGATTTCCGTCTTTGAACTCCTTATCTTTTGCAGCGCATTAAATTATTCCAACTTTCACTTGTTTATACAGCACGATGCCCTGTGATGATCTACCATAGCATGATACTTTATAATGACTTTTTCAATATATAACATCGTTACTTTTCCTACCAAGAAAGATTAACTCGAGGGCATTTCAGTACACCGAAATCCGTCATAAATGAAGGGAGCTTGCAGCTGAATAGTACTAAAAAGACTGCCACAAGGTCCTGAATGCCTATGATATGTGCGTGAGACGAGAGCAGTTGTGGAAGAAAACTCTCGCGTCGGACATAATTGCATTATGGCCCGAAAGCATTGACCCCATAGGTTGCATAATTGTGCTGAACTGCATCACTGAGGTGACAAGTTGAAGAGTCTCGGTCCTTCCATCCGAATTATTTGAAGTGTTCAACTACGAGAAAATTATGTACTTCGTGACACAGCCACCCTGAATAATATAAGAGCAAAAATTATTTCAGCGAATGTGTTATGAACTTTTTTGAACTACAATTATACATTTCAAAATAGGCAGAGTTCCAGGTAAACACACATAGAATGGCTAAGTAAACGCATGTCTAAAACACGCGCACATTCAAGGATGTGTAGATAGATACCTACCCAACAGCTTCAAATTCAAAGAGTTTGGAATAGCAGAGGAGATCATTCAAATTTGATCTACAAAATCCGAGCCTCTTTATGCAACACGTCCTGTCCTGCTCAAGCAAACCCGCGAATCTGCGAGTAAATCAATGCATCAACTTTTAATTCGTGATTGCCAGTCAATGTGTTGATAACGATTTTCAAGTGACATTCTCAGCAAGTCTGGGAAATTGGTAGCTTTACCCAAATTCGCTCAGTTCAATTCACAGATATAGTAAAATAGATACTGTGTTATACGTATTGTGGCTACTATTGCTTGTTTGCGTACTTAAGTAGTGGATCATATCCTATAATACTCTCTGATGATCCAAAATCAGTTAAGTGTTTTTTGAGTAGATCTTACAATTAGTTGAGTCACAGCCAGAGGTCAACTTCGGATGATTAGTTTTCCACTAGTTTTCAGTAAATGTTAACGAATTGTATAAGCATTCTGAATGGAGTGAATGGTGTGGCAATCTACATTCTCAACTCCAAACTTCTGGAATGAAATTTCTTCCCTCCAAATGAATTCGGGTTATTTCAAAAAGTTTCTGCAACATTCCAAGTCGTTGAAATCGGAAATAAAATCCACGTATTTCAGCAGAGACCAACTTAAACAACACATTAGCAGCAGTCGCGATTGTTAGTCGTTCATTGCAACGAAATCACTGTGTCGTGTGCCGTGTTCACAATGGGTGCGAAGCGATTTCCCCCCTTCGAAACAGGAATCCTCGTCAAACCCGAACCGATCTTAATCTTAAGTTGAACGCCTCCACGGTCGCGGCCACAAGCTCCGCCGTCGGCGCCACCGCTGCTGTGGCTGGTCGCCGACCGTCGTTAGTCGCGTGGCTATTCTAAATCCGGACTGGCTTCGCCCTAAAGCGAAACTGTCAAGTCAACGAACAAAAGATCCTCGCAACTGCGCGTTGCATCTGCAGGTAGCGTATCATCGATTTCGCCGGTGGCATTCTCTCTCTTTCATCTTCCCTTTTCCCTCACTAACATTTAAATCCGATGTGAACCGCCACCAAGTATGTTTAACCAGTAAGTATTCCCTTTATGTTGATAATCAATAGGCTCTCAGTAATTTTGACAATGACGTTTTTTTTTATTTCATTAGTCCCAAGATGTATATTGAGAATTTCTGAAATGTAGGAATATTTTAAACGTTCATGCGTTCCATACTGAGGTATAGGACTGCGGCGTTTTCTCCTTATTTGAAAAAGGTGATTTTGAGACTAGACGTTGCTCTGAACAATTTTACCAGGAAATTATTGATCCGTGTGTTGGGCTTGAACTACAAATCTATATCGAGAAGTGTCATTAAGAGCAAGACGTTTGGACTCAATTCTCCTGAATGCTAAAGGAAATTTAATCATGTCATATAGAATTATCACAAGGAGGTATCGGTTAATTCGAAAAACTTCCTTGTCTGCTTCCGTCTACTGCAGGAGGGATAAATTTAGGCTGTTATGCCCTGTATAAGATCCCGATCTTCCTGTGTACTTGCTCCTACTGAGTTCAGCGAAATTTTTAAAAAGTTCTCAATGCCTTCTAATATCTATCAGCTGAAATCTTCATTGAACAAGTTATATTCTTAGAGCCTTTTCTCTGCGCTGTCTCCATTTCAATTCGGTGGTTAGTCATTTCAATTTTTTTGCTAATGCTGTTTTATCACTGTTTTTCTTGCTGGTATTGTACTAATCTGTTTAAAATATGTCATTTGCATGATAATCATCCCATCTATGTACGGCTTGTACATGTAATAAATAGTAAATAGTAGTAAGTGAATGGAACGGATAAGAAAAGCAGTTTGTCTACGTGTCATGTCCTTTGACAATGCTGCCGTTGTCTCTTTCTGCATTAATCCTCTGTGTGAGCAACAGCACAGAACTAGGATCATCAGATTGCCATTCACACTTGTCTTTATGTCAAATGGAAGTATTTTCTTATGTTTTCTCTGATTCCACACCACACCTATCTTGGAGAGGAATATATGGCTGCTCCATTTCGCCCTTGCATCTTTCGGAGCTCACCAATACATCCAGCCTAATCAGCGTTTTCGTTCGCTCTTCTCGATACTGCAAAATATTAGGGTGTCCGGAAAGTTTTGAGAAAATTCGGTCATTTTATTCAAGACATATTAACAACAATAAAAACGAAAAATCAGTAATCAAGATAGTGGCCCTTCTTAGCCACGACTTCTCTCCACCGATTGGGCAGTGCATCGATACCTTCCTTCCAGAAGGAGGCAGGCCGGGACGCAATCCATTCGTCGACCATATGCTTGACATCCTGATGGTTCTTGAACATCTTGCCCGTAGCGTAAGCCTGGAGACTCCTGAATGCATGGTAATCACAAGGGCTAAGGTCAGGTGAATACGGAGGATGTGGTAGCCATTCGATTCCCAAACTCTCCAGCTCGTCCCTTGTCGACTTCGCATGATGGGGTCGGGCGTTGTCCATGACGATGTGAAACTTGCCTCGGAATTTATGGGAAAGTGGAGCTCGGGACACCAGCTCTCGTAGTTGTTCACAGAATACCCATGATGTGACAGTAGTAGTAGTAGTACAGTACCGAAATTTGTATCTGCTTTCCTCCTTAACATCCAATTTTCCTCTCCACAGTTTCATATTAGCACTGCATATTGAAGCGAACATATGAAAACGAGAAAACCTAGAACTCCGTCAACGAAATGCCTTAAAATCAATAAAAAATTAGTTATGATTACCGTAGCCCTACCATACGTCTGGTGTTGCCCTAAATTAGTGGCCTTATGTCCATACAAGTTAATTCGGTTGCACTGCATGTATAAGGGCGCTGCGGAGGGCCCTGAAACTAAGCAAAGGCAAGGCAGGTGAACCTCTTCCGAATGCTTTGTGGAGTAGTGCACAAATTTCCAATTTTGTAGGAAAAAATTGATTAAAAAAACTGTACGCAATTGTTTTCGGGGAGATTATTCACGTCATTTCTTCCTGGGACGTGCTCTATGCCTTAGAACTGTCCAAAGCTTCAGCACACGTACATGGAGTAGCACTGTGCTTCTACACTACTATCGAGGTGAACCTAAAATCCGAAAAAAAAGCGGACGGCCTTATACGGTGCGTACTGGTATCTGCCCCTTGCGACTGTCTCGTGTATCTTAAACATGGTCAAGATGCTTGTAACAGTTCTTGATCCGCTGCAGATTATCATCCTACCCATAATTTGGCAGGTGATGATTGCCATGTAAGCTCCTTTGGGAAATGGGTCTATTTCATGATATAGGGTCACGTACATAGAATACAGCTGCGCTTGAGTTTTTTTCCTGAGCGTTTCAAAAAATATCAAAAAAGACCCAAAAATGGTTGATGGTTTGGCAAAGACAGGCCCTCGTATATTATGAGATTTTTGATTATTGGGTCGGTAAACGTTTAAGTGTGGAAAAGGGACTCAATATCACAATCAGCATATCAGGTTGTCCAGTTACCCGTCCTCAGACGATTTGATCCTATTTTTGGGCCTCGCAGCGCCAACTTGGCATGGATCAGGCATCTCCGAACTACCTCGGGTGAATTTCCAGCTTGATCGAGTATTTCATACCGATTCGAAAAAATGAGGTGCACGTTGGCGAATCATCGTATGCGGGTTCAACGATGCAGGGCCTCTACGATATCAGTGGACACTATCATCATCTTCATATTGATTCTACATGAAATCTTTATATATCTGGATTCATAATACCAGGTTACTGCTTAATTTCTGAATCAGTAGACAACTCTTGTAAAAGTTGTAACAAAGCGACAGTTTGCGACGGTTTTATATGTTATGGGCGGTATTGTATGTAACAGCCACTTAAACGGCAACAAGAAAAAAAAAATGCCCAAGTGAATCAGGAAAATCTCAAGAAGGTCCTCTTGGATCTTGGAGTTACGTATTTCAAGGGTGCCCCATCACTGAATTATCGATCGGAGTCACATGGATCTCCATTATGTAGCGGGAAGGAACAAGATGATACGCGCTCTCTTGTGGGAGCCGCCAGGACAACGAGAAGAGCCGGGATAGTTTACTGGGAAGGTAGATGACGCCTTTTATTGCGAACTGTTTACACACGTTTCTCTTGAACATCGATGCTTACTTATAAAAGCCACATTTCCACCTTTTGAACACCCAGATCACCTTTCGTGCTGTCTGTAAGACAGCTCTAATGACGGAGAATCCCGATAGTCATGAGACTATCTTCGTGAAAACGTTCTCATCTGCTATATACAATATACTATGACTATAAATTCTGTCAAAATATTCTGTATGGAAATTCTCTTAAGAATGGAATTGTTGTTGAAGATTCTGATTTCCAGTCAGATATAAACCATCGAACAGATTAGGATCGGTGCCGCACCCCTGTCCTTACCTTTTACGATCCATTTCAACACCGCCGGATATCAAAAGAGTTCATAAAATTCCTCCATTTTAGATGCATTCATTATGTGGAATGCGGCTGACATTGATATTCATTTTCAACCTAGGTTCTCTTTTCTGGTCTTTTCTACTTTGCTTTTCATATCTCGTTGTTTACCGCTGAGCTTTTTGCTGCCATGAAAACCATGCAGCCAAAAATTCGTTCAAACGGAAGACATCAGTTGACCTCCTTCAAATTACAAATTTGTCTACCATTGAACACTTCTGTTTCAATTTCCAGCATTCTAATCCTCACGCTTCAACACAATGCGCCTCCATTGATTTCCTTTACGCAGACCAAAAAGTTTCTATCAAAAAAGTCGTTGCCGTTTTTTTTTGCGGAACGATGTGAAAAATGGAATTGATGGTAAAGCAGAATTTCAAAGAAAATGCTGATTTGTGCAGATGCACGAATTGTGCATGAAATACTTGGCAGCAGTCGGTCGTTACATGCTTCATCTAGTCGTCAATTGAGTAGTTAATTGTCACTTGTGTCGTGGCAAGTAGAAATTTTGTTTCAACGCTTTCGTGTCGTACGATTGCCCTTGAAAAGTACTATGAAAATGGCCTTATCAGAAAAACTATGCCCTTCTCCATCCTGCCCTTCCTACATAGCCATGTACCCGTTAGCCTTTGATATTTTAAAGATTTCCCATTGTACTTCGTGTTTTTGTATATTCAAGGGATTGCTTGAGGCATGAACGAGCAATTCATCATAACAACTGAACTGTGTTTTGAACTATGTAGTAGGATCACAGAAGGGACTTATTCTGAGGGGAACATATGGCCAAACCTACTGCATGGGCTGGGGGCGAAGGTTCGCACCGAGGCGTTAAATTTTCTCGAAGCCATGCCTCATAGTTTGAAGACCATAGGTTCTCATGGTGAGGTGAATGTCGTTGCAATTATGAGGTCCTCATTTTGAAGTTACGAAATTTCCATCGCTAGCGGTCACTTCTACGTGGCTTTTTGAATCGAAAAGAATCGCTATCACTTTTATGGGGCTTTTTGAATCAGAAAGAATCGCTAATGTATGGATCAGATAGTTGAAATTAGTGAGCGCTTAAGTCGTGTTTACATGTAGCCTGAATTTTTGCATGTCACAGTTTTCCTTATTGTCTTTTGAGTGATTCTTCGCTCAGCGACCGCTGAATTACTCTTCACCATCATTCCTAATAGCTCGTAATCTACTTCTTGCTGCTAGTAGACAATTATCGATGATATGGCAAATGATATGATTGAACATATAGTTTTCGAACAGTGCTGGTGGGCGTAATAGAGGTAAGGGAGCAGGGAGTCGACATTGATGTTGTGTGCAATGATGCTGCTACTTGTCGCATTCGAACACGATTCTTCTTCGATTATCGCACGACTCTTTTAATCAATTATATAAATTGCCTTTACAGCAAAATGATGTGGCTATTTCTTGTACTTATTATAACTCCTATGGAAGCCTTAGCCGAAGTGAAATGTCATTCCTGTTTAACTCACTGCAAAACCGTACACGGAGCTAAGGTTCGTATATACTTATATGCCTTATTTTTCATACTCCTTCGATTGTTTTCAATCCTTCGATGCAACTGAAAAATATCATCTCTGAATAAGAAAAAAGCCAGGAAAGAAGTAAATATGTAGTTACATAGGAACAATTATTGAAACATGATTGGCAACTGAAGTTTCATTACTAATAAGAAATACTAGAAAATGTGATGGATACGATAACAGTATGATAGTGCTAGTGTTGAAGTAGCGACACCATCAAGCAGCAACTTACGAATAGCTTGTTTCCCTTTTCGCTGCTCACTCAAGAGCTTAGAGTGTAATAAGCTCCACTTTTCATGGGTTCTCTATTCTGGAAAGGCTTTATCAAGTCTATAGTTCCATAATCAAGAACAAAGATATTATAACAAAGATGTTTCATAGTTCAATATTCTCCTTACTGCTATATACGCTTTGACACCATTCAGATCATAGCATGCAATGTGCTACTCAATGATTGATGTTGTTTTAAATGATGGAGAATGAGCACGCGGTCAAAGTATGTTGCAAGCCATCATCATACATATGATTTATCACGCTCTACAAATCGCTTCATCAGTGTGGTCGTGTTCCGGAACAGGTTGACCCAATGTCGCAACATACGAAGTACTGGAGGAGCGTTGCAGTTGTGCACTAGGGGATCCGTTTGAGATTTAGTCGCTACTATTTTCCCAGCGCTGGGTGATACTATCCTACCACATATATTACGCTAGGTATGACTGTCCGTGTGTGTCTGTCTCTTTGTCACGAAATTCATACCTCGGGTCGCAGCATTGGTGGGACTCCTATTAGTACAAGTGATCTACAGGGGGTGCCAAAAAAAAGTAATTTTGTCTCCTCCACTTTCGACCCCATTTAGCCAAACTACAGTAAATTCTATTGAGGTATTCTCATCCCCAGAATCAAGAGCAGACCTAACTCTATCACTATACTCCGCGGCAGCCTCCTGCACGAGCAGAAACGGGAGCAAGGAAAGACTGAACAAGATGTATCACCTCAACTGGGCAAAATCCGAAATTTCTTCGCCCTCTTTCACACCTTGCTGACGTCCGTTCAATCTGGGTACCTAAGGGAATTCATACCGGATGGTGTTCTTTAACACTGCGTTTTTCCCGGGTCCCCAGCGCCCTTCGTTTCCAAGAGCCAAAACGTTCCCCTACCACTGAAACCCCTCCGGAGGCGGATTTGAGGCATGAAAATGATACTTTGGATCATAGCAGCCTTGTCCAAGCAGCAGGGGCTCTGTGACTTCCAAGAACCGAAGGGCCAACCCTCAGGAAGCTTCCTACAAAAGACCTACCACGGAGCTTGGCTCCACTGTTTTTAGCGAATTTTTAAATGTAGATACTCCGAAGCCCGACTGCGCCGAATTAAACCTCCATATTTTTATGAACATGAACGTGAGGAGCCACAGCTTGTTCCTGCTTTTAGAGGAACATTTCGGGAATGTTTTGCCCCAATACCTTCATCTCTTTCGTTTCCCTGCGTTTTGTAAAATTGGCAGATGTGAGCCGTGGGCAAAATTACTTTTTTTTGGCACCCCCTGTAGAGGGTGGAGCGGGAACACGAATGGTGGTGATTGAAACTGATAGCGTCCGATAAGGGCTGACAAGTAAAACCGGAAAGCAAATGTGACCAAATCCGTTAAGCCTTCTGGGTTGAAGGGACACTTTGTGATAACCAGCTAGGTGGAATGACATCCTCGGGCAGGGTCAAGCCTCCGTTGAGGAATCCTCAACGGGGGGGGGGGGCGTATTTGGTCTGCTAGGAAGGGGGGGGGGGGTCGTAATCGTTTAGGTAGTCATTGATCAACAGAATTTCTCACGCTGAGGGTCTAAAGTGTAAGGAGAGAAATGATTAAACTGACTAATTAGGTTTGAACCCGAAGCTAGTTTAACTTAATCATCATAGAAACCTCATGCATGGCGCGATCCACAACGAAGCCAACCAATGCTAATAGCCCTTTCATTGGTCCGCCGCCACCGAAACCACGTACAGAGACACTTCCGAAATTCACCTATTAACCGTGGAAAGCGATATCTATCAACGGGTACCACCGTGGACGGACACTCCAGAAACAATGGGATGAAAATGAAAAATTAGCTGATATGGAATTCTTAATATATGAATTCCATATCATCTGGTGTTAGCGGCCACTGTGCGGACCGCAAAAACGTTTGCATTCATTGAGAATGTGGATAAAACCCTCATGCATGGCGCATCCCACAGAGAATCTGACCGACGCTTCTCGCCCTTCCAGTAGGCGCTCGAGAGAGAAGGTTGGGTACTAGAGAAATTTCAGTATTAATGAATCAATTTTTCGGAAGAATCTTGGGAAGATCTCGCAAACTCGACGAAAAAATTTTCCTCAACTGGCTTTCCTGTATTTTTCTTGTTTCATTTTGAAGATATGGCATGGCTCAGGTAGTCGTTCGAAAGCGACAACCTAGCAGACCCCGCCTCATCAAAATGCACTCATATGGTCAAGTTCGAAGGACGTTATGGCCATTTGAATTGAACACTTCAAAATCTTCCTCCACTAATCCTCATCTGGAGACCCGTATCGAGAACTAAGCAACCATTAGGGGAAGCAAGCAGCCAATAGATGGGTCTAAGGGAGTTATCAGGGAAACAGTTCACAGCTGTTCGAAAGATGGGCTCTAGGTAAAGTTTAGAGTATTTTGAAAATGTCGTATTTCAGTGTGGGGGAGATAACGCGCTCCATTCAGATCGCGACGCGGCCGCACCCATTTCTTTCGCGCATATTTGTCGGCGATTCTAATGTTCTTTCGGTGTTTAGGGAGTTGGAGCGGAAAAAGTAGTATGCTGCGCTCCATCCAGAGCGTTAGAGACGGTCTCTAACGCTATGGTTAGAGCGCAGAGAGGCCGTAGCACTATCCGAGTTGGGTTCGAATTTTGCAATGAAATGATTTTGATGAAGCAAATTCGAGTTTTTTTATTATCCTGGTGTTAGCCTAAGTCTGTGGAAAGGTGATTCCCTTTGCGCAGGCTTAGGCGTACACGCGTGAGTGATTGTTTAGTCCAGTTGGAGCAAATTTCTTCTAATATACCAATAAAAAAATATTTCGTTCAGTATTTATTGCACTTATTTATTATTTATTGAAAATGAAGACTAGCAACAACATAAGTGAAACGGGGGGTCGTACTGAGCCCCTTTTTTTTGGGGGAAAATTATATCGTATTTTTTGAAAATTTTCCTCAACTGGACGCTTGACCCTGTCCTTGGGGCAACTATTTAGTTTACACTTCTCTCGCGCTGCTACGGTGCATTATAATGGCGCTACCTGCTCGCACCCATTCCGACGCCACCCATTTCGCTCAGTTGACAATAAGGGAGTTCAAGTTGGTGGCGTCGGAATGCATTCAAGCAGGGTAGCGTCGTGATAGCGTACCGTGTCGGCGCGAAAAAGGTGCAGCTAGATAGTTGTTCAACGAACTATTGTCCCAAGAAAGTGGACCTAATTGATTATCGCAGAGTGCCTTTAACGATGGCGGCTCGATACTCATAAGTGCTATGTACGTGGACACCAACGGTGAGAAACCCGAGCTGACTAGAGTTAGTAAAAACTGATAAGAAGCATGAGTTTTCAAAAGTCACCAAATCTGCCGCTTCTGTCACATTGACCCAGAGTACTCACAAGTGCCATGTGAAAAAGTGGTACGGTGGTGTTAACAGTGAGTGTACAGTTGAGTTGTGTCCACACCACAGAGGGGAAGAATGACTTTATTAGACATCACACGCCCTTTTATACACTCTATCTCGCTTATCAGTCTCTCTACTGATCCTTCATCATTATTCTCTCTTCATCCATCTCTCACGCTCCCTTACACCTCTCCCTAGTGACCATGCGGTCACTCCAGGTGCCACATTTTCTTCGAGGTGAGGAGGTTCAACTTTATTTTACATCCTCCTCACCCAACAGTGTTTGTACACCAAAATATGGCAACATCTTTATTTTCAACTACGTTTATTGCATATCCTTCCCGACCCCCTCAGGGGCGGGGCTTGAGCTCCGCTGCGGGACTCGGTTGTAGCTTCTCCCTGCGGAGCGACTTCTTCCTGCGGAGCTGGCACGGCTTCTTCTTGCCGAGCGGGTGCAACTTCTTCTTGCAGAGCGGATACGACTTCTTCTTGCAGCAGAGGATCCTCCTTTGTGGCTCTGGCATATTCAGCATCGCCTTCAGCTTATTCGGAGATGGACGGATGCCCTTCTCGTCGACCACATGGCCTAAAAACTCCATCTCCTCCTTTGAGAACTCGCATTTCTCTCTTTTAAGGCGGAATCCGGCCTTATTTAACCTTGAGGTTTTTTCCAATCTCTCCAAGTGCGTCTTATCATCTGGGCCTGTAATGGTGATATCATCTAGGTAGATCACTACCCCTTCTATACCTGCCAGCGCCTCTTCCATTATGCGCTGAAATATTGCGGGTCCTGACGCGATTCCGAACGGGATCCGCGTATACTCAAATAGCCCTTTATGCGTATTAATTGTGGTATACTGTCTTGAGCCTTCTTCCAGCTCTACCTGCATATACGCATCTGAAAGGTCCACTTTTGAAAACCTCTTGCCGCCATGCAACATATGAAATAAATCCTCTGGCTTGGGCAATGGATAATGATTAATGTCTAATTGCGGGTTTACTGTGGCTTTATAATCACCACATATTCTCAACTTCCCGCCTGGTTTGGGTACTACCACCAGCGGTGTAGCCCACTTGCTGTGCTCTACCCTTTTCACTATTCCACTTCGCACCATTTCCCCCAACTTAGCCTCTACTTTGCGCCTAAGTGCGATAGGAACTGGTCTGGCCCCGAAAAACTTAGGCGTTACTGCTTCATTTTTGAACTTGAGTTCAGCTCGGGCAATTGTGCACCTGCCCAAACCTTTCTGGAACATCCTCTTATTATTATTCAATACACGCACTAATTCTTTTTTAATTTCTACTCTGGGCATCTGTTTCACCTCGTGCACCATATCATAATATGGTCCACAGTCAATCTGTAACCTCTTAATCATGTCCCTTCCACACAAGGAGTGACTTGCCTCCTTGAAGACATGTATGTCTAGTATCGCCTCCTTCCCGGCGAGCTTAATATGCAGTGGGACTTTGCCTTGGAACATAATGCGCTTGTTATCAAATGCTGTCGCCGCCACTTCCGCTTTCTCCAGCGGCGGTCGTCCCAGTCTATGCCAGGTTTTTTCGTCAGTAATTGAGAGAGAAGCTCCAGTGTTTAACTCGAAGGGGATCTTCTTCCCATTCACTTCCATCTGCAGCAATCGCGGTGGCTCGCCCACCGACCGGTCTGCCACGACATCTTCGACCATATCAGCGACTATCAACTCCCCATCCGGGCACTTTCCATTTCCTCTGCCCGAGTAATTGGGTGCAGCGGGACTGCCTTTTCCCCCTGTGGGGCTGTCCTCCACTGTACGCTGCTTCGCATCTGTTTCCGCGGCTCAGCTCTACGACAGTGGGTGAGATGTGAAACTGCTACCATGTTCACGTTCTGCATCACCAGTTCCTCTCCACTGTCGGAGCTACCAGCGGGCTCCTCACACCAATGTATCTGGCGGGAGTCTTTCCGGCCACTCCTGGCATCTTCCAACACGTCGCTGCCAGGTGACCCTTCTTCCTGCATACATTGCAGTATGCCTTCTGTTTCCTGAAACACTCATAACCGGCGTGGCCAAGCGCTCCGCAGACCCTACGTCTCATACCTCTCCGAGCTGGGCCCTTGCTCGGTTTCCCCTTCTGTTCCCTAGTCTGCGGGCGACCTGGCCCCTGTCGGTTACGGTCCTCTCCACGGGCTCTTACCTGAGCCACTCCCACCATTTGGGCTTGCGGGCCTTCCTTCAGGTGTGGAGCATTCGCTCCTACACGCTCGAAAGCCTCTGCCTGCTCCAGCGCTTCCTTCGACGTCAGTTGCTTCTTTTCCAAAAGACGCTTTCTCGTCTCTATCGAGAGTAATCCTCCGATGAAAACCATCGTCACTATTGCGTCACGATGATCCTTAATCTCTTCGAACCAGCACGTATTTGCTGCCTTCTGCAGCTCTGCATAATACTCGTGTAGCGCTTGTCCCTGCTTTTGCATTTTCGACATCAGCCCGAATCGTTCCGCCAAAACCAACTACTTCGGCTGGTAGTGCTGCTCCATTGCTGCGCGAAGATCCTTCGGCGCCACTTCTTCGAGCTCGCGTCCCTGCAGGAGTGATTCCAGTAACTCGTAGTTCGAGTTACCCACTTCCTGCAGGGATATTAGTCGCTGGTCCTCCTCCTCCGTAACCTTCCTCAAAACGAGGAAGTTTGCGAAGAGCTTCCACCAGGTCCGCCACGACGTTCCCGGAACATACGGTCCCGGGGCTCGACCACGGTACACCTCAGTGCCCGGGTCTACCATCGTGGCTCTTCCTGTGGCGCTGACTCCTGCTTCTGCTTTGCCGCTTGCTTGCCCTGCCTCCACAGTAGTCATCCTGTTCGCCTAATCGCCAGTTGAGTTGTGTCGACACCACAGAGGGGAAGAATGACTTTATCAGACATCACACGCCCTTTTATACACTCTATCTCGCTTATCAGTCTCTCTACTGATCCTTCATCATTCTTCTCTCTTCATCCATCTCTCACGCTCCCTTACATGTACCAATGATAACTGCTGATAAAGGTTGATAAGAGCAACGGAAGGGTGTGTTGTCAAACTCGCATGGAGTGCTAACACCCATAGATGTTGTAGGAAATGGTGCGGGGCCCTCACTGGTGATTGATCGAAATTGATAACGATTGAAAAGGACTGATAAGAGTTATGAGCAAGTGGATAGCAAGAAGTCCGGCACGCCGCTCACTACTTAGCACGGGTTTGTACCCTTATGTCAGGATTTTCGCACGACTACGTGCGGCGTGTGATGCAGTGTATGCGAGCTATGGGCGTCGCGGTAGTTGGGTCTTAAAACGATTACACAGCAATGCTAGGGGTGCGATACGCAGTTGACTTGTAATCGCGTCGGGACCCAACAACATGGCGACTTTAGCTCGTCCGCATTGCTTCGCTTGCGACATGCCGCGGTGCGAAAATTCTAACACAAGGGTACACACCCACTCAGCACTACCACCATAGTTGAGGTGTATGATGCACAGTGCCATTTGGTGAGCTTATTTCGCCCATGTCCCGATAACAGATGCAGCGATGTAACTACCGCTAAACTGTATAGCCTTCCAAATAATAGGGTCTGTTTTTCGGTACTGCTTTGATACATGAATGATCAAGATACGATCAAGATTTGTAATAGTTGCAAAGCAATAGTTCATTTTCTAATGCGGTACCACGAGCGAGAAAGGGTTTCGACTGCTAGACTATCTGAAACTCCAAATAGTGAGTGATGCATCTTCAGAGAAACGAAAGCATCGGTAGGGCATCATTCGAAGTAGTGGATCTGTGTTATCACAGCATAGCGTAGCGAAATGTGGAAGAGGATACGTATGCATCGAGAGATGTGTGGGAATAGCGTTCTTGTCTTTTTGTGAAAATGGGAAGTGTGGGATCTTCATTTCTCTTGTTCTCCCAAAAGTGGAGAACCTGGAGATTGATGCCCATAGAACTCGTTTCTGCGGTCAAACCCCTCCTTGAAAATCGAAAAAAAAAACCATTCTCCACGATTTATCCGATTGGTATTTATCTTTACCGTTTTCCATCGATTTCACATTCCCACAAAAAGATCAACAAGCTGAAGTTCTGAACTTAGCAAGTGAACATGCTTCGCAACAGAGTGGTAAACTACCATGTGTACCATTGGTACCGTCCTCAATCATTGGTAATTGAACTATACGAAGTGAGTATTCAAAAAAATACAATGATGAGCAAGAAAATTCAGTAGCGAGTAAAAATAATAGTAGGGGGAACGTGTAAATATAGCAATTGCATTGGAGGTGAATCATGGGCCGTCGGTCTTTTCAGAATAGGCACCTGGGCATTTACAGCGACTAATAGTGCTGGACTAACAGTTTGTGTCAATTTCCACTAGATGCATCAGCGGTGTTAAGCACATGGTAAAAAAAGTTAAGATGGGTTCAAATCCAGACCCAGGGTTTTGTTTGACATCCGAGTGGGTGTCGCGCCCTGTCGTCCGCCACCTTGAGAATCTGTATCTTAGCCACGTCAAACTTTGCATGGGTGCCTTATTAAGCAGATTCAATACAAATAAATGGGACAGTGGAATTTTTTTCGTGCACGATTCAATTGATTGTGGATAGAAATTAGCTGAAATTCGCATGGCGCTGCGGCGCACCGGTTCCTCCAACCCACCCACGCAAATACAATGGCCTGTGGTGTCATTAAACTTCTTAGTGACATCACAACGAATTTGACACGCACTTTTTAGTGAACTCATTTCAAAGAAAAGATTAGATATGTCTATTATCCTACAAGCAGGATTAACGCGTTCGTTCGATATGAATGCTACTGAAAACAACTATTTCAATATTGGAAAACTTTTGCAGTGACGTAGGATAGCGACTAGAACAAAAGTAGGAAGTACGTGTAAAAACAATGTCAGTGGATACACTTATCAGAGCCTTTCCAAGATTGCTACCGAATACAATATTCATTTACTGGATTCTTTAGGTGGATCCTGTTGGTTGTGACTGCTTGTCAGCTCCAGAAGAAATGTGTTCAGGAAACGCCTGCTTTGCCAAAGTCGAAATTTTCACTGACGAGAAAACGGCCATCATGCAGGTAACTAAATAATTCAACTAGAAAGTGGCTTCGCTAGGCATCCTCATATTTTACGGAGTCTCGCAGTAACTAGGGCTGAAGAAATCAAATTTCTTGTTTTAAGAAGGGTTGTATCACGGACGTCCCTGGTAACCAGAAAGGCTGCCAATACGCCAGTAACAACGAAGCTCTCCACTGTTTCTGCGAGGAAAATGAGTGCAACACAAGGCAAAAGGTTCGTTATATACACTTTTATCCATTTAGAAGATTTAGGAATTTGTAAGCAACCAAAACTGAGTTTTTTTGGGTGTGTACACATTGGAACGAATGACCTGATTCGTACCCCATGTGCGAAGAAATAATTAACTAGGTGCCAGAATAGAGGTCAGCCATACGCCGCTCAACTCAATAAGTTAAGCAATCACATACTCAATTTGTGGAGCTAATAAGCTTATATGGTTTTCGACACAGCTGAAAGTTGTATTTTTTCCAAAATTTCGCACGGATTTAATAGGTACAGGGAAAGGCTCAAACGAAAGAGTCCTCATTTTCTCCATTTTCAACACTAAATTAGTCAAACCGTAATGATTTTGACGAGGGCAGTGTCACTAAACTCCGCGACCTTTCGCTGGGTAGTTGAAAAAATTCGTATTGGGTGGTGGGTGCCCTTGAACACTACATTTCTTTCGCGCTCCAATCTCCCTTGTTTCCAAGAGCCAGAACGTGCCATTACCATTAAAACCCCTCCGGATGCGGCTGGAAGCATGAACCAAAGCGAAATCTCTCAAGAAGCTTCTCACTGAAGGCCCTTTTACGGAATTTGGCTCTGCTGTTTTAGACGGACGTTGATGACTTCGGCGTTCTAAAGCCTAACTGAGCCATTTGACTGCTTCACATCTTCATAACGATGACAGTAGTGAACCACAGCTCGCCTCTTATGAAGAAATATTCCAGGACTATTTGTCATATTACTTCTATCTCTTTCATTACTCTCTGTTTTGAACACTTGGAAAATAAGAGCCATAAGCGAAGTGAATCTCCCCCTCCCCCGTGTAATAAAACTTCCTCAACTTTCCCCTCATGTGGACATTACACCCCTTTTATGGAGTTGAGCGGCGTATGGATGACCTCTGATTCTCGCACCTAGTTAATTACTTCTTCGCACATGGGGTGCGAAGCAGGTCATTCGTACCAATGTAAACACACCCAGTTTTTTTTTTGCAAGCAGAATCACTCAGAAGAGGATCGCTCTTAATGGGGTTCAAGTTTCTCTAGAGAGGTTGAATCTCACTAAAAAAACCTACTTCTAGAGGAACTAGATTCTTGTCCGTGGCAACAGGCACTCTTGGTAGGTTAGTGCGACAAAGAACGCGTGCTAATGTGGGCAGAAAGCAAATTTCATAGCTTCTCTAGTAAAACGTTATTCGGCGGTACTGTAACACTTGTACGCCAGCAGCAATATTGCGGTTAGCACAGCGATGCCCTCTCACTCATGCCATTTGATGAAAAGCGAGATGGTTCCATGAATCTGGCACATAAAATCCTCGAATGTCTTGACTATTGCCTCCACCTTTACCTCCTGAAATAATAATTTTCGGTTTAACACATAACGGACCGAGGCTGTTTTTGTTCTCTACAAATCGTGCAACGCCATGTGTTGCTCTTGGCCACCCAGGGTCGTCATTTTTCGGGTCAAATGGAAGCGTCTATTTCTGAGAGCTAAAACTGTCAGGATACGTTCTGGAATAAGGGGAGAACAATACATCTATCCGTCATTGTGTACAATGTGTGTACATTGTAATTGTAAAAATTGGTACCACTACTGATATAACGCAGCAATTGGCAGCAAGTATTTCCTGAGTGAACAACTGTTATCGTTCAGATTGTTAAAAACCATTATCAAAAGTGTATGGACATGTATAACATCACAAACAATGAATTTGTTTTGTCGTTGCTCGTGCATACGCTGCTCGCACGTGTTGTTGAAATGCCACTTACTTTTGGCTAATGAAGGATCTCAGGGAGATGTGTTATCTCTATATTGGAAAACATATGATAGTAGCATTTGACCGAGATAACCAGTGTTGCACTCGGTACGTATGGGTTGAAGGAACTGTCAATGGGATTTTAAGTTTCTCTATTGGGTCATTCCATAAGTAGTGCCGTTTTTTTTCAAGCAAAAATTTTTCCTATCAAACTACAAGTTTTTGCAGCATTTCGTATATCATTTGGAAGAGATTTCTGCTCTACAAAAAACGTCGTTGAGTTTTCGAGTATGTCAGTAATATGAATGGGCCGACAATCAGGCTGGCGAAGAGAGAGGTTCAGCCGACAAAAATTGGCCAAACCGGCGATTAATTTAAATACTATATTTCACTTTATGAAAGTCACCCAATCATGTGTTCCGTACTTAGTTCCGACCTCTTCTGCAATTTCCAATATTTGTTTAATAAAGAAGCTGCGTCTTTCTCTTACTACTAAATTCCTTCTTCCGAAAGTACTCACATTCATTCAGAATAAAACTTTCCTTTCAAATTCCTTGCTCAGCAGTGCTTCATGAACTATTCGGAAGGATTTTGTCTGCTCTATCTAAGAGATATTTCGTTTTTGTTTTGGCCGCGATTCATATTGAATTTCAAAACAGTGCGATAGCAGATCTTTTTTTTCAAGAGAACCAAGAAATCCGGACAGCAATGTTCCCCGTCCTACTCATTCCCTGTACTTGAGGTTCCACCACTCTTTCAGTTGATTGATTTAGAAATTTTTTTGCCTTGGTCGATGAAATTGTCAAAAATCATCAAGTCGTGGCGGAGAACCTAATGTGGAAAAATAGCGACATGACATTTCAAGCAACCAATTGGTGGAACTTGCAAAAGGAGTCGGGGCTGAGTAAAGGACGTGTGATTGGTTAATTTTCCCAGAGTAAAATGCAGTGTTTTGATTGATTGCCGGTTTGGTTAATTTTTGTCGACTTAATCAACCACTTCGCCAGCTTGAAGATCGGCCCTATCATGGCGCACACAGAAACTGAAAATGCGTTCTGTAGAGCATAGCAATCTCTTCCCAAATGAATTACGACGTGCTGCAAAAACTTGCAATCTTATGAGAAAATTTTCATTTGAAAAGAACGACGCTACTTATGGAACGACCCAATATGATGCATATCCATGTTCTACCTGCTTACTCAGGAACGCATACAAAGTTTCACGCGCATATACGTAAAAGAATACAATTGAGATAGAGCTCCCAAAAGCGACTGCCGACGCGGTGAAGCGTCCAGGTTGAATGTCGAAGAGTTGGGAGGGGATGGGGGGGGGGGGGGGTGGGGACAAAGAGGGGACACCCAGAGACGCAGACGAGAAGCGAGCAGAAACTGGGCGCGAAAATTTGAACTGCGTTCTGATCGCTGAGGGCTGTTGAGGTGCTGTGGGAATTCTCACGAGTTGCTCTTCATCCAATTTTTCGATTTCTGCTCTAAGAAATTTCTCGGTGCTTTTCATGTTTCTCTTCATGTACTCTGTCTAGTAACGTGATTTCAGAGGAATTAGAATCATTTAATTTCCTTCACGATTCCTTTGATGTTTACGACCTGAATGCTGAGTGGTGGCAGCTTTTTAAGATTGTGAGAAAGAGCTTAATTCTGCACACGTGTCGATTTGAAATCACAATAAAGGCCTCCGAACGAGGCGCGAGGCTCAAGTTCAACAACAAGCGAGCATGGCTTGTGCTTTGCGTGATCGCCGCATATAACAGATCCACGTGACTCTTTTCGATATATTAGCAATAAAGCGTAAGAAATATGCCTAGTCCGCAGTAAGATTTGGAATCTTCGTTCTTAGGTTTTTCACCATTTCGCTTCTTTTTTCTTTACTTCCGTGCTCCTTAGTACTCTTCGTTCTTTAGGAGCAAAAGACAACCCTCAGAGACACAAAGCTTTCTTATTCAGTAATCGGGCAAAATACTGCTCGTGGTGTCTTTCACTCCAAGCGACGAGATATTTTTGGAAAGTGAAACTCCTTGTGGCACTGTGGTTGCAAAGAAATATTTAAACTTTCTCTTTTACTTTTTATCCATAAGTAAATAGTGGGGCAATTGGACAATCCGCTTCAATTGTATAACCAGTACATTATCCAATAATAGATATTCATATCGTAATTTGTTTCACAGGTAGAACAACATTTTCAAATACTCTTGTAACCGATGCTTACTCAGGCGAAGGTCATGTGAAGTTGGTTGGTTGCCATCTGGCAAGCACGTGAAACGTCGCCATGTCCATTATTCTAATTTGGGTGTGTAATCGACTTCTGGCTACATCGGCGTCGCTTCCTGGCCAGCGGCAGAATTAGATCTGCAGCCGAGTAAGCGAGAACAGCATCAATGATGACCGAAGTGCGATCGGAAACTTCAAGGGGACTAGAAGGGCTTTAAGGAAAGAGGAGGATGCATAGAAATGATCATTTTGTAACGTTCATTCAAGGTTGGAAGCGATAATCGGTGGAAAACCCGGCCCAATAGCCCGACGCTGTAGTGTGTGTTCGCATCACTTTCGCATCACTTCGAAATGCACACACTAACCTTCCGGGTTGTCCGCTGTAGAGAAGTCATTAGTTGTCTCGTATAGTGTATTTCATTCACTCGTGATGACGCGAAATAAGTTGAACAATGCACAGTTCAAACAAGTAAAACAGTTAGATGAAGAATAATCGAAAGCGCAATAAAAATGTGTGATCACAATTAAAACCTAGTGGATTCACTTCGGACGTCCTAGCAAGGTGTTGTGTGTGCATTGCGGCAATTGCAAGCCACCGTACTCCCATACCGTAAACCAAAATCGCTGTCCTCCCGGTGTCTTAAAAAAAGTGTTCCTCTAAGGGATGAGTGTCACATGTTTCTGAATGCCACCAAGTTTGTGACAAATATTTTTACTTATAGAATCCATAAAGCTCGGTAGGCATATGAGCGTACCGCGCACAAAGAGTCAGGGGTGCAGAATTACGTCATAGGCGTCGCGCAAACCTCGGCGTTTCTAGCCTGCGACACTATAGACTTCGGTGAAGACGACTGTATCGCGCATGACATGTCGCAAATTTTTTGTGGCGTTGCATCGCGAGCAAGTGTTATACACTATCTCAACTCCAATTGAAAAAGTCGCTAATATTTCTGATTTATGGCTAACGTTGTCGTAACATCATGTTTTAAAACAGCAAGACTGCTCCCTCGAAGGCCTCTCGCTAACAATTTGTAAAGTGAGCAACGTAAAAGTGATACCATATTTACGTTGTTACAGAAATAATGGCCACTCTAGAAGTCAAGTCTAGAAGCCAAAGAAGTCACATTGCTCAGAAGCGCCAAGTATACAAGGCACGAAGGTATGATAGAAATGAGTGTGGTGGGGTAGAATATTCTGAAACGTCCCTGTATGAGCAGGCGCTATGTGGCTGACTACCTTCACTGTCATTAAAGATAGATGAAGCTGTCAGTCAGCGCTGATCTCAAGACCACCCAGTGCATCAGCTTCTGCCTGAGTCTCTCGTGGGTGGCTTCCTGAAGACTATCATTTTGGTTCTGAAGGTTGACGGTCATCTTGCTGCTATGCCAACGGTATTACCCTAAAATCTGAAAGATAAGTCCGCCCACACGCGGTGTCGCGTGCGGCAGCGGCGAACGCAGGCGCGGTCTTCAAAGAACAGTCGCGATGCGCCCTTTGACGTTAAAAACGACAGAATTGTAGAAACTGTTTATTAAACTTCATTTGTAATATATTTAAAAAAACCACGTATCGAAATCTTCTTTTAACCCGTGTAACAATGATCATTCATCTTAAATTTTCTACGAAACCTCCATTCATCGTCACATACATTCATAACATTTAAATTCTCACTCATCTCATCTCACATGACTCTGTGTTCAAGGCCCGGGAAGCTGTTGACAATCATCGCCTCAGAAATCGAGTAGAAACTGTCGCAAACTAAAGCAGTTACCTCTCCGTAGCTCCGCTCTACGTGGATTTATCGATAAAATCATACAACAATTTTACTATTCCCCTGTATACTGCTGATCATAAGTTAGTCAGGCATTTCAAAGAGCTCGATAGCTAGAGGGAGAACTTACATCAGGTGCACAAACTTGACGGGGCAAGCAGAAGCTCGGTTAGGGAAAAATAAGGTGAAAGACGCATATCTGCGAGGCTCTGTGCACCATTATCATAACAAGAATAAGGAGAAGCTTTTACTCAACCGCTATTTCATCGCGAAAGCCATAGCTGCATTGTAACCGCCGCTGAACAACGATTCTCCTCTCATTCGTTCACTTTCCTCTGCTAACTGTGAAGTTCCCGTGTTCACCTTTCGTACGACCCCAACTTTACTTGCTCATCGCTTTTGTATTAGCAACTACAATATACAACACAATATAAAATCGTATTAATACAATCCACAAATCCTCAATTTCCTTCATCACTGGTTCCTTGAAGACCGCGCTCGCCTGTGCCGCGCGCGACACCTCGTGCGGGCGGACTTATCTATCAGACTTTAGGGTAGGTCTGCAATGTCATCCTTTCTGCCCCCGAACGTACGTCATAAGGGAATTAAATGGAGATGGCATGTATGAAGGGTCTTAGAGACTTAGAGAGAAAAGTGTATTCAATTACACCACCCAGTATGAGCTCCTTCGACTACCGGGTGTGGGCAGACCTCAGCGGGGTTGTATACGAGAGTGATGAAATCGCGGGTTCCGTTGAGTTAAGCAACGCATGATGTTTGCTCGGGCAAAAGCTCCCAGTCTTCGTTATACGAGAATCTCATACAGAGTTCGGTGATTCTGTGAAGTGTGTCCTCTAATTACGGTGTGAAAAAATACGGGCACAATAGGATTAAGCTTGATTGTTTCAGTATTGAAAGTGAAGGGAGAAAAGTGACTCTTTTTTGGCACACCTGTATAGTTGTGCACAGTTTTTTGTCGGAAGTATCGATTTTCAAGATGAACAACTTCATGACAAATCGGCTGCCCACAGTGGAATGTTGCGGATGCTCGGAAAGGCACGGTGATCACTGCCCGACCGAAGGCTGCCTTCGAAAGTGCAGAGGAAACTATTGCGTTGTCGACTTCGACGGCATTGAGCAGGTATTAAGTTAAATGTGTTGCTTAGAACCGAATTCAGTCATTATGGCTTGGCTCCTCATGCTTAAATAAAAATTTCCGAAAAAAAAATGAAAGAGACGTATGGGGTCATTCCATAAGTGGTGTCGTTTTTTTTTCAAGCAAAAATTTTTGACATAAAATCACGAGTTTTTGCTTACCATATATCAGTCGAAAGAAAATTTTCTGCTCTATAAAATGTCATGTTCAGTTTCCGAGTATGTCAGAATGGCGCCGACATTTAGGCTGGCGAAGAGGTAGGTCAAACAGACAAAAATTGGCCAAACCGGCAATCAAGTAAAACACTATATTTTACCTGAGAAAAACTAACAAATCATGTGTTACGTACTTAGTCCTGACCTCTCCTGCAAGTTTCACCATTCAGTTGCTTGAGTACTCACGTCGCTCTTTTTCCACATTTGGTTTTTCGCCACAACTCGGTGGTTTTAGCAAACCCCTTCGAACCAAGGCATGAAAATCTTCTCATTCAATTAGTAGAGAGAGTGGTGAAATGTTAAGAATGATTGGTGGGTAGGAGCGGAAAAATACCACTGACCGGATTCCTTAATTTCTCATGAAAAAAATAAATTGTGAAAAATGTCAACTGGTCCCCTATCACATGGTATTAAAACTCAATCTGAATCGCAGCCAAAACAAACTGGAAAGATGTTTTCGATATAGCAGAAGAAGTTCTTCAAAGTGGCTCATAGAACAACTCTAAGCAAGGAGTTTGAAAGAAAAAATTTCATTTTGAATAAGTGTGGGTGTTTTCACAAAATATTTCAGAGAAAGAACGACACGACTTCTTGATCAATTGTATATTGGAAATTGTAGAAGAGGTCAGGACTAAGTACGCGACACATGACTGGTTGATTTTCCTAAAGTGAAATATAGTGTTTCAATTGATTGCCGGTTTGGCCAATTTGTGTCGGCTGAACCTACCTCTTGATCAGCCTAAATTTTGACCCCATTCCAGCAAACTTAGAACCTGAATATGTCATTTTGTAGTGCAGGAAAAATTCTTCCAAAGGATATTGCTGCAAAAAATTGTAATTTCATGGGAAAAATTTATGCGTGAAAAAAACGACATTACTCATGGATTGACCCAATAATAAAAAATCCAGATCGGTTTTCAACACAAAGCTCCATTGACACGTTTTGAATAATCAAATTTCCACTGTAGGGCGATGAAAGAATTGTTTTTGGGTTTTTGCTGTATTACTGCATTATGATTGTTTTACTTTTCATTGTACGATGTTGTCATATTGTCGTTAAGTGAGTTTATTACAGGGTTGTGGCTTGGGATTTCCTCGTTTACAATCTTTCCTAAGGATGAAAAGCTATCTGGATTACCAAGGATCTTTGATTTGCGCGAGGTTTGAGTTTTTCATGAAATTGAAGTTGTACCTAGTATATGTATGCCAGTTGGCTGGCACACACTACTGCCCGCGACTCATGGCGATTTTGTGCAAAATGGTCTTGATGCAAACCGACTAATCTTTATGACTTCTGGAGCACCTTTATCATCAGGCCACCTCTCCTTTTTTTCAATTCGCAACCCTTGCAGAGTGAAGGAAATTCTACGCTTTGCCATATGCATCGATATTCGCACCGACCGAACCCATTTTGCACAACAGCGCAATGAGTCACGCTCAGTAGTGTGAGGCAGCCAACTGGTCCTAACAGATAACGGAACTCAGTGTCTAAGCAGAAACCGCCAATTCGCTAAAACTCTGGCTACACTGTAAATCATTGGTACATTCATGGTGAATTTCGGAGCGCGTGGTCTTCCACAGTGAGAAATGAAGCGTTGAGCTTGTCATAACTACCGAGGAGTAATGAGGATGATTGTGCAAATCAGCTCCGAAAATCGAATATCACCTTGTTGTCGAACTGTGTTAGACTCTACCACAGTTTATGTCGTTTTGCTCTTTGCCTCTTGCAGCTTGTAATCATATACTTCAAATTTTCGATTTACAAAACTATAACAGATAGGTGCCGTTCTGTGTCTGTCTTGACACAATAACTTCTACAGTCGAAATACAAATGTTAACATTCTGTCAAGTCCAACTACTTTCCAACTTCAACAACAGCAGAGCTGGCTATGTGTAGATGAGCGATCAAGAATAAGATACAGCCATCTTTTTGCACTGTCTATAATAACTCTGCAGGAAGCCACCACTATCTAACATTTTTGATTGTCCACCCATGGGGTCGCCATTTCATTGCTCCTGATGTAAGAGTAGGGGGTTGGTCGATTCACTGGGCATGCTACTTTAGCTGTATTGGTCGTGATACTCAAGTTTCCTTTCGACGGAAAGAACGCAAAAGGATCGCGACATTTCTTTTCTGACTTATTTGCCAGGGTAGTA
This sequence comes from Trichostrongylus colubriformis, assembly GCA_963978905.1. Taxonomy (NCBI): domain Eukaryota; kingdom Metazoa; phylum Nematoda; class Chromadorea; order Rhabditida; family Trichostrongylidae; genus Trichostrongylus; species Trichostrongylus colubriformis. The sequence continues at coordinate 22,046,525 of OZ022261.1, read as the reverse complement.
AGAGATGGCCGCAGCCCCTATCTGGTGTCATTATTCTGGACCACCCTCTATTACGATGCCCCTACCACCCCACATAACACCAATGAGTAGGAAACCCTCCGCAGTCAACCCGAAAGGCTCAACGAATTAGGTGGCGTTTGTCTTCCGACACTTTTCATTGGCATTTATCAGTCATTATCATTCTGGATCACCCACCATTATTTTCCCCCTACAACTTCGCAAAATACAAGCGTCCAGGCTTTGGGGTCAACTTTGAAAGCACAACTGTTTGGCAGTAGCTGTTTTCTTACGCTCCTTATCAAATCTTATCGCCGTTATCTACTTTTATCCCCCACCATTACGGTCTCCGTACCATCTTCCATGACACTTATGAGTGTCATCTCTGGCTGAAGTGGTCAGTATTGGGAGTTTAGGTAATTTAGGGACCAACAGTTTTGTGTTCGATAGCATCGACTGGCAATTGTTCACTGGTTGAGCATGTGACACTAACATGGTGGTAGATCCATATGCCAGTTATCGATGCTTACCGTTTTCGTAAATATGCAGCACTATTTGGAATTTTACACAGTCTAGCGGTCACCCAAAAAAAATCGTTGCTGGTACCGCATGAGAAAATTAATCACTTGCTTCGCCATCACAAATTTATTAAAAATCGTATCTTGATCATCCATGTAAATCGCAGTATCTTACGACATGCACCGTTATTTGGAACGCTTAGCAATTTAGTTGTCGATACATCGGCAACAGATATCAGACATAAACACAGTATCTCCATCCAATAGCATTGAGCAACAGATGCTTTTACTGCAGCAGTCATGTACATACATGTACCGGATTTTATCCCATCTACATTCTAACGACTCTTATCAGCCATAGTGAATCGTTATCTGTTTTGATAAATCATCATTAGGGTCTCCGTACCTTGCAACACATGTCCAAGAGAACATCCCATTGACAGCCGGAAGAGCCAGACATTTGCCTTTTCATGCCCCTCATCGAAGCTTATCAACCGTTATCGATCTGGATCAGCCACCATTGATTTCGCCGTCCTTTCCCTCAGAACACCAGTGAGTGTCTGCGCTCTAGGATCAACGCGAAATGCGGAACGGATATGGCGACATTTGCCTTTTGACGCCTTTTATCGGCCCTCATCAGTTGTCAGCGGAACCGGTCCCCACCATTACTGTTCCCCCTCCCCCCTTATCACCTGCAAAAATCAAAGTTCCAGCTTTGCTGCGACCTAGGATATGTATCGTGACAAACAACACAAACACACAGACAGACATATACACACAGACACACATACTCACATACACACGTAAACACATGCACACATACACACATACCTACAGACACACATACACACAGACACACATACACACAGACACACAGACACAAAGACGCACACACACAGACATACACATACACGCATACATACAGACACACAGACACACATACACACAAACGCACACATGCACAGACACACTCAGACATATAACATGCATACACTCAGACACATAAGACACGCAGACACATGCACACAGACACACATACACACATACACAAACACAGACGCATACATACTCAAACACACACAGACATATACACTCATACACACATGCGAGCACAGTCACACAGACGACATAATATAATACATAGCGGATTTCAGTGTATATGTAGTAGGATAGTATAGCGGATCAATGAATTGCAGTATTCGTACATTTGACGCATACTATGGCAGAAACTCGGATTACAGATATGAAGCAACAGCCGGAACAGTTATGAATGGATGCACCTGTACTCAACCATCTGGATCCTGCAACGAATTGAATAAAACCAGACACTTTCAGGTCAGTAGATGTGGGATTGCAATGCATTTTGAAATTAACACATCGTTCTAGAAAGTATTTTCAATTTAGAGAGGAAACTTGAGAAACTAGGCAACTTTCAATATTTATTTATTTATTTATTTATTTATTGTGCACGTATAGTGCGCTTCACATCCAGCAACAGTAGTATAATCAGGAAATTGAGAAGCAAGACACAAAACACAAAACACAATTAAGCAACATAATACACACAAGTGAAAATCTCTCTTGAGTTGAAATCACTAAAAATCTTCGATACCTAGTAAGGCAAGTAGATCGACTTTCTTTAATTTGCTTTTGAAAGAATGGGTACTTGACGCCACTTGCATATCGGTTGGTAACAGTTGAAGCCATCTAGCTCCTCGGAAGAATAGCGAATTGAGAGCCTTCAGTCAATGATTTTTTTAGTTTAGGACACTGTAAAGATATGAAAGTGGTGCGACCCCTGTTAGGCCTGAATACCCAAAATTTGCTCGGCTCTAATTTGAGTTCACCTTTCAATATCTTGGAGCAGAACACAATATCATTGAATACCCTCCTATACAGTAATGACTTGAGTTTGGAGCGATGTAATCGCTCCTTATAATCAGGTAGATAGCGCGATATGGCTTGGGGTTCACATCGATGTAACAAGATTCTAGTGAAGGTTTGCTGAACTTTTTCAATTTTTGCCTGTTGTCTCTTGGTGTGAGGGCTCCATATCTGCGAACCACATTCAAGTATAGGAACAACATATGCTTTATAGAGTTTTAACAAAATAGAGACGTCATTGTGATGAATATTCCTAGTTATCATAAAAAGTGTGGTGAAAGCTTTTTGAACAATAATGTCGATATGGCGCGTAAAGTCAAGATCACGATTAAAGGCAGCATTAGGGGAAATTCGGACGAAAAGTAAAAGAAGTAGTGGATATGAAAGTCGAGATGTCTAGTAACAGGACAGTGAAGAAACAACGAACGGAACTGGCCAAAAACCCGAGAAATAGGACCCCTTTCCCACTGTTGATTCTCGACGCGGACGACCTTTCCGTCAAGAGGCATGTAGTCTGATCTAGTTCTTCATTGGCATGTTGCCAAGTAATTACAAGGGAATGTTTGGAAATACAACAGCATCTATTTTTTGGAGTGAGCTCCAAGCTAAAACTGCGAAAGCGCGCAGCAAAACATTCAATCCTGCCGTATCTTCTTGACCGCTCTCACCCCAGTCAATCGGGAAATACGTCATCGGGAGGCGGGGTCTACCTGTCAAGAGGCGGAGCATAAGTGCGTTTGCGGGGTTTTGCGGCTTTTCTACAGCTCAGAGCGGCGCTTTTTCACCGGGATTTCGCCACAGATAGCCTTCTTAGGCCCAGGACTACCATGTGAGTGACTTCTTCTAGGGATTTCTCCATTACCACATTACCCCTAATGATGTCTTTAATAAGTAACCCCAAATCACGCATTTCAAGAGAGGTACCTATTGTTATATTTTGAAGGGTGTATTGTACCGCTCTAGCTTTTCCAAGATGGAGTACCGATGTTTTGTCGAAGTTAACCGGTATTCCCCAAGTCGTGGCCCATTTCATCGTGTTGCAGATAGACTGCGTTAGGGCTTGGTGAATACTGTCATGACTAACATCGTTATAAACTCCATAAATTTTGATATCATCGGCATACATCTTATTTTTTATAGATGGATGGATATACAGATAAGAGGGCAAGTCATATGTATAGGCTAGCAATAGCAAAGGCGATAGTACACCTGCTTGTGGTCAGGGTCAAGCCTCCGTTGAGGAATCCTCAACAGGGGGCTCATATTTGGTCCGTCAGGAGGGGGGGGGGTCGTAATTGCCGAGGTAGGCAGTGATCAAGAGAATTTCTCACGCTGAGTGTGAGAAGGGAAATGATAAAACTGACTAGCTGGGTTTGAACCCAAAACTAATTTAACACAGTCATCATGGAAACCTCATGCATGGCGCGATCCACATCGAAGCCAACCAATGTCAATGACCCTTTCATTGGTTCGCTGCCACCGATTTCACCTACAGATACACATCCGAAATTTATTGATTAGCCGTGGAAGCGGAATCTATCCACGGGTATCACCGAGGATGAATACTGCAGAAACTATAGGAAGAAAAAGAAAAATTAGCTGATATGGACCTATTTCATATTTTACTACGATCGCAAGTACGTAATCTAGTGTTAGCGGCCACTATGCGGACCGAAAAAACGTTTGTATTCATTAAGAATGTCGATGAAATCCTCATGCATGGCGCATCCCACAGAAAAGCTGACCGGCGCTTCTCGCCTTCCCACTAGGCCTTCGAGAGTGAAGGATGCATACTGAAAATATTTCAGTAACAATGAATCGGTTTTGGGAAGATTCGTGGGAAGATCTCGCAAATTCGACAAGAAAAAGCTTTCCTCAACTGGCTTTTTTAAACTTTTCTTGCTTCGTTTTGAAGATATGGCATAGCTCAGATAGTCATTCGAAAGCGGCAACCTAGCAAACTCTTCACCAAAACGAACTCATATGGTTAAGTTTGAAGGGAGTCATGGCCATTTCCGTGAAACACTTCAAAATTTCCCTCAACTAATCCTCAACTGCCTTCTCTCAAAATAACTTCCTTCGTTTTGAAGATATGGCATAGCTCAGGTAATCGTTCGAAAGCGACAACCAAGCAGAATCGCTTCACCAAAACGAACTCATATGATTAAGTTTGAAGGAAGTTATGGCCATTTCCGTGGAACACTTCGAAATTTTCCTCAACTCATCCTCAACTGGAATTCCATATCGAGAACTAAGCAACCATTAGAGAAAGCAAGCGGCCAATAGATAGGTCTATAGCAGTTATTAGGAAAACAGTTTACAGCTGCTTGAAAGATGGGCTCTAGGTAAAGATTGGAGTATTTCCAAAATGCTAGAATTTTGTACGGGGAAGATACCGCGCTCCATCATGATCGCAGCGTCGCACGTCGCCTGAAACGAAATGAAAGGCCGATGATGCTCGCTTCAGATCGCTGTCCATCAAACATTCTATCTTTTTTGCGATGTGTCCGTTCTATCTTTGTTTGTTCCATTCTATGTTTGTTGCGTGTATCCATCAACGTTGATACCATACGTTATTACAGATCTCAATTCTGAAGGTCCTTCTTGATTATGTTGATGATAGGCGTATAAATATCAGCAGCCGTCCGTTCCCCAGATGAAATCCAAGTGATTGTAGTCGTGAAGTTCGGTGTTTTGCTGAAATGAAAGTGTGGCATAGATTCCTCTGAGAAAAGTAATCAAAAGCGAGATTCTGCGGGATTCTCTCAAAAGTTTTACTTCATACATGAAGGCTTATGAAAATAACAATAACAGACGTAAAAGAGGGGGGGGGGTCGTATTGAGACCCTCTTTTTGGGGGGGGGTCGTATTTTTTGAAAATTTTCCTCATCTGGACGCTTGACCCTGCTTGTGATATACCACTAGGACACGAGAATTTCTGCGAGAAGTAGTTCCCAACTTTAACGTACATGTGTCTGTCATTTAAGTAGGATCGAATCCCGCTGGGCACAGGATTTTCAATTCCCAGCTGCTGCAACCTGAAAAGTAGTTTCTTGTGAGAGACTTTGTCAAAAGCTTTAGACAGGTCAAAATAGATAATGTCCACACCATTCCCCTCGTTGATAGCAAGAGTCCAATCAAAAGTACAGTCAGCCATAAGTGTACTTATGGAGGCCCCGGTAATAAACCCGTGCTGTTCAGTGGGGATCAAGTTGTTTCGTGATAAATGAAGCAGGATTCTATCATGCATCAGTTTCTCGAGAGCTTTAACCGGTGGTGCAGTGATACTAATGGGGCGGAACGAAGACACCAACTTCGGCTCTGGTATCTTAGGGATAGCGGTAATAATAGATACTCTCCAAATGGAAGGAACTTCACTGAACATAATGGAAGCATTAAGTATCATACAGATGGGACTACACAAGGAGGAGGCACAGTTTTTGTGGACAATTTGTGGAATGCCATCAAACGGTAAAGAAGTGGAGCACTTGAAGGATTTCAATACTCCATGTACTTTTTCAGGAGATACAGCATACTGGCAGAGGACATCCAGATGTCTAGGGTTTTCAGGGATTTCATCACCACATATGTCGCTTTCTGGTGTGAAAACAGATGAGAAAAATTCAGCAAGGGCTTGCGCTTTCAGGCCATCAGTTATGAACCGGTTATCCTTCGAATCATGAAGTACGGGTATACTTGCATGTGGCCTAATCTTATACTTGATCATCGCAAAAAGTCTCTCTTGCAATAGCTGGTACTCATTCGCCTTTCTTTGTACGCCAAAAATCTTCTAAGGTGGTAATCGAGCTTACGCCATACTTTCTTATACTGAAGAGCCAGTAAAGGGTTACATTGTGACGCATAAAGTCTGAATTTTTGAGCGAATAAATTTCTAATATGTTTCGGGTACCGCACTGCTGGTAGGTCTATGGAGGTAAAAGGAACATACTTAACTAGACCTGAATAGACAGCACGGCAAAATCTTTTGTACATGTCATCGACTGAAAGGTATCCTTCGAAAACGCCCCACCAATCAATGGAATAGGAGTATTGCGTCAGCGCAGAGTAATCGGCCTTTGTGAAGTTTGGTAACGGGAGCTTGTTGACTTCACGAGAGGAAATAAGGACCTCAAAAGGACTATACTATGATCCGAAGCTGCAAGTGGTGGAAGTACCCCTACGTTCTTAATAATAGGAACGTTTGATGAAGTTAAGTCTAGAGTAGCATCACCTCGTGTAGGCATTGTAATATGTTGAACAAAACCACAGCATCGGAGCGGTTCTAGAAACCTAGATGAATTTGAATTTCTCGCTCTGCCTATTTTCCAGTCGACATCAATGTTAAGGTCACCAAGCACAATCTTATTATTACTGAAGGAACAGTGATCTAACAGTGAATCTATGAGACTGTTGTCTTCATCAGAAGACGAGTTAGGCGGCCTATAAATCAAAACAATCCTGAATAAAGCATTGGAATCACTGTGGAAACCGCCTAGGCAGAGCAGTTCGGAGTTGAGGCAGGAAGTGGTGGCAACCTGAGCTAATGTGATCAAGTTCTTAGCTATACAGCACACGCCTCCGCCTTTGCGAGCTTTGCGATCAAGGCGAAAAAGATTATAGGGGCGACCTCCAAGAATCTCAGAACTAGAAATTTTAGATGACAGCCATGCTTCAGTAATGAAAACAAAATCTGGGTTAGAGACGTCGAGAAAGAATTGAAGGTGATGTTTTTTGTTGCTTAGACTTCTCGCATTGAATAGAAAGCAACGCATTCCTAGAAATGAACCGTGGCGGTTCAGACGTTTCCCGAGCCCTTCCTTTTAGGGAGTTCATCGAGACGCCTCAACTCACCCCGGTACACCAACCAAGCGCGGCCATTCGACTGCTTGTTACGCGCCCTGCACTCTTGCCTCAACTCAAACTCACGCTTATGCTCGGCAGATGTTAAGCTTTTGCTAATGTAGATATTGGATAAACCTGCCGCACGCAAACGGAAGCTATCAGGTCTATGCAGAATAAATGGCCGAAACGTAATTGGCCATAACTTCGCTCAGACACAACTTTATCTGTCGAAATGAAAACCATCCGAATCTACAGAATTTTGCCAACGATATGGTAAGGAGAATATACCATCACGATCAAATTCTGGATTGCGAGAATCAATAAAGTTAAGAATGGCATTTTTACCGTGCATAATTTTTCTGCCGCAGGTTTGCATCGGGAACCCGGGAAAAGTGGTAATCCGTCAGGGATAGGTCTGGGGAATAAGGGGGTGAGGGAGAGGCTCGATGCCTAACTGCATCATTTTTTTACTGGGTGCGCAAAACAACGCAAAACCCCACAGTTCGCAAGTCACCCGGCAGAAACTGATCGAGACTCTCCCTCACCCCCTTAATCCTCAGACCTATCTCTGACGAATTACCACTTTTTCCCGGTTCTCGATGCAAACCTGGGTCAGAAGGAGTTCGCCGAAACGATGCATGTTGAAAATGCCATCGTTGACTTCATTAATTTTCGCAATCCTGAATTTGATCATGATGGCATATTTTCTTTACCAGATCGTTGGCAAGGTTGTGTAGATTTGAATGGTTTTTTTTTTCGACAATTAAAGTTGTGTCGGAGCGAAGTTATGGGGTTTTGAAAAAAGTAGTCCGTTTTGGCCATTTATTCTGCATAGACCTAATATTTGCGAGGGCAGTAGCCCAGTGACTCCTAGACGGGAGTACGTGTTTGACCAAGCAAGGGTGTTCACCTCCGGGCTTCCCCATGCGGTACACCTCCACCGGCCTACACTCTACTCCCAAGCAATCCAAGATATCACTGACTTTGCCCTCGAGTTCGCGCTGTCTTATAGAGGGGGCCACGTCTGAGGCAGATTCTTGAACGCCGTAAATCACTAAACTGCGACCTCTCTTGTCCGCTTCAACTGCGTCCGCAATGGTGTCGGGCAACTTGGACATCAAACCATTGATATACTTCGCCATGATCTGGTCCTCGATCTTTTCGTTGCGCTCGATCATTGCGCTTAATAATTCCGACATTGACATTCTAGAAATCGTTTCATCCGATGGGCAAGCCTCCACCGCATTCGAAGGGAGATCCTTAGAGGCATTAGCTTGGCGGACAGACGATTTGATCTGCGACATTGTAGTTTTGACAGAAAAAAAGATCAGCTATCGATTATCGAACTTAGCTGAACCGAGGAAAGTCCACACGGGCGTCTGGTCCACAAACGAGTAGATAACTAGATATCCTTTCTTGTCGTACTTGATTGATCAGATATCGCCATAGAATAGGAATACCAAGCCGTGTGTTTCCAAATAATACCAAATGAAATGTCGATAATGCAGAAGATTAGAAGGAGTGCTCAGAGCGAAATTAGAGCTGACCGCGCGCAACGTTGGTTGATACGACAATATAAGGTACATGCCGCGCGACGCCCCTTACGAATGCGATAACGCCGCTCCGTTGTTGTTATTGCTTGAGGACAACGAGTTAGAGAATATGAAACTGGGGATGCTCAGCGGTTCGATAGTGCGAAATACCCATAGCAGGAAATCGAAACCCCTTCTCCCTCTTTCCCAGTTGCGCCCTTCTGATCACTAGCCGGTGGGACGAATGATAAAAGGGTGAGGGCTCAAGTCACCCTGATCAGACTTTGTCTCGCCCTGCAGGTAGCTCCCCGGCTGATGCCTAGCAGCATGACCCGCAGTGTCGCCGCGCCTTTTCAACATCAGTTTTGCCACATATCACCTGGTGTGAAGTGAAAGTTTGTTTTTAGAAAACATGTCCCCAGTTCTCACTTTCTTCTGACCCTGGCGGTCGCTCTAATGGAACACTCTTCTCACGTAAACCCAATTCAGTGCGACAGTACGGGATATTAGACGTTTCTTTTATTTCGGAGCGAGTTAATTACTTTGAAGTATCAAGATTTGCTGTTTATAGCGGGTTCCAGTAACTATAAGCTCAACGCAAAAAATGATACGGTGAAGCACCCCCATTTTCTACGAACTTGGCAAAGGCAGCAGTTCTTTACAAGTGAATTACCTTCGCAGAGTTGAGGAGTGTTTAGTGGTCCCTCACAGAACTGCTGTTCCTGTATGTCTTCCCGAATACAGTTAAAAGGATTGTCTTTCAATCTTGAATCATTGCCCTTGTTGATTTGATTGAAAATTATCTAAAAGTTGGCTCTATACTCGAGATCTAGCAGCCGCGGAATGGTTTAACTCAGTAAAATCCGAGTGGTCAGCCTACTTGTTGTATTGAGGATAAAATGACGCATTATAGGATCCATTGTTGGAAATGAAATCGGATGCTCAGTTCCACAAACGAAATAAAGAGGTCAGGAAAGTGAGATATGGGGCTACTATTGTTACCTTCTGTGATGAACGTAATTTTCGACGTCATTCGTCACTAGCCTATCGATTGAAGCCGCATGAATCTGCACTATGTGGGGTTAGATGCTGCACGAACGCGCCCGTCTTTTGGGTGAGCTAGAGCAATGGGGCGTCCACAGGCTTCCCATTGATGGGTCAATGATTGATTGGTGATAACATCCTTGTGCTGAAAGGCATATATATTCTCGTGTCTATACAGATAAGAAATGGATATTTGCTTAAGGATTAGCATTTTATAACCAGTAATTATCAAGTATTTTAGGTTAAAAAAGTGATCGAGCGACGATTAGATGATCAGAACTACTGCTACAGCTTGAACCATAAGTCAAGCAAACCATTTGGACAAGAAGTATTTAAAAAGTAGGTTTGTTCCAACATTATAAAGCAATGCTAGTGATAGCTCGTGCTAGGAGCGCTTTCGTGTAGAGAGGGTACAGTAACGGTTAAGGATGTATATGCGGTTTCAAGAGTTTTGGATTTTACCCAGCTCTTTCAGTTTTATTTAGCGTTTTTGAGGCAACTGGTACTCAAAGGAAGAAAGTATCTCAGGCGAGTAGGGAGGAGCGTGGAGGTTGAAAAAATTACATAACTGAAAACTCTGGAAATGCTCAAATCTTATAAAAAATTCAATAAGCCATAAAAAGCTGATCACTTAGTGAAACAAGCACGTGTGCAGAAAGTAACAAAGTAAGGCTAGGACTTTGTCTCACGTAGTTTGAAATTATGGCAGCTTAACAGCACTTAGGCACGAAGTCGGTCATTCTCATAGTTTTCAGTAAAATAATTTTCCATCCTATACCCTGCAGCTTACTCCGATAAGATTCGTTCCTTCAAATAACAGTTGCTTCAACGCACAAATAATTAACCGAGATATGTAAACATCGGCCAAAGTTATGGTTAAATCCAAACCGTATAATATAAAATTCTAAATCCAAATATTTTCGTCCGTCACTGTGCTGTAGCTGTTACATTCATGAATGGACGGGAGAGTTCCCAGAGTACTTGCTGTGAAAGCACTGAAGAGGGAGAATGCCTCAGTCTTACTTTTTTCATTTAAACTTGTAGAAATACAATACCCGCCCTAAGTTTTCATAAGAAAACGCGGAAAACGCGGATCCGCGTTTTTTTTTTCGTTTCTTTGCTGTAACTCGATTTGTTTTGCCTAAGTCTTCATGAAAATATATATCAATCGAATCAGCTCACCGAGCTGTACAATGTGGTCTCTTCAAACTTCCAAAAAGCTAACTTTCGATGTTCTCGCGTGTACGAAGTGCTAGTGGGTACTCATCAGCGAGCGACGTGCGCTATAATTATAACCAGGAGGCAAATCTGCCGTCAACATACAAATCTCAACAACCTACAGGGATACCGTCCTAGTCAAAACTGAATTGAAGGTAGCTTTTCGATCTTTGATGGTGATATTTCATTAGGTATCACTTCACCCAGTATGCTATAGTGGTCACCATCCAATTACTGTTTAAAAAATTTTTATCAAGTTTTAGCGGTCTTTCGATTTTCTCAAAAAGACATAAATTAAAAACAATAAAGAAGATTAAATTGATTGATGTATAAAACCTATGGTCATAAGTATAATTATCAGTCCTACTCGAAAGTTTTACCGTTCTACACTGTCTGACCCCTCGATCTCGTAGCAATTAGTCAGCTCACTGAGATCTACCAGACAGGTATTGATTGGCCTTCCACATTGTCACAGGACGTTCTTCGCACCTCCAGAAAAGGGCAGCAGTTTCTAATAGTGAGATTATGAGGGCATCAAGCCTTTCTCACTGCGATTTCTGGCATTTACTGTCAGAGGGCTAATTTTTTTTTATTGAAAAGCCGAAGGACAAGCGAGAGTTTGAAAATGTGAGTAAATAAGTAAGAAGTAAAACTATAAATATGCACTCTTACTTTTCTGATGTAATACTTGCTTGCTGCTTTTTAATTTTCATAGTTTTGAAAACTGTGAATAAAAAATGCTTTTCTGTAAAAAAATTAGTCCTTTGATAGTAAACTGCCAAAAATCGCAATGAGAAAGGATTGATACCCCCATAGTCTCACTATTAGAAACTGCTGCCTTTTTCTGGAGGTGCGAAGAACATCGTCTGACAATGTGGAAGGCCGACCAATTGAATTGCTAAGAGGTCGAGGGGTAAGACAGGGTAGAACGATAAAAATTTCGAGAAGGATTGATAATTTTACTTATGATCATGGGCTTTATATATCAATCAATTGGATCTTCTTTATTGTTTTCGATTTATGTCTCTTTGAGAAAATTGAAAGACCGTTCCAACCTGAAAAGGCCGAGAAAAACTATTTTTTTAAACAGTAATCGGATGGTGACCACTATAGCATACTGGATGAAGTGACACTTAATGAAATATCACCATCAAAGATTGAAAGTCTACTTTCAATTCAGTTTTGACTAGGACAGTATCCCTGTAAGCTGTTGAGATTTGTATGTTCGCGGCAGATTTGCCTCCTAATTATAGCGCACGTCGCTCGCTGATGAGTCCCCTCTGGCACTTCGTACACGCGAGAACATTAAAAGTTAGCATAACAGAGAAGTACAAACTTAAAAGTTGGCTTTTTGAAAGTTTGAAGGGACCATGTTTAAAGCTCGGTGAGCTGATTCGATTGATATACAATTTTATGGAGACTCAGGCAAAATAAAACGAGTTACAGCAAAAAAACGAAAAAAACGCGGATCCGCGTTTTCCGCGTTTTCTTTTGAAAACTTAAGGCGGGTGTTGTATTGCTCACGTGAGTTGATGGCACGTGGCGCATGCGGCGGCCGCCTTCCACTGATGGATTTCTCGTGATCTCTGATAGGAACATTTCCTTCACATGCCTCAGCTCAAGGTCTGCGGTACTAGTGCGACTCAAGGTTCTACCCTACCGCAACGCACAAGCAGCAAAACCAGTGACCAATAGGATGCTTAGCGTATAATGCTTGCATCGCACAATCCTTCCTGTTCCTCACTCGATTGTGTCTACTTAGGTCTACTACATGCGAGGGCCAGTTCTGTTTTATTTCTTTGACAACGTCTGAAATTGTCCTCGAAAGTGCCGATTTCAAGCGAGATTATGCAGAACATGACGAATTTATTGGAACAACCAGACCACGATATGAGCTTTTGGCAGGCTGCCTGAAAGTTGACGATGACGAAGTGAGTTGAGAGTTGGACAACAACTTTTGATTTTTTTTTTTGATTTTCACCGTCAACTCCTCTGATACCTCGCAATACTTTACTGGAGTCGTGCACAGAAAAATGAGTTTCTCAGTCACCCACGTACTTATGTCGCATTTGCTGAATAGGGATCGCATGCAACGTTTCATTCTATGAGAATCCCTGAGATACAGCTCTTCATAGTGGCGGACGACGTAGTGGTTGTCCTAGTAGGTGCCCGTCCTGTCGTTCGTCGCGGTCCGAGGTGGAGATTGGACTGTTTAGGCCGCGGTCACACTTTACTTGTCTGCGTCAATGGACGCAGACACCGGCGTCAAACTGACGCAATCATGCGCCTGCCGCAGGCGACGACATCAGTCTGATGCCGCGCACTGTTTGGATAACGCTTGACCCAATCACTCGCACCACAGTATGGTGATCGTGGCCAGTGCCCACGATTTCGAATTTTAGCATAATGCCATACTATGCCATATTCAATTTTGAATTCCTGAGTTCTCCCCGCGGTCACCACACAGTAATGTGGCTGGGTGGAGAGTTTTGCAAACGGCGCGCGTTATCAGATTGATGCCGTCGTCTGCGGCAGGCACATGGTGGCGTCATTTTGACGCCGGTGCCGGCGTCAATTGACGCAGACACGTAAGTATGACCGCGGCCTTACGTAGCTTGCTGTAGTCACTCTGCATCTCCAATCGCGCCTTTGCTCCTCCACTATAGCGTCTGCACCTATCCGGACGCTTCCACCCGTTGCTAATCACTTTCTCGAGCTGCATCTTGGCTGGATACTTTTTTGCATGAAATTCTCGATCCATAGTCAGCGAGTACAACACAAATATATGGGTAACAGAGGACCTCGTGCACGAGTCCTTCAAGCTACCAACTCGCTTCACGGATTCCAATCACAACAATTACTCGTTACAGAAAATCACCGTAGGATGCACAACAGAATACTTGAAGAACGCCAGCGATCCACTGAGCAAGCACTGTATATGTGACAGCCACCTGTGTAATTTCCACCACTTAGTTAGCGGAAGAGAAGATCCACGACCAAGAGCGACAAAGAAGCAACAGGTTGCTTATCGAACTTCCAATTTACCTACTTGGCATATTTGAACCTTCATTTCTTTTTCATGCCTCTTGACAAAATTGCGGTTCTATGATAGTAGATTCGTCAAGTAAGTTCACAGAGTAAATGAAAGGGTGTGCTGGAACGGGAGCCGATGCGGTGCTGCCAAGGCCGCGGTATCTGCCATAGCGCAATGCCACATCGGCTCCTCGTGCTACACACAGATGAAAGATTATCAAAGAATATTGACCGGAAACTGTTTCCAAGCTCTAAATGACATTTGCTCGTTACGTTCATCGTCGGTTTACAGGATGAAGGCGAACGCAGTCAGAATTCGATACCGCGGACTTCAAAGCACCCTCACATCAATAAGTTCTCTCAGAATCCCTTCCATATCATGACAGTCCTTGCTCTAATCGCTATGGTCGCATGAACATTCCTCGATACCACTTGTGACTCAATTTCTAATAACTGTAGGACGAAATCTGTAGATGCTACTGTGTGCATCATGTTCTCCTCCTTCACAACCCGTCTTTTCCGACATATGATTCGCGGAGCTTTCTTACCTTATAGCAGTGTTCTTTACACGTACTTTGAATAATAATCATTCTTGTGATTTTATGTCCCATATTTATTCTCTTTTTTCTCTTCCTTGTCGCTGTGCAATGTTGAAAAGCAATCAGTTACTGTATTTAATCGAAACATAGTGTTACTATCTGTGGCATTAATGTTACGGGTGTGAACTGCTACCAATAAATGACCTTTGTAATTATATTTTGTGTTTTCTCCTGGTAGCGTGCTGCGTTGTGTTTGATGTTTAATTTACGATCTATTTACCTGTCGCTACTACCTGAACCTAAAAGATACGTAGGTGGAATACCGCTCGGATATGGAGACAGATGCACGAATGTAGGCTAAGGATATCAGTATGGTACACCGTAACCAACGTCCAGGATGGTACACCGGAAGCACTATCTTTCATATATATCACTAGAATAGACCGAAGATTTCCTTCCAGATTTTTGCCACAAGTACTTGATGGCTGTTGCGATCGAACGCATCCGTGTAACTGGAAACGGAGAATTACAATGTTTTACTTGTATTACTACCGTGTCTGGGAAGTATAGTTTCACCTAGCTTTACTGTCTTGCATCCATACGGGCTTAAGTTGTAGAGTTAATATGTGGATGTTCTTCTTCTGAGTTTTGTTTTGCCGTGTCATGCCAATCTGAACACTTTTCCGAGCAAAAAAGCGGGCAATAAGGGACTACAAAGTTTCGGGACTCACTAGTCACAAAATAGAAGAAGATGGGCCTATATTCCAATTGCATCAATACTTCTGCCATATCATGGACCTGCACGCCACGGGAAAGAGAAGTAGAAGACTATGATGACTCTGCAGTCACGATCACGAAGAAGCGGCTAGGTGCCTCTTGGTACCTGCATTTCACAACGCCAGCATACATGCAATAAACGTTCAATGGTCAAGCAGGCACTTTTATGGCCATCTGAGGCAAGGTTTGTACCGCACACAATTGGGGGTACAGATACCGCGTTGGGGGAGGAGCAAGTCAGTGCAGTTCTGTTCAGTTTAGTTTAGTTCAATTCAGTCAGTGTCAGTCCTACCGGTTGTTGACTTCTCCTCTCTCTCTGTTCAGGCTCTTTGTCCGACAAGCGGCCTTGCCGCACAACACAAGCCAAGAACACGCCGGTGGACCTGCCACCTGTCCACAACCTACAAATCCACACGACAACACACAGTGTTAACAAGTAATACGTATTGGACCTAGCTATTATTGTAAAATAAATAACTTGTGTATAATCATGTTGTATAATAAAGGAATTAAACCGAGAGTTGTACGATAAACTACAACTGAATCAAAACATGGTGCATCCGCCAAAATTAATGAGGCAACTACAAATAATTACACATACGACTCACGCCTGACCTAATTCCACTTACAACTCTCACCTGAACTAGTTCCACTTACAACTCTCATCTAACTAATTCCACTTACAACTTTCATCCGAACTAATTCCATTTACGACTCACGCCTGAACTAATTGCACTTACAACTTATGCCTGAACCTATGCCTGCCTGAATCCATGCCTGAATTACTTACACTTACACCTCATGCCTGCACTCATGCTTGCCTAAACTCATGTCTTAATTAATTCCACTTACAGCTCATGCTTGTCTAAACTCATGCCTGTACTAATTACACGATCAACTCATTTCTGAATTCATGCTTTTCTGAACTTATGCCTGAACTATACACGTACAACTCATGCCGGAATTCATGCCTGTCTGACTTCACGCCTGATTTATTTACAAATACAACTCGTGCTTCATAACCTCCTCATCGCACAATTAATAGTATCATATCGAGCCTCGTGAACACACAACAAAATCATCTTGCTATTTACTATAAAAAAATAAATGAAACAGAATGCGATTCCACGATACTGCACATCGAGAAGTGAAAATCTTTCATGTTACAAACGGTTCAAAAACAAGCCATTATGAAACCTGAACATATCTGCCGCTACTGGTGATAAAAATCTGAAACCTACCAATATATTCACACTCAGCACATTCAAGATGCGAACATAATTTAAAAGCGTACGGTCACTGAATGCACCACGATGGATCTACCGCCGGAATACACCACAACTGATCTACAGCTTGAGCGTGTCATAATGCACTCACTGCTCGAACACAGTATAACCGATCTATCGCCTGAATGCACTTCAATTGATCTACAACCTGAACTGATCTATCGCCTGGATGCCAAGCAACTGATCTATAGGCTGAACTGCCTGAATACACTACAACCGACCTACAACCTGAACTGTCTACCACCTGCATACAATACAGCTGCTCTCCTGCCTGAACATATTACAAAAAGATTTCCACCTGAATACACTGCAACACATCTATCACCGGAATACAGCACAGTTGCGCTATAAGCTCCATACATTACAAATCATCTAATTTCTGATTACTGTCGATCGTTTTTTTGACGTACAGTTCAATTGAGTCTGAACACTTCTGCAACATAAAACGCACCTTCAGACTGAATACACCACAATTGAGGTTTAGTCTGGAAGTCTCAGACACCTTACGGTTGTGAACTAACGTACAACTGATGATGACTTTCAGACCCCGGTTATCGTGTATAACCCATCTG
The DNA here is from genome assembly GCA_963978905.1 of Trichostrongylus colubriformis. Classification (NCBI taxonomy): domain Eukaryota; kingdom Metazoa; phylum Nematoda; class Chromadorea; order Rhabditida; family Trichostrongylidae; genus Trichostrongylus; species Trichostrongylus colubriformis. The sequence goes on along the minus strand of OZ022261.1, from coordinate 22,029,283 downwards.
AAGGTGCATAACAAGCACAAAGCTATACGGGCCGAGAAACAAACACCACAATATACCAACCAAAAGTATCAATTACACCTTTCCCCTATGTATATATGTACATATTATCAAAAAAACATCTTTGTTCTCCATGTCTTCATGATCTCAGCGCGCACCTTTTAATTTTTCTCCGATGGAGCATGAGGGAAAATATATATGTATATCCCTATCGTTAATCTCTTTGTGTTATGCTTTGTAGATACGCATGCCGACTAAACGCAAGTGATCTGTTTAACAATTGCACAGAATCCTGATTTCAATTTTCACAGATTACGACAGAACAAGAAAAAATCACAATCGAGAATACCGCGGAAACATAATGTTCACGGCCAAAAAGATATGAAAAGGGAGCTAGAGTCAAAAAATAGATTAGTACGGCAAGCTTGCACAAATATGTGTCTGAAAAGGTGTCTTATAAATTCGGAGCTCATGACAGAAAAAACAAACTCTGAACATCCGAGGCAAACTCGGAAAAGTGCTAATTGTCCATAGCACAATTCAAAGTGCGCAGCAGGAAAGCGACGAAATTGACAGACTGCACAATGTCTGAAGATATTCATTGTTCTCTGGCTGTCTTACTATTTGTTCTGAATCTTTTATTTTGCCCGCCTACCCGCTCGCGCATCGAAATACCTTTGTTATGGCTCCAGAAATTCATAAGGTGTGAACTTTCGATATAATGATAATCAGCTGTTTATATGACGTTTCGAAGACATCGTAAAAGTCAGTGAATCACGTGATTGGGAAGTCGACTTCACATTTTGATATTTCCTACAAACCGTAAAAGCTCTTGTGTTTCTTGAAGTATCAAAGATTAGTCGACTATACAAAGTTCTGACGTCAGAAATCATTATTGTCACAGCAGAGGCCTCAAATTCAACAAAGCCGCAAGAAGCCTAAATGTGGTACTTCTTACAGATTGTTTTGATTCGGGGTTTTGTTTTTTTTTGAGTCGACTACTTCTCCTTGTTTTTGTATTGTGGCTATGATAGCCTGCACATCGCTTAGGTTACTTCGTGGAGTACGCGGGTCGTCGTGAAGCGGTTTCATGGACTTGAGCTGGCGAATCATCTGTATTGTGATTCTTTTTGGATCTTCATATTGGCCCTTTAATTGCTGGATAGCTTTTTCATAAGAGTAGCCAGTTCGTGGCATCATGCGTAATGACCTTGCTGCGTCTCCTTTACAACAGCTTAATAGGATGGAGAGTTTTCCTATACTGGAATACGATTGTTTGTGAACAAGTTCTTCGAACAGCTCCCAGAATGGGCCAAATTCTGCTTGGTTGCCGTTGAATTCCGGCACTTTCAATTCACTATTTAAGAGTCTTTGTCCTAGTATTAGGGTGTTCAAGGGTTGAATGATCGAATCGTGTGTCGCGGGTTGCTCAGGGACTGTGGTTATACTTTGTGTAGCGTAATTATTTTGTGTGATCTTGAGTGCTCTGTTCTGGCATCTTAATTCTATTAGCCTTTTGTCATGTTGTTGTGATATATTTGCAGCAAGGGATAGCAACTTGTCTGCTCTTTCTTCCCAATAAGTGGTGAAGGTGTCTTCTAGTATTCGTGGTCAAGGGAGTTTGCGATTGATTGGGTACTTGCTTCGTAAAGCGTCCATATATTTTCTTTTTGATCCTCAATTTGTTGCTTCAATTTCTTCACTTTCATTTCATTTGTAGAAAGAAACAGTTTCGAATCAGATAGCCCTATTGGGAATTGCCATGTAGGGCTGTAATGTTCAGCGTCTTTGATTAATATTTCCAGGGCATTAAGCTGCCTTGTGAGTTTTTGCTTCGTAACCGTGAGGTTAAAGGACATGGAAGGTGTAGGTAGGTACCAGACTATGAGACGAGTGGTAAGAGAATGTGTGGTGTTGTGCCGGGCGAAGTGACTTTATACGGTTTGTGCTGGTTGGGGTTTGGGCTTTGCTTATATATGGTATTCCGTAGCTTAGGTGGCACCGATTAGCGATGGTTGTAGTTTTCACGAGTCTAAAAGTCGTTGCAAGTGAATATACAGGGGGTGCCAAAAAAAAAAGTAATTTTGTCTCCTCCACTTTCGACCCCGTTTAGCCAAACTACAGTAAATTCTATTGAGGTATCCTTATCCCCAGAATCAAGAGCAGACCTAACTCTATCACTATACTCCGTGGCAGCCTCCTGCACGAGCAGGAGCGGTACCAAGGAAAGACTGAACAAGATGTATCACCTCAACTGAGCAAAATCCGAAATTTCTTCGCCCTCTTTCACAACCTTGCTGACGTCCGTTCAATCTGGGTACCGAAGAGGATTCATACCGGATGGTATTCTTTAACATTGCGTTTTTCCCGGGTTCCCAGCGCCCTTCGTTTCCAAGAGCCAAAACGTTCCCCTACCACTGAAACCCCTCCGGAGGCGGATTTGAGGCATGAAAATGATACTTTGGATCATAGCAGCCTTGTCCAAGCAGCAGGGGCTCTGTGACTTCCAAGAGCCGAAGGGCCAACCCTCAGGAAGCTTCCCACAAAAAACCTACCACGGAGCTTGGCTCCACTGTTTTTAGCGAATTTTTAAATGTAGGTACTCCTAAGCCCGACTGCGCCGAATGAAACCTTCATATTTTTATGAACATGAACGTGAGGAGCCACAGCTTGTTCCTGCTTTTAGAGGAACATTTCGGGAATGTTTTGCCCCAATACCTTTATCTCTTTCGTTTCCCTACGTTTTGTAAAATTGGCAGATGTGAGCCGTGGGCAAAATTACTTTTTTTTTGGCACCCCCTGTATATGTGTAAAATTTTGCGCTTAGGCTGGTGTTTGGAATCAGTTACAATTGATTGTTTGGTGGGCTAACCTGATCAGAGGAGGTATAATCCTGGTTGTTGGAACGTGGAGTGTTAATACTGTGCATGTTTTGGTTTGTTCAATCCTCTAGGTAGGTCACTGACGGTGGTTGGAATAAAGCGGGATGTGTTTCATGATTGCTGGGTGGATTATACATCAAAGATTGTGCCTGTAGTTGTTCATGGGATGGTGCAGGATAAGGAGCGCAGTAGGTCGAATTTGGGGTGCATTGTCTGATAAGTCTTTTCCGACATTTGAGTTCTAGAAGTCGTTTCTCGAGATGTCGAATGACTGCCAACGCTTTTTTTATCATTGTGGCTCCTTGCATACTATCCCAAAGAGCATCGAACTACTCAATTCCTCTATTTTGTCTGATGTCTTGAGGTCTGTCAGAGCGGTACATGAATTCACATACAGTCTCCAAATTTTGTCTTTCTGTTGGTGGATTTTGCTTTTGATATTATTTACTACTAAGAGCTTGGTGGTGATGAAGACTTCGATTTGTGTTGTATCCATCGGGAAAATCCATGGTGGATGAAATTCGTAAGCTTCTTGTAATAATAGGATTAAGGTGTCAGTTTGTATTTCCAGGTCTTGCCTGATGATTCGGATGTTGAAGGGTTGGTGAAAACAGGTCATCATGAGCGACGCGTATAAATATGTACCTATTGTGGTTATGTGGAGGTTATATAGTCGTCAGGAAGTAGGTGTGGCACGGGTACAGTATGTGGTTGGTGCGTAGGTGGACAATGTTTCTAACATCACAGGACAGCGTCTTGTATTTAGGAGTATGGGCAGAGCCAGTTGTGTAATCAATTTTTACAAGGGCAGTTGTTATGTTAATCAAAATGATCATCTTCATTATTGACGTATCGACTGAACAATGAGTAAGAAATATAATGGCGTGAGAAGGATGTGAGGCCGAGGCTGTAGGAAGAACTCACATTGGAAATTGATAAGGACAGAATGCCGAGTTATGACGGTGCATGAGATTGTCACGATGATTGCGTCTACAGTAGAAGCATTGCAAGTCAGTTGGACAAGATGTTGCAAGATGATTTGCTTCACGGAGACAGCGTTCGCATCTATTTCTGCTTTGGCATTGCGCTCGTCTACTGGTAAAGCGGGATACCGTGAGCATTCTGATGCCCAGTGACTTCCCGCGCAGTAGGCGCAAAATTTGTTGCTGGATTATTGCGCCTAATAGTTGGTGGGGGCTGTCGCTACAAGGTCGCACACCTCGACACGGTAGAACCCATGTGCGAGGTTGTATAAGGAATCAAACTGAGAGTTGTACAATAAACTACCACTGAATCAAAACAAAGACCAACACATATTTCTGAGCAGAAGCGTAGAATCCTAAACGTTGCATCCATATCCAGAACGGTAGTGCCATCGCTGTGCAGGTAACTGGTACGTTGTATGTCGAGAAATTCTGTGAACTTCCTCTGGAACTGTCTCCTCACCTCGAGCGAAGGCGGTTTTGGTCCACTCTACATCTCACCAGAGCGCCCAAAGAGGTCCGAATTTTTTTTTGTGCCAGTATGTTGTAGATATTGGAGTTGGCTCCCGTAGAACACCAGTAGACGAGAAGATTTATTGAAGTAATAAACTTCCTTGCAGTGCACACAACTGCAGATTTATATTCCCTTGAGGGCTGGTCAATTCTATGGTCAAACAACTCATGTGCGCGATCAAACCACAGGGAGTGCAGATCAAATGCTACCGAAGAATGCAGTGAATAAAATCACTGGGAGGTCTTACAACACCACTCCTTTTCACGTTGAATCGCATCGGGACCTTCGGGGATCCGGTTGGAGTCGGCGTAGCTATCGTTGATTGTGCTGCGATCGTCGTGATGGATCGGTTCGAGACGTCCGCGATGCACGGTCGTTCTTCGCAGAATCGAAGATTGGCAGATCAAATACATCCACAAGTGTATTTGCTGTTGTCGTATTAATTGTGTCGCTTCTGGGTCGCAGCTGGTTAACGTGTCGAGTCCATAGCAGATTTCCACATTGCACAATGTAGGTGTGTCCATCACGTCGAACGATGACACCTGGACACAAGACTGTTTTGGTCCTCTGTAGACGTGTCGTGGCCCCTTAGTGACGTCTTCTTGAGGTAGCAGCACTTCGAGTTCGGTTCGTAGTCGGCGTCCCAAGAAGGCTTCGGCAGGTGAACGTTGGTCCGGTGCAGACGGACATGTGGAGCGATAAGCCATCAAGAGCGTCTGTAGAGCGTAAACCGTCAGTTCCTCCCCTTTCATCTGTCGAGTCCTCGCTTGAAGGTATCCACGACGTTCAGCTTGTCCATTGCTCTGTGAATGGAACGGCGGCGTACGGATGTGTGTGATTCCTCGGGAACGGCAGAATAAGGCGAACTGCAAAGATGTGAGCTGCGTCCCGTTGTCCTTGACAAGAGTTGTCGGATTTCCGAAAAAGCATCCTTCATCACTTGAGTCGTAGCCGTGGAAGACATTGATGACATATGGACGATTTCAGTTCATTTGAAATACGCATCCACAAGTATCAGATAGAATCGTCCATTCATGGGTCCTGCGAAATCGGTGTGTACGCGATCCATGAAGCGCTCGGTTTCGGCCAGGAGTGTAGTTCGGCTTTGACCGGAACTCTAACCTCTGAAGCGCTTTTTTTGCAATTCCTGACGAGATGCTCCATTTCACTATCCAGCGTTGGCCAGTAGAAGTCGCTTCGTGCTAACATCTTCGTCCTTGTTTGTCCTGGATGAGCTTTGTGTTATGTTGCAAGTACACGGCGCTGTAGTGATCTGGGTATCACTATACGAGATGCGGTGAGAAGGCAACCATCGATAGTCGTCAGAGTATTTCGTCGATTGTAGTAGTACTAGTAGGGAGAACTGCGATCAATCTTAGGCCATTTTCCAGATTTCGTGTAGCTGATGACCTTCGTAATGACATGATCACCTTTTGTAACAGTTCGTATGGTCTCGCTGAGACTGGGAGGTAACGGTAGTTCTCGATGAACTCAGCAGTTACATCGACATCTACATCGACATCTGACGATAACGTAGTCCTCCGGTGTTCACTGTGCGACGCTATGAGACGTGAGAGAGCGTCCACTTGTTCGAAATCCTTTGTGTTAACGTATTCGATCGCGAAGTTGTAGTTGAGTAGCATCGTGGCCCATCGCTGGAGACGGTTAGCACTATAGGGGTATTCCTTTCTCGATCAAAGATAGCAGCGAGAGGCTGATTATCGGTTTTCAGCGTGAAGCGTCGTCCGTGCACAAAGCGATGAAAATTCTGCACGGCGAATATGAGAGCAAGCGCTTCCTTTTCACTCTGCGCTGGAGTAAGGCAACGGCTCGCGTGGTAGACGACCTTCTCAGATCCATTAGGAAAAAGGTGTGAAAGTGTTGCTCCTATTCCGTAGTTAGAAGTGTCGGCTGCTACAGTGATCGGTAGATTCGGATCGAAGTGAGTTTTTTGAATGGCTTTGACCTTGTCTGGGTGAGGGCGTCGTCCTTGTGTGCTGATGACTAAGCCAAGCTAGCTGATCTGCGTCTGTAGAAAACTGCACTTCTCGATACGGACACGGCATCCGTAGTCCTGGATTCGCGGAACACTGCGTCTAGTCCAGTGTTGTTCTCCTCAATGGTCCTGCCAGTGACAAACATGTAGTCGAGGTAGGCGGCAGTTCCATCGAGTGGCGTGCAAGTTTCCGACCAGTTTTCCAAGAGGTCAGGTTACCAGTGTTGTGTGAAGCTCACTCACTACAGGAACACGAAATTAACGTTGTTGTGAGACTTGAACATCGTATTATGGACTGTTACAGTAACCAGCTTCCACCTTCATCATAGATCCTATCTGCTTTCATCTACAGGTTGCACTTATTGGAAAATGCTCTAACTTAATCATTTAACCAACGAATGACCAACTTTATCTCATACTTAACTTCACAAGTATCTGCCTTTTTGTCGGCCTTTATCTTTGACATAAGTAGATCATGTACGTAGCCAAGATCTTGCAATCAGTTGTAAATCAATCGTGAAGCAAACCCAGTCATGGGTGACCTGTCCCCGCACCGATAACTGATCACCAAAACACATGCAACACTCCCCAGTTCCATCTAGTCCAGCAGTGAGACTGTCGATACATAGCTGTAAGATGCCAGGAGCAGGCTTCTCCATCGCACGGAAGACTGTTTCGATTTAATCGCCGAATAGTAGGCGATTAAAACGAAACAGTCCTTTGTGCGTATTGATCATCAGCAGCTGCTTTGAATCGTCGTCCACTTACACTTGCAGGTACGCTTCAGCAAGGTCCAGCTGTGAGAAGTAGCGTCCTCCGTTGAGCTTCGCGAAGATGTCATCAGGAAGTGGGTGCTGGTGCTGCTCAAGTGCGTCGTTAAATCCTGTCGAGTAGTCTGCGCAGAGTCGTGTGGAACCATTTTTCTTCTGAACGGCCACGATGGGAGCGACCCATTCTGAGTGATCGATGTGCATCAGTACATGTGTAGAAACCAAGCGGTCGATTTTAGACAAAATCTTCTCAACAGCGGCGTATGGCACAGGACGAACCTTTTGAAAATCCTGCCTTGCGTCAGACTTGAAAGTGAGCTTGGCTTTCGACTTGGTGCTGTGACCTAGTCCAGGCGTGAAGACTGTGGCAAACTTCTTCTTCAAGTGTGTGGTGAGAGAAGAGTACAGTGTACTGAGCGTTGTGAAGGTTACGTTGCAGACGGAGTCTTCGGCTAGGCGGCGAAACAAAGGTTCATGCTGGGTGATCCAGTCGAGACCCAGCAAAGACGGGGTGTCGGCAACTTAGCAGGTACCTCGTCCATGTTGATCATCAATGGCGAATTTGCAGTCATAGGGTCCCCGAACACTTATCGGTTTGTTGTTAGCGCACTTCAGTGTGATTTGAGGCGACTGTAACTGCGGACGCCCGATAGAGATCCAGTCCGCCTTGCTCAGCAACGTGACCTCCGCTCCAGTGTCAAGCCGCATGGGTATTGTCTTTCCATTCATTTGCACTGAGTGATAGATGGGGATTTGAAAGCAGCGTCGACCTGTGCTGAGGCAATGATGACGTTGTTTTCGCCGCTTTCGTCTCGGCTTCTGGTTCTTCTTCGTCGTGAAGTTCTTGCAGAATCCTGTGATAGGAATTTCCGCAGTCGTGGCATGTTTCGATCAGGAATGGGCAGTCCCTTGACCAATGGTTTGCTCCACAGCGGAAAGACGGTATTGGCGGTTCCCGTTTTTGGCTCTGTGAGTCAACCGCGTTTATGTGAGACAAAGGTGATCGTTCAGGAAGAGTTGCATCTTGGCGGATGTTGGGGAGCTGCTGTATCTCCGCGGCCAGCTCCTTCAGTGACCTTTTAGGGTTGTCTTCCATCTTGCAGAGGGCACGTGCACGACTATCAGCATCTTTGGAAGAGGAAAGCTAGCCCGCATATCCATACTAGGCATTTCATCTGCCCAGGGCTAACGTCGTCGAATTCGGCCATGTTGTGTCGCTGATTGACCAGTCCGGTGTACTCCCACAAGTTCACCCCGTTGCGCTGAGTCTTGAGGTAGACGTATCGGCGCGAGAAAACGGACATATTGTGTCCAAATAGATCCTTGAGAGTAGTCACGGTGTCTGCTAAGGGTATCTCGCAAGCCTTGTTTGGGGGATGTGGCTTATGAACAAGCGTATGTGGTGGTGTCGAGCCTGGAGACGATTAGTCCAGCTTTTGTAGCTTTATCCAAGGTAGCACCATCCTTGAAATGACGTCCTCATATCGATCGTACCACATCAAAGAACAACCGTTGCCGCGATCATACACAAATTCTGGCAAACGCGTTGACAGCGAGTTCATCACGAATTCGGCTGTGTTGGCTGGAGGGGCTGGAGCGGGTGGGCGTGAACCGGAGACCATCCTTTCCATGGGACTGACGAGTTCAGCGAACATTTTCTGCTTTTCGGTGAACATCTGCATCTGCTGCTGCATCCTCGGTGGAGGTTGGGGCACACGAATCTAGGCCGTGACCCTGTGACAGCCTGTGGCCCTTGCCCTGTGACATGAATAATTTAGAGAATTTGACTATACAACGGAACAGACTTGCAAGGACTACACGATTCACATGAACAAATTGTGTGAATTATTCATGTCACAGGGAAAGGCCACAGGCTGTCACAGGGTCACGGCCTAGATTCGTGTGTCCCAACCGTCACCCCTGCATCCTGGCCAGACCATCCAAGATGGCTTGCAGGCTTCGCACCCATTGTCGGTGTGATTCGATCAGCAGTTCGACCAGGCACGGCGCCGGGGCTGATTTGTCACACGTAAATACGGAACGCTCACAGCAGTCGACCGGGCAGGAAACTAGACCTGGTGACAGGACTAGACCGACGGTTCGTCCGGACTCAGCGCTCAGAGCCGGGGCTGGCGTCCTGCAGAAAGTTCTTCTTTTTCGTTCACTGGTCGTCCTCGACTTCTCCTCCGTGTTGAAGTCCGCTGATCGCCAGCTGTTGTAGATATTGAAGTTGGCTGCCGTGGAACACCAGTAGACGAGAAGATTTATTGAAGTAATGAACTTCCTCACAATGCACACAGCCGCAGGATCTATTTACCTCTGAGGGCTGGTCAATTTTATGGTCAAACAACCCATATGCACGATCACACCACAGGGGGTACAGATCAAATGCTACCGAAGAATACACTGAATAAGATTACTGGAAGATCCTACAACACAGGAACATTTAAGCTGAAACTATCAATGAGATGGGATTGCTTGGGAGGTTACTTTATCGACTAATCATGCGGCTTGGCAAACTGCTGGAGGAATTTAAGAAGCCGCGCTTTTTTTTCAAGGCAAGGATTTGCTGGCGCTGGGTGGCGACCGAGCGTTTTTTCCAAACCCGCTGAACTTCGGGCGTACCTTGATCACTAATATAAAGTATTGAGCGCTGCGAAACTTTAAATACCCCTCGAGAACCTGAATAAGGGATTATTGCATGGTAGTGAGGGGAAATGCTTAACAAGGTGATGGGCATGTGAAAAAAGTTGACGTCTCGCGAGTATAAATATCTTGACTAAGAAGTGAATGGCCACAAATCTCCTAACTGACTATGGATTTCGCGACAACTTCACAGAGCTGAATGTTAGTTTTAACAGTCTGTTAATCAACAGCGATGATAACGAGCCTGTGCTGAATGACGATGTAAAGCATGATAAAAAAAAACTTGTTGAAAAAGATATAAGTGTACCATGTTAACGCTAAATACCCTTGTGCATGTTGATAAAAATTGTTTATTTGGGGATTTCAGATCAGTTGAAAAAATTAATTTTCTCTGCTGCGTCCCACCATTAGGACTCATTGTCCCACGCTGCAGAAAACGTGCGTCCCAGCATTGGGACGCAATGTCGCCAACGTGCTAAAGGTTGTTCAGTCAGCCTGATAGTAAACATCACCTATCGCATAGGCTCCACTGCCTACCAAGACTTTCTCGGAAATAAGTGGCCAATATATAAGCAGCACTTTTCATCCGTGCGCTGTAAATTTCAACAAGATAATGCTGCTGTCCATGTTTACGTGTCCACAAAGGCGTGAATTTGAGCGAAAATTATTACCCTTTGGGTGTACAACCAAATTGCCAGAATTAAATCCAATCAACAACCTCTGAGGGTTTCTCACAAGAGAGCTTTACTCCTGCTGAAAACGTTTTAGAGTTAAGGGACGCCATCAAGAAGTTTTGTTGAAGTGTGTTGCTAGAAACGATGCCACGACTTGTCCAGAGCATGCCGAAGCGTATGGCTAAAGTGACTGGGGAAGGAGTAAAGGCCACAATTCCTTAAACATTGTTGCTAATGTTGTAAATTTTGTTCGAAAAGGTTCGAGATCTTAGGTGAACCCATATTTTTGGGACACCCTGATTTTCGACGAAGAGGCAAAAATCTAGCGATTCTTTCTTTTCAGCCTCACTGGTGCGTTTGATCGCGGCGGCCATGAGGATCACATTAAAATTTGATAGAAAACTGATGGTCAATTTCAGAGCAGATGAGGATAAGGTGAACCCATATTTTTGGAACAGCCTGTACTAGGCAGTCACCATCACAGTGGAAAACCTTGTTGACAGAGGTGCACAAATCACCGGGTTTGGGGGGAATGACAATCTACTTCCACTTTTGGTGCGTGGAAGCGTGGGCGAGGTTCAATAAACCGCAAACCAAAAAGGAACTGAATTTTGGGGATAAAACTATGTAAGTTCAAAGCATACACGGGAGGCTTCTTCCGGCCGGTTTCCAAGGACCAGCCATTATGCTGCCATCGTGAGGACCATTAATGGTACATATACTGTGCTGTGCAAGCTTTATTCATTTAGAACATTGCCTGCCCTTTTGCACAATTAACAGTATTTTATAGATGCTTTCAGTTTTTCAGGGAGCGAAGAACTTTCCCAAAACATTTTAGCCAATGCAGAACACTGAAATTTCTATCTTTTCTTATTCCTACCCCTTAACCTCAAGTTCTGGAAGGCTGTGCCAATCCAGCGATAGCTCTTCATGAGAAGCACTTGTGTGTACCTCAAATATTCCATTGTTTTCCATCGACAGAGGGTGACTGACTAAATGAATTGCACTTCATTTTCCGTTCTCCTTTTAAGATATAATCTTTCGTGATCGTAAAGCTTGAAGGGGTTACACCGCGACTGACTGGCGTTTGCACCTAACGACAGCGCTAGTGGTTGTGCATGCAATGTACCGCAACACAGGCCCAATCCTAAGGATGTTTGCAGAACTCCGTGCTGGCGCACCCGAGCTGAGAATCAGGATTAGCGGTCTTCCTAGATGAAGTAGTTCGCTTAAACTCACACTCACTCACCTACACTCATTTAATTTTGTGTGCGCATTGTATTTGCTTTTTTTCAACTCATCGTTTACATGCCGTTGATTAGTCCTGCAGTCGTGCGGTGCTAACTCGTACTCTGAAGGTCTTAGCGTGATGCCGAGCCGATGGATGTGCAAGTGTGGCGAAAGGTTTGAGAACTGGGTCAAATGGATGGAGAAGGAAGGCTCTTTACGTTTCATATTGTTCCTTGTACATATATTGTTCATATTTCTACATATATACTTAGCTTTTCTGCTTATATCTTCTACCATTATTCCACGATCGGACAAAATTACGCCTGTCGCTGTGCTTGAAAGTAAATAAGCTTTTTACCGATTTCCATTGGTAGTCGAAGAGTGGCGGATACCCATGGGGCGATAAACAATTAATTGATTACGTATCTAATAGAAAAATCGCAATGTCCTTTTCAAATAGTATAAGTAGGAGTGTTTTTCAAAACAAGTATTTGCCAAGAGCCTTTCTTCGTTTTTACTTGTCCTTTGCTGTTGAGGTCAACAATGCAAACAATAGCGTCTGAGTGCAAATTCAATGAACTGGTGCAGTTTTTGTCTACATTATTGATATCTCTATCACTATGATGTTACAAGTATTATTTTATTGGTCTCATTGAACAACACGGGACCCAGCTTCTCTACTCCCGTTTGTTGCTCTTTTCGCTCTGTTTGGCTTGCTGAAATGCTTATTTGAATGGCGTTGACGAAGAGAATAAAAAAAGGAATGCCAACGATGAAAACACGCATCAGAGGAGTTCTTTCCTGACTGATTCGCTCACTTCCGGTTCGATGGTTTGTTCAGTTGATGTTCACTCTATCGGACGTTGTTCAGCTTGATTTTCATTCTTGTGGTACCATATATGAAGCATAAGTGCCCCTATTACTTCAGCAGAACTCAGAAACTTTCGATTTCTGAGTACCAACTTTCCAGGACTTCTGTAAACACGCCGCACACATTCCAACCTGTGGATAATGCATTTTTCTGTGTAACATTATTATACGGTATGACATTGATACCTTTATTAATATAATGATGAGTGCATTATCTCGTCAGAGTGTTTGACCTATACAGGACTCAGCTGCTCTAAAAGTGTTGTCAGACTTGTCTGCTGTTGTGCCATTCCAAAATGTATAGGGGGTGCCAAAAAAGTAATTTTTTTCTTCACTTCCTGCCTCACATTCGTCAAACTTCAGCAAATTCTGAAGAGGTATTTCCATCCCCGAATTCAAGGCACAGCTCATACTATCACGAAGCTCTGTAACAGCCTTCTGCACGGGCAGGATCGGGAGCTTCTCCTGGGTGAACATGATGTGTCACCTCAACTCGGCAAATTCAGAGGTTCCGCCACCCTTGTTCACAACCTTGCTGAGATCCGTTCACTCTGGTTAACTGAGGGGATTCTTGTTTGGTGAGGTTCTTGAACATTCTGATTTCTTCGGGTGCATAACGCCCTTCGTTTCCAAGAACCAAAACGTGCTATCACCGCTGAAACCCTTACGGATCATAGCAGCATTATCCAAGCAGCAAAAGCTCTGCGACTTCTATGAACCGATGGGTCGGTCCTAAGGAAGCTTCCCACGAGAGATCTCCCACCGAAGCTGGCTCCGCTGCTTTACACCCCGGACCATAGTGCCGTAGGTGCTCTATATCCCGACTAGCTGACTGAAGATTCCATATGTTTGTGATGCTGAAAGTAGTGAGCCACAGCTTATTCCGCTTTGAGAAGAACATTCCACGAATACTTTGCCTTGATACTTTCATCTCTTTCATGACCCTCTAGTTTGTATACGTAGTGGAAGTGATCCGCGAGGAAAATTACTTTTTTGGCACCCCCTGTATTCAAAGTTCTTATCGTGCACATGTAAATAGGACATGTAAATCAGCGTAATGCCATGAGTACCCATTTGACGCGACATGACCGCTCTATGGAACCAGGTCACATGTAGCACTGATACCACTTTGGTAAAATCCGTTGCGGGTCTCACCTGTCATTTGCAAACACGAGATAGATTGTGGGGAAACGGGTGTATATCGATACTAGAGATTCTTGACAAGAGGTATTTCCATCCCGGAATTCAAGGCACAGCTCATACTATGCGTGAGAGCTAGGACGCAGTGTGTAGTTGGACCCTTAGGCGATTCCGATTCCCATGTCCTGGGCAGTACCAAGGGCGTAATGGCTTTGGTACCCAACCACGTACGGTTCCCTTGGTCGCACACACCCCATGCTGCATGCTGCGTTATGAATTGTTGTGTCCTTGCTGGCAGGCAGAGAACACGAAGCATTACTAAAAGTGCATGATAACACAATTGAGACGAACCATACTAACGAGGCACTTCGATAGAGCACCTGTTGATGTAAACATATGTGAATGTACAACCATACATAAGTAGTTTTCAGTGCTTCAAGACTGATCACTCGTTTGCCCAACATCTCTCCTCTTGAAAGCGACTTTGTGGTACGACTTGGCGCATAGGTCAATGTGGAGAAATTCTAGCGGGTGTCGAATACGAGTTGATCGTCGGCGTGTAACTGAAGGTGTAGGTATGGTAGTAGTTCGTTTGTGTTGTCTTTGTGGTCGGAGCGGTTGCGGCCAAGGTAAGAGACGGTGGCAGTATAGATGTAGTTTGGAGGCGGAGCTGGACATAAGTTGAACGGCACATCGAATGCCCCCATAAGCTGAGGTGCTGTCTGCATCGTGGCACGGGGAAGTAGCTGATTCACGTGACCTTGCTAGACGTTTCCTTGATCTATAGCGTGATACACAGCGCGTCCGTGTCGGAGTATGACGCGTCGGAAGCTTATCGTGGCTGTCCAAAACGGTAGTCTCGGGCATAGACAAGGTAATCCGGCTCAAACTTCCTGAGCTTAGCTCCATGTCGGCGATCAAACTACTTTTCCACTAGGCACTTGGCGAGCATCCTGTTTCTCCATTGGGCCTGAGAAGGTTCAGTGTGCTCCGAAGGTGTCGTCCGATAAAGTTTTACGCGGAACTGGGAGGGCGATGAGACACATGGAGTATTTCTGTAGGAGAAAAGAAAAGCTTGTAGGGCATAAGTTGTCGTTCTACTGTTCGTCAGTTTTCGAATTATCCGCTTGAAGGTATCCACGATCCGCTCACCCTGTCCATTTGATTGAGGATGGAGCGGTGGGTATGTTTACTTCCTTTCTTTTGAAGAAACGTTCGGAACTCAGTGGAAGTGAACCGGGTTCCATTGTCCGATCATCGATGTAATTACGGGTATTAGGAGAAGGCATTTACAACCACGAGGTAGGAGATTTCTTTAAGAGGGCCAGCATAGTCGGTGTGTATGCGGCTCCATGTTGCACTTGGAAGAGGACAGGGACAAAGTGTGGATTTGATGGGTAACTTTGCAGCCTTGACAATAAGAGTAGGCGCGATCGGGTTTTTCCACATCTTCATCGATTCCTGTCGAAAATACAAAGCTGCGTGCAAGAGCTTTCATTCGGCTCATATCTGGGTGTTTTTAATAAAGTGTCTTCGAGATAGACGGCTGTAGAGACGGTGAGATGATGATACAGGCTCCGACTACTCGACTACGGCTGTGTGATAGTACACTCATACCTAAACAATGTTCATTGCTTTATTAATACTGAGATCACTCGGTTGCCCGAACAGAAGTCCTCTCTTAACTATACACCATAAGGGCAAGAATATGAATTATGCCCTTCCTACCTCTTTGCTACATGCGCTCACCATCACTATTACACATCAGCATTTCCATAGCTGTATTTTGCATTCCAGTCTTATATCATGAAAGGATCGCTCAAGAGTTAGGTAGATCATTGTCTCCGCATTTGTCAGTAATGTATGAACCTCTACATTTAAAACGTATAACGTATTGTGAGTTTCAATGCCTCTGACACTAGCCATCAACGCCCATCCATAAAAGGCTCTAAGCCAGGTATTGTGCATACACAATGGGAAACCTTATGTTAAATTCAGTGTTTTCACTGGCACAAATCCGATGTGTATTGGCTGCATTAGGAGGTGAACTATTGACACGTAAACATAAGGGCCTCAACATTTCATGATGAACATGCCGTATTATTGCGGTAATCTCAGGAGCACTAATAATTGATAGTTTTCATTGTTACATCCATCCATTTACTTTCGGCTTCATTATAGGAATATCCTATCTATTCTGCATTTCTAAGCTTGCTTTGTAATCAGGAAAGCATAATTATTCAGTAAAAGCAACACTTTTCTCTGTATTAAGGGAACATTCCGTGATGAATTTGTGTGACAATGCCTTTATAGGCCTACAGAGGCGCTCGCCTTTTCAGACGTCATATACTTTTTGCGATAGCTTGAGCCACTAGAGCGCGAGGGATGTGAACCCTTTTGTCAGGATTTCCGCGTCATGTCGCCAGCGAAGCAATGCGGACGAGCTAGGCGCCATGTTGTTAGTTCCCGAAACGATTACAAGTCGGATGCGTATTGCGCTCCTAGCATTACAGTGTGGTCGTTCTAAGACCCAACTAGCGCGACGCGCATAGCTCGCACACATTGCGTCGCACGCCGCTCGTCGTCGTGCGAAATCCTGACATAACGGTACACACCCGGGCGAGAGCAGCCTATACGGCGCTTTCATCTCTAACACATGAGCACACCATAGCCTTCCCTTCCATAGGAATGGTCTTTGCGTTAGTGTTTGTCAGTTTCGTACGTCTCTTAATCACCATTCATGGGTGGGTGCCCTCCCTAATTAACGCCTCAGAAACGAAAATCAAAAGCAGCACGGACTTTCAGATTTCCAGTGCTGTAATTCTATTGTCTTCACCTGCAACGCCCTAGATCTGCAACTTCATTTTGTTGGCTTGAAGTTTATGGCAATTCTATACGTGATAATCAGCAGAGAGATTAGAAGTGACAGTAGAGGATGCTTCGAAGGTAGATCACAGAAGGCTGTCAGAAAAGGCATTGTAATTTGGAAGTAGAATTACGTAGACTGGGAATTTGAAAGTAGATGACTGGAAGGAAAGACGTTTATGGAATGGGCGTTGGAGATTCAAAGACTTCATTGATAGACGATGAAAACGTTCTCCAGGAGTTCGATGAAGGAGAATGATACGTTAGTCAAACGTTGAACAGGGAAGACCTACATGGAGGCCGTTTATCAGCGGAATCCATAAAGAAGTGTACACCCTCACGTCAGAATTTCGCACTGTTGCATACGACGCAATGGGAGCGAGCTAGGGGCGCCGCTGTACTTGGGACCTCAGACAACACGGTAACTACATACGGCGTCTATGGCGTCTCACAGTGACCGTTAGGAGACTTAATTAATGGTGTCCATAGCTCGAACGCGCTAAGGGTACAAACCTTTTATTGACACCGTTACCAGGCTAAATCTTGCGGAATACGAAACAGAGTGGCTTAGTAGTGCAACTGTAAAGAGCCGAATGAAACGATCAAAATCCAAAAAAGCAAGGCCTTTTTCTGCCATCAACTCTTATTGAGGGCATGGTTTCGCGCACTCTGCATCACTGAACGAGAAGATTCAGTCCACCAGACCTCTATACTCCCAATCCCACAACCACTCCATCTTCGAGACCCGGGTGTATGCCGTTAGGAAAGAAAATTCGCTTTGCGGCGTCCGGTGTGCGACACCATGATGAGAGCTATGTGCGCGCATTGGATGGGTCCTGAGGCGATGACAGTGCCCTGTGCCTCACTCTAGGTGTAGTCGCTTCAGTACTCATCCAATACGACGCCCGTAGCTCGCATCATCCCGTCACGCGCTAAATACTGCCACGCGAAATTTCTGTCGTGATGGCATACACTGTCGACACCCTAATCACCGCGAACACCAAGGGCAGGAGGCAATGAAAAGCTCAAGTACCCTTTTGAACACGTCTTTGTCCTAACATCCGTTCAAAACTCGCTACTCCATTTGCAGAAAACATGCCTTGAAAGTTCAAACACCCTCATTACCCCTAATGGTGTCTTGAAATTCTCATTTAAAGATTTGCAGACCTCGCATCTTTTTTTCACGGGAGACTTGCAAAATCCCGCTTCTCAGTCTCCGTTAGGAAGGAAGATTGTTCATGTTGACCAGCATGTAGGACGATAAACGTCTTGTTGTTTTTTCATCACAAACACGAGTCAAGCTTGTGGCTGTTCCCTTCGCAACGTTAAGCCTTATCTATTTTCGTATGATAATCTAAGTGAAGTAACCGGCAGTGTGTGAAGCTGATGATATTGAAGTAGTCGCAGTAAATCTGCCAACATTCGTCGATTGTGAGCCGTCGCAGGTGTCGTTGGCACAAAGGAATTTTAGAATGCATTCATGGACTGGGCTTTTCTGAGATATATACATCCCATGCCATAAACAACGCTATGCAATCAGCTCTCAGGCTGGAGTGTTTTTCAGAGCTAGTGATACCAATATGCCACTCTTACTTATCTTGCAAGTTTCCGCTTCTTCAGACTTTACTTTTGAAGCGAATAACATGTTAATCAAACTGCCACTTTTCGAGCAACCAGAACGCTACGCCGCTACTCAGAGGATTTTTCGTGTTATAGCACTGTAAGAGGATCTATAAGAGCGAAGTGCGTCACAACTCTTCTGCTGTGCAGTTTCGTCAATTTGATCAGAAAGGCATTTATCAATGTATGAGTGCTCCGTGGAGACCATTGCTCGTCAGGTCCCATTGGCTGGCCCTGTATATTCGAATGGTTGTATAGAGCGATAATATGAGATTCTTAACCAGGCATTCTCGTGCTTCTCTTCCTCACATGTTATAGTATTATTTTATGTTGTTTGCTCCCTCAGTTATTTCTTTTTTGTGTTGTTCCTGAGATTTATGGCGGTCTCATTCATGGTGGATTCATGGTAGTACCTCAATAATATGAAGCTCGAAAAATCATCAGAATTTTGAGAAAGCAGGATAATCTCTAAAATTTTACTATATATCTCGCGCTTTTTTACCAGGTTCAAAACTGTAGGTACGTTTGTACAACCACGAAGCAAAATTTCCTATTGAAATTTGGGTGCTCCTGCGCCAATGAAGCCCTTTTGTGTGCTTCTGCCCCTTCTATATTTCTACAGATACCAGTGAGCCAACCCTTCTGTTTGCATAAGTTGAAGCTCGCAATTGCCTTTTTCACCGTTTCGCTGTTTCATAGTTTAATCCTCAGATCAGAGCGCGCTCAAGAGTAGCTTCATATTCGTAATTTCGGCCAGGGATCAGAAATCGATCCACCTATCTGGAACGCGCCCATAAATAATATCACGTGCTTTACAAGTTTTCGTAATCATTGAAGTATGGAGTACATGTAGTTAGTCAGTCGAAATGGAATGGGCACTAAATTCTTTTGACTTTCTTCCAGGATCTTGGAGGTGCACACATATGCATTTGAATGTGTTTGTAGCCCCACTATAGCTCTGAGGATAACCAATGTCAAAATCAGTAGTCTCATAATAGCAGTTTAATCTTCGGGAGCATCAACACAATAGCCTTGTATGTACAGCTTCTTCAGCCCAGCCGTAAATTCATCAGACATGATCAGTTTCGCTCAGAAGTGATCGCACTCGTTCAGAGATTTGCTCGTGCATCATGTGGATTTCGGCGAATCCAGCCGCTGCCCCTTCTGTCTCTACAAGTAATAGTCAGTCGAATTCCCTCTGTTTGAACGACTAAAGCTTACAACTGCATTTTTCGCCGTTTGCTGCTTTGTAGTTTTCTCCTCCAACCAGTTGGCTGGCGCATTCGATCGGAATTGCTTTTTGCATGAATTCCTCAGTTCCCATTACCACATCACGCCGCGCCCATTGCGGAGGGGGGGGGGGGGTGGGGTCCACGAGGTCGGATTTCCGCTTCGCGGCGTTTCACTCGCGGCGCCCCCGTACGATTCGCGGAATCGATTGCCCTTGGTCGCCCGGCCTTGCGTGACTGCTTCACGTCTGCGCTTTCCACTCATGCCACACTGCCTTGCTTGCAGGCTGCCATGCCCTTCCACTGGCACTCGCACCCGCCGTGCCGCTCATCGCGCGCGGCCGCACGGAAATTCGACCTCGTGGACCCCACCCTTGCGGGGGAATTTTTTCCATTTTGAGTGTGTTTAAGATAACTGAAACATTGGTCATTATTGCCGATTTTTTCGTGGTCTCAAGGCTACGCTGGAACCGGGCTATGATTTTTTGTTGTACGGACCCCCATAAAGGGTGCGCTCCACACTCTATGCCCGGAGCTCTTTCATGACTTTTCGAAACTCATTCCGGATATTAGTCCACCATTTCTCGACGTTTGGGTCGTATTGGAACCAAACTTACAATTTTCGGTCTGAAAACGAAACGTTCCAGTGCACGCTCCGCCCACTGTGGGCGGGGCTTAATTTGGTGCATGTGTAATCTTTACTTCTTGTCTCATGCCCTTCCCATACTATACTTGTCCTAATCTTCACAGGTCTATTTCATTTAATACCTAATTTCGTGACAGACGGAGGGACGGAATGGCGAACAGATGAAGCGTATTATATGTAGTAGAGATCAGAGCGCGCTAATAAGTGGCTTTGTATTCTCCTAGATAATAGTGGTATAAATTCTTCTGTTCATATTCATACTCTCTGCTCTCTGGTCTAGAGCATATTTCAAGCACAGCTAATTAGGCAGCCAAGTTTCCTTCACTCTTGTCAGTAAGAATTTCCAAAACACTCGAGACTCGTGTGGCCATCCTCTCCGTCTAATGGAAAGTCCACACCGAACCCCTTTTGTTGATTTTGCGTTTATTTTATTCTTAGTATACAGGAAGATGCAAACAACGTTCATCAATTCTTTTGTAGGGTGCGCCATGCATATTCCTTCATGATAGTAGCGGTAGTAAAATAGAGGAAACAGGCATCATAGGGAATTGTGGGACCAGACAAATCTGTGCTTCCTCCTTACAAACGGCCTTGCTACCAATTTGCCAATTCCAAATGAACTCCAAATGACCTGGTTGATTTGTTTTAGTATGGACCCCGGACCACGCTAGCGGGTGGTGGTACTATTGTACGGAATACTCCTTGGCGCCTTTTCGCGCCTACCTCACATCTCCCTAGCACCGCCCCCACACCTCGGCATACGGGGTGACCTTGCTTAATTGACTGCTGTGTCTGTTGACCTATTGTCGTCAATGATTGTTACATCAAAACACACGGAGTTTATTATTATTATTATTTATTATTATTATTAGGTTGTCGGAAATTTTTTCGTTTTTTAAATACGCGCTTTTTTCAGACTGCATTCCAGCAATTTCTCCTGTACATACACATTTAGTACAATTTCACACGCATCTATTGGTATTATTCTCTTCCACCTCCCGGATAACCTTTTTCGGCAAAATATATATATCAAACTTTACTAAGAGTACTTTCGGGGCATTATACGATATGATTTCAAATTTGGCCTCCACCAGCCGAATCCAGTCGTCGTATAAATGCTACATTCGAAGAGGGCTCAATGTCTGAACTTGTAGCACAACTTTGGTTCAAACGCTTTCGGGAAGGCAACTACAACGCCAAAGATTCTGACCGGTCCGGACCCCCATCGGAGGTCGACAACGAACGATTGCAGGTGTTGACTTACAACACTATACTAACAGCAGACCTATACTGTCAGCAGCCGTATATTCTGGTCGCGAAAATCACAGAGAAACGTCCGAACCATGACAATTCCTTTTCTACACGATAGTGCTCGCCCACATACAGCAAAGCGACTTGCCAAAAAATTCTCGAGCTTGGATGAAAAGTGTTGCCCCATCCACCCTATAGCCCTGATCTTGCTCCATCGGAGTATCACCATTTCCTTTCCCAATCTATGTAATGCCATTCGAAGAAAAACCTTCGATAATGAAGATGACAAGGAACGGTGTTGTGCAACTTTTTCAAATCAAAGCCAGAACAGTTCTATGCGGATGGCCTAGCAAATTTGTCCGAAAGTTGGCGAAGAGCGGGAGAGCAAGGTGGTGATCACCCTGTTTCATAGCATGCTCTGTGTTTTGTAATAAAGGGTAAAAATAAATCGCTTCAAAAAACGAAAAAAAACTTTCTCGACAACCTAATATTATTGTTATTATTATTATTATTATTATTATTATTATTATTATTATTATTATTATTATTATTATTATTAACAATCGAAGGACAGTTAACAATAACAATATGAAACAAATAAAAATTCAAATCACTGTATTGAGTACAAACTGGGACATTTTCGATGTCATAAAAACGGTGCAACTCCAGGTTTAGGCTTAGGCTTACCTTCTGAGTAGATATGAGGCCCAGATCTGGTTAATTCATGAAAGCATTTAACTGTTGGATGGAAGCTGTTATATTTGTATACCATTTATAATTTAAAATGGATTGTTCCGAATCGTGATGAATCTCTCGCACATTACCCAGGACGTTTTTCACATCAGTAGAAGTATTTCATGTAACCTAAAATACTGTTCAAATCGAATTGGAGGGTTTTCAAATCAAAATAAATATCCTTTCACATTAACACTTGTTTCCTTTTTAATTGCCCTCTTTGTTTGACGACTTTTTTGAACGACGAGAGTTACATTCTCAATGTAGTTATGAAACAAGAACGTCTCCAGCACCGCTTCCACCGGTTCAGTACCGCTCCCATGCAGTAAAAGGCCGCGCCAAAACTGATCCTTTTATCGCGCGGACGAGCCTTCGTCGAGGCATGCAGAAGATCGGGGACATTTCTTATCCCTGAACAACAACTAGAGCTCGCAAAACATAAATGCTATAAGAGAATAACCCCTTTCAAACTGATTTTGAGATGTAATGACAGTTCTTTGCTCAAATTATGGTGACACAAAAAGTAGAGTTCCTTGAGCATGGTAGCAGTAAATGAAGTGGAATTATCAACAATACAGAACCAGTGCAAAATTTCGCAATTTTCGGTGCCTGTTGAGTCAAGTATGTTCTGGTCTTCAGATATTTGTGATGGGCACCGCAACTGACGCCAGCACTATCCTGCCATGGTGTCTTTATCGTCATGGGCTATATCGGCACCTAGATATCGGGTATGTCGACCACTCAGTGGAACCGGCAAGAAACTTGGCAGAAGCGACATTGCACCAGAACAATGTTTCAGACCACAACGAGCTCAACAAGTTGGGTATTTGCAGATTGCCAGATAGATTTATAGATGACTCCACAACTCTCACAAGCTAGCTTTCTTTTTGTGGAGTCAAGCAAGGGAAGGCTTGGAGTGCTCAAGGAGTCTTGGCTAGGTTATGGAGCCTCCTCGAGCATCCTTTCACTCCTTTGGTAACCATTTTCTTTGAGCCTTGCCTGTACGCTCTCCAACTGGCTCACATCAAGAATACTAGCTGCCTCACGTCGAATCTTTCGTCACCGTTTGCAATCGTACTTCCTCTGTACATGAAAGATATCTTGGACTGGTGAGAGTGCGCATGCGTGGATGAGATCAGAGGTGATCTTATGGTTGAAGGCACCAGTAGGGGTAAGGGAAAACTGAGATCTGGGAGTACATGTTCTCTGAAAACGGAACTCCTACTTCAGAAGAGGTCATATGTGGCGAAAATCGCATTAAAAACGCGGCTTGGGGTTTTATGACGATCCCGCAGCACGGCATGTCGTTATGCGGCCGGGGGTATCGCCGTGGAGGGCGGGACAACAACCACAGCAGGCTGGTTCAGACTCTGGCCTGTCTTCAGTCCACTCCGGCTACGCAGAGGACGAGAGAAAAGGGGATTTTCGGGTTCCTACTCCTCGGTTTTTCCGCCGTTTACGTCGTTCTTTCTCTACTATTATATTGCTGAGCACCTCTGCTTTCGTAATCCCCCAATTTCCCCGATTCGCCCCTGCCGGTGTCTTTGAGCCCGGATTTTTTAAAGAGCCAATCCAAACGTTTGAATTGCGCGCAGAGAGCAGTCAGTGAAAGGCGCAGTCGGTCTCCAAAACGCTCCAGGGCTGAAGATAATATAGGACTAATTAACATTTAGAAGGATTTGCAATCTTCGTTCCAGAGCTACTCGAAGGTTCCATCACATTCGGCTCGGTTATGTTTATAGTTCATTTCTTATCAAGTAAACATCTAATGAAAAATTGTTGTCCGAATTGATTTGAAGGATTTGATTTGAAAAACTGCCCACGTGGTAACAAAAGCTCCAATTTGATTTGAAAAACATCTTAGGCGGCTTAGAGAACGTCCACTTCGATTTGGAGGATGTCCTGAGTGATTTGAAAAAAAAAGTGCAATTTGTCTTGAACAATGTCGTGGGTGATTAGAAAAATGTCCATTTTGTTTTGAGAGATGTCTTGGTCAGTTTGAAAAACATCAATTCGATTTCAATGAAGTCTTGGATGTTTTGAAACGTCCACACTGGTTTGAAAAATGTTGTGGATAGTCTACAAAAGCTAAGTAGGTTTGAAAAATAACCTAAGCGTTTTCAAATTCAAAGTCTGATTAGTAGGTTGAGAAGGCTGCCTTGAGACTGAGTTGTTTTTTTTAATTGTGGCACGACTCTGAAGAATAATTAACGCAACTAATGCTGCCCTGGTCCAATGAAGCCGGCTTGATGGATTTGTTTGTAAATAAATTGCTGCAATGCGTGAGAAACGACATTTCCCTAGGGTGTTTTGAGGGTCTCACGCTATTACCCCTTTTTTATGATGGCTGCCAAGCTCATAGCGTATTCATACATACATACATCCGCTTCCCACTTGAACATAAGTAGGAATGGATGATTCACAGAATGCATTTGTAGCGAATACTTTCAATCAGATTAAGTTGGGCTTCTTAAAGCTTTTAGTAGAAAGCCATAACAATCTAAGCAACGGATATCAGATAATTTACTGGCATCTAGCAGCAACCGCAAAAGCAATTATGATTCTCTGGCATCTCGTTCTTTTGCCAATTCCACCACACGTGTCTCAGGCGTTGTCGTCGTAGTTATCTAGATCGAATATCTTCACACTTCATTCTCCTTGCTTCGCCGAGCAACAGCCTAACAAAACCCTTTTTTCAGCGCTTCCTCATTCCGCCTTTCGTATTCTAAATGACATGATCAGGAACATGAACAGCGGTTGAGTCGTCGCATCGCTGTCGATTTCATCGAAAGTTTCGACCTGATCGAAGAACCACTGACTTTTTTTGCTAATCAAGAAGTCGCAAGTTCTTAGAAATATTTTTTTCAAGGATTTGAAGAAGAAGAAAGCTTTCGCAGTATTTCCTAAATTTCATCGCTTCACATTTAATGCGCTCAACTCAGTTTCTAGGAAATTTCATTCGGCACCTGATTGAAATGAGAATCCTCGTACTGAGTGAAAACTGTTTTCAAGCTTGTTAATCTCTGCATTATGAATCTGGAATGGTCTTCCATGATCACTGAATACAATATCTTTTCGTTTTCTTTCGTGACGAATGGTTAAGGGTTCCACGAAGGATGATTTGCTTAGCTGATGAGTATGAAGTAGAGGTACTTTGTAGTGCAACCGGAAAAAACGTAATGAAAAACCCAAGAAGTTTGGGATTCAATTTCGGCTTTACATCATTAACCAGCGACGAACAACTTTTCCTGTGCGACTCAGCCAGTATTTTGATCGGAGGAATGCGAGGGGAGACGGGCCTTTGGCTCGTCCGAGCAGGCAGCGACGATTTGTGCGACGTCGCGTCCCTCGGCAGCGTCCTTGACCGAGGCAGTCGTGCTGATTAAGATCAAGTTATTCAAGGGTTTCGTCAAAAAAGGGCTCAAGGGTTTTGTCGAGAAAGGGCTTTTTCTTTCTCCCATGCGTGTTTATAAGTTGAAACTTCCGAGGGTTATCTTCTTATTCGTGCAATACCCTTTTATTACTACTTGAATTGCTTATTATTCTCTCTATGAACGTAATTTTGCAACGTTGGATGATAGTAGGACAGAATCTGCTTTTTTTCTTTTTGCACTAATTTTTAATGTGGAACCGTGCTAATCTATCCACGACATTTGATGTTTATTTCTTTCCTCGCCTTCCTCAATTGGAAGTTATTCTTTCGGTCATGATGTCACTATGGTGCAATCCGCTTTATTTCTTTCCATAGCTGAAGTGATGAACACTGTACGTATTTAAATATGCTTGTATGTAATGTCATCAAAAAAAAAAAGGAAGCAGCAAATTTTATCACATTGTCATCACCTTTATTCGTTCCATTGCATGATCGCGCCCCAATCAACGACGCCGAAGTCGGCCGCGTCACCATGCACTTCGCCGCACAAATTGCCGCGCGCCAGCCCGAACGAGCCAAATGCCACACACCCGAAGTGCGAGCCACCCATGTGGAGTGATCACACATTGCAGGTGACCCTTGTGGGTGGAGCTGGGACAAAGACAGGTGGCCGGACCAGCGTGAAGCTTTGTTGAAAAGCTAGAGCGCTGTTTTCACCGAAGTTGTGCCACACACTGTCACTTGGACCGCTAGCTTTCATTTATAGGCACCATATCTTCCTCCCCTGGACACCCAAAATTACAGTTGTGATGCCTTTGTGAAAGCTCTTGAGCATAAGTGTTTGATGGTTTTCACAGCCTAATGGCTGCTTGTGAATATCCGCTCTTGAGCCGCTGAGACTGATTGTAGTGCACAATTCTAGTAGAATAAGCCTTATGAAATCGTATGTGATAAATTATGTAAGGCTCATCGATCATGGTTCTTTAAAGGAACCGGAAGGGGGTCCGAAACAAGAGAAACATACAAAGAAATGAGCATTTCGTAACGAACGCAGAAGGTTAGAAGCGATAATCGGTGAAAAAACCCGAACTCAAAAGTGCATCGCTGCGGTGTGTATTTGCGCCTCATTCGCATCATCGCACTGGCGTTCCGAGTTGTCCGCTAAAGGAGACGGCCGCGGGCCAACTTTGGTTGTAGCACCTGACTCCCAGCGCAGTGGAGTGGCCATTCCCAACTACATTAACATTCATGTATGTACATCTAGAAACAATATAAGAAAGAACAAAGGAGAAGGTAAAAGGAATGAACAACTTTATAATGGAAACATCTTCTCTTGGCACCATGCCAAGGCGTCAAATTGGCGAGTTTGTGCAATAGCGGTCACTTGAACTCGTCCACACTACGTCTGTTCTACCGTAAGCCAAAATTCCTCCCTTACGGTGTCTTTAACACCAACCAAATCTCAAAGGCTGGCTATATCTATGATCCCAAACTTCAATCAAACCTCCAGGGTTTTGATGTGTTCATCATTAACAGGAGTGGGACGAGCTCCATTCCTTCGCTGAACTCTTGCCCATTAGTTGATTATTTTATCGTCTTGATGACCAGAAAAAAAAACGATGGTTCCAGCGCAAATGTTGAAGGGGCACGATTTCATGCTACTCGTTGATTTGTCAATTGAGAAGTGGCATGTCTATTCGTAATTATGTGTGCTTCATTTCTATAGCTGGCTCCAAAGTTGCTGGGAGGCACCGGGAGGGAGGCACAAAGGGGCGCAAGGAAAGCGTGTATCAAAACACTGTCCTCCATGCACGAACATTTGAACTAAGAAAAGATAGTGTGAAGCGAAAATTAAAACACGTCTTTTACGCACTATTCCGATTCCAGTGCGCTTCAAACTTTTAGAACTGCATGCTTCAGGCAGGCCGATGCGATTGTCATAAGATGTGGTGTAGAACAAATTTGATTTCACTCATGATCGTTGAATAAGTGAAACAATAAACAATTGAAGCAATTAAAAGGAGAGCAAGCGAAAAAGTGAAAAAAGGTGTTTATGGCAAAAAATCCAATGAATTCACACTCCACGTCTCGGCAAGGCGTCGTGTGTGCAATTGCAACGAGCAGCAAGCGTTATCGCAGGACAAAAACTGCTACCTACCGGTGACTTTGAGTAATCGCTGATCGAAATCATGACGTAATTCATTCTCACCAAAATGTGATGAATTGAATTAATTGTGATGAATCACTGATAGTGAACATCACTATGGGTTTATTTCGAAATTTTATTTCTTCTTCTTATTATTATTCATTCGGTTATTCTATTTTTTTTATCTCCCGGCTATAATCCTTGGATAGTGTTCACAAATAACAAAAGCAAATCATTCATCCCTATCGCTCTCAAGTGAACAAAGTCGAGCGGTATAATTACAAATATAATTGTATTTTTGACTTTTCAATTTCAGATGTGTACTAATATACGAACTGTATAAAAGAGCAGTGGAATTGCCTCATTAAATCAGAGATTTGATTTAGTACGAAAGTTGTCGAAGGAAGAGAATTAATTCCAAAAATGTTGCAGTGCGAATCAAAATACTAGTGACAAAAACCCTTCATACTGAGCTTTTGTCGGACTTTATTCTATTCCTTTTATCTTTTTTTTGTCTTATCGTTTTTGTTATTTTCTTTATCTTATTATCATTTTTTGTTATGTTGACCGTGAGCTTCCTTCAATATGTGTTCTGAAGCTTGGAGCGAAGTATTCATTGGAACCACAGTATATGAATCTGTTCGAACCATATCCATCTGGAATACCGTAGATATAGTTCTTCACATATCCGTCAATCTCGAACGGATCAAAGCAATTCATCCATTGAGACAGACCTGACATGAGAAGGACCTGAGGTCGCAGTGGCCATTCGGAATGGGATACATGTGGTCCGACGTATTCTCGGACGCTAACCTCGATTCTGCTTTCCAAACTCACAGAACGATTTTCTGGGCGGTGTCATGAAGATTTTCTTCAGGTTCCCAAGCCTATAACACGGGAGCCAAACGTTTTCATGCAAAAGCAGTGCGATTTTTGCATTCGGGGGCTAAGACTGTCTCGTGGTACAAGTTTTTAGCGAATTCAAATACTTGACCAAATTTTTTGAAAAATTCGAGGTCTGTCGGATGCGGGGTACATCGACAGTCGATGAATCCTCGACAAGGGGGTCGTATTTGACCGGATGGGAGGGGGGTCGTACCATCAGAGTTAAACTTTCAGTAAGCAGATGAGAAGTAAAGGGCATTTCATCGCAAATCCGTGTGACAAATTGTGAAATAGATAGCTTTTTGCCTCACGAAAGAGTATATAGCAACAAAACACATTGTGAGTATGCAATCCAGCAACAGTTACTGGTATTGTAGAGGTTAAAAAAGGGGTGAGCCGTATTTGGTCGCCGTATAGGCGGGGGTCGTACTGAAGCGGCTAATTTCCTCGACACTTGGTGGTAGTGCCCTGGTTGGGGGCAATACATTAAACAGCGCAAGTCGTTGACCCTTGTCGATCAAATGCTTTTGTACCCCACCCCTGTGTGCGAATATCATATTCGTTTCGCACAATAACGTTCAATTCGTGCACTACGGGAGTCCGCTCAATCGAAAATGCTGGATCACGGGGATTTCTGCGAACTCGAAGATGGTAGGGATAGTGAGGTACGCAGAAAAGGACTATAACATTTATTGTATATGACAACATTATAGTTGCGAAAAGTACTTACCAATTAAAGAGTCCTGATGGCAAGAGGACCGTCAAAATGAGGTAATATCCGAGTAGAAGTGCAGTAGAAGAGGTCTTCAGATCGTGGAGCATGACACATACCTCTTTTCCTGGTGGCCACTGACAGTCCACTCACTTGAGTGTATTCGAGCCGACTTTCGTCGAAAAACGGCCTCGTAACTCTAGTTTTGCAGATTTGGAAAGCACACTCGAGATTAGCGTTCGAAAATTCGTCGGACCATATGTATCAATTCCAATTGGCCACTTCGACCTCGGGCGGGTCCTTCCCTTGTAGGAACACTTCAGTGGGGTGACTACACTATGATACGTGCGGCATCATGTTTCTCGAATGCCCCGTTGGTCCTTTTTGAATTGACCGCGTGTCAAGAGGTGCGACCGCAGCTAGCCATGATCTGATTCAGCTGGAGTGTCTTGACCCGCTCATGGATATGCATGGCCTACTTTGAGGTGGCTGAGCTTAAGAAAGTGCACATCAGTCCATCCGAATGTTTCAATTAATAATTGTTGCCTTGTGTAAGAAGTACTTTAAGAAAGGGGACAATGATGACGGATGTATGCATGTTTCTAATTGTTGGTGTTTTTCTTTTGTTGTCATGTTGTTGCTGTCTTCAATGGAATTTATCCCTGAGGAGCCCCACAACGCTCTCTTGGGCTTCCTCGTTACAGACAAAAACAAGTATAATGGCATGGTAGACACTGGAGTTGGTCTATAGGAGACAGAGGCATGGGACAGAATGGTATTCCTCATTCAATTTATGTGCAAGGAGCCTTGAATGCCACTTTCAATTGAAGTTGGCTTATGTTCGTGAACCCTATTTTCACGTCATCAGAAGCTGAACGTTTTGTTTCATGGTTTTTACCTTCTGATGACGCTGTGCTCG
The DNA here is from genome assembly GCA_963978905.1 of Trichostrongylus colubriformis. Taxonomy (NCBI): domain Eukaryota; kingdom Metazoa; phylum Nematoda; class Chromadorea; order Rhabditida; family Trichostrongylidae; genus Trichostrongylus; species Trichostrongylus colubriformis. The sequence goes on along the minus strand of OZ022261.1, from coordinate 21,999,200 downwards.
AAAAATAGCATAAACAAAGATTCCAATTCCTGATAGCGCACATCTGGCTCTTCAAACACAAAGAAAACACAAGAGCAAGTGAACTACAATTGTTTTCAAGGGTTACGGTAGTCCGGTCCACATAATTTCACATGTTTCGCTCAACAGAAAATTATAGATAGAGCTCTCAAAGGAATGATCGAAAATGTTTAAGTCTTCTTTTCGAATCCCATTCCTTTCTGCAGAAATCGTTTATACTCCATCTGCATGTACATGTTCAAATGAAGTGCCTTCCGTTAGAATCGTACATTCTGCACGCTATTCAGTGATTTTAGGTCCTGAAGTGATGGGTGCACTGTAGCAAAACCAACTGGAACATTTCCGAAACAAGGTATAAAACAACCTGGAATCTCGGATACAACCATCTCCGGTTGGGGCGACCAGACTTCCTGCTTCAAATATCATCTGAAAATCGTGTGGTTGCCGTCCCACGCACGCAACATTTTGCTACTTATCGCCGCTGCTTTAAAAGTTTAGGATTATGCACTTCCCATTTTTCTTAACCGGAAAACGAAGATTTGTTGATATTCACATACGAGTTCATGATAAGTTAGCTGTGGTGATTACGGGAAACTCTGCTGCCCACCGTAAGTCCACATGGTGCGATGAACGCGATTGGATTAGATCTCCATAGCAATTTCACATATATTCTGGACTGCCCATATAACGCCCTCAAGAAGTGGCCTTAACTTGGTCGTAATTGGTGGCAGGCGCCCCTTACCAATAGCAGGCAAGTTGACGCCCTGTCCAGCGAGCGTTGATTACGCTTTATACCTAAGCGGACTCCGTTAAAAAAACACTGCACAATCTTTGGTAATTCGCTCTGAAAATTTGTATTGTGAACGAAAATTCGCTGTGAGGAAACCCTCAAATTCTAATTCCTCAGAATTTTCCTGTTTTGATTGTCACTTATTCACATTCACGAACAGCTTAACAAACTTCACGTCATGCTAATATGGTGCCAATATGTTTCAAAAGATATGTAAGTTCCAGAAGAACTGTCCTAGAGATCAACAGCCTCAGAATCACCCAAAATGGTTTTCCTTTCATTGTATTCACCTCGTTCTGATGTGGTAGAGCAAAGTCCGATAAAAAGACCTCTGGCCGTTAGTTAGATGCACGCCCTGCCCTTAAGAATGCAACCCATGTTTGTTAATGCATGGCTGAAACACCCAGCTAGAAGTGACGTGCTCTCTAGAACTCTTGATCCTTGGAGCAATGAGACGACGGCACTTTTCTTGCTTCTATTATTTTAATCTGCCATATCGATTCAGCAACTGTATATTTTCAAAAGAATTCTTTCTAATACTAATGTGGAAAATTCCGAGCGTGAGAAACTTTGATGCCTTATCCATCGAAGATGCTTCCAACTAGTGGCCATGCAGTAGTAGCCGCAATTAGCTTGAAGCGGAACGTTCATCCTGGAATCTAGCTCATTAGGGCACATTCATTGCAATGTTTGCGTAAGGTTGTCGTGTGTAGAGGTCCAGCGCACGACGTGGGGCGGTGAATTGGATGGAACTACACTGCTTCGAGACCCTGGCATTCGCATCTCGTTTTTTTGCAGAAGAAATATCCCAAGGGAGAATTATGATGAGCTTTCTCATCACAGACTCATCATTACACCTCCCGAAAATGTAAACATTTATTGAAAACCCTGTCCCCGACTATATCGTCACTCAGCTCCTTACTCACACAACTACTATCAGCTTCTACTGTTTCCTCGAAAATCTCTTCAAAACTAGTTTCAAAAATCTTGCTTCTTCTAAAAATTGGAAGGTAGAAGGAATACAGCATTCTCCACCCTAATGAAAGGCATTGTGCGCACCTGTGAGGAGACTGTAAATGTTATAGGGAGATGGCCAATGGTTAGTGGTAGGTTTTCGTAGGGAATTCGGACATTGTAAACGCCCTACACAAGGGTTAAGCATCGGGCCCATTTGCATCATATTCTTCTTCATCTCTCTTTAGTGTCAGCAGTGGCTATAAGGCGGACCAGGATTAGAATAACACATTTCACCTGAATGGTGGGACAAATCTCAGAGAGATGATCTGTCGCAAAACTCTCGCTGAAAGGCGCGCCCAAGGTTCCTTACCGCCTCTTCGCTTGGGTGTAAGTAGGTGCGGTGGATGCAGGAGGGAGAACAGGTGCGTGCCATAAGGACGGACAATTCGCGTTGCGGTGTACGGCATGCTGCGCAATGGTGCGAGCTATGTGCGCCGTTCTGTATGTGTTCTCAAACGATGACTGTGCTCTCCTTATTCCACGCGTAATCGCTTCACGACCCAACTAGTAGGGCGCCCCTATCGCGCATCATCCCGTCGCGTGTCAAACACGGTCGCGCGAATTTTCTGTCCTAGGCTTACACACCGGGAGAACATCCGTGAAGGGCGGTGCAGCATCGGCCACGTTGGTTTAGCTCGCCTCGCCGTCTGCATCACCCTTTTAAGTGATTTGTGGGGTACGGAAGCGCATTTCCGATGTATTAATGGACCCACTTGCTCGAGCTTTTGACAGTTTTGTCCATTCTTTCCCTTCTGGTGCACTATTTAGCATGTCCACGTCATATTCCATAAAAGGCCAGAATTAACCTGTCGGCGTTTTTGCCCAATCGGCCAGAACTACCTCAGTCGCTATCTCTAATGTGGGTTGAGGTCGTTATATTCACCTTGAAGTTACACCTTATCATCTCGTAATCTTTGGAAACCATTGCTATACTGACAGTAACCGTTACTTATTGCCGGAGTGACTTCTCCCTTTCATGTAGTAATTCGAAGCTCAATGCTTACTTTTAATCCTTCCATAAACGACCACTTCAACATGTGATTGCTGCGGAATTAAAGGTTGTTCTGCATTGTTGACAGATACATTTGCCGGTCATGTCTGCTCACCTTTGTTTCTTTCGACTTCTGCATAAATTTGAAAAGCCAACACGATTGCGGATTTCCTACTAGCAGTCCCATATTCCAATTCGACATCGTTAGATTCAATGTCGTAACTTTACGTGTTAAATCACAATTGATGAAACTGCTCTGATAGCAATCATCAAATTTATCAGTTCTTGGATTCACCACGATTTTACTAGTACGACACTGTTCCTTTCCTTAGAGAGTCCAAATGCGACAACTTCCTCAGGATTCCTTAATTAACGTTCGGTCGTGGTCTTCATTTCCTCAGGGTGTCCTGATTGTTACCAAGCTCGCCTGTATAGGCAATAAAGAACCTTGGCAAAAAATCGAGAATTCATCTATTTATAGCGCGAAAACAATCCAAGAAAACAGAAACACGTTTTCGAGCAAGGTTGAACACTCCTAAGCACTACTGTATTAGGGCAGTAACTAATGTATGATGATCCTGAAGTGCTGCGAACCCACTGCGTACGGTGTGCGCCACATCACATGATGCACGACTTTCGGAGACAGTCATTTCCAGTTCAGTGGTGTTCCTAATAATACAAAGGTGTCATGCATATTACAGGTATTTTAAATTATGACAGCTTGGACACTTTTCATCTCCATCCACCTTTTTTCTGGTTTATATAATAGACTGCACTTGAACCGATTTATGAACTCTCGTTTTAAGCATGACCCATTACGGGTGGCCTAGGTTTCGTGCGGGCTTGCCTCTTTCATCTGCTTCAGAGACTCATTGCTGACCTTATCGCAACTTCCCATACCTCTACGCCATTTCGTTACACCACCATTTCAGCGCACGCCGCACGTAGCATGGCGTTTCATAGCTTGGTTCACATGCGCTCCTTACGTTTTGTCCCTGCCCATGCTAAACCTGTCCCGATATGTTCAACTTGTTTCTTCATACGTACACCATTTCGCATCGCTTGATTGGGCGTGGCCTGCGGACCTGGGTGAGTGGCGATAGTGAAAGTGTGTGGCGGGGTGAGAGTTTGACACACTCTCGTCCAAGTTTGTAGGCCACGCCCAACCAAGCGCTGCGAAATGGACTGTATGATGCATGCATCAAGCACACTGGAGCGTCCGCACGAAATGGGGTACGGTAGCGGATTAGGTTCAACTGTTAATTATCAAATTGTAACCTGACCATTAGTAATATTTTTGTTACAAAGAGTAACTGCACGTTATTACTAGCGTTTCGCAATCTACTAATGAAAACACTCAGAAGTGCGCGAAACTTCTCCACTACGTGACCCTTAGAGTATGAACAGATTACTGATTTTTTCTCATGACTACAGCTGGATGTTTTCAGAACTGAGGCTAGAGTATGCAGTCCCATAGATAATCCCATCGCGTGATAATCATACATTGGTCATTTCATATCACTCCACAGCGTATACTCACGCGAAGATTGAATCCAAAGATCTTTTTGCCAGCACCTTAGCTGATTATAGCCTGATCTCAAGGATCTTATGGCTTTTTATGGGGCCTTTCTCGAATCCTCCAGTGCTTTCAAAAAAGCTTCATTTGATTTTGCGGCAGTGTCGTTTGTGCAAGCTGTTCTATTCATTTTTCTTTGCATAGCATTGAGAATCATGGGAGATTGAAGACTCTCTGAAATGTCAGAGCACTCGCAAATTCACGAAGCAATCTTTTCCACTGCTCAAATAGAAACTGAAATCGCATATATCAGGCATATGAAGCCGGACGGTAGTCGCATGCTGAACTATCAGGTTGGTCCATGAGTTCTGTACTACCTTGACCAATTTTCGCTTTCAGTTTTTTGTTATTTCACCTTTACACTCATTGAACATAAAATGCACTTTACCTGTCTATATATTGTACATATGAGGAGCTGTTAGATACCCCATACCCTTCCAGTAAAATCCCACAGACTTTTGGTCGAAGAAGGATTGTTGGTTTTAGGATCATCTCGCTTAGCGCCGTCATTTCTTCTCGATAAAGTGATGTAGAGAACGGTGCTAGGGTAAGGCTGTATATTTTGTCCGAATTTCTTCGCTATTGGGGGTTGCAGTCCACCATAAAAAAGCATAGTCTGATCCTTTTTTCCTTTCTCAATCATTTGACTTCAAGTTGAATGGCCGCGCGAGTAAGTTACTCACCATGGAAATCGTCTTAGTTATTATTATCAGAAGGTAGAGGGTACCCCGTACAGCTCTCCAGTACGTCCGCCAACAAGTAGAAAAAACATGTTTTCATGGGCTTGGATTTTGACTGTAGAAATCCTCGGAATCTTTTGAGCAACCTGAATCGTATGTGGATCGGACACACAGTATCCTCTTTTCATAACCGGTGACCACCTCGAATAGTCACATGAAGATCCGATAAATGTCAAAGGAACCTTACTATTAGGTTGTAAGGAAAGTTTTGGCCGGTTTTCGGAGAGATCATAACTCGGCTCAGAGTGCATCTTTTCTCACAGAGTAAGCACCATTAGATTCGCCACACTCTTGGCAACACTATGCATACCTACACATCTCAATTTGATAAAGGGCTGATAATTTATATTGCGCGAAATGAAAAAAAGTCGACTTCAAATCGCCACTCTTTTTGAACACACTGCTACTGAAGGAGCTGGCCAGATGTTTTGGGAAGTGGGGCATAGTTAGCGCTAGATCTGATGAACATGATAGACGAGTAAGGGCCTCACCCTGCAACTGCTTCAATTAGTGGAAGAGGATTTGTGAAAAATGCGCTTGCGCATGACTGCCGTGAGGGGTCCCGCGGCACCCATTTTTTTGGATTTTTCCAAATCAAAGCCACTTGAGGTGGTCAGCTAAGGTTGCTTGTTGAGGGCCAATACTTGTGGATACCCCCTGCAAATATGGATGCTCATCGCCTTCTGCCGTTTTAGTTAAAGCGATTTGATCAACTGACAATCCAAGCAGCTCGTTCTCATTTCTGCACTTCTGAAACCAGAGGCAAAGTGTTCCATCCAATGCTTCACCCCCTCCTCTTGCAGTATTCACATTTGTGGTCCTCTTCGCTGGGACTCGGCTAAGCAAGAACTCCTAAGGAGAAGCCATCTTAAAAGTGCCATTTTCGCAGCACTTTAAAATTTCCCTAATGAATCGAAAACCTTGTGGCATTCCAAATAAAACATATATTCTGAAAGAGCAACCTTTTGTCTATCTAACGAGCACAATATGTCAGCTGATTCATATTGACGCGCTCTGATATTTAAATTTATCTTGTGAACACGAAAAAGCGGCCAGAACTTTCCTTACAACCTAATAGGTCATGTTCTGTGTTGTGCTCAGCACATGTGGTTAACAAACTCCATCCACTCAAATGTTTCCGGCTTCATGAGTATCTGTCAGTTTGTCATCTTGTACAGCAGTAGTGCCCAGTTACTCGGCGGTTGAGCTGCCTAGGATTCTTCTAATGAGCTTGACCAAGCGCATCAGCAGAGTGACTATAGTGGGATTTTTATTACGTCCAGAATTTTTGATAGAAAAAACTAACTTCAAGTTGATGCTGCCCACGCTGCACCATCTTTTGAAAACCTATCTCACCGTGAGCTGATCCTTCTTGAACCCCAGCCCTAAAAACAGTGCATTCCCAGGTGTAGGAAAATAGCGCCTCAATACCATCCGCTCCCACGGGGACCAAATACGACCCTATTTTTTGTCCTCCACAATATCGGTAACTGCTGCCAGATTGTATAGTTACAATGGGCTCTACTTCTATGTAACCTTAACCGCCCAGAGCGGAAAAATATTTTTTTTCGCATTTCCTTGCACGGTAAAGGTCGGTACCAAAAACCACACGTGTAGCGGAGCGTCGGGATTCCTCCGCATTTTTACTGTAACATATGTGTCAAATACCCCTCGCTTCTCATCTGCTCATTGAAAATTCGGATTCTAGTGCTTATCGCTGACCGCTGCAGGTTTGACCCCCTCCCCTCCTCTCTGATCAAATACGAACCCCCCTGTGGAGGAATCCTCGATTCTGGTGTACCCTGCCTGGAAAGATCCGAAGCAGTGCTCGTGAAAAATTAGGCCTTGACGAGCCTTTCGCAATGCTACGAGCGAATAAGCTTGCTAGCTACAGTAACGCTCAAAAGTCTTCGGCCAAAACTTTTTTGTCATAACTTTTTTTCTACTTAACCAAGTTTGAGAAAACTTTGATATGTGGTGCCTGAGCCTATTACCAACAATCCTTTTACTCGTGTGCCGCTTCACACTTTTCACGGTTTTTATAAGAATTTACTACAAGACCACCGAATAAAAAAAAGGCTTGGTCGGAAACGAATTTCTCTTCAAAAACAAAACGAGCAGGCCTCAGAGAACATTAATATTTTTTAGAAAGACCACAACTTTTGATGACAGCGACACAGCGGGACGGCATAGCGATGGCACTCCAAAAACAAAAAATCTCATGTAACCACGTAACCTATACCGTTGAGCGCCAAAATAGTATGTTAAGTATGCAGTGTCTCTAAGTACAACATACTAAAATTTATCTTAGATCGGTGCAGTTGCAAAAAAGTTACAAGTGAAAAACCCAAGTGAAAGACCATTTCGCCGAAGACTTTGAGCGCTACTGTAAGTGGTCGCGGTGAAGGACATTACCAAAAACCACACATGTAGCGAAGCTTCGGGATTCCTCCGCATTTTTACTGTAACATATGTGATGTGATCCAATACTTATGTACCAGCCTTATGTTTTCATCGCATCAAAACTAACGTATTGAAAAATTGCGTTCATAACAGTGCCGGTTTCGATAGTCTGCAGACAGCACGAAGGATTATTTGGATCTCTAAGAAGGCAAAATTCAATTCCGAGAAAAGGGAGGGTGTAGCTTCTAACGGAAGCATTGTGACACAATTTGCAGTACGAGCGCGCTCTAAGTTCCCTAACAAGCTCTACACTGATCTGGGGACCGGCGCTAGCGACGGACCGTGGGGAAACGCGCCCGCTAAGCGATGGGTGGAAAATTTCAGTTTTTTGGCCGTTTCATTTTTCTTCCTCCTTTGTCACACTGCATACCACTTATACCTGCAATTTTAGCGGTCGTTCGAATAATCGATGCAGTGTGTGTATCGTCTTCAACCTTGTGCTACCACATACAGAACTGCTAATACCCCTTCCCGTGACTGGACAACGTAGAGCGAAAATAATGGGACGCCTTAGGCCGCTTTCATACTTTGCGGCAACAGCGTCAACGGAAGTACCCGCCATCAGCACCTTGTGACGCGCTCTACCTAGTACGCTCAACCGAACCACATTACATTATGATGATCGTGGTGAGAGCTCGCGCGAATCTATAATGAGATCCGGATCATCGTGAGAATCTTTGTATGGTGTCAAACTTTGGCAAGACTCGCTCGGGCTTTCACCATAGATCCGTGCTGGCTCCCGTTCTGATCATCATAATGTAGTATGGTTTGGTCAGCTCTATGAATAGAGCGCCTCGCAGCAGAGCTAGCGTTGTCAATGGAGGGTACAACGTCGACGTCCAGTGCAGGCCACGGTATCGCAAAGTACTAAAGCCGTCTCGATTTAATTACTGCGAGCGACTAAAGCCTTGCTGGTCCTGCTGTGGATTGACGGCATGCCAAGAGGCTCGGCCGCTGCCTCGTCCATGATTCGTATCTTACCGTAAACCCTAAAAATGACGCGCCATCTTCACATTTTCCGTGTTAATAGTAATATTAGGTTGTGAGGAAAGTTCTGCCCGGTGTTGCGCGTCCACAAGATAAGTTCGAATCTAAGAGCGTGTCAACATAAATTAACTTACATAATGTGCCGTTACATAAACAAAAAGTTGCTCGTATTGAACATATGCTTTCCCTGAGTGCTTCAAGGTATCCGAAATACTAGGGAGATTTCAAAGTACTGCGAAAATGGTAGTTTTTGGAAGACTTCACTTAACGAGTTCTTGTCCAGCAGAGTCCTAGAAAAGCTAACCCCAAATGCAAGTTTCGCAAAGGGACGGGGTAAAGCATCGGATGGAAAAATTTGTTCATGGTTCTAGGGGTGAAGAAATGAGAATGAGTTGTTCGAAGTTTTAATTGATCAAATCGCATTAATTAAAACACAAGAGAGCGATGAGCGTCTATACTTGCAAGGGATATCTCAAAGTAATGGCCTTTCCCACACATATGTGTGATTCGAAAAAACTCAAAAAAATGGGCTTCGCGCGACCCCTCGCAGCAGCCATGCGCGAGCGCATTTTCCGCAAATCGTCTTCCAGCAACTGAAACAGTTGTAGGAATGAGTCCTTACTCGTTCACCATGTCCACCACATCTAGCGCTAACTAAGCCCCACTTTCTCAGACTTGGGGACACCTATCCAGCAGCACTGTATGCAAAGAGAATGGTGTCTTAGAGTCGAATTTTTTCACTTTCAGCAATATAATTCGCCAGCCCTTCATCAAAATAAAACATTTATGTATGCATGTAACATGTCGAAAATGTAGCGATTCGAATGTTGTTTATTCTGCGAGAAAAGATGCCTCGGACCGAGTTATGATCTCCCGAAATTGGAATTGAGAAAGCCGGCGGAATCTTTCCTTGCAACCTAATAGTTGTGTGGGAAGACTTTGCTTCACTTTCATGGATACAATGTGCCACGAAAAATTCATTAGAAGACTGTACTTTTCTCCTACTACTTAGGGTTTTTTATGCAAGAAGAATCCCATGTACTTTCTTACTCTAGATCCTTCTCTAATGAAATTATGAACAATACTTGTCATGCAGCAAATGTGCTGTAGATGTATGTGAGAACCTCGAACTCGTTCAGCTAATGGTATTTCCCGCTGAAAAACGCTTAAGGTTCATTCGCCAACCCGGTATTTCTTTGAGCTCGCATTGAAAACTGATTAATGAGCACTACTCAAATGGTGCCTAAAAACGATTACATGAGTGAGCTCTGATACTTCACTTTCTTTGCGCTTGTGTAGGACTTGATGAGATTGAAGTCATCATATTATTCTTTAATGTATTAGGTTGTCCCGAAAGTTTTCGGACTGATGTCGGAAAAAATTGTGTAGTTAGCAACTTTACTGACATCGTGTGCCGTGGATTTTGGAGTATTCGTAAGGTCTGAAGTCGGCGTACGGAAAGATGAGGCCGAGCCTCACCGGTAGCGAGCACGAGCCGTTTGTTCTATGTTTGTGGTCGAGATTTCTTGAGCGATTCTCACCGTTGTCGAACTCGTGGTACCAGTAGAAACATGTCGAGCGACAGAGAGCTTGTCCCTTTATTATTTCCTGCAGGAAACGATGGGCCTCCTTCTCGGATCGGCCGGGGCCGTATTGCGGGAGGAGAACTGATTGGTAGAGCATCTTCTTGTCAGCCATTGCGAAGGCACTACTGAGGACAGGAGACACGATCTGTGGCACATGCTGCTGACAGGTGCATATAGCGGACATGAAAAACAAATCCTTCGAGTTAGGTCCGCTCACAACATCGGGTGACAAAGATATGTTGTTTCGAACCCTACCATGCATTTAGTCCGAAAACTTTCCGGACAACCTAATAAAATCCACATATTAGGGCTGGTACAAAAGGGTGTGTTATTGGTCATGTCAAAGTCAATCACAAAGGAGGAGGTCCACCAGCTAAAGATAAGACAACCCATTGTTGTATGTGAATGGCCTGCATATCGCTGTAACCCTTTGAATTGGCCACAGCATCTTCACTTCCATTGATGAGAGCAATCACGCATTAGGAAAATAGTGAAATGCGCCTTCATACGCGGGCTTGTCATAGGGCAAGGATTATCAAAAGGCCGATAAGGCTCAAGTATAAGGTGAAAATGTTAGTGGATAGACAGTTTGTGATGGTGCTGCGCTTCTACCAATCATACACGTCTGTCCCATTTCATGGGGCTTCGAAGACGGCGAACTCAAGAAGTAGAACGCCTACCAGGTGATTTCTTCGAATAGAATTTCGTGGTGTAATACGCGGTGACTGGGATTGAATGAAAATCTTTCATGATGCGCGACTCGCTTCTCATAGCCCATTCCTTATTCCAATACTGTCAATCGCGCACAAATGAATAATGTTACGGGTGGATACAGCTTGCTTGAGGGACGCTTCACTGCTGACATTTGATTCAGCCCCATGAATTGCAGAGCAGTTGCATGGCAGCAACAATAACGTTATTGTGTATTGCAGCATCAGCCACGCATGTATGCGTTTACTCATTTGAACTCCGTAAGCTTCATCACTCCCACACGTTACTGCGAATTTCTCAACCTTTTCAGACCACTGGCTTACGAAGGGTTCCGGAATGGCGATGACGTTGCCATATGTATATCAATATGCTCATGCCTCCCCCCCCCATACTTTTTTAGTGGAATAGATGTACTAAATTTGATCGCAAACTCCCGTAATGCTTGGAAATATCATAAAGACGAGATTCTCGGTATACTGGAAGTTCTCAATTTTTACATATGTGAAGACTGCACATAAGCTAAAGACTTGATAGAAATCAATGAAAAATGCTGTACTGTTCCTGCCTGACTTAACTGCGAATTTTGATTCGGCCGTACGTCGAAAATGAAAGTAGGGTGCTATGCAATACAGGCAGCAAAGAAGAGAAACAAAAAATGACTGTGCTTTGAGAGAAGGGCATTTATCTTCTTGTCAAGTCATCATCGGCGTGTCATATCACTGCTATATCGCTTGGAGACGCCTGAATCTGTGACACGCAACGGAGCCAAAAACGAAGGCTGTCCGGACTGGCTGATCGGCGAACGCACTTTGAACCCTTATTTTCCTTTCATCTGTGGAAAAACATCTGGACCAGAACAGAAGCTGTTGAAAGACTCAGGACACCTATTGAGGCTGCTCGGATAGAGTTTTGATCTGACATGTAGCAGGACGATGAGTTCTCAATCTCCGTCTCGCAATTAGTATAGCATTATACCTATGAATCGTTTTAAGCAGTGTTGACTCGGAGGGTCAGCTGCGCTTTTCACTCATTTCATTTCCTGAAATGGTGAATCGGAAATCATTGAAATGAAATATCATCGTGGTTTGTAATTACTGTGCGCTTAGCTCTATGATCAGGGATGTGCTTCTCTCTTTTATGAAGAGACCGTCTCAATCACGCACTCTTCCTATTACTCAATTTTTTATTGTTGGTTATTGTTTATTCCTGTGATTCGCTCAGAACGTTGCCAAATGCGCTGTGAAGAATGAGGCAGGAGTCACTGTAAGAACACCTTAGCTTAGCTGCATTGGACACCACTCACGGCAAGTGCCTTGCTGGTCGCTCCCCTTACACTTACAAGGGAAGGACCACAGGTCGAAGTGGCCATTCGGAATGGGATACATATGGTCCGACGTATTTTCGGACGCTGATCTCGAATCTGTATTCGGAATTTGCAGAACGATTCTCTGGGCGGAGTCGTGGAGGTTTTTTTGAAAAAACAGTACGATCATATGGTAGGTCTGGAAGCCCTTAGCACGCGAGCCAGACGTTCTTGCGCAGAAACCAGGGCGATTTTCGTATTCAGGGAGTCAAATTACTCCAATGAGCAAGTTTTTAGTCGATTCGAGATTTTGACCAAATTTCGGAAAAGTTCATGGGCTATCAGGTGGCAGCACATTGAACAAAGGAGGAGTCGTTGACCCTTGCCTAGGAAATGCTCCTATTTGACGCTTGTTTCGTACATCTAGTGCGATGGGCAAATGTAAAAGGTATGTGTAGGCTATCCTGTTCAGGTTGCAGGGTTTTCTGCAGAAGAAAATTCAAAAACTACCACTTTATCCCCTGGCCACCCCCAATTTTCCGAAGTTGGACCAAAAACTGGATTTGGCTGAAAATTTGCACAGAGGGGTAATTCGACCCCCTCTGCGCGAATATCATAATCTTTTTACGCAACAACGTCTAATTCGTGTGGTATGGGAATCTCTTCTGCCCGATATGCTTCCCCTGTGAGTATTGTTAGTAGTTGTAAATAACGTGGCAGAGTGATGGGTGCGGTAGGTTCCACTACAAGGAAACGTCCAGAAATGAAAGAAAAGCACTTACTGGCAATTAAACACAAAATGCAGAAGAATCCGCACCGGCGGGGAGCAAACCCACGTCCCCTGTCCTACAGATCCGGAACACTACCAGTGATCCACTCAGGCCGTTCCTTGCTCAGCAAGCGGCCGTGCTCATGAAATAGTGCCTCGCCACAGAAAAACCCCCATAACTTCGTTCAGAGAATCGTTCTGCAAATTTCGAATACAGATTCGGGATCAGCGTCCAAAAGTGCGTCGGACCATATGTATCCCATTCCGAATGGCCACTTCGACCTGGGGTCCTTCCCTTGTTAGGTCACAACTGTTGCATACTCGTGTGACTTGACCTAACTCTGTGTCCTAACCCGCACCATGATTGCCATCCTGCAGAGCGGATGGGCTAGTCCTTCAGTTCGGCTAATTGAAGTCATATAAGCTCAGCACAGTAGAATCAACAAGATTCCGGCAATGATCAGTTCCTTTCTGGGAAGATACACTTCTATTAGGATAGTAGCGCTGAACGCGATGTGTTGTTATTATGTGTAGCAATAGACCAAGGCGTGGAGCGTGCTACACGCGAATTGGTAAAAAGACTTTTACATTGTCAACTCTCGTACGCTGCAGCTTCCGCGATACGATTTTTGACCTGAAGCTTACACTCATGCTGGTAATCTCTCATATGAGTATGGTACCAATTCAGCAACCTTGGAGATGTGGGAGTACACTTGGCCAGGGTTTGATCCACACAACCTGCGCCACGGGGGGGGGGGTGTGTTACTTACGACAAAAAATCGTTTCGCGGCGTCGCACTCGCGGCGCCACCAGCACGACTTGCCAAATCGATTGCCCTGGGGCACTCCGCAGAGCGTGGCTGCGTCACCTCTGCACTGCCACCCATGCCACACTGCCTCCTGCAGCCATGCCCTCTGCCTCCTCCACCCATGCCACACTGCCTAGCTTGAAGGCTGCCATGCCCTGGCACTCGCACCCGTCGCGCCGTTCGCGGTGTGCGACCACGCGGTTTCCTGTCGTAAGTAGAAACACTCCGCCACAGGTCACCACAGTACACCCGCACCATTTTGTCGTCGAAAAGTGTTTTCAGACGTCTAATCGCACTCTCGAGCTTTGTCGCTAACACGCACACGCGATCTTCTTTTTTTGACTATAATGGAGCCTCATTTGTTGGCATACATTATGCAATCACCCATTAGTATTGTAATGATATTCATAGCCGTTTGATCGAATTTGGCATCAGGTAGCGTAAGCAAATTGCAAATTCTTAAAAAATGAAAGTCACCTCTCTTCCATTCCTTCGCTGCCGCTGCGTGACTTTTATTGGATGTTTTTTAAGCCGCTGAAGTATCCTATATTTGCCTGGTAAGCCATTAAGAGATTATGATCGTGAGATCTCACTCGTGTCTGAGCTTACCATTTCCAAGTAAAATGTTTTAAGCAATTACGTTTTCATCAGATTCAAAATGCATCCATTTTAAATAGATGTACTATGCGGTAATACTCAAAAACAAGAGATTCTCGAAAGCCTCTTTTCATATTACTATTTTGGAAACTATTTTATTTATTACTATTTTATTTGATATTACTATTTTATTTGATTTGGATTTGATTTGGACATATTACTATTTTATTTGATTTGGAAACGCCCCGATGGGAACTGCATCATGGCATGGTTTTATTCACTTCTACTGTTACATCGCCAAATATTATGTCGAGGAATTTCTCCCGTTGTTCCTCCCTATGAGTACCGTCCAACAAAAATAGTGTCGATCGGGGATCGATCTATGCTATGCTAGTGCTGAAATGAACGATGACCGCACAAGCCAAAAATTGCATCGCGCTTAAATCCAATCCGAGTTCAATCCCCATTTCAAGTATTCTTGCTGGTTCTTTTCTATTGCCAAAATGCCAGTTGGCCCGATTCTACTGCATAGAAATGACGCACACCCCGCGCATATACGCATGTACAGTCCATTTTGGAGCGCCTGATAGGGCGTGGCCTATGGACTTGAGCGAGAGTGTATCTCTTACCTCGCCACACACTCTCACTCTCGCCACTCAATCCACGCCCTATCTAGCGCTGTGAAATGGACTGTACACACTCTCGTATCATTTTTTACATCATCGCCTGTGGATCAGGTTACTGCAATGGCATCAATAGCTCAGTACATTATTCACACTTACTTATCCGAAATGACCTTCATCCAGAGAAAGATTGAAGCCATACAATTTGCAGAGCCATTGTGGATTTGTTGGTCTACGCATGTCTTTGTATTGGCCAAAACGCGTTCACTGCAATCTCTATGATACTTGGAATGCATGGCGCGTCCCGAGAAGTTATTAATCGATGCCGAACGTATATCCTCTTAATCTTTGCTCGAAATTGACGGGGCTGCTGTTAGGTGAGCTCAGATTACATGTCAAAATCGCGAGTGTAATGTGGTTGAGACTACCTACTGTGATTTCCATTAGTAAGAGATGATTTCTTTTGAATGTCACCCTTAGCATACCTATTTTCGCCACAATGATGTAATTCCTTCGTAGCTTTTGTCATTTCCTGGAGAAATTGCAATTAATGGTTTTTATGAATGGCTTCAATCAACCGGCTCAAATCGGCCATCAAGGTTAAGGATTTCCTCCGCCCACACTAGAGTAGCCGCATGGCAGAAGTTCGAAATGCCGTGCGCTAGTAGAGATTCCGGAGATACCTTCCTTGGCTTTTGTGTCAACTACAGAGACAGAATGCAGCCGTTCTTGTCAGCCTTCGTAAGTTATACGAAGAGAATCGTAACCACTCAAGTAAGATTTATTCTTGCCTGTGCATTTTATCTTCATGCATGAAAGCCGCTGTAAATAAGTGAAGATGTTTATATGGATGTCCATCTGGTCACATGGCATTTCTAGTATTTCAAGCAACATTTTACCTTCTTCCCTGAGTTTGTTCCAGTCCACGCGTTTCCGGCTTGATTTCATGCGGTTCAAACATGTCTTCTGTTTTGAAATCCGAATCGTTGGTGTAGAATGGCCCTTGGGGTGTCGTATTTGGCGGTTCGGAGGGAATGTGGGTGGAGGAGGGGGCGTTATCGCTGAGGTCAGCGACGATTCTAGGTTATACGGGAAGCGGAACGTGACGTTGGCCGACATAGCTATCTGATTAGAAAATTAAATGGGGTAAATTATAGATAACTCGGGAGAATCATTCGTAAACGGCAATCAACACAAAAATACATATTAACAGAGAACTCAGCAACTGTATAATCGGGCTGTAGTAGCTGCTGTTGTAGAAGTTGAACGGGGGGAGGGGTCATACTGAAGCAGCCATTTTCCCCATTCCCCCCTCACCCAAGGACAGCGGAAGAGAGCTGGTCTCATGTTGGATATCTGTGTAAAGGTGCGATAAGTAAATTTTGAAATTGTGAAATGAGCGGTTGAACACCAGGAATAGGACCATGTTCTCTAGGTTGACTTCTGTGACGGACCTGTTTTCAGCGCGCTCCATATGTATCCGCCACAATTGCATAAATCTGTGATGTGGCGGTCATCCGCAGCATCACACATCGTCTCCTTGCATCCTAGCGTTCATTCAGATTAAAAATTTTGAAGGATAAAGTTTCTCGGCGTAACCAGTCCCTTCCTGGGATGCGTCGCACATTCCAGTTCCATTCAGAATCGTTATGGCTAGTGTATGTGGTATGGCCTATACAATGACTTGCGTTGGCCTACCACTGTACAAGTCAGTGCCCCTTATGCTCCCAGACGAGTCTGGTACCAATTTGCCGACCCCTTCGCTGCGACGCAGGATTTGAATTTTCGGTCATACACATAAACACACACACCAACAGAAACACTTAGCCGATTATATATAGTAGGATGATAGGCTATTTCAAGCTATTCATTTAGCACTGAAGGTTGCACGCTCAGTAATACTGATATATTGTTTATTTCACACTTCAAACACACCTCAAATGATTCAAACAATTCTTTCATGTTCCCTCCGAGGTGCTTTCTCACCATATACAATCACTTTGACCAGTCGGCGTTGTACCATGCAGTGATGTTTGACACGCTATGTGCCTTTCTTAGTAATTCAACCAGAAGACTTTCTCATTTTACCCTTCAACTTTCCCTCGAGTTTTGCTGAGTACGTCCTGGGTATCCGAGGCTGTATTACAGGCTCAGCCCTGCCAGAAACTACAGTTTCATGACATTAACTTTTATTTTTCACTCAAAACAGAACTGGCTGTACTTCTATGAGCGCCCGTTACTACGGTCCTCCGTCTCAGCAAGTAGAACAGTGAACCAATCAGCCATCCAAAATCAAGAACTGTTCTAAGGATTATGACTGCAATCACACCTTGCACTGTTAAACAAGTATTTATTAATTAGTTCATAAAATTCATTAGCGATTCTAGTTGATTTCAACAATCATTTAAATATTAGTATTCGAAATATAAGTTAGTAAAAATAGTGTTCGGCGAGTAATTTATAAGTTTTCGTCAGACCACATCCCGCTCTACCTCCTCCTTAATTATTGAGAGTGACGGTTTATACGTGCGGAGAGGTGGACGATCTGCAAGCGTTTTCATAGTTAATACCAATCCCACCGGAGAACAATTCTTCACAGGGAAATCGCCTAAGGCTCACTTTTCGCCATCTTTCGTAATTCCATCTCATCGAGCCCAATTCTTCGGCACTTCGGCCATCGCGACGAACTTTTCTTAGCGTCGTCAGCTGCAATGATGTTCATACATATTAGGTTAACTTCAGTATGTTTCAAGTGCACTCTCTCACCGATTGCTACTCTGCTCTTGACTTCTTGTTCCATGGCTTCGACTTCCTTTGGATGTGGGACGGACTATAAATGAACCATACTCCAAAGAACAGGCTTTTACACATATCAGAATGAATGATATCATTTCTTGATTACGCTTGCCATAACAATGATGATAGTAGCACACAGCATTGCTAATGAATTGTAGGTAAGTACGGTAGGATATCCCTCTTATTTGCCAAATCTGGACCAGCGCCGCACAGGTAACTCAGGGGGAGTACGACCATCGCTTGATTTGACGCATATTGGCGCATTTGGCGCATAATTCGCACCATTATTCCATTATTATGAAACTTCTGAACCTCACTGAAAGCATCACGGCAACAACTACTGTCGCTTCTCAATTTATAGTTCTGTTTATTTACTATTCTTTACTTGATCACTCACTGCTGTGCTATATAATTATATTAACATTATATTTTGGGATTATTATTAGTACTGTTTTATCTAACAATCGCTCTATAATATTACGCATTATCATTCACTACTTACCTATATCCTACTATATATATAATCGGCCAAGTGTGTCTGTTTAAATATCACATAGGAGGTGGTATGGGAACATCAATGGTAAGGAACCGGAAGTGATAGCTGCTGATAACGGATGATAAGAAGCCTCGATAGGTGAGTGTCAGGGAATCAGTATATCATGTCGCAGCAAAGCTGGGACTCTTAATTTTGAGGATTATATAGGGGGTGGTAAGGGAATATTAATGGTGACGGACCGGAGGTGATAGCTACTGATAATGGTTGATAAGAAGCCTCGATATGTGAGTGGCTGAAATCTAGTTATACTCCCAAATGAGTCTGGTACCGATTTGCCAACCCCGGAGAGATGGTAGGCTTGGTCGGCCTGGGCGGGCGTGACGCAGGATTTGATCCCTACACCATGAGAGTGGGTAGTGCGCCACTTGTCACTACACCAACTCCGCCCAGCATTCATGCAGAATAAAACTCTGAATATTTCGTGTCATTGTAGACTTTGTCTTCGGACACTGGTTTTTGGTTAGTGCCGAAAAAAGCAACATGATACCCGTATAAGCGCTAGGACTCAAAACGCCTAATCGGTTCTTAGTTGACTATCTCACTCGGGATACTCGTGTACGTTATGTTCCCTCCTTTTTGGGGGTTTTCTTCAAATTCTCAGGCTGATAGCCATGTCTCGTCCAGTGTTCTCCACTGTTACCGATAGCCTATTAGTTTCACTGACATTTAAGGAATTCTTCTGATTTGTGATCAGTGCGCGCTTCCCTTCTGGATTCTCAGGCATATCTTCTTTCTCCTTGTGAAGGGTCGTTTCACTGATGATACGCTTCCCAATCTTCAGCCTTCTGATGAGGAACATCCACGGAATCCTTCGTCGTAGGTTCTTTTGAAGCTTTTCTGTAGCTCTATATTTGATGCCAGACCTACCGGCGCAAAAAGGCCTTTTCCCATGGCAATTACATGATTCACCCTTCTAAAAACGCATTCAGAAGATCCTTTTAGTTCGTGCCTTTTCCCACGAAAACCTTTTGATCGCCGCAAGTCAAATGACTTATGCAATGCTGCTCACGGCAATGCTTTCGAATTTGATGTGCAATAACATAAATGATCTTCGAAGCAGTCGAATTCCGCGATTTTAGCTTGCTTCACCTCATACGACAGACATATATAGAGTTACTAGTAAGCAGATAATTAATTGTAAGTACGAAATTTTTTTCTCTTCCGGAAGTTACATCAAGATTTTCAAAATTAAGCACAACGAAATCATTTGGAAAACAGTGCCAGTCATTCTAAAGACACTCACTAATATCTCCTGTAATAGCCAGCATTCAAATTTTCTGCTCTGAGTCTAAACTGTACTACTATAACATCCGAAGTACTAATTTTTTTATACTACGTCAGAGGTGAACTTAGCCATCTCACCTCAGAACATTATGAAATATGCAGCCATCTCTACGATTATAAAACAAGAGAAATACCTGGAACAATCACAGAATAACTTTTGCTACGAATACAAACATCAGAACAATATAATAATATGTATTAGGTTGGTGCATAATGGTTACGGCTTTTTAATGCTGCTTTTTTCGTGGAAACTGATGTTTTGGTTTTGACGACTACCAGATGGGTCGCAGTGCCTGATTGCGGTATTAGAAACGCTCGCATAACCGTTGAACACGTTTTTGCTAAGTTTTGTCACTGTTTTTGCTAGACAAAACTGTTGAAAAAAGCCGCTTAATTATGAATCAACCCGATAGAAACCTAAACATCGTATCGCAGTGCCACATCACATCCTTCCTTACCATATAGTATTATCCTACAAGATATCGCGTCATTGTGTTGTATCATTACATTTTACTATTCGATATCATTATCATTTGCCGTCGTTATCATCGTCTGCTTTCATTACCATTGAATGGGAGTCCGAATAGTACTACTTCACATAGAACAATTTGAAGTGACTCCTCAGTGCAACTTGCCCGACAATATTGCTTGTTTTTTGCAGGGTTTACCAAGGGGGGGGGGGGGGGGAGAGGGGGTGGGGTAAATGAGTGTCAAAAGTATGTAATATAATGGTTACCTCACTAGTCGGAGGAGAAAGAGAGCTTGCAGCGAGAGCATTTGTTCTGAAGCAGATAGCTTTCCGGCACTATTGTTCTAAACCAACCGCACCACCTCGCCAACCAAAGGGACGGAGGAGATGATTTTTGGTAGTCCTGTTCGATTTAACTGCCAACATTTACTTCTGGGTAGTTCGACCCGTAGAACACGAATACGACCTTGTTCGGCCCAAAACTCCTGGCGCCCGTCAAAGGGGCTGGCGCCGAAATGGGCTAAATCATCAAACTCGCCCGAAACCTATCCTAAGGGGTAGGTTGCCTTCCTGAGACAAAATTATCGCATACGCCGAGCGCCTGTGGCACGGGCGCCAGACCGTATCGCGCTAAACAAGCGTCGTACTCGTATTCTGTTGATCCAACTACACCTTTTGGCGAGTCAAGTGTCATATTCATGTTCGGGTTGAACTACCTCGACGAAGAAGTTTGCAGCCAAATCGATAAAATCCACCCTTTTAACCGCATCAGTTGGCGAGGTGGTGGGGTTGCCTTGAATGAATCGTGCCGCCCTTTATTCACTTTCCACCTCCTTTTATACAGTGCGGGCTTATCCAATGCCATGATCTACAACATTGGGGTGTGTGCACGTATGACGAGAAACCGCTTCGCGGTGTCGCACTAGCGGCGCTGTCTGTACGACTTGCCGAATCGATTGCTCTTGGGAGCCCGGCAGAGCGTGGCTGCGTCACCCCTGCACTTTCACCCATGCCACACAGCCTCCTGTACCCAAGCCACCCTGCCTTCTCCACCCATGCCACACTGCCTCGCTTGAAGGCTACCATGCCCTGCCACTGGTACTCGCACCCGCCGAGCCGCTCGTCCCGCGCGCTGCCGCGCGAAAACCCGTCGTAATGCACACATCCACAACATTGTCACCGTCAAGCCGGTTTCCAATCGATTGAAATCAATCGGCTGATTATGTAGAGTATTTGTATGAAAACAAAGTAAGCTATAGATGACTATTGCAAAGTCCAGATAAGGCATAATATGGCAACCTGGACGATTTTCTATTAAACGATTGTACCGAGGTAACAAAATATAACCCTCTCACTCCCAGTCAACCCTCTTACTTCTACCCTTTCATTTTCTCACCGACTGCTGAGAGAGTATGAAGTCAAATCACGAGCGGACGATGCGCATGACACATTGTTCGAAGGAATCGTCCACGGAAAAAAAAGTTACTTTGTTACCTATATATTTTTGTTCTTTCTGCTTACTGAAGGCCGCATGCAGAGTTTCTCGCGAAAAAATTACAATCCGGCTGAGGTATAGCTCCTCAAAGTCTGGGCCGACGGGGAGTGGCGTCCAGATGGGTGTCGGCCATGGAGAGCTTAAGAGCGTCGGGGACGGCGCCGGAGACGCAGACAGCAATTGGGCGCGAAGAAACGCGCCTCATTGCTGTCTGCTTCTCCGACCGTCACGAAACTGCTAGGTTAAGTCGATGTGAATGTGAATCGGACAAGTTGACAAAATTTTATCTTTGTACAACTTTTTGACAACGACTGGGATTCACTTGCAATATGCTCCATTTTTATCGATAACCTTCTGTTATCGGTTAGGCAGATCGTGGATGCCCTTGCTCCAGAAGGCCGGAGGCTGGGCGTCAAAGAAGTTCTCGAAAACCTTCTTGACGCGTCGCGAGTTGTGAAGTCTTGGCCGTGCAGGGGCTGGAGGTGGGAGGAAAGTTGGAAATCCGAAGGGGCCAGGTCTGGGGAGTACGGTGGTTGTGGAAATGCGGAGCAAGTGTACGAGAGCCCTCGGCCTTGGTCAATCTTGCAATGTGCGGTTTCGCATTGTCGTGCTGGAAATAGATATGCGACCGCCGCCGTTGCGAATTTTGGACATTTGCCTTCAGTTCTCGTATTTGACGAACGTATACGTCGGCAAATACTGGTGTACCTTCATCCAGCAGCTCCTAGTACTCTACGCCGTGTACGCTCCACCAAATGCGGTCTTCGTTTTCGATGGAATAGTCACCCGACGCAAACTTCGATTGCCACAAGTACACTGTACTTGTGGCGGGGACATGCTTCTTGTAAACTTCCTTCAGGCGTCTTTCAATATCCCCGGGTTCATGGCCAGATATCGACAGAAAGTGTATGGCGTTGCGGATGGGCTTGAAATTTTGCGGCATGACGGTGGAATGAAACCGCTTTGGAGTGTATGTTTGACTGTATTTTGTAGAGCTTTTTATACTCATTCCAACGGTTCCTCGCGCATCCATTTTCGTTGACTCTTTGCTAAGTTATGATTTCTGGAAGTCATCATTACCATTTGTCCGAGTCATATCGACTTAACCTAATATTTGCTCATCGGTGACTGCTGCAAGATCTTTTGCGGGAATTCAAACGGTCTGCATCTTCTCCATGATTTCAAGTTTTTAATAAAACGAAAGGAATTTTCCACTCTTTTTGTGTTTTCCTTGAAGTATTTCATTTATCACACTGATTCTGAAGGGAATTAGAGCAACGGGATTTCCGTGGACGATTCTTCTAAGTCCGACTCAACGATACTCCGCTGCATCCAGGAAGTGTCGGCGACTTTCACGTGGTCTGCTTACTAATAATAAGCCGACGAGGAAGGAAGTTCACAATTATTTCTAATTATCACTTACGAGATGCTCCTTATCTGACTGGATTAAATACAAATACGTAATTTTCTTTTATCTTATCCCCACACACAGCTTAGAACTTGTTCTGGAATTAGTCTTCGCAAAATCCTTGCAAATGATGACTAAGTGTCACAACATATGATAATGCCAATAAGGTTAGGAATGTGATTCGATCACTTTCTATGTGAAATTAGTGTTCGTTCATCTTGAAAAAGTTTGGTACCAAATGTCGATCCCTCGTGGGTCTCCTGCCTTGGGCAGTCATTGCTATGCGATTTGATCATGGGTTCATGCGCATAGAAGCGACGACACTTGCCACTTCTCCACCCCGTCCCGCCCTCGTGCAATTTTATCAAACAGTGCAACATGTTGCCAATTTCTCGAGGCACACATATTTTTGAAGATTCTGCATTCCTGTTCAGAGGTGAAATTAGAGAGATATTCTGCATTCTTGCGCCTCTGTATGCAAGTAGAGTACATACATATTATATTAATCAGGAACATATGTCACATATCGCTTAAATCATTGTCATAAAGTATTACATAAGGTTACTCGTTACTGTGTCATGTGTCATCATGACAGTTTGCAATAGCACAGATAAGAGGAAGGAGAAAAGTCCCCATATTCAAGAACGATTCCAAAAATTGTTGTGATTTTAAGTCTTTCATTCTCTAGTGTCTCAGGTCAATTGATATACGAACCAGTGAAGCGTCTAATTATTCGGGTTGGAGCATGAATCCTGAGCAGCACGATTCAGAAACATGACGCGCGTTTTTGTAGATGCAAGCTTTGCAGAAACAGTTAGCATCAAAAAACCAATCATCTCTTATTATATTACATCATATAACGTCATATTATATTTCCTCACCATGTCGTGTCATATTATATTATAACATATGGTATTACGATCATATGGTATCATACATTTTCCGCCAATAAGTTAACTCTCGAACGGAAGTCATGACCCACCAAGCTTTATGTAGGTACATTCACAACTCCTCGAAAATTGTCCTTGAGTTTTTATCTGAAGATATTCGCTTAATCGCTTGAAATCTGATGCATATGCTCATTTTATCGATGGCACCTTTATGCAATCAAGATTACAACGTCAAAGAAGTGGACCAGACACGTCATGTTTGTGCAGCTGCAGTCACTATGACGAATACTGTCTGCGAAACAGACTAAGCTGTAATTAGACAAGTAGTGATTATTTCAAACCTCCTTAATCACTCTTTCTTCATCGCACATCGCTTTTCACTGGAACTTTCTCTGCAGCCACTAGTACTGTTTTCGGGACTAAAACGTGCATTGAAATTCCGCTGACGACGTCCGAGTTCACTTAATTCACTAAGGTCGCATTATCCTCTGAAACAGGTTTCTCAAATGTATTTAATGATTGCTTCTGTTCGTCTCTGCTTTCATTAAATCGCCCTTTTCTAGTAACTACGTACAGTAGTGGTCAAAAATATATGCGGTTATGGATTCTAACCATAACTTTGGTCGGAGTTTACATTTCTTATTCGATTTTTTTTCGTTTTTTGAAGGCAACTGGTACTCAGTGAAGCAAAGTAGGGTGTAGTGTTGAGATTTGAAAATTTGTTTAACTAAAAACTCTAAAAATAGCCAAACTTTTCCAAAAATTCAATTGGCCATAAAAAGCTTATAACTCATCGAAACGGGCAGGTGGGCAGAAAATAATACGGAATGAGGCTGGGACTTTGTTGCACGCTATTTCAAATCCTAACAGCACTGAGGCACGGAGTTGAACATTTTCAGTGGTTTCAGTTGAATAATTTTTTCAACCTTCACACTTCATCCTTCTCGGCTGAGATACTTTATTTCATTGAGTAACAGTTGCCTTCAGAACACAAAAAATTGAGCGAGATATGCAGACATCGAACCAAGTTATGGTCAAAATCCCAAACCGCATATATTTTTGACCGCTACTGTATCTGCAGCTACTCTCCGCCCTTTCGTAAATCAGCTCTTCATTTCCTTACCATATAACTAACCTTTAACATTATCACCATAACCACACTATAAGTTGCTCCTAACTTTGTGAATTTTATTTCTATACGTCTGCATTTAATATTATTATCATAACTACATGGCCGGCGGTGGGGTAGTGACAGGTGGCGCACACCCCACTCTCATGGTGCGAGGGTCAAATCCCGCATTAACGCCCGCCCAGTCCAGCTAAGCCTTCCATCCCTCCGTGGTCGGTAATTTGATACCAGGCTCGTCTCGGAGGATAAAACTGACTTGTTCATCGGCTGGCCACCGCAAGTCATTGCATAGGCCACATCATAGTCACCAGCCACCACGATTCTGATTGGAACTATGATGTGTACGGCATCCCCAAGAGACTGGTTAACGCCAAATACTTTAGCCTTCATCACAACTATATTGTAACTGATATATTATAATTCATATAATATTACTGCTAATGTGAGTGCTGGAGTTACCTATGGAATGGAGTTCTTTCGAGACTAAGTGAGTGCTTTGATGCTGTTGACATGATGCTTATTTTCTGAATTTTATGAAGTTGAAGAACTTCAAGTTAATTATCATTATTTTGATTCTTGCAAACTATTTGGAAAGTTTTTGACGATTGCTTTACTTCATCTTCGAAGATTCAAAAAAATTAAGATGGGTTATTAATCGCATTCTGCCTACGTATATGTATAATACTACTCAGGCATACTGATGAGGAGAATTTTTCTCATTCAAAGTAAATTTGAGATGACTTGAACATTGATCGTTGCTGCCGATTTTTTCCTGGTCTCAAGGTTGCGTTGGAACCGAAATATGAATTTTTGTTGTACGGATCCCACTGAGTGCACTCCCCCCACTGGGCCCCAGCCTCACTCATAAATCCAAAAAAAAATATTACTGACCTGAATCCATTTTCTTCCTACGTTTGGGGCATTTTCGAAGACAATCAACAATTTTCGTGCTGAAAACAGAACATTCCACGGCACGCCCCGCTCACCGTGGGCGGGGCTTGACTTGGTCCGTGTGGTCTTTGTTTTTGTCCCTTGCCCTACTTTCACCACATTTGTCCCCACCTCCATAGATCGTTTTTCATATAATACCTAATTTCGTGACAGACGGACGGACGGAGGGACGTACAGACAGACGAAGCCTTTTTTAAAGTAGGGAGAAGCTAGCATGCAAAAGTGGCCTCTCCTTCTCCCATGATTGAGAATTAGTTCAATTCAAAACTTGAACTTATTCGGACGAGTTGCTCTTTTGCACAAAAACACTTTAAATAGCTTACAGCAGTCCTCAAAAAGGACAGAAAGCACTTGATTACCAGCACTGAGAACCACGAGTATCAGACTGCTATTTGTGTCGGATTCTATTGCACTCGTTATGAGGCGAAGAGAAATTTGCCCTGACTTGGCAATTTCATTTCCGTTGCACATATATCAGTGAACTTGATATGGGCGGGGCCAAATTTCCATCCACAAATGCTGTCATCATTCGACCTTAGGCTGCCCACAGAATATATTGCTTTTTAGAATGATAGCATTAGCTCTTTGAATGTTTACTTATGTATACGAGTTCCACGCGCGGCGATTCATCTCTACCCTCCTAAATGAACGCCCTGCTGCTTGATAGCAGGCATTTGCAGAGGACATCGCTCCGTATTCAAGTATTATCCCGATGACGCGCGAACCGATCAACCATCGTTTAATTTACTTTTATCCTCCTCATATGAAAAGTCATCCACGGGTGAATCGGCAATCGCTTTTCTTCAGTCTGATCGATCATTTCTCGGCCACGTATCACCTATTCCTATTAGTTTACTACACTTGTGCCTGAACTTTGTAGCAGCTTTTCTGTGAGTTCTATTGCCTAGAATTTTTTTACTTCCACCCTCACGATCATGTGCATGTCACTCGGCTGAAGCATTTCCAACAGGCTATTCTACGACCTTCATGATCGCATAAGCATTTTGAGTGAAGGTTTGAAGGCCTAGTCAGTGATTAGCGTCGGTGAGTCCATGTAAACGATGTCGTTATCCTCGAGTATGCGAGAAGACACTCGAATTGGGTTAGTCCACACAGGAAGGTTATCTTGGCGTACGGTCACTCCACACGGGGATCGGCAAGACATCGCCGATTGCGATGACCCAGTTCTAGTTTCCTGACATACACGAGATCTCAACTAGATGGTTAGACGTTTCAATTTGAAGCGTGTAACTATTGGGTCGAAACATAGCTCCGCGGTGTTCCCTTCGAGTGTGTAACTTCAACCAACACAAGCACTGCGTGGAAAACTGCACATGGAAGTACGTACTTTTCTAGAACCACGCTGCAGCCTCCATAGAGGCTAGAATGTTGCTGGAACCCCCTTGTGACGACATTATGCAAAAAGAGGCTGTTGTAAATGGATGAAGTGCATGTAAGTGGTTTGACGAGCTTAACAAGCAGCTTAGGGCTTTCCGCGTACCAAGAGTCCTTCAAATCGTTCAGCGACTCGAGCGACTTACTTGTAAAGGAAGAATAGCGTAACGGTCATCGAGGACCTTCATAAGCTGCATTTAGTGAGGCTGTGCCCTTCGAGAGGTGCATCTTACAAGAACAAGTCATCATGCTCTACGACAGTACGCACCCACACAGTGTAACCGTTGCAAAGGTAGCCTTGCAAGGGGTTTCATGGATAGTCGTTTAGCATCCGCCGTGCGCCTACCGACCTACTCACTATAAAACCATATTTCTGGCCAACATACACTTTTGAAACAGCGAGCATATTGTAAAATTGGCTCAAATATTTCTTCGATTCTGGAACTGGTGATTTCTGACGCAAGGGACTTAACGAATTAACTGATATAGCAGAGAAGGTTGGATTTATATTCTATGGGAATATTGCAATTGGACAAAAGTATATCCCCAACCCGAATGAGTATTCGTGACATGACATTGAATTGTGACCACAGCCAAGTAGAAAGGGCAAGCTGGTTTTTCGCATATTTTGTTCAAAAGGCTGTCTACATTAGTATCGAAAACTTTGCTCATTATTCTAATAGCGTGCAAAGGCACGCATGTATCTCACTCGGCACACAAATGATTCTCTGTCTTGACTCGTCCACTTATTTACAGACTTCTGTAAGTTATTGTTATTCCGATGTTCTTTGTTCTTTATCAAAGAGCTGCATAGTCAAGAAATTGTCGAAAAGATGCTGTTTTTAACTTTTTAAGGAGTGAGTAGTATGAGGCTCCTGTTTGTTGTTCAGCTCAGACGTCGTAATGATTTTATGCTGCACAAATCCCTATGAAACATTGAACTATTATCTGAGGGAAGGGATGTAGAAAGAAGTGCTGGGATGCTTATCTTCAGATTAGGATTTTGCATACGACGACGCGCGTGCGACGCCCCAGCGCGAGTTACTGCAGCCGGTTAGGATACCGATCATATCAGCAGTAGAAATAACAATAGGGTGATGTACACAATCAAACGCTAAAAAACGTCTCGCCCTTGCCGCTCCGTTTGTCTTCTGCGGCCCCACGAAATCCACATTTAACGACATTTGAACACTCGCTGTGTTCATTTCGTGAATTGTCCGCGCGTATTGTAGTGCAACCGCCGCTTCATCGCGTGACTTCAAACAAAACTGCAAACCTGGGGTGTCCTAATGTTCATCCGGGGATCGTTTTGATGGAAAATAAATAGAGCTGATACTGAGAGTGATGAACATAAGTGGTTAGTTTCAACCATGCTCTACTTCGCTATTCCTATTGCCTTCAAATGCCTTGAAAAGGCTCTCAGGACTCTATAACTACCTGAAACCCTCCCCTGTCTCTCAAAGAACAATTATTCCAGTATTGCTAGGATGGGATAGTATCCTTTTCTCACAACCAGTCATACAAAGACTTGTTAGGAGATGCAGTGACCCGGTATGAAGGCCGATTCTTGGCTCTTTTCTCTGATGTTTCGTGACTCTTGAAAAATTATGCGTGGGATGGATAATTAGGCCGCTGAAGTTCATCAAAATGTGCAGTTTTCTTGCGTGATGCTACATAATTGCTCAGAACGGCGTGTGGGCTGCGTAGCAATCTAATTAGTTGCCAAGCTGGATCACAGTTTTCCAACCTGAAAATGAGATATGTTGTATAAAGGACCTGCCAAAACACTACAAGAGTGAGGCCTTAGTATCAATAAAACGCATTGTGAGCCACAGGGATGAGTTTCTGCGTATCCCAAGAAAAAAGCACCCCCAGTTAGACAAAGAAATGGATTCATGGCATAAGGAATGATGCACCCGCCATCCTTCAAGCTTCCTTCCCCTACAGGGTACACCGTGAGTCCAGGACTCCTAAACAGGGGTCGTATCTGACGGGCCTGTGGGGGTTGTACAGAGGGTCAACGATTAATGCTAGAATCTAAACTCTCAATAAGCAGATGTAAAGCGAAGTGTATTTTACCGAACCCCATTTCCCTTAACACCTGGGAGCGCCCAGTTCCTCAGGCTGAGAGGCCATGCTCCTCAGAAAAATCTCCCTCGGTGTGGTGTGGTGCAGAAGTGGCACCGTCACATTGTATCATGTGGTATTAGGTGTATTTGGCGCAATGCGCTGCAATCCACAGCGCCACCTTCATTTCTTATTGGGCCCAAATTCTTACTAACGTGTTTTCAAACGAAGCAAACCTTTTAGATAGATTGCCATCTAATTAGAGGGGCTTATTTCTTGTTATTCACGAGAGCAATTATCATTGTGTGTTCCCGGCCATAGGAATTTTTTCGTGCCGGAAACCTGTCAGTCGACGACAATTATATACTAATACATTTCTGAGGCTTTTCAATTATATACATTTTCTCTACGGAACTTTTCACAAGAACGCCATCATCAAGCTGATTAACAAGTAATAAGACCAAAAAGAGTTCTGAGAAGACTAATGTGATGTGGCTATCCGATGCTAGCTGATGTTCCTTCATTATCCCTGCGGTCAATGCGACGGACACGTCAAGTAGTGCGATTATTCGTAAGATCAATTTGCTCTTTCATTCTTTACTAGAAATTTCGAGCTGCTGCCCATCAGCAGACGGCAAATATTGTTTACCTGGGGCTGATCAATTCTATATTTTCAACGTTTTTCAGGATCTAAAGTGGGTATCGTAGCTTGGAAAGATCGTTTCATTTGCTATTCATTTATAAACTGGCACCCAGCTATTGGAAAATGAAAAGTTCCTACGCATGGGCTCATCATGGACGGCCAATCTCGAAGATCCAAAAACTTTTTCTCGTGTCACTTGATGGTGGTGCTTTATAGTGAAGCATGAATACTTCTAGACAGGTTGCTTTTGAAAATCTTGAGCGGTAAAATCTTGAGCTTCGTATGCAGTACCAATGGCCGATACCAATTTGCGAGTACTTGGCGGGCGGACGCGGACCAGTATGGCGAGTGGCGGTGGTCCTACTAGCATGCTACTGGGATCAGTGCCTGAGCCATCCATCCTTGAGGGGTCAGTGAATTGATATCAGACTGTGCAGGAGGATCAAATCTTGTTTTTTGCACAGCTGAGCGCTGGATAATGCATAGGTCACTCCGCATTGAAGCGCCACTACGTTTCTCAATGAAAAGGGAAGGGTGGGGAGGGGAAGAAGGAAGAAAGGTCTGTTTTCGGTAAGCGAACATTCTAGCCTGGAAGAGATATTGTGTAATGAATCGCATGGAAAACCTGCCTTTGGGGTGCAATAGAACGAATTGCAAGTGTTCACCGTAACCCAAAATTATGCCCCCCCCCCGGTGTCCTCACAGTGGAGTGGAATACGTCGCACACGGAAAAGGATCTGATCGACGCTGAAATGATCATCGTTTCATTTCTCATGATGCCCATGCAACCGCCTAATTAGCGTAATTATTTACTGTACCACTTAGTACTTATCTTCGTCATTGTATTGAAGCTGTTGTCCGAGCTTCAATAAAATAAAGTAGGTAAGCACTAGGTGTTACAGTGAATGCTTCAATTTGGTGTATCTCTCTTGGGTTCAACCTTTTTACGACTGTTGTTTCACAAGTTATTCAGCCGAATTTGATTGAGTTCGAGCTACTAATGGCGATCTAATTAAGGAGTGTGCGTGACTGCAACAATTTTCGACCAGTGTCCCCCATGAAATCAGTGGGTTAATCCGAGTGTGTGTGGGATTGAATATTATGTTTCACTCCGGCATATACACATGAACACGACATATCTGTGCCCTTTAGTGCAAGTGCTTCAGCCACTTTGAAAACGGCACCATTAAAAGTTTGAATGAATGGCGCTCCTCTAGTCATATGTGACCATGTTCTCTGTTTCTGTGTTCTGTCTACGTTCTCTTACTATGTTGTGATCATTAAGATATTTAAGAACTTTTTTCCAAAACGAATTCTCCGACTCGACTCGATTCACATGTAAATATTTATCGAGTGGTCCGATTGGCTCAATGCGAGTCACAATACGCACTGCTTCAGTGAAGGTTTACAAAAAATTAAAAATAAGTAAAAACAAAAATCTTTTATAGATACATTCGAGCCCCCCCCCTCGACACCGTCCTTAAAGGCAGCTTTCGCGAAAATCCGGATGAAAAGTTAAGGAAGTAGTGAATATGAAAGCCGAGATGTCTAGTAACAGGACGGTGGAGAAAAAACGGATGGAAATGGCCAAAAACTCAAGAAGTAGGACCTCTTCCCACCGTTGGTTCTAGGCGCGGACGACCTTTCCGTCAAGACGCGGGTAGTCCGCATAGGTTTTCCACTGGCACTACCGAGACGTGATCATGAAGGGATGTTCGGAAATGCGACAGCATCTATTTTCATGCGGTGGCTTCAAGCTAAAAGTGAGAAAGCGCGATGCGATACTTTCAGTCCTGCCGATTTCCTTGACCAACTATACCTTG
Source organism: Trichostrongylus colubriformis (assembly GCA_963978905.1). NCBI lineage: Eukaryota > Metazoa > Nematoda > Chromadorea > Rhabditida > Trichostrongylidae > Trichostrongylus > Trichostrongylus colubriformis. The sequence continues at coordinate 21,967,315 of OZ022261.1, read as the reverse complement.
ACCACCCACTAATCACGTCGCTAGGAGGCGGGCTGCCCTTGTCCAAGGCGGCTTGCCCTGACGAGGCCGCCTCCGCCACAGCTGAAGGGGGCGCCTTTTGCGGGGGATTTCGCCATAGATCGGCCTTTCAGCCCCGTAATTTTGAAGTGCATGCCTTCTTTTGGCGTTCCCTGTCACCCATATTATCGCGAACACTGTCTTTAAAGACAGCGTTAGGGGTACTGTGGTTAATGGGAAATCCCTGGAAGATGTTACTTAGATGGAAACTACGAGCTTAAGAAGGCTATCTGTGGCGAAATCCCGGTGAAAAGGTGCGCCTCCGAGTTGTAGAAACGGCGCAACGGATAAGAGCTGCCGCCTCTCGGTAATCGACCCCGCCTCCTGTCGACGTGATACCTGGTTGATTACGATGAGAGCGGCCAAGGATGCGGTGAGATCGAAGGTATTGCAGCGCGCTTCCGCAGTTTTAGCCTGAAGCTGAGTCCGGAAAAAAGATGCTGTCGTATTTCCAGACATTCTCTCGTGTTTACTTAGCAGCATGCCAATGGAAATTTCGTTCGGAGTATCCGCCTCTTGAAGGAAGTCGTCCGCGTTGAGGATCAACGGAAAAAGGGGTCCTATTTCTCGAGTTTTTGGCCAGTGCCCTCCGTTTGTTTCCACTGTCCTGTTACTAGGCATTTCGACATTTAGATTCACTACTTCTTTAACTTTTCGTCCGAATTTCCCCTAATGCTGCCTGTGATGACAAATGTTGCCTACGCACATGGATCAGCTAATACTCGAAGTATTGGGACTGCTGTAAACAATATTTTCAGTGCATTCAATTAAGTATTACCAGTGTAAGCATGTGAATAATTGTTATGTAAATCGTACATTAATTCAGCCACCTGCCCAATTTCTACTGTTCATTTATTACTCGTTCTTATAGTTTATTGTTCAATACCTTGTTACGTATGTAATTTGATTATATTTCAATCGAAGCACGTTATTCACCTTTATAGTAACTGCACATTCCTTTGGGAAAATCCTTCACCTTATCGGCACTGGGTCTAAAAGGAATGCAAACGTTGGCGTTTCTCCAGTCATGCGTGTGCTACTCTAAAAGCTTTTCCATGAAAAACAGTGACACCTCGTGATGGTCTTTGATGTTTTGCTCTACTTAACATCTTCAACCATTTCCAGTATTCTTACAGTTTTTGTCCAGTATTTTACTTGTATATTTGAATTTTCTTTGTTCTTCGCTCTCATACAGCATGAAAATGCTAGGGTTCGTCACGACTAAAGCCTATGCGTTTAGTCATAGAGCGTCCAGTTTGAAGGAATTATAGACGGAAAAATGAATTTCTGCTGCACATATATTTATGCTGTAATTGCCTGATGTGGGCGCTGCAAAGTTTCACCCGAAAAGGTGAAAGTCCGGCTAAGATACAGCACCACAAAGTCTCGGCCGGGTGGGCGGGGCCTCCGAGTGACTGCCCACCTCTTCGTCCGCACAGTCGGAGACGCATTGTGGAAACGGAAAGTTGCTCATACAGTCCCAATCTCCGTTCCCAACCGTGCCAGACGACTGGAGGGGGCTTTCATTCGAAGGCCCCTCAAGTCGTCTGGCGGCCGAGAATTAAGGGAGTGTATCCTAACCGGATTCCCACTTATCCGCATGAAACTTCGCATGCGGCTCATATAAGGCGATTTTAACATAAATATAAGAGTAACAAGGGAATTCATCTTTCCCTGGACGAGTCGTTTGAAGTGCTTCGTCGGCGCCAGCGATTCTGAAAGCGTTGAGTTGGAAAAGCAATCGTGGTCACTTCCTTTCACTAACATCGACGTTTCTGTCTTCCGGATTCGCATATATACGAACATTTCTGAATATAAATTGATTTTATTCAATTGTTTCACATTCAGATGCTGTGATGTCGAACTTCAGCTGCCTTGGCGACCAGGTCACCGTCGCGTGCCTTAATTTAGGTGAAGCGATGGCAACGATCGCTAGCATGCTCACCGTAATGCTAGTGAGTTGATGACTAAAAGACTTTTGACAATCAATATTTATCAAAATCATTAATTTCCACGCATTGCTGAGCAACCATTCGATTTCAGATAATTATCCTCGGTAATTTACTTGTTGTGGTTACCGTATACCGTGATCGTAAGCTACGTCTACAACGACAGAATTGGTTAATCATTTCGTTGGCATTAGCTGATCTATTAGTGGGATTGTTGGTGATGCCACTGACGCTCATCTACGAAATCATAGGCGAATGGAAAATGGGTAAGATAAACGTATTATTGAGCTCTTTGTTATAATGTTTGCGAGCTTCCCTGGTTTCCCACGTCGAACCGCAAATTGTTCAAAGTACCAGAAATTTGCTGCTTTGGAACCCAGAAAATGTTGTATACTTTTTCAGTCAAGGTGACACTTGACGTGCCTGCAAATCCGAACCAGTGTCAACCCAAGTATCGTTCAAAGCTAATTTTCCGTCGTACCATAGCCTCCTCTTCCTAATTCTTCCTTCTATTACGGCTATCACGATGTACATTAACAAGTCCTCTTCTGCCCTCCCCCATGCCCGCTCAGTCGCTAACTTAGACTGCTGTCAACCGAATCTGTTCTCCTCTTACGTTTTTTTTTTCAAATGGAAGCGAAGACGACCTTCCCAGGCAGCCGAAATAAAATTAGCAAAGATTCCTCGACACAAGCTTGACCCCTGGCCCCGGTTTGATGGGTTAACAAGGCTCAGGGATTCTAAGGTAGTAAACGGAAACCCACTATCGTAGAAATTCACTGTAGCGTTACGGTTACATTAATCAAACGTTCAAGCACCGCTGGAAAATCGGCAGTGGCGATACATGTTCTAGTAAAGTGATAAGGCGACATTCAATGACAGACATTGTGGAGTTACTCGCATTGATAGTGCATCTGAGGTTCCATAACTCCGCTTGCATTTGAGTACGGTATTGGCGGCAGCGAAGTAGCCGTGGGTGGTAGGCAAAGCTGGTAACGCTTAAGCGGGACCGTCTGTATTGCCCCTTCAGTGATGTAGAGGATGCGGAAACACGTCTACGATAGACCACGAATCAAGCGGTCCCATTGTCCGAGGTTCCAACCGCTTTAATCTGTCCATTCTGCGCTGTGCGCTACGCAGTAACACTACAAACATACTCCAGAATCGGCCAACATTAGAGAGCAAAGTGACATTCTCCACACTTCTACCCCACCCTCTCCCCTGTACGCCATGGAGAAAGGCCAGGAGGGGCTTAGTTCGAGAGATAGTGCTCATTGATGGTATGGGTATCGAACATAAAAACTCAAGTGTGTAACGCAGTTAAATTGTCCTATCTCTTGCAAAATAGCCTGTAAAACATCCATTATAACTGCATTTACATAGATTCCATCACAGAAACACAATGATCAAATGATGCGAGTAACAGTGCCTGAAACCAACATTTAGGTAATGTACTTTGTGAAATGTGGCTAGCGCTTGACGTGTTGTTCGTCACCGCATCGATACTACACATATGCGCTATATCGCTGGACCGGTACTTCTCCGTGACGTCACCGCTCACTTATCCGTCAAAACGAACACCGACACGAATGTTTATCTACATTGGTAAGCCAACTCGTGTTTGATCTTTTTTTTTTGAAGTAACTATGGGACATATAAGAATGGATGGAGATTGGCACTATAGTACCCAAAGTTGAGTTCGTCAGCTTCCTGGGGTATTACTCCTTCGAAAATTATGTAAGCGTACGGAAACAGTGGTGAGCAGGTGATGTGCTTCAAGCCACTCGAATTGGAGCAGCTCACGCTAGGGGGAAGCGGCCGCGTTCCTCAGCGTTTGGGGAATACGCAACAGAACCAACAAAGCATTTGAGGAGTGGTGACGCAATTCAAGTTACGCAGAGACCCAATTCGAGTGTCCTCACCCGGTAAATAGGTACTAATCTTTATATGGACACCCATCGTCCACTTTTTTGTCCTTGTTTTGTAGAACTCGACTATATGAACTTTACAATCACATCTACCACTTTTCTATAATCGCGGTAAGCAGTGAGAGGAAACTCAAAAGTTTTTGCTTCTTGTGATTGGCAAAAGTGCGAATATGTAGACGTCAATTGCACAAAAAAATCTGTCTGAAATATGCAATATTCATAAGTCATGACACTCGACAAACAATTTATTATTATTTATTTATTGAAAGCCGAAAGTCAGCTAATGAATGCCAATGACTTGAATTGAAGAGGTGTGTAGTTATGCCGAGTTTTCGCTTTGCGACGTCGCACTCGCGATGGCATCAGCACACCATGAAGGTCCTCTAAGAATTAGCTTTTTATCTCATCATTATCTAAAATCAATAACTTTTGTGCCCAAAAAGACAAAATAGTAACATAAAAAGTAGAAGAAATTATAGTTACGTGGTAACAGTCCTAATTACGAACATAACTAATTCGGGCGTAAAATTGTGGAGGGAGTGTTGCAATGTACGCAGTCACACGCGAAGAAATCCGCGGTACCGCTCGCCGTGGTAGGCCGCGCGAAAATTCGGCACAACTGTACACTCTCGGGTCTCCTTGACCGACCACGTACAGGATGGCCATCGATGATAGCGAGATTCTTGAAGGTCTCGAAGCGAATCCAAAAGCAAATACACGAGAAATAGCGACTCCGCTGGGGGTATCCCACACTACAATCAACGGACCATAGTGATCTCGGCATCAGGCGCGTTTTGTTCTGCAGCATGGCAGTGTAAGACCATGCAAAGATAACACAGCATAACTGGCTGTAAAGTCCTGCTCTATCCTGTGTATTCCCTCGAGCCCGTTCCTTCTGACTACCACTTATCTAGAGCTCTCAAACAATATTTGAAGGAGAAGAAGTTCGACGAAGGAGCTGAGGCAAATTCTGTGAGCGAGCGTTTTTCGATTCGCAACCTCCGGAGCTCTAGGTAAGAACACATATTGCAAAAATAACACAGCATAACTTGGCTGGGAAGTCCCGCTCTATCCTGCGTATTCCCTCGACCCCGTTCCATCGGACTACCACTTATCTAGACCTCTCAAACAATATCTGAAGGGAAGAAGTCCGTCGAAGTAGCTGAGGTAAATCCTAGGTGCGAGATTTTTGATTCGCATCCTCCAGAGCTCTGGGCAAATTACATTCAGGAGCTACCGATGCGTTGGGGACGCCTCGTAGAAAACAATGATGATTGAATTGTGAATAGTTATTTGTCACATATTAAGTAATAACTTTTTGTAAAGTCATATGTGTGGCAGTACTTATGCACCACCTTGTGTTATACGATAGTCTGAGTGCAAAGGAAGCCTAGGCATTTTTCTTGCGACGGAGAATCGGGAGGGTCCAAGCAGACTTTCCGTGTTGCCCACTGTAGGGGAGGGTGCCTCAGACTCTCTAGAAAGGCCCTTCGGTGAGCGCGCCGCGAGGGCCACTTTACGTGCGAGCGTGCGTGACATAAGCTGGCATGACTGCTGCACATCACAGATCCAGCTGGCTCTGTTGGATGCGTCAGCGATATCGCACACCAACTTTCGTCGAAAATGCCAACGAAAAGAAAGGCATGTGGTCCCTCAACTTCTTTAATAGTCTTCATTTTCCATGACATCATCACAGGCTTCGCATACAATATTTTCCAAGCTCTCAGTGACGAGGGGACGCCCGTTTCTGAAGCGAATCTCCTACAGGAATCCTGTGATTTTCAGATTACTACTTTTCAGGAGAAGCCGTGTCTTTCATAAGTCTGTAATCAAACAACTTCTTTAATCTCAGCATTCAAAGAAAAATGAGATGAGTCACCTGGAAATCTCCCAACGCATCCTCTTGTCAACGAGTGCGATTTCAAGGGCTTCAACGCTTTCTATGGAGTGCGGATGAAGCCATATGCATAGACTGCTAATTTATATATGTATTTAATCAATTGTTTATTTATTTGTTTGCACTGCACGGTGCACCAGAGCAGATGGTAGTTAGTTCAGACACAAAAGGGAGAAATCAGGTAGCCTAGAAGAAAGTCAGCCATATGCTTATGACGTGAGGTTTCCACATGTTGTTCAATTATGTAAATTGAAAAATCGTCACTGGCAATTTTGGGATAGTGGCTTGATTTCATTTCCATATGGTAATTGTTATGCAAATGAGAAAATTGCTTGCTCATCTTAAATGACAGTGTGCAAAGAAACAAAAAACTTTCCACAACTGTTCTCATTATAACTGAAAGGTGTATATTATGGTAATTGTACAAAAGACATTGTTAAAGGAATCGATCACGAAAAATGAGTTTTTCTGTTACCCATATATTTATGTTGTATTCGCCTAGCAACGGCCGCATGCGAAATTCCACGCGAAAAAGTGAGAATCCGGCTTAGGTGCAGCTACCCAAATTCTCGACCGGGTGGGCGGGGCGTCCGCGCAAGTGCCCGCCCCGTCGCCCGCCGCGGTCGGGACGCATTGTTAGAATGGAAAGTTACGTAAACAGTCCCACTCTCCCTTCCCAACCGACGCGAACGACGGAACGGGGCTTTCGATTTGAGACCCCGCCCACCCGGTCAAGTATTCGAGGAGTTGTATCTTAGCCAAATCCTCACTTTTTCGCGTGAAACTATGTATGCGGCACACATTAGGCAAATACAACATAAGTATATGGGTAACAGAAAAAGCCGTTGTTCCGTGGAAGATTCCTTTGAGTAGCGGTAGCACAGCACTCTTTAAGAGATTTATGACCAAATAACCATACAGTGGCACAATTTAAAATAATCTTCATGGCTCATCGCGCTTCCTTCGTATAAATCGGATACGTTGAATCATCACTTTCACTTGCAGGGGTTGCGTGGGCAGTTTCATTGTTGATCTGTTTACCTCCGATTTTCGGCTGGAGACCTGAACGACTACCGGGAGAATGTGCGGTTAGCACAGACGTTGGTACGGATTCTATCACAATCAACACACCTTCTGAGTCACCCACTTTTATTCTGTTTCAATTCCAGGATATGTGCTGTATTCTTCTCTGGGCTCATTCTATATTCCTGTTATCATACTAGTACTTGTATACGCTCGAATTTACAGCATCACTATCAAACATAGTCGCCAACGTTTAAAAGAAACCGAACGAAGGGACCAAACCTTGACCTTACTTACAGCAAAGCCCGGTAGGTAATGTTGGAAAAAGATTTTTTGCAGACTTAAGTTACAATTTTTATTAGTGTGGATTTTAGCTAAGAAAGTCACACTGGGGCTGCTCGAGGATAATTCTGATGGCGATGAGAAGGAACATGCCAATAAGGTAAGCGTACTGTTGATAGATGAAAGGCACCCCGAAGAGAAATTTGGTCGATTAATTAATATGACGTAGCGGTGCCAAGCGAGGTTAGTTTGACGAGGATCATACTATTTTATTCAATGGAGAGGCACGAAATCAGATGTACCTATTCACCATTATTTTCGGTTACTTGCTATATCCAGGCCGCTTATGGACGCCATCCCCTCCAGGATGCAGGCTGGCGCAAAGCGAAATAGAAGATCAGAGCGATCTTGTGTCTAGGGGCGGATCTTAAAGCCACACCCGTTAAGAAGTCGAGCAGGGTCGAAGGGAAAGCTTGGAAGGTGGGGATGTCAGAATAAAGCTCGAATGGATTGGTTTTCCTAGGCTCAAAGGAGTACTGTCCCTCTATAATGCATGAGTAGTGAAATAATCTATCTTGGAGGGGCAATCAGGCATTGCCCTGTTGAAAGTGGACTTCGCTTTCAGATTTCTCAAATTTACTTGTCACGCAGCTATCGCGTATGGAGATTGGCGGGGATACACTTTCCCGTATACACATAGTTCCACGTACATACACCCTCTAAGTTACCCTGGATCTCATCTCTATTTCAGCACTGTAGCGTTTAGTCATGAAGAGGTAGCAGAGGTTGTCCGAGAGGAAGAATATGGGCCTTCCTAAAAGATTCGCAGTGGTCCACATGTGTCGGTCTAATGACAACGATAGGGAGGGGTCGACTTACAAGGGAGGCCCATCAGGTCAAGGTGAGCTTTTTCAAAACGGTTTTCTGCATTTTATAGGATCACATACATGAAGCAAAAAACCGGTCTCAAATTTGGCTAAATGGTTTTGGGGGGCCCAGAAAATGAGTTTGGGGGGCCCAGAAAATGAGTGCCAAAAGTTGCGTAGAAAGAAACAATTTTGACCAGTTTGCTGCAATGCTTTCCAGCTGCGGCGATCAGTATATGAATATCGGAAGACTGTCTTCAAACCTACGCCAAAACCACTGCGAGCTCGTTCAAAAATGTAGAATCGCTTATAGTAACTACTAAACGAAGCAAAGAAGACTCATAGAGGGTGCACAGGACAGAGTTCTCGGTGTGGTTGGTTGGCCGAATGGATAGTGGGACGGATTGGCATTGGTACGGTGGAGGAGGCGTTTGCGGTTCAACTCCTCTCGACGTTCGCGCTTTTGCATTTTCTGGATTTTCTTTGTCCAGTGCTATACTACTTGCGCACATGCAAAATGACTACAATTTTCGTCGCTGGTGAACGAAAATGACCCTATTTACAAGCTTTTAGTGGTCAACGTGTTTGGACACTTCGGCGCCCCTAGCACGCTTACCAGACATTTTCGTGCGAAACTGATGTGATATTCGTGCTCAGGAGACTCAACTAGCCCTAGATACAAAATACGATCCAAATCGAGATCCTCACCCAAACTCGAGACAGTCGGGTGGACAGGGGCACACAGTCACTGCTCTACTTGCACACACGAACAACTTACAGCCTCGATCGAATGCAATGGAGCATGTGCAGGATCAACGCGTTCCAAGTGAACTGCACCTAGCAACACCATGCGACGGCGAAAGATAGCAAATATTTCCTTATATGGGCTACCGACTTCTTTTCGTTGAGTGCTATTTACTATGGCAGTAGTAGTACTAGTGGTCGCCCAAATTTTCGAATTTGCGTCAAAATCTCGATTAGGCTGAAAACTTCTTACCTAGGGTAGTTCGACCTCCTGAATATGGATATCACACGTGTTTTGCGGGAAAACGGCTAGTTTTCCTGTTATGAGCGTTGGCAGGTCCAAACAAATCATTCGCCTAATACGCAAAAATACTGAAGATAGCGGTTCCCCGACATAATAACAATTGGTTTTGCACACATTTTGCGCGTGTGGTCATACATGAGCATAAATGGATGAAAACTAGAAAAATGCAAAAATTTGTCCTCAGTGGGGATCGAACCACCAACCATTTTCTGGGCCCCCCAAAACCATTTAGCCGATTTTGAAACCGATTTTTCGCTTCATGTATGTGACCCTATAAAATGCAAAAAACCGTTATGAAAAAGCTCACCTTGACCTGATGGGTTTCCCTTGTTAGATCGACAGTCAGTTAGCACGGTAGTCGGGTCGGAACAATATGACGATCATTAAAACCGAGAGTCACACAGTTGGCCACTCCACAATACTTGATGGCAACATAGGCGCTGCTGGGGATGATTTATGAAATTTCGATTCAACAACGTCTATTTTCATTGTGAACACGCATTTCTCACCTTGAAACGACAAAGTCTGAGTGATTTCCTTAGCGCATGAGGCATTACGAGACTTTTCCTTTCACAGAGTGTATCCATCCTGATAGTCACAAGTGGTGGGAGCTGGACTTGGACGAGATTATGTTTTTTCATACTCTCCGTGTCGATTGTTTGAATTCAAAAAATACCGTACCCCTCACTATGAAAAAGCATTATGGAGACTAGCGGAATATGTCATCGCTACATCTTTGTGAATCTGTAGCAAAGTGTTCCCCTTGAAATACAGAGCTACGGACAATCACAAGCTCAAAAAAAATTCTCAAATGCACTTTTTCATTCAACGCTGCTGAATCTTAACATGGAAGTCACCGAAATGATCATGGATTCATGTTCTGCTCGAATACAAGGGTATTTTTAAATAAGAAGCTTTTGTTTTGAAAGTCACAGTCGAGATGGAGGGTTTACAAATTTGCGGCGTCGACGAGAATCGCCCGTGGTGCTTTGAGGCAAAATTTGCAAAAATTCCGAAAATTATGCCATAGGAGAGAAGAAAAGTAAAGGTTCAGCATACTCTCACATTCGTCTTGAGCAGGGCTCCTTACCGGTGCCTTTCTTCGAATTATTTGGGAAACTGTGCAGAAAATAATAGCAAAAAGACTAAGTAGTCATGGGGTTTACGTTTTCGGCGTCAATTAGTCATGAACTAATAGTGGTGTTATACTTCCGATATCGGTGAGGCTCTACCAAATTACAAGGATATGTAAAACTCAGAAAATATGGCATAAATTTCCCGCTAACCAAAAGTGCTGAAGTCAAGGAACGAGACAAAATGGACAACAGTTCTGAAATCTCTCTAAAAAATCAAGAATTTACCACTCCATAACCCCACTGTCTTCTCTAGTGGGCTTGTTCTGCGGAGCGTTGTAGCAATACGGTCAGAACCACGTAAATAGGTGGTGTGCGAAGACCACGTTCACCATGTGGCGCATTGACCTGTCGACGCAATGCACCCTTGCGTGTCTGCTTTACGAAGGGGCAGGGCGCGCTTTCCACAGCGCATCTGGCTAAACAACATCCCTATAGATCCATAGCCTTCGTTTGGGGACTGCCTTCTTTTGGAACCCCACTTGTCCATGGCGCCGTTAAACTGAGCTTTTGGATTTGAACAACAGCACCTGACAACCAACTCCTTCCAGAGCATAAAACCTTGTCTTTCTTCATATTGTAGGGACATTTTCAGGAAGAGATTAATCGAGTGTGCTGGCATCTGGGGAAAGCCTCCGAAGAACTGCCACCACTTAATCATGTTCTTCAGAAGGTATTCCTACTGATTCCTTACTAAAATAGAGGATAATCGTGGTATACAGATTGATGGAAGGTTTTGGAAATTCAGAATAGTTTCGATCACAAACCTCTAACGGCACCGAAAAGTGAAAAAGAAATGGGTGCGGAAAAGCGCCGAAGAAAATTGAAAGCAAAAGAACGGCAAGCGACAATGCTACTTGGCATCATTTTATCTGCTTTCATTCTCTCATGGCTTCCATTCTTCGTGAGTTCATAAACTTCAATCTCCAGTATCAGTTTGAAGGCATATTCCCTGTGAGAGCATTCGCTCATTCGTTACGTTGTTATTGGTGGGAAAGGGTTGGAAAGCATGTCACCGGTCACCGTGCCTCTTTGGAGTCGACGGGGAGGGAAGGGGGCAGAGTGAGGAGTGGCGAAAGCGCACTGCTTACTCAAATCACCTTCCTCCTATACTAATTTTAGAGGTACCACAATATTCTGCAGGAGGACGAATCTCATCCTTCAGAAGATTGTGATACCTCCAAAACATGTAAAAGTCTGTGAAGGGAAAGACAATAAAGTCCTGTAGGTTTTCAAAAAAATCTCTTACAGGTGTTATATGTCAGTGGAGCATTTGGATTCGAAGCACCAGCAGTTGTCTTCAAATTCTTCTTCTGGCTTGGATACTGTGAGTCTTTCACGCTTTTTGCAGATTGCGGTAATCTACTACAAATTGAATAGCGTGACAACGTAACATTTCAGGTAACTCCGGTATCAATCCCGTTATTTATACTGTCTTTAACAGAGAATTCAAGCGCGGTCTATGCCGTCAACTGCAGAAGTTTGAACGCTATCTACGGTCCTTCACCGATTTCTATTATGCAAGTAATCATACTACTTCCACGTAAAATCGCTGAATTTGTGTTAACCCATAACGGACGGTGCGCCACATGGTTACTCCCGACATTTAAAATTATTTTTCTTCTAGTTTTGTAATATCTCCAAATAACCAATTATACACGCATACACTGCAAGTATTGAAGAATAACATATATTTCCAGGACCGGTGTAGCGCAAATTTTCAACAAACATTATGCGAGTAACTTCAAATGCAATCCTTTCTAGTTGTACAAACAAATGACAGCATTTGTTTTTAGTTACAATCAACAATCCTTAGAATCCATAGGCTCCGTTTCCCATTTGGAAACCCTCGCGCTCATCTTACTACTTGAAATGCATAACTTTTTTGCAGTAATAGGTAGGGAGAAGTACCGCGTATAGCAGCATGAGGTGATACCACTACACGGTGATGACCTTTTTATCAGTAGCAACTGCACAAAAAGGTTACAAAAATGACTCAATTGATAAAAACTGATGAAAGATTTGATAAAAACGGCGCAAAAACGCCGCCGTCCGTTATGGGTTGCGTGACCATGTGGCGCACCGTCCGTTATGGGTTAATTGTGTAAGTTATCACCCCACCACGACGCAATGGCAACAGGTATACCGATCGTTGACTGGGGACCGGATCAGCTACGCACAGCAGCCATTCGAGTGGTGTGCGTCAGGGCTATCCTAGGTCATGGTGCCCGTGAACTGCATCGCCACGCCTCTAGGTGTCTTGCCGATCTCGTTATGAAGTGTCAAACGCGAGCGCTCGCCGCCTCACCGCGTGTCCTGACCTGAGTCACTTGTGCAGTTCTAACGCAAACTCCGGTAGAGCAACGGTATGCCCTGCTTCTGCCAATGATGAACACACCTTCGGGTAGGTGCTCCTTACGGGTGTACAGACAGCTAAACGACGTCGCGCTGCGCGATTCTCGCTTTGGATTGATCATCGCTTCCTATGGAGAAATACTGTGCATATTGCCCGCGACGCCGCATTCTTTCCTCTTGTAGTATACGCTATGCAATGGCATCATTCTAGCGTTCTGCCGTAGCATTCTATCCCTCTTGTTGGGAAACTTTATTAAAATAGCTACACCTATGTATGGAGAACTCTTAATATTACACGTAATGATCAAGCATGGGTGACAAATTGACTGTGTTTGTGTTATCATATGATTCTATGCAACTAATGTGCTTTACTATTGTGCCATTGTATATGCTATAGAAATGAAGAAGTTCGACTCGATATTAATTCACAAATATCTACATCTAACATTAAGGTTTCAACTCAAAATCAGTATTAAGAGTTTCTAAAATCAATTGTACACGTGCTATTAATTCTCCTCAAAGATTGCCACTTTCTTGTGAAAATCACCGGTTGAATCGTGCAGTTCACATATTCAACTGTGACATTGAAGCATTTTTCTTGTTCCTCCTCATTTTTCTATATTTACGGAAAAATCCTTGACGGGTTGGTTGCCCAAGGGAGACCGAATCCGATGTACTTGATTGACCCTGAAAGGATTCAAAAAACCTATAATAGCAGAATATGAAGAGAAAAAAGGTGTCTCACTGAGATTAAGGGCAACATTTTGCTATGCCACAGTCTTTACCTTCAGTTCATTACCTTTTTGATTTGGGGACACCAGTTGCAAACAGAGAATGTGGAATTGAAATTTGTCTATGTAATAATTGTTGAAGCTCGGTACACTTGAAATACCCGTTTCATCCAAAAGGCGAGGTATGGCATTCTCCAAAGGAAGCAATGAATTTCAAATGCTGCCGCATTTGCCACTTCTGAGAGCCACACAGAAAATCGTTGGGGTGCTATCGCAATGAAGGGAGGAGGGGGGAGGGGGGACATTCCACTGTGGACATTATTTTGACCTGAGCCTAGAGGTTGAAAAGAACCCCTCCTTTCTTCAACCAAGGCTTAGGCGAAATGCATACACCTAAGTATGCAGATCCCTCAAAAATCCCTCCAAGATGCTTAGATGTGCAACTTTTCATAAGATGCCCCCTTCATTGGATAGCATCACGTTGGGATTTATTACTCACATGTGATCTCCTCCTGAGTATTGGAACACCTGTCATTGACGTCGACATTGCTCGAGATTTCTCAAATGGCGACAAATGCAGCGTGGATGCCTTAAGACACACAACATCAAGTGCTGCCTTGATAAATATAGTAAATTGCATGCAGACTGTATCATCTGCGTGAAAGATGGGTAAATACAACTGATTCGAAAGAAGTGAGATAAATTCACGAAATGCCTCTATTATGGGCCATTTTGTACAGCAGAGTTGATGAAGTTTCTTAACATGCGGTGATGGTTTCTAAGTGCAAGACGATCTGTGGTCATACTTAGGAGCAGTGTGCTTTATCTGCTGAAGGATTCATCCACAGAAATTCAAATTCTTCTGTTCCTATACATTTATTTTGTATTCGCTTAATAAAGGCTGATGCAAGTTCACGCGAAAACAAGAATCCGTTTGAGATAGAACTCTTCAGAGTGAAGCTCGACCGGGTGGAGAGTCCTGAGTGGCGCGGCCACGCCGTCTCTAGTAGCGAAGAGGGGCGGCCATGTGTCATATATTGTAGAGGGTGTTCTCAAGAGGAACTAGATTCATTAAATTCCCGTGAACAGTTCCTTCATAGGAGATAGGTGTGGATATGTGAAGTCTCAAAAGTAAATGTGGTGTGGATATGTGAAGTCTTTAAAGTAAATGTGGATGTGCATCACCACAAGGCGAAAAATAGACCAATATTCCACTCATGGTTCTTGGAGCAAATGCTTTTTATCGCTGTACTCCGTACGATTGAGGCCGGCTTCACGGGGAAGGGTGAGGCAACTTACGACACAAAATCGCGTGGGGCCCGCGACGAGCGGCGCCAGCTACGAGAGCCAGTGACAAGGCTTGGCAGTCTTCAAGCGAGGCAGTGTGGTATGGGTGGAGGAGGCAGGGTGGCATGGCTGCAGGAGGCAGTGTGGCATGGGTGGAAGTGCAGAGGTGATGCAGCCACGCTTTGCCGGGCTCCCACGGGCAATCTATTGGGCAAATCGTACTGGTGGCGCCGCGAAGCGATTTTCTGTCGTGAGTAGCTCCACCCCACGGCGAGCTGTAGAGCGGCCATACGCACCATACGACCGGTCATTTCAATGATGTGGTAAACCCGTGAGCCTTCCAAGAACTCATTAGTTTGATTCTCTACGCCTTCCACCGAATAAATGCTCCACCCGTAATGGCTCAGACGTAGCCATCACAGGAGAAATAATTCCTCTCCCCGACCACTCAGATCATTGCCTACGGATTCTTCAGTGAAGTGCCTATGTAAGCACACTCACAATCATAGATTACCTCTCGAGCTGCTGTTGTTGACACAGGATCAATTGTGACGTACTCGACTCGAGAGCTGATTGATGTCGAACTTGATGAGGAATTCGGCACAGCTGGTAATGCCACATCACAATAATTCAACGTTTGACGAGAGCTTGCCGTGCTTTCTGAAAAAATAAGCTACTCAAAAAACGCTCGACACTACTGTTCAGGCGTAGTCATTTCGCAAAAAAAAAACTATGGCTAAAGCTACAGTTTAAATAAAAATTATTTATCATCGGATTATACAACCCGGATCCGGGTGAAGCACAATTGAATGGTTGTAAGAAAGAGCAAGCAAGGTTATTTTCGATGCCTTGAAGGCAGGGGAGCCCGCTGAGCCTAAGGGCGTATCTGCTCTCAACCTTGAGCAGGTGCAACCCCTAATAACAAGCGCGCATTGAAAAGTGTGAACATGCCCACGCGCTCAGAGCGGGATCATTTGATTGGTGATCCATCTGTGAAATAACATTAGAAAAGGGTATTTTATAGGAGTCACGTTATAATGTAAACGCGTAATTATAGTAACTTACGCAAGGAGTGCATGCTCGCGTTTGGTCGGGAATATCGATGCGACAGTGTTGGAGAGTTGGTACGAGCCGTTCGCTCTGACTCCAGTGAATCGCCGGATGTGCTTGCTTGCTGAAATCAGTGGCGTGATCAATAAGCTTTCCGACACGGTATACACAGTATGCCTATAACTCTTCTGAATAGTTATTTTATGTTAGGTCGGTCAGTCTACACTGCTCTCATCGAGCTTTTATTATCAGATTGAGGTAGGGCAATCGTCAATGATTCTCTTGAGATGTACTGCTATGCGAGGGATCTCGTCCTATGTAACTAGAAATTGCTCAAATAGAGCCTCATCTTTTGTCCCAAAATTTACAAAATACATGTGTCTTCAAAATCTCTGATTGAGAAAACGGCTGCTACTATTAGCGCCGCACTCTTTGTTAATGCCTTCTATATTTCAACAGTGTCACTTATTTAGTCGGCTCAGAAGGAAAGCGAACACGGAAGTCTCTATGCAAGCAGTCACTGTAACTCGCACTGTACTCGTAAAACAATAAGTAGATTACCTAATGAGTCCCACTTACGGAAGCTGTAAGCAGATTGCGTGCCTTACTCAATACACCTGGCGGTGGCGGGTAACAATCTTTACCGTGTTTGATTGATAAAGCTCGATGTTTTTTCTAGACGACTGGAGTGCCGACGCTTTAAGCCAGTGATAAGGGTAATGTGGGTAATAAGAACTTCTAAACTGAGTCACGCAAATGATGGCTAGGGGTCTAGCAAGACTATAAGTAGCGAAATTTTAGATTAAGGACAGTGCCCCCGGGTATTATAAGCGCGTCTTCCTCAACAGCTGCTATTACCCCTATCCAGTTCCTTTGAAGACCGTGGGTCACTCCATCACGCAGCCGCAGCCACCATCCACTGCTCAATCTACTTATAATTTGAGGGGAATTCTGAGTGAGCATCTGCAGAGGGGGAAGATGGGAGGGAACGGGCACACTCTCTTCAAAACGAAGCTGTCTGTTTCTGTGAAAGGCATGGAGCTCTACCGTATAATATTCCACGTTCAACTGATTTCCCTTTACTATCCTTCTATATAAAAGGGTCACTACGCTATGAACATTACTGATTGGTTGAATTAGGCCGCCTTCATCCTTTGCGGCACCCGGCGCGGAAACTACGAAGGCATCTTTATTGTTAGAGGTGTGTGCAGATATGACAGCAATTCGCGTGGCCGCCTCGGCGAGCTGCGCGGCGGGTGCGAGTGCCAGTGGCAAGGCATGGCAGCTTTCAAGCGAGGCAGTGTGGCATGAGTGGAAGCGAAGACATGACGCAGCCACGCTCGACCGGCTCCCAAGGGCAATCGATACGACGAGTCGTACTGGTGGCGCCACGAAGCGATTCGCTGTCATATCTGCACACACCCTTATGGTTAGCTATAACTGCAAAAGTGGGCAGAAATGAATCATACCAGCAGAGTATGTGAACTTGGTTGCCGTGGCAGAAGAACCGGCGCAGGAACCTTCGGAGGAGAGTTGGTGCGTTTACGGAAGGAAATCCGGGATCTAGCATCGGATGACAACGACTCACTTGATGACCTAAATCGTAAAGAAATGATTGTCACCTTAACGACCGTGTGACACGATGTCGTGTCACAGCTGCTTTTACAGATTCCTTTCAGATGTTTGGTCGATTATTTTAAGATTATGTGTCCATCGTACATATACAGGGTGAGGCAAAATTACGGAAACTAAATTGATGCCACCCAAAAACTTTACATGAGCTTGAACAAAAAAATAATCTTCACCGATTTATTCTCCAGGAAAATCTAAAGAAAAGGTATCACTTTTTTTCAAAACAATCTCCATCTACTTCGACACAGGACGCTCCGGAAACGCGTTGACCGTGGCGAGGGGGTAGTCTTCGTCCAACTCATCCCATGCCTTCTCCAGCGCTGCCTTCAAGGAATTGAGGTCGAGATGGGGCTTTGAGCATGCCTTAGACTCGGGGACACTCCATACAGAAAAATCAAGTGGGTTGAGGTCCGGTGAACTGGTAGGCCATTCATCAAAGGCGATGAAATCTGAAAAATCCTCCTTGCAGCGATGGTCTCTCTTCCTTTTGGTGTCGACAGAAAGAAACGGGCCTTTTCCTTGCTTGTATGCCTTCATTTCCAAGTGATCTTTCACAATCCTGCGCATCGATCTCGTGGAAATCGACATTTCTTCTGCCATCTTCCGAAGCGACCGCACTGGCTTCAAACGCAGACGATCACGCACTCTCTTGATGTTCGCCCTGATCGTGACAGAAGTCGGTCTTTCACGTCCTGGTCGGTCGGAAAGGATTCCTAGTTTTGTAAACCTTGCGATTGTTTTCGATACAAGACTTCTTGATACCTTCAGACGACGGGAGATGTCAATCGCTCGGAGTCCTTGATGGTGCAGGTAGATGATGGAATTCCGGTGAGGGGATGGCCTCGTCATTTTGAACCGAAGATGAAATTTTTTGTGCTGGTTAGTAGAGAGGGTTGCACGAAATCGATTGAGAACAAGTAAGAGCTTCCCGAATGGGAAAAGCGCCTTAGGGGTCAAAGTTCCGGCGCCCGCGCCTTGTTTCCGTAATTTTGCCCCACCCTGTACATTGTTACTGAGAACGAATTAGATGAATCAGCTTCCAATTGTTATTTTTGAACACATGGGTGAATAATTGGGACTGGGCACATTTTGAGCTTGTATAGAAACAATCGATGCTTTATATACCTGACATGGTGCTCTCATGAACTTCGAGAAACTGTACAGAGTTTATCATTCAGTTCGATGTTATAACACTAGCCAGTCATTATTATTCAAAAAGCTTCGATCAGGATAGAACAATTTGTAATAAGTGTCAGCCGTGTTGTTGGTAAATGTTATCGCAGTAACGGTCTGCACATCGAAACTATAGATCAGTGCACAATTTCGACGGGAAAAAAATGACAAGTAAAAGGGTTCCCGAGTGAAGGTATCCACGCAACGAACGTTGCGCATGAGCGTGCAAAGAATGTGCACCGTTGAGGAAATGGTTTGCAGTTCTCGAGAGAAACACGTAGACTGAACCAGATGCACCATGTCAGATAGAAGTCCTTGCTCTATTCAAATCAATTTAATATCAAAAACGAAAAAGAAAGCGATTTCCATGTTTTTGATTTTCAATACAAAGCTGCTACTTTCGCCGCAGCTCGCGATGCGGAAGTGTCAAAAGTATGCTGGGTTGTGGGCAGGCGCTTCGGTCTCAGGCGGCACTCGAATCCGTACTGCATGCTTTTCCGACATATGCGAAAAAGAAAGTCATTATACCACGACGATGCAGAGTGGGATTTTTCATTGAGCTCAGTTTCTTGATAAGCTATCGCTTTTTTCTAGTTGCGAAAATAGGGAAAATATGGAATAAAGTGAGAATGAACGAGTAAACACAAGGAGAGGCAAACGTCAAAATACAGTAGCAGTCAAAAATGTATGCGTTTTCTTATTTCAACCATAACTTTGGCCAGCGTTTACATATCACGTTCAATTTTTTTGTGCTCCGAAGGCAACTGTCACTCGGTGAAATAAAGTTTGTCAGCCGAGTAGGATGCAGTGTGAAGGTGGAAAAAATTATTTAACTGATAACAGTGAGAATGATCAACATCGTGCTTCATTGCTGTGAAGTGCTGTCATGTTCCAAATGACGTGTACCAATGTGTCAGCCTCATTCCGCTCTACTTTTTGCACAACGGCTCATTTCGTTGGGTTGTAAGCTTCTTATGGCTGATTGAATTTTTTGAAAGTTTTGGTCATTTTCAGAGCTGTCAGTGAATAATTTTACTACCTTCTACGACCTTCACGCTGCATCCTACTCGGCTGAAATACCTTTCATGAAGTAGCAGTTGTCCTCAAATTACTAGAAACGAGTTTTTCAACGTTGACCAAACTTATAGATAAGGTCCAAAACCGCATATAATTTTGACTGCTACTGTAAGCCCAATGCTGCAAAATTGAATGAATTTCATTGCACTGTGAGAAACATTTAAAGACAGCATTAGGGGTAATGCGGTAATGGAATAATCCCTACAAGAAGTCACTCACATGGTAGTCCTAGGCCTAAGAAGGCTCTCTGTGGCGAAATCCCGGTGAAAAATCGCCCTTCCGAGCTGTAGAAAAGCCGCAAAAAGCCGCAACCATGCAGCGGTTCCGCCTCTTGGACACAGCGGTCCCGCCTCCCGATGGCGTAATTCCCGACTGACTGGGGTGGGAGCGGTCAAGGAGATGTGGCAGGATCGAAGGCTTTGCGGCGCACTTTCGCAGTTTTAGCCTGAAGCTCACTCCAAAAAGTAGATGGTGTCGTATTCCCGAACATTTCCTTGTGTTTACTTGGCAACATGCCAATGGAAAACTTGATCAGACTACCAGCCTCTTGACGGGAAGGTCGTCCGCGCCTAGAACCAACGGTGGGAAGGGGTCCTGTTTCTCGTGTTTTCGGCCATTTCCATCCGTTTTTTCTCCACCGTCCTGTTACTAGGCATTTCGACTTTCATATGACTACTACTTTTACTTTTCGTCCGACTTTCCCCTAATGCTGCCTTTAAGTGCATAAACAAGCTCGCACACGTCGCATAATACCGGAGGGGACTCGGAAACAGCTGAGATACTTCAAGTGAAAAAAAAACCCTGATATTCTTAAGTGGAATGGTACAATCCACTAACTGATATTCAAAGTATATAAAAAGGTGCTACTTTGCCTTGGGGGAGATCCGCTCATTGTCGCACTATCGTCCGCCTCGAAACCGTTTTACAGCCATCAATTTGTACACTCAAGTTTATATTTTCACCTACGCCTTACTTTAGGAAGGTAAGAGCTCTACCCTAAACTAACTCTTACGCTCAAGACCCAGGCAAAAATAGCGCCGGACGCCGAACTTAGTCTACATAGTGGCTCTCCTCCACAACTATATTAGCACATAAAAGTGTTAGGATACGAAAAAAGATATAAGAAGGTAATGGGACCGATAAACAGCCACTTATACATTGAAGCAAGAGGTAGCCCTAATCAGAAACGGGCGACTCGTGCGCGAACGTCGTGGGCGCGACGCCGCACCGCGATTTTTCTGTCTTCACGATGTACACCCGTTCAGGCACGGGAGACTGCCGTGGCGTGTCCGCGGAAATTTCGTGTTACAGTAGCAGCTACATAACTGTCCTTGAGACAACTGGCATAAGGTAAATATCCTTTTTTAATCTTTTTCTATTCATTCCTTTGGGTTAACATGAAGAGTGATGACATCGATGACATTTAAAGGCACATTCCGCGCTCGCTGATGGGTGGAATAACCAATTGAATCTCCATTGGTTGTCGGCTGTTGGAAGGCGGTCTCTCCTCGCCCTGTTGCCTGCAGTGGGGCGTGGAGAGACCGCCTCCCAACCGCCGACAACCAATGGAGAGCTAATTGGTTACTCCACCCATCAGCGAGAGCGGAATGTGCCTTTAAATTGGTTTCAGCAACTACAATACAGCAATACTGTATAGCTGAAGGATGCATGAGAAGGTTAGGAAACTAGTACAAATAAAATGCTTGTTTTTTACAAATATCAACAGATAATTGAGAGCGTGAACGTGCTAGTTGATCCATAATCATGAAGAAGATTTTTCATCAGTCCGTTTGCTTTGCTTTTTCCCGAAGCAACGTACGTACGTACGTTGCTTCGGGAAAAGTGGCTTTACGATATCTATAAAACAACGACTCGCACTCGAGGGTTTTGCACAAGCTCATGAAAGGAAGGAGGCCGGGGTGGACATTAAGGTGCGATGTGTACGCGGGGATCTTTCTTCTCCCGTACCCTACAACGCGCCTCAACGTAAAACAACAAGGAAATAAAAGACTATCTTCCCTAGAGGGTGAAGCTTTGAATCAAGTCATCTTCAAGTGAATGTTGTTAACAACAGTTGTAGAGATCAACACTTCAACGCTTCACACTGTGGTGTGTTTGAATGCGTCGTTTCCGCACATAAGTGTTCAGAAAAGCACACAGTTACGTTGGAGCTCAGAAAAAAGGCTCAGTCAAATTTAGCGGTTCCAGAGATTGCACTAGTTACTCAGTACAACCGAACGCGTGCAGTGTGCAATGAATATCCATTCTTATAGAAACTTATTTTTAGAGATCACCGGGTCCGAACCACGAACATACGCTCACTTCCACAAAGGTCTTCTTACCCAATTCTTTCAAACGTACAGTTAGTGACTGCATAGTGCACAAAAATACATATTTTATGAATATGACATTAAATCCCACGGATCTCCTTTACCGAAGGGCTTCTCTCGCTGAAGGATCTCGAGCCGTTAGGTGGCAAGGTTACGTGGCGCGATCCCAGGTGGCGGATAGGAGGCTAATCGCGGACCAAAAGTCACCACGTACCTGCCCTGAGACGC
Source organism: Trichostrongylus colubriformis (assembly GCA_963978905.1). Taxonomy (NCBI): domain Eukaryota; kingdom Metazoa; phylum Nematoda; class Chromadorea; order Rhabditida; family Trichostrongylidae; genus Trichostrongylus; species Trichostrongylus colubriformis. The sequence goes on along the minus strand of OZ022261.1, from coordinate 21,945,269 downwards.
AGATGGATTTAGAGAGCCCTCGCATTGGAAGCGAGTATCAAAGATCTGATGATGCAAGCAAAGAAGATCAAATACGACGTCATCGGACTGACCGAGACGAGGAGGCATCGCCCGCTAACACCGTGTACGAGACTGGTCAAGAATTGTTCCTCGCAACATGCGACAGGAGAGGCTTGCGGTGTGGGAGTTCTCGTCAACACGCACTTGGTCATGAACGTCGATTCGTACGGAAATCTGACAACCCGAAACGGAGGACCTTCGCGATTGAAATGATGCAGTTCATTCCCGGCTTCAACCATCTTCGTCGCCTGCGCACCAACATCTAGCTACGACGAGGATGAGCTCGAAGCATTTTATGTGGAATTGGAGAAGTTCTATAAGGAGGACCACACCTTCTTCAATGTCATCGTCAGCGATTTCAATGCCAAGATCGGCCCCGAAAGAAGGGAAAATGAACTTCATATCAGGACTCACAGAGAATAAAATGAGCGGGTGAAAGGCTCTCTGAGTTTGGTGTGTCGATCAACTCCATTCATGGTAACTCACAGTTCCAGAATCCCTCTCATCTGCGATGGACTTGGGAGTCACGCGGTGGACCATTCCATAAGGAGATGGAGATCGATCACGTCATCTTCAATCGAAGGTTCTGCCTGACCGACATCGCTGTTGTCCCGAAGTTCTATACGGGATCAGACCATCGACTCTTCCGCGCAGATTCGTCTTTTTGATACGTGGAGAAAACCGCGAAATTCAAGGAGCGAAGACCCAAGACAGTCATCAACTGGGAACACTTCGTTTTTCTCGCAGGTGTGTGCGAGGATTCCATTATCGAAAACATCGACGACCATTGTGTCAGGAGGGCAGAGAGCTTGAAAGTCACAAAAAGGCGTCTCTCGTTGGAAACTCTCGAGCTGATACGCCCAGTTGGAGCCGCACGAGTCGCGGGCGATTACCAACTGACGTCCGAACTTGCGAAGCAATGCAGAGAGGCGATAAAAGAAGATCTCAAGGAAGGAAGAGCAGCAGTGCTGGCTGAAGCAGCAGAGGCTGGGAGGAGCATACGCAATGCCCGCCGAAGTCTCGCCAGTTACAAGACCAACATGATCGGTCTCCAGCGTCCGCACGGTACAGTTACTGCTTCCCGTAGGGCAATGGAGAAGGTCATTAACAACTTCTACTCAAATCTCTTCGATAGCATTTCCAACTGCCTAGGAGCAACTTAAGACAGGATTTGTCGTTTCATCAGTTCTCTCTTGCAAAGTCCGACACGCCATTCCGTCGGTGAAGAATGGTGCAGCACCCGGTCCCGACACGATCAGACCGAAACATCTAAAGAATCTCCCGCCAGTTATCGTCAAAACACTGACCCGATTCTTCCCACTACCTGTCAGAATGCAAGGTACCCACATCGTGAAAAACCAGCAGCACTGTATTGCTATATGAGGAGGGAGATCCATTCGACATTGGAAATTATCATCCACTCTGCCTGCTGTTTGTAGTCTACGAGCCCTTCACTCGTTTCATCTTGAATAGGATCGGTAGAACTTCAGAGGAAGGACAGCCGTGCGAGTAAGCAGGGTTTCGGAGAGGGTTCAGTGCAATCGATCACATCCACACGGTCACTGGGCTCATTGAAGTGTCGTGAGAGTACAAGATGCGGTTATGTCTCACATTCATCGATTTGAAAAAAACGTTCGACTCCGTTGAGACAGAAGCGGTCACAAAGCCCTGGGAAACCAGGGTGTGCCTACTCAGTACATAAGAGTACTTTGTAAGCTCTACAGCAAATTTCCGACTAGGATTTCGCCATTCTACAAGGAAGTCAACACCGACGTGAAAGACTGGTTCGACAAGGCGGCACCATCTCGCCTGAACTATTCAGCGCCGCTTTTGAAAATGTCATGCGTCAATTGAAATGGGAAGGAATGGGAGTGAAGGTCGATAGCGGGCATCTACACCACCTCCGCTTCGCTGACGACATTGTGCTTATAACACCGACAATCCAGCGAGCGGAGCGGATGTTAGCCGATTTCAACTGCGAGTGTGGAAAAATCCGTCTGCAGCTGAATCTAACGTAGACGATGTTCATGATGAAACAGATTGGAACCTGATGCCCCATTCACGCTCAACGGAACGAACATCACTGAATGCTTCAGCTATAAGTGGAGACCTAGGCCGAGAAGTCAGTATGATGGATGACTTAACACCAGAGCTGAGTAGGAGGAAAATAGCTGCTTGGGAGCCTTCAAGACCAACGAGGGAGGAGTGAAGAAGACGAAGAACATCCGGCTTCACACCCATCCCTTCGATTCCGCTGTCCCTCTTGCCTTAACATAGCTTCAGAGACTTGGACTCTACGTCAGCAGGAGGAGCATGCGCTTGGCGTCATCCAACGCGCCATCGAAAGACGATGCTCGGAGTATCCCGATACACGCAAGTGCACAGGAGAATTCGGAGTTCCGAACTCCGTCGTTGATCAAAGATCAGGGACGCAGTCGTATTTGTCAAAGAATCGAAGATTAGAAGGGCCGGACACGTCATGCGATATCGCGATGACCGTAGGACCAGAGTGGTTACCGACTGAATCCCTCGGGACGTCAGACGAACACCTGGATGACCGCCGGCGCGATGGTCAGACTTTTTCAGGAAAGCTCTGCACGAAGGGAACGAGGCAGAAACATTCACTGAACTGCTTTGGCTCGCGAGAGGGACGAGTGGAGACGTTGTTTGCGCCAGCTAGAGACCCTCGATGAAGAACGGAACGACAGGTGATACAGGTGACATTAACTTCTGGCCATGCCGTCGGCACAAGGGTATGTCACTTTCGTTACCAGGACCGTAGTATTGCTATGGCACTCGGATGGATGCACCTTCAAAGCTGCCGTAGTTGTATACTTCAGTTTGAGCATACTAGAAAATGGTTACGTACAAAATACAAAAGACATTACTTATTCACTTCATGGCATACTAGAAAATGGTTACGTACAAAATACAAAAGACATTACTTATTCACTTCATGGCAAATGGCTCAAGAATAGTTATGTGGCTTGTGCATTGCAGCAAAAAATATCTGTACGTGCGCATTTACGTTCGAAATGACTGTTAAGGTTACTGCGTGCAAGCGCCGGGGCGGAAATTTGTAATCCTGTCTTTAGACGCACTCTTTTTTTATTACGTATACAGCAGTTGTGGAGAAGAGCATAGTTTGAAAAGTACAACGTACCTTGTGCTCTCCGAATACGATGTTGAATTTCTCGGGGAGGTTATATGAATCACCGAGTTCTGATTAATGCTGACCGAGGTCTTTTTCTGTTTCGACTGCTTGACGGGAATCGGCAGAACCTAAACAGTTCCCAAAACAGAAAATAGCGTGCGTGGCTAAGGCAAAAATATTTCTGCTTTATAAATTCTTTGCCTGAACACCTTGTGGAATGAGACACTGGACGCTCTCCGGTCACTCTCTTTGAGTCGATCTTGCCCTCGGTAAACGGCTGCCTCGATTCCTAAGCGATACGTGCTCATATGCAATCGGCACTCAGTGTAGCAACTTTGAGGCACTGAGTACGGTAATCTTATCAACTGCTAATATGACGGTAGAGATGATATACAGCGCAACAATGAGTCGAAAAGGGAAGGAAACGGGCAAGACCCTGAGAATACCCCTCTCAATTCTACTTGTTGAATTCTGTGATGTAATGTGTGAGGCATTTTAGTGCATGCCTCTCGCGATCAGTCAGTGCCATGCGAATCAGTGAAGTGCGGCGATCATGCACGACAGGTGGTGATTCGTTCATGGAGAATCGGGACTCGCGAAGAGCACAGGACATCCACAAGACAAGGCCTCGCGTATAAAGCTATCGGAAACTGTGAAGACATATACTCGAAAAAAACCGTTCCAGTCAAGAAGTGGAAATGTGTGACGAAAGCGCGGCTTGAGGTCCTCTTGCGATCCCGCAGTGCTGCGGGTCGCGCTGGGGAGACGGTCGTCAGGCGCTGCCTGCTGCAGCTAAATGGTGCACATGGGCCGTAGCTGCCACTCTAACGCCGACCTTTCGACGCATCTTCTGCGACAAATGATTCGTCCACATCACCGCACACTCGGTTTTTGCAATTGACCAGTTGCGCTAAAGCACACTACTGCGCGCGCGACATCATGGAGGTCAGGGGGTCAATCGGAATTGCTTTTTACTATCAATTTACTCAGTACCTATTACCACATCACGCTCCACCCATTGTGGGGATTTTCTTTCATTTTGAGTGTGTTTTAGATAATTGACATTGGTCAATTCTTCTGATTTTTTCCTGGTTTTGAGGCTGCTCTGCTTTTTGTTACGCACACCCCCACTCAGGGCGCGCTCCGCTCACTGTGCCCAGGCTTCTTTTATAGGGGGCCTAATTTGTTCAATGTGTTACTTTTTGTCCCATGCCCTACCCATCCCAAACTTGCCCCCATCTCCACAGGTTAATTTTCATTGTATGCCTAACTTCGTGACAGACAGAGGGACGGACGGCATATGGAGTGTTTTATATATCATAAGGATAGGCATCCGTTGATCCTTAACGGATAACACTTTGCAGACCTTTTTCGCTTCGACTGGGAAGCTAACAAGGGAAGGATGCTAGGTCGAAATGGTCATTCGAATATTGTCCGACGTACTTTCGGAGGCTGATCTCGAATCTGCATTCCAAATTTGCAGATCGGCTCTCTGAGCAGAGTCGTAGAAGTTTTCTCGAAAAAACAATACTATTATATGGCAGGTTTGGGAGCCCATAGCACGCGAGCCAGACCTTGCGCAAAACCAGCGCGATTTTCGTGTTCAGAGGTCAAACTACTTTGTGGAACATGTTTTTAGCCAATTCGAGAGTTTGACTAGAATTCGGAAAAATTTTGGCCTATCGGATGACAATCCATTCGAAAAAGGAGAACTCGTTTAGCTGAGCAAATGCTCTTATTTGGCGCTTGTTACGTCCATTTTTTGTCATGGGCATCTGTAAGAGATACATCTATGTTATCTTGCCATGGTTGATGGCTCCTTTATAGAAGGTTTCACAAAAACATTGCTTGCAACATGACCTTCCTCAATTTTCCTAAGTTGAGCCAAAAACTCAGTTCGGCTAAAAATTTGCACAGAGGGTTATTCTACCTCCAGAGCGGAATATCATATTCATACTGCGAGGTAACGTCAAATTCGTGCGCTGTGAGAGTCTGCTCATTCAAACTAAGTTGGATCGCGGAGTATTCTGCGATCCTGAAGATAGGAATAGTGAGGTATGCAGAAAAGAAGTATAGCATCTACTGTGCGACATACTTTGAGTATGTTTCCCAGACATAAAAGAGGATTATGAAAAAGAAAATCCCAATGCATTTAATGTTGTGATCGGTCGTTATAGCGAAAAGTGGTTACTATTTGAACAGGTTCGAACGGGGAAGATCATCAAAATAAGGTGTTATAGAAGTAGAAGTGCTTCCTGTAGTCAGTAGAAAAAGCTCAACAGAGCTTCTTCAAGGATCCGAACCATCGTCTTCATTTCATGGAGCGAGAAACTTGCCTCTCCGCCAGCCGGCTGCTGACAGGCCAACGTTTGTGGTGTATTTGAGCCGACTTTCGTCGAAAACGGTCTTGTGACTCTGATCAGAGATTCCTTCTGCAAATTTGGAATGCAGATTCGAGATCAGCGTCCAAAAGTACATCGGACCATATGTACCCCATTCGAAAGGGCCACTTCGACCTGGGGTCCTTCCATTGTGAGCCTGTTTTATTTCTCTCCTTCTTGGCGTTTCTCGTCCCCTCCACATTTTGAACAATGAGAAGCACATCTTGTTTACTCCGGTGTGGTTGCATTACAATGGAGTTGTCATACAAGATACTTCTCAGTAATTTGCAGTGTTCCAAGGTCCTCAGTGTGGTAATCATCAACTAAGAAAATCCAGTAGTTTGGTAATTTGGTCGAGTTGCCCGACGTAGAAGAAACGAAGGATGGTCTGCGTACACATGCACCCGTCGCGCTGTTACGCATCCGCCAGGGATTTTGCCTGCAAAGCAGGACAGCGTTCGTGGCTGCGTGACATAGCTCCTCGCCTGTTTGCGTCTACCCCCACTGGTTAGTGATGCACAGGATTGCGAAAGAGTAAGAGTGAGAAGAGGGTTCGTGGGTTTATCTCTCTATGGTTTTCCGCCGTTTTATTTTGTTCTTGCTCTATATTTACAATGCTGAGCACCCCCAAATCCATTTTCCCAACTATTTCACAATCTGCCAAATTTACTCATTCCGGTGTTTTATAGAGCTAAATCGCTCCTTCCTTCACGAGTCCAGCCACACCTTGTTCTCTCTGGACCCTGGGTCACTTTTGCAGATGATTCCTTCTGCCTAACTCTACAACCTAACCATCGTAAACAGTGCCTTTAATATGTAATAGCAACTCAATATGCGAAGCCTTACCATCCAAAGCTTCAAGCATGGGGGGTGAGGCGGCTTTGACAGAGTCGTTGACTGGATCACCTTGATAATGATGAGTTGCTCGTTCACCATCGTATTTCTGAGATGAGTTGTACATATATCATATTCGATCAACAAAAAGCTAAAATACCGACTGAAAATGATCCTGTCACTGAGGCAGCCAAACGACGTGCCAGCACAGCACTAACTCCTGCCCTCGGTTTGATTTGTATATCTTCCCTTGGTCGAACTAAGCCTTCCGGTGGGCTTTCTTCGAACTGAAAAGGCACGCGTTCATTGAAAATTCCGGGCCAATGCTAAATCACGGTGATTTCTAATTTTCAAGAATGGTTCTAACGATGAGCAATACTCACTTCCTTTTGTAACGTTGAATTTTCGCAGACGACGAGATCAAGCGACGGAGGTGGCTCATCAAAGTCATCAGTAAGAGAGTCCGACGTTTCACCCGTGTCGTTGTACTGCAACGTTCGTTTGCTGCGAGTGCTTGAATATGGGGGTAGACTAATGCCTCAATCTTGCTCAGTACTCAAAAACTTAGCTTATATTCCATTAAAGTTGGACAAGAGCCGTGAACGGAAGTTGAAAGTCATCGAAATTAAATCAATGACACTAATGGCATTCGGCATACATGAATACTTATTTTTCAAAATTTTTACCACCTACTTATATTCCAAGAGCCTTGTAATGGCGATTAATCAAAAGAAGGTTGCGCCTAAGCAGCGTAGTCGTTCTTTAATGAATTCTCCTGCTTACTCAAGGTGGCGACGACGGCCCATAACTTCTCGAGAGACATAGCCTCAAACGCACAACAACCAGCCGAGCACAATTTCAGACCAGCCATACGTCGCCCTTTTGGGTTCCTTTGGTACTTTCAAAATGAAAGCATTCAACCCAACATACGCGTATACAATACCAGTGGATGGGTTAGCATCACTGCCAACACGATTTTTTCTGGTTTATGCACTATTACTCATTATCGAACGAGAAACTAATCAGAATGAAAAAATCTAGAATGTAGAGGTGAAAAAACAACTTATCAAAATGTCAACTCACATAAGGAGCAGAGGTGGCAAGTTGAAGAGCTCCTGTGCTTGATGATTTCACCAGACTTAGGCGATTCTGAACTGAGCTTCATTAATGCAGCAAAATCCAAAAACACTTCGAAAAGCTGTAAGACTGTGGAGAAACGGAAATCTGTTTCACCCTGGCATTGCTGTGAAGCCAAATCATGTCCCATTTACACACAGGTTTGTTTTCTCTACATTTAATAATCTTTGATGAGGCACTGGTAACCATCGCCTTGATAAGGGGTATGGCCTGAACCCCTCAAGTCCTTCCGCCAGTGGCGATAAAGGGTCTGCCTGCCCCTCAGCGAGCACCGCAATCTTTCCCAAAATATGAACGAAATCACTTGAATAGTATGATGGGACTCGACAGAAATGATTGGTGGGCAAATCGGACAGCTATCACTACTCTGCATGGGTACTTTCTGTATTACATGGTCGAAGATGAATCAACGGATGATTAGGAGGTGATGGTGAGCCGCCTCACAACGAGCCACCCTCTGCGGTCACTACTCGGTTATAAATTCGTGTGACTAAGAGCAAAACGTAACGCGCGTCACACGGAAGGCAAGTAACGGGTTCTCAATGACAGCGAAAGTAAAAGGGTCTATTGAATATAAGGATTCAAACATTACCATCTTATTTCGCTGGTTCAGATCCGACTGAGACTTTGGCTTAAAGGATGATATGAATTTTTTCGCCTTTCTCCAGTTCTCATATCGAGACTCCTCCAACCTGACCGCTTTCAGATCTCCAACAGAGCGCCCTTTACTGAAAATTTGAGAAATAAAAGTTGTCAGATTCAGACAAATTCTAAAGTTGATTTCTAAAAACCTTGTCGATGGCTTTTCCATAGCGTGGGCCAACGCAAGCTCGGATTTTCTTCGGTAGCCTTGGTTTGGTGAGCGCATAGAGAACAGTTTTTCTTCTGGAACTAATAGAGTATACACCTCACAATGAATGTAGTCTATAAGTACCTTCCGCCATACACTATCTGGCATTGAACTGCACGTTTTGATAGGATTATGCTCACCTTTTTTCAAATGAGCCGACTGATTGGCATTGATGTAGGTAGGCAGGCTCTTACGATGTAAAACGTTACCTGAGTAGTTTCAAATCCCTCGGAAATATTCAAGAAGACTTAGAATTATTTTACTTACCGAGACGATTTTGAATAATATTATCTTTGTTCTCGTAATTTTCATATGCTACTGTTACTGCTGGCTCGAACCGACTCGCTTTCCTCGACGTGGCATACACTGAAATGAAACGCTGTTTCATCGCAAAAATTATCGACCGACATCCTATTCGTATGATCCTACAGTTGAATCCTATATAAGGATCCTATTTAGGTTACGGAAAAATGAAATTCTCTTCCGTGTATGTCTAGCCAGCAACGAGAGCACACACGAGTGAACGACAGTAGACGGCCCAGCTTAAGACTAACCCAGGTGGAGGTGAATTCGATGTGAGAGAGCCACTTGGAGAGGGGACAGACAACAGCAAAAAATGAACGCTGTATGATGCGGCGGTGTTGCAGGACACTCGAATTAGGTTACGTCACGCGTAAAGGCGACAGCCGCTCCCTTCAGCGTGCGATCGATTCAGAGCGGAATCATCAAGGCAATGATTGTTGCGGTGGCGCAGTCCGCGCGGTGTGACGATCTAGTTTGAGTTTGAGTGCCCTATTGCATGCTCTGAGTGCAAGCTGGAAATCGAGTCTAAAATGTCTAAAAACCTATGCATTCACAATCTGTGCGGTCAAGCTAGGCATGCCAGCTTCTTCTACCGACCTAGCAACACTGTATACATCCCAGACCATTTGAAGGGTTCATTGTCAAAATCAAACCTGTTTACCGTCATGGAAAACCTGCAGCACTATGTTAGAAGTATCCCAGCACATTTTGCATGCTTCCTTGCTGTAAAGTTGAAGTAGAAACTAAATAGGTGAGTACACTCCAAAAAGGCGAATCAATCAGGGAGTTAGTACCACTGGCATCTATAAGGGGATTGTTCGGTGCCATTCACTGTCTCCATTGATGGGCCCACCGATTTCCATAATGCAAAACCTAGGTCGAAACTCAATGCGCCCACAGGCATTAGGCGATCCCCTCACACGGTCGGCTCATTATTTATATTTACAACATTAACTTTAGATACTTCGCACTTCTAACTGTGACTCACATCGTTCTCTATCCGATCCACCTCGCTCTCGATCCAAGATCGGTTTCGAGACGCTGTGCCTGCCTATGTTCACGTAGTTTACAGTGGGCTCGTCTCGGGTTACGTGAGGAGCTTTTGTATTATGATAAAATGCCACTGAAACTATCACTTTCTCCGGCGCATTGTAAAATGATCATCAAAAGCAGTATCTTACGTGAATTGGCTCTAGCGAGGTTGCTGTGGACTTTAGGGCCTGTAGCACCTCCCACATGGAATCTAAAAGGCAAGAGACTAAGTCATAATGAATGTTTTGAAGGATGAGGTGATGGGGTGTGGGCAGATATGACAGCGAACCGCTTCGCGGCGTTTCACTCGCGGCGCCACCAGTATGACTTGCGAATCGGGTGTGGGCAGATATGACAGCGGATCGCGTGGCTGCCCGAGGCGAGCGGCCACGCGATTCGCTGTCATATCTGCCCACACCCGAGGTGATGCGGTGTCGCTCTGCTCGATACGTGGTTTGATTACTCGTCGCACTCACCACGAAAATGCCGCGCACGCGTTGAACTGTGAGCTTTCGTGACACCGCATCTCCTCCTGCAGCTCATACTTCGTTTTCTTAAAACAACTAGTCTCAGTGAGAAGCCTTCTACAGAACAAATCAGAACTAGCTATCGTTTAGAAAACTCGGAAACAACTGTGAACTGTTAAACCACGAGCTTCTTTTGGGAAATGCACGAATGAGGAAAAAACCGGAGAGAAGATAGTTACATAATCAGATCCTTTGCATGTTTTTGTACTATAACAAACAAATAAAGGTGAATAAGAAGAACAAGAATCCCACCCAGATTTAGACTTCTCCTTGTCTAGATTCGCACGTCTAGATTGTTTTGATTGTTCGATGTTGAAGAAGTTGAATAGTCCGCTGAGGGTATGAGAGAATTGTGATTCAGTGTCCGCTTGCTCTATCCGTTCTGGGATCACGAAATCAGGCATCCAATCACCCTCTGAATTCTTTTTGCTCAAGTATCGATGTAGCCCTCTCTGAAATGAGTGTGTGGAGTCATATTAGTAGTCGATCACTGATCAAAGGCAACTGACGGAAAAAGTGCAGGGGAATATCCACGATGAAAAGCGTGTTATAGTACACTTGATCCTTGAGTAATTTAGCAAAATTTACGTTTGAACACCATACCATGTAGGGGGTTGAAAGAGCGGAGTTTAAAGAGGCGACAGATTTTGGACTCACAAATGAATGAAAGAAGTGCTAATACAATCATGAAAACCGAGGTTTTACGTATTTATGAACACGCAAAAATGGCCGAGCTTAAGCTTGTTAACAAGATGAAACGTTATAGGATCAAGGAGAGCTCTAGAATCAAGCAAAATAGCAGTTTCGTTTTGTTTGTACGAAATATCATTGACTCTGTGGAACACTGGCTCGCATATGTTCAACACGTGTGAAATACAAGAAAAACGACTGAATGCTGGAAAAGGTCAATCTCAGCGCTAGCGTTTGCCAAAAGCAGTAATAAATCAGTGCAAGAATTAAAGGATATCGATCGATCCTCGTTTAAGCACCACACTAACCTCTCTCATTGCTTTCGTAAGCATTCGTTGAAAAGTCACGCTACGAGGGCACATGAACACGAAACATTCATCTGAACCGGATTCCGATGGCTGTATGGTGACCACGTTATTCGAATTGACGTCGATTTTAGCGAAATGAATATCGCAGTAAAGTAGCAACTTCTGCGGCCGTCCGAACACGATTGCCAATCTGGAATCCTGGAATCGGCCATGTGTATGAAAATGATCTTACCCGACGGCATTTGAAACACTGCAACATCGAGATTCTCTCATTTTCACATCGAAATCGGATACTTGAAGTGGGAAACCTGAGGATCTTACATGTAAATGGCATCGAACTTCTTTATACAAAACCGAGGCGAATTCAGGTCTTTGAGGAGCATGATGAAGCTGCATGTAGAAACAAGTACCTGAAATCTATGAATCAGCAATTACACAAGTTGATGGGGAATTGTAAGCATTGTAGTACAAATATACTTGTTGTTCCCAATGATGGAGTATTACATCGTTTGACAGAAGTACTCGCTTCCTGATAATGATCTTTGGGTATGAAGGTATTAGGTTGTAGGGAGTGTTTTGGCCGGTTCACATCTTTGTCTTTGAAAGATCATAATTTGGCTCATTATGTATCTTTTTCCACTAAGCATCGTTCGATTCACCGTACTTTTGCCAACATGATGCCCATTAGTGGCCCCATGTTGGGTAAGTTTTGATTGCGTACAATAAGCGAATCGTCGAAATGCGCGCAGCACTAATTTTGAGCTTTGGCCAATCAGACTTGTCTGAGGTAGTCGTCTATGTCTGTATGGGGAAGGTCAATACTTTTAGAGATATCCGCTAATCATACGGACGCTCATCGCTTTTTGCTGTTCAGTTGAAACCTCACCATGCAGTCAGTGTTTAGTTTGTAGCTGCCCCCGTTGCCAATCAACTAAACAAGAACTCTCAAGAAGCCATCCAAAGGCGTCTTTTTACTGCCTTTTAAAGATGCTTTTATATTGAAAAGTCGCATGGACTGATTGTGAGATTCACATGGACTGGGAAAAGCTTATATATGAAAGGAGAAACTTTCCATCTTTCTGTAAAGCACGATGTGTAAGTTGATCTACTGACGCCCATCGGTCTGAATCTGTCTTGTGAACGGTCAAATTTGGCCACACACTGGTCACCACAGGAAGAAATACTACCGAAGGATTCAAAAAATAGATGAACGAATCATTATGCCAGATCATCAAAATAAGTAACTAATTAAAATTCGCGAATAAAATAATGAATTGCCGTGATTAGAGAGCAGTCTGAAAGGTTCCACGTATTAGAACGGAAGGAATAGTAATGCTAATGACAGCAGTAATAAAAATAGAAATATTGGTGAAAGTAACAACGGTGTAGCTAATGTATAATAATAGAAACAATAGTAATATTAGGTCGGTGCATCAGTATTACGAAACTTGAAAAATTCCTTGTCGCTTAACAGCTCTACTACTTCATCAATTATTAAATTTCGTAGTAAGTTAGTTCATTCCGAGGATTGTTCTAGATTAATAGGTGCACTCTCTTCACTGTAGCAAGAACCGGTTCACATTTCAAGCCACATCTTCAGACATAATATATCGCAAACGTCTTAAGGATCCCTAGTGGAGAAAACAGCTGGCAATATGTATTTATGCTGTAGTCACTACTAATACCATCCCCTATCTTACAGTGTCTCGCTGCTTCTTCGAATCTGGATCAGGAGATAGGAATCTTATGGTTCACCCATCACCGGATGGTTGAAGGCCTCCTGAACAGGATGCTATCCTAGGAGGTCTGAAAGCGAATTCGATGGCCATCAGAGACAAGAAACAGCAGCACTCACTCTATACATGCGACAATTGGCAGATGACCAAAATGCCATGACTCTCAGATTCTGTTAGCAGTTTGGGTGTCTCTTTAGTTTGGTATGCAAGACAGGGCAGCAGATGAGAGGTTAAAGATCCTTGCTGAGTCTCCTCGAATGACAAAACATTTGCGAGACATTGTGATCAGATATGAATGCGTCTTTTATGTTAACTATGAAAGGAGATATCACTTCCACTCACAAAGTAATGGAGAATCGGTGCTATTGCAATGAGGGGACATTCTTCGTAGTTTCGTATGGACGCATCGCATACGTGTCTAACTTGTCGAATGCTATACGCTGACATGCTTTGACAGGATTAACATGTTACTAACGTGAGCCTTGGATTATGCACAAGGACGAATGTAATTCTGAGCTTCATACTTTTCTTGAATGCAAGGGTCATGTACCTGATATATGATGTTAGGATGTAAGAAAAGTTCTGGCCGGTTTCTCGCATCCACAAGATAAATTCAAATTTGAAAGCGCATCAACATTAAAGGAATCGTCCACGAAGGAATGAGTTTTTCTGTCACCCCTATATTTATGTTGTATTTGCCTGATGTAGGCCGCATGCAAAGTTTCACACGAAAAATTGTGAATCCGGCTAGGATACAGCACGACACAGCCTCGGCTGGGTGGGCGGGGCCTCCGAACAAATGCCCACCTTGTAGTCCGCCGCGGTCGGAGACGCATTCAGGAGCAGAATCTTACGTAAAATGTCCCACTCTCCGTTCCTGACCGTCGCGGATAACGAGACGGACTTTTACTCGAAGGCCCGCCCACCCGGCCGAGGATTGGAGGACTGTATCTCAGCCGAAATCGCACCTTTTTGAGTGAATTTTCGCATGCGGCTGTTACCGGGGAGATACAACATAAATTATGAGCAACAGAAAAACTCACTTTCCGTGGAAGTTCCTATGAACCTAATGTTGTGCACCTTGAATAGATGAAAAATCGCTCTTACTGAATAAATGCTTTCTTTGGAATGCCCAAGCTTTTCGAATTATCAGAAAAATTTTATAGTACTACGAAAATGGCACTTTTTAGATGACTTCACTACAGGAGTTATTATTTAGGAGAGTCCCAGCAAAGACCACCACAGGTGTACGTAATGCAAGGGGAGGAGGAGGGAAGAGGGTAACGCATCGGATGGAATACTGTGTCACTGGTTTCAGTAGTGAAGAAATGATAATGAGTTGCTCGAGTTTTCAACTGATCAAATCACTTTAACTAAAACGGCAGAGAGCGACGAGCAGACCTACTTGCAGGGGATGTCTGAAAGTAGTGCCCCTCAACACACAAGCTTGGGTAACCACCTCAAGGTAGCCTCGATTTGAAAAAAAAATAGAAAAAGGGTACCGTGGGACCCTCAGAGCAGCTATGCTCAAGCGCATTTTCCACAAACGTCTTCTAGTAATTGGAAGAGTTGGAGACTGAAAGCCCCACTCGTCCATCATATTCATCATTTCTAGCGCTAACTAAACCCTTCTTTCCCAAACATCTGGACAGCTTCTTCATTTCGCGCAAGATAAATCGTTCGTCCTTCATCAACTTGAGATATGACTGCAGCAAATCGAATGTTGCTTATTCTGTGAGAAAATAAAAGGAATTATCATCTTCCGAAGTTGAAATTGTGAAAACCAACCAAAACTTTTCTTACAGTTTAATGTAAGAAAAGTTGGAAGCAACAATGGCAGAGGACGACTTTCACTCATTCCGAATGGGATACTTTTTCGCGATATTTTTTCACAAATGATAAAATTTGGATTCCTTGGCTCGTTGCTTTATCCAGAGTGTCTCAAGGAAGGGGTGTGTAAAGTGGTACGAATGGAATTATTGCACATATGGTGCAAGGAAACAATTACGAGGTGCGAGAATCAAGGGGTCATCCGTTGCCCAAAACCTGCATTAACAGCAAGGTCGAGTTATCAGGGATTAAACTAACTATATAGAAAAGGGAGTATCAAAATGGAAGAAGAAGTCGGATGTCTTCAATTATAAACATCAATATTACCAATGATGTTACTTTAAGAATAATTCATTATTTTACATACCAAATATGGAAAATTGGATATGACGTTGAAATTTCAAAATCCAGAAATACAGCATCCGGAATATTACTTTCGAAAATGAAAAGGGTGAAACAAATAAGTTAATGGATTGGTCCGTTAACCAAGGTGGGCATGGTATTCGTCAAAGCCATATAACAGTGTCATAATTCTGAGTATTGTTCTGTCCCGAAGCCTTATGCCAATCTGAAGGTGTGAAGTATAATTTGAGGCTCCAAAAGTTTATTATCAAAAGTTTCAAAAATCCACAAGAGCGCGAAAGAATTTAAAAGAATTTTTAAGTTTTTGGCGAGCTTTGGGCCCCTAGCGCCTTTCTCAAGCCTGAAACAGAGCAATTTATTTTATATATAAGCACTTTACGAAATGAGTCAGCAGATTATATCTGTTTGACTCGCTGCTAAGATAGGTAGGTGGCAGCAACGAGTCAGTCAGATATAATCTGCTGACTCATTTCATGAAGTGCTTATAAATAAAATAAATTGCTTTATAATTTTCTAGTGTGCCAACGAGGTTGTTAGGTGGAAACTTTATTATCGGCCTAACGTTTCGACCAGATCGTCTTCCTCAAAGGCCTAAACGTGGCTCAAGATTTAGGATTCTATCCACTACACCACCAAACGCCTTATCCCTCTAGCGGTTCTGACGAAACTCACGGAAACCGCCGGAGGAACCCTGTACGAAAGAACATATGGGATGAGGGAGACAATAAATGAGGGAAACATAAATGATGAGGGAGACATGCATGTCCGCATTATACTATATGTATAAGGACAGCACGGCATCCCTCATTCTTTGACGACAGCTGAAACGGAGTGGCGGCGTTCCGCTCCCGCAGTGGTGGACTGGGTGAGTTATGTTCTTTCGTACAGGGTTCCTCCGGCGGTTTCCGTGAGTTTCGTCAGAACCGCTAGAGGGATAAGGCGTTTGGTGGTGTAGTGGATAGAATCCTAAATCTTGAGCCACGTTTAGTCCTTTGAGGAAGACGATCTGGTCGAAACGTTAGGCCGATAATAAAGTTTCCACCTAACAACCTCGTTGGCACACTAGAAAATTATAAACAACTTCAATGCCGAGGTTTCAAGATGAGAGAAGTTGGAATTTAATAAATTGCTTTGTTTTAGGTTTGAGAAAGGCGCTAGGCGCCGAAATCTCGCCAAAAACCTCAAAAACTCTTTCACATTCTTTGGCACTCTTGTGGATTTTTGAGTCTTTTGATAATAAACTTTTGGAGCCTCAAATTGTACTTCACACATTTAGAGTGTCATAATTAACAAAGACGATGAGGTTGTAGCTGCTGCTCATCGAAGTGATAGGCAGGCCTCCGACTTTTGCAGTGTGAGTAAATTTGATGCATTGACAGCAAAGATCGTCATTTATAGATATCCATTGTACCGCAACCTAGTGCTAACCGGACAAGGGACTTTCTGAAAGACCACGTCAGCGTCTCCAAAATCCTAGAAACAGGTAGACCGTTGAGGATCCCTGGCAAATTCCTTTCCTCCTCTACAAACACCTTTTCCAACTTATAACCGAAAATACGAGTAAAAAATATGAAAGAGAGAAAAAGAAACATTCCTTCCCCCGCTCCCTTCCAAAAAAATCTCGCTGTGGATGGGATGCATAATGCCCATCCATTCGACGAACATTTTATTTTCCAGCAAAATGTCGCGAGAGAAACTCATACACTCGTCTAAAACTGTGAGGAAAAGTATCTGTTCAACTCAACAACCTCTGGGATCTTTTGGGCTCACAAGGAAAGGCTCCCGGGTCACCGTGGCCATTCAAGATGAGTTGTATATCCTCCTATGCAGTTTCGAACGGGGATCTCAAATCTGCCCTCCAAATCTGCTAAACGATTCTGGAAAGGAAGTTACGGAGGCCTGAAAGTCCTGAAAGATACGGCGCAAAGCGCAGGTGCTGGTCGCATATGGCTCGAGAACTACTGCTCGCAGTGGTCGGATGGAGCAGCAGGCAGCGCAACGGGCTGCAAATTGGGGCATGAGGGTTCGAATCCTTGTTGCAGTTGCTAGTTTTGCTTTTGCTTTGAGTGTTTTCTAAAGGCTTGCAAAACGCTTTTACGCTTCATTAAAGCATCCCGTGCCCCCCACTAATGGGTAATCTGTTATTGGTTCCTTCCTGCATAATTGAACATTCTGCCCATCTTTTTTACCCTATTGTTCTTCGATTGTGAGGAATTTGGCGTTGTTGCGTAAAATAACTATGATATTCGTGTTCAGGGGCTCGAATTCCCTTCTGTGCAAATTTTCAGCCAAATCGAGTTTTTGGCCCAACTTCGGAAAATTGGGGGTGCCGAGGGGATAAGTAGTAGTTTTTGAATTTTTTTTATACAAAAAATCATGCACCCTGAACAAAGACAATCTAGACATATCTATTACAGATGTTCATGACAAATATGGACGTAACAGGCGTCATACAAGGGCATTTTCCCGGCAAGGGTTAACGACTTCTCCTTCGTTGAATGGGCTGCCGACCAATAGCCCGTGAATTTTACCGAAATTCGGTCAAGTTCTCGAATTGGCTAAAAGTTGTACAGTGGGGAAGTTTGGTCCCATAAAAACGAAAATGGATCTGTTTTTGCGCGAAAACGTCTGGCTCGCGCGCTATAGACTTCCGAACGTACCCTGTAATAGACCAGTTATTCATGAAACGCTCCGTAACTCCGCGCCCTGGCCATTCACAATCAATTGTGTACCTTTCTATGTAGTTTCAAACGGGGATCTCAATTCTGCCCTCCGAATCTGCTAAACGATTCTGGGAGTGGAGTTATAGAGGTTTTTCTGAACAAATAATACTATTACGCGGTAAGTTCGGAAGCCCATAGCGCGCGAGCCAGTCGCTTTCGTGCAGAACCAGTGTGTTTTTCGTGTTCAGGGAATAAAATTATCCCAAGGAAGAGGTTTTTAGCCAATTCGAGAACTTGACCGAATTTCGGAAAAATTCATGGGCTATGGGTTGGCAGCCCTTTCAACGAAGGAGAAGTCGTTGACCCTTGCCGGGAAAATGCCCTTATATGACGCCTGTTACGTCCATATTTGTCATGAACATCTGTAATAGATATGTCTAGATTGTCATTGTTCAGGTTGCATGATTTTTTGTAGAAAAAAATTCAAAAACTACTACTTATCCCCTCGGCACCCCCAATTTTCCGAAGTTGGGCCAAAAACTCGATTTGGCTGAAAATTTGCACAGAGGGGTAATTCGAGCCCCTGAACACGAATATCGTAGTCATTTTACGCAACAACGCCAAATTCCTCACAATCGAAGAACAATAGGGTAAAAAAGATGGGCAGAATGTTCGATTATGCAGGAAAGAACCAATAACATATTACTCATTAGTGGGGGGCACGGGATGCTTTAATGAAGCGTAAAAGCGTTTTGCAAGCCTTTAGAAAACACTCAAAGCAAAAGCAAAACTAGCAAATGCAACAAGGATCCGAACCCTCATGCCCCAATTTGTAGCCCGTCACGCTACAAGCTGCTCCATCCGACCACTGCCAGCATTAGTTCTCGAGCCATATACGACCAGCACCTGCGCTTTGCGCCGTATCTTTCAGGACTTTCAGGCCTCCGTAACTTCCTTTCCAGAATCGTTTAGCAGATTTGGAGGGCAGATTTGAGATCCCCGCTCGAAACTGCATAGGAGGATATACAACTCATCTTGAACGGCCACGGTGACCCGGGAGCCTTTCCTTGTCAGTGAAAAATACCCTTCTTCCTTCTTGTTGACTTGGAGCGATCTCCGTTTGAGTCACTTGGAGTGGATTTTTTTTTTGTTTTTCCATTCACTATTCTCTTTTTTGTGTCGCCTCATTTTTAAGATATCTTATCAAGTTTTTCTCGAATATTCTGCTGCTCATGGAAATAACCATCCTAAGCGTGTGCCCCAAGAATTTTAGCAACACTAACAGTCTCTTCGAAAAGTGATGTGTCTTTTTGAAGAAGTGCGTTTTGTAAAGTATCTCTGATGTAAGTATATTTGCAGTTTTATTTCGTGCATTTCTGGGTAATAAATACATTGATAAAAATTTACATATCAGAGGAAAGCAAACCAGACGCTTTTGACAATCGGCTGCTACAGTAATCATGTTTTCGCGCCGGGGCGCGTATTGACGCTGCTCGTTGTCATGTTCTCTCGCGTTTTGTCGTTCTCTCTGCGCTCTCCGCGTAGGAGAAGGCATGTGGCAAACTGCCCGTGGATTGTACCACGCAAGCCGTCTAGGGGAGGCAACATCCAATGCACTGCTGAGAGAGGGAAGGCGAGAGGAGCTGAGAGATGGGGAGAGGACGTGGAAAGGTAATGGGTCATGGGGACAGTTCCAAGACCGTTACCAATCTTTGGAGACACATGGGATGATGGCACGCATGCGTTCATCAAGGAGCTCTACGGTTGCGGCAACTTATCGGGGGTGATAGGGTTGGGTCACGGGGCACACCTATGTTGCAAACTTAGGAATGATTTCCAGCCACAGCCCATATTAGCCCCTGCGTCGAAGGTTCCTTCCCCTGCAATGCACGCGAAGCGCGCCACGAGTCGCGTGAAGACGAACTCAGGTGCTATCGCAATTAGGGGGGAAGCATCCCACAACACAACTGGACCCTATTTTTATCTAAGCCATGGAGGGGAAAAGAGCCCTTCCTTCCCCCTCCAAGGCTTAGGCAAAAGTATACGCGTGGATGCGCAGATTGACCATCAAGGATCTCTCCACGATGCGCAGATAAGCAACTTTTTAGAAGATGCCCCCTCCCCTCATTGCGATAGCACTCAAACCTCAACACTGAAACATCTGCTTTTAACATAATTCCTTCGCTCTATGTGTTGGAGGTAAGCAAACCAGACCCAAAACACTTGGAGGATGTAAGGAAGCATGTGTTGGTCCTGGCACGAAAACCTGATTACGGTAGCAGCCGATTGTCAAAAGCGTCTGGTTTGCTCACCTCTACATATCATATGCGAATATGCTATAAATATGTTTGTTCTGCCTATTACTTCCCTATTCTAGTCAGTAAATATTTTACTTCCTTGACCTTACTTGCTGTTAATGCAAGTTTTGGGCAAGCGATGACCCTTAATTCTCGCATCGCGTAATTGCTTGGTGGTTACTTTAGAGTTCTCTTTAATAAGCGTTTCTTTCTGGTTCGTTTTATCTGCTACCATGCACCTGCGATCCGCTGCGTTGATCGCCATTTGACGGCTCCACAACAGCATGGTTCACCATTTCGTTCCCATAACCTGTCTTTCCCACGTTGCGGTAACCGCGCCTGGAGTCCGTTCTAATGGTGGTTCCACGCAATTCGTTGAGCAGAATAACTGCATCAAGAGTAGGCCCGTCTCGATTGCTGGTGCTTTCAATGAACATCTTCTTACTGCCGTCCTCCATGCCGCCAACGAGCCAAGAAGTTTGAACAATTCTTCCTTTATTATACTTACTTTTTACGACGTCAGTCTTAGTGCCAACTGCACGAATTTTCCTGATCTACTAGTTTTTATGGGGCTCGGTTGTTCATAAAACTTTGCACGATAACATCTCTAAGCCGCTGATCCCGCTGAGAAATCGTGTTGTAGCACAAGTTACAAGAGTGCCCTCTGTCCTTCACCGTTCCCTTATCATTGACAAAAAGATACAAACCCAGGAATTATTCTTGCGGCTTCCACTTGATCTATACAAAAACCTTCGGAGAAGTACCCTTCTTTCTCTTAATTCCACGTTTCCGACAGAAGCTCGATTGAACTCAAATTTGAGCTTGAGTTCCTTGCCTCCTTCCCTGACTTCGAGGTAGGACGTCGCGGGTTATGAGGAATGGGGCGCCGCCTGTCCCGCATAAATGATCCGCAATCAGCAAGGAATGAATAGAATCGGGTTACGGATTTGTTCGTAACAGGTTATGTTGATAGGAAGCGCCAGTACCGCCGTCTACCTGCGTTCAGAACTGGGAACCAGTATCTCGCGGGGGACCTCTTCATCGGAAAACAACCTTCTCGCACAACCACATGGATTACCGGTAACATGTGCTTGGCTGCGTTACTCACCCATATCCGCTGACCTCTTTTGATTCAGTTTTTTTTTCTTTGGTGGTTTCTTATCTTCCTCACATGGTCTCGATCATTCTTGGTTTTAGTTTTAGTTTTTGTTTTTTGAAAGGAGTGTTTTGAAAATTTGTTTCCCTACCATATGGCGCACCTCCGTGTGTATAAATAAATAAATAAATAAATATGCGACATAGAAGTGATGCCGTTGCTACCTATGGCTTCACAGGATCGTACCAGTATAGAAATAGAAAATGTACGGTACGCCACTAATACCAAAGTCTTGTAAGGCATACCAGTGTAGAGCACTTAACAAATTGAACACGAAGATGTTGCATCATTACTCAGCTTTCTTGAGTGCCCCTCCTTCCCCCCCCCCCCTCCACCACTTCCCTCCTCATAGCACAGGAGAATCTTCTCTCGGCGTGGCGATGGATTACTGTACTGCGGATGAGCGTTGATTACTACGGATTTCGTCGAGAATGCCACAATCAGAGGTGTATCCAGGGCACTACTATGGCGTCTACGGGAGAGTAGCTGATTTTTTTTTTCAGAAAAAATGACGTGTTCCAGAATGCTGCTAAGATCAAGGGGGAAATAACAAGGAGCTCCCTGCGCATTAGCTCAACCTTGCATGACTTTTCAAATCTTTGATTGTGAACTTCCGGGCCTTAAAGTAAGTGGTAAAAGATAATAATGACTATATAGCCGCATATATAATATTTAAGAGTTTTGGAGTGGCAAAGCTCTTGAAGATTAATCGCATGCGTAGCAAGACTTATGCACTAGCTAATATTGATGACGGTGACAAAATGTAATGGTTTTGATTACCACAACAATGAATGAGAAGCAGTACCATTACTAAAATACTAATAATAGTGGTGATATTGATATTTTTAGTAACAATAGTAGCAACTAATAATAACTACTGATAGGCATATATTATACATTGTGATATATTATAATAACGAATAAATATAAAAATGAAGCATAAAGGTAATAATCGCTAAAAACATCAATCCTAACATGTAAGTAGGTGGCTAAGAGTCTGAGGATGTGCCTGCATATGTGTCTCTCTGTTTGACCAGACATTCATGACTCGCATATCAGCAATCACAGGATCCTTATTTTTTGTAGTGTCTTCGGTTTCGTACAGAGACTTTAGCGATAAGTGCTTACGGGAAAGGTTTTTCGGACTATGACGCGCTTTTGGAAGACGGTTTTATCCATCGTTTGGGGGTACCTATGTATGTATATGAAACATCTAACTGACTTCCATTTTTGCTGAGTGTGTCCCACTAATTCCGTTAAAGCAGTGAAGAAAATTTTTTCAGAAAAGGTATTTTGACCCACTTATTGTAGCATACCATTTATAACTTTGAGCATATGCAGATCCATAGGTGTTCTTTCATTTACATACAAAAGAAAGCAGATTGCGGAAAGAAATGTCTTAACTCCATCATTAACTAAATAAGCGTAGCAGTTTCATAATCGTTTCCCGATGTACGCATGCCGTAGCGGGATGAGTTTCTGGGTATGACGATGGACTCTCAAATGGACGGTGAGCATGGGTTCATGGTTCGGATCACGGCACTGGCAAACTCTTACTTTTTCGCCTTCACTTTGAATCAACAAATGGTCTATTATGCCAAATGACTATGATTTCCGTGGACAGCGTGCCAGGTTGTTCCCATTTACGAATTTTCAGTGAATTTGGTGATCTCATTCATTTCAACACGTAGGAAGGGGCCCGTAGCGTCAGCAATCAGCTGTTCAGCACAAAACTGCCA
Organism: Trichostrongylus colubriformis; assembly: GCA_963978905.1. Taxonomy (NCBI): domain Eukaryota; kingdom Metazoa; phylum Nematoda; class Chromadorea; order Rhabditida; family Trichostrongylidae; genus Trichostrongylus; species Trichostrongylus colubriformis. Next base: position 21,922,209 of record OZ022261.1, on the reverse strand, counting down.
TATTCGTGCTCAGGTGGTCAAACTTTCCCTGGAGACACTATTCTAGCCATTTCCAAATTTTGACCCCAACTTTGAGGAAGTGTACAGTGTGTCCCAAAAGTATAGGTCCACCTTATTTTTCATCCATATCTCCAGAATGGATGAGCGATTCCTTTCCAAATTTTTATATGTAGTACCTGATCACTGTAGCAATCAAGCGCCTCAGTAAAATTGAAGACATAAAAATGTAAAATTTTATTTGATTTTTTTTTCAAAAATAAGGGTGTCCCAAAAGTATAGGTCCACTCAGCTTTTCCGCCTTGCTTCCATCGAAAGGTGAGTTGTGAGGTAGGTGTGTTGACGCATCCTTCTGAGATTTACTCTGCAGTGCCATGCCAAGCGGTACGCACTTTTCCGAGTACGAAAATGGGCAAATTCTGGCCCACAAGGACGTGAGACTCAGCAATCGCAAAATTTCTGAAAAGATGGGCCTATTCCAAAGCTCGATCAACAGCTTCTGTCGTACCATGGACCTGTACAGAACAAAAAAGGGAAGTAGAAGGCGGTAGGAGCTTTCTGAGAAGCAGGAGCGTCGGATCCTCAAAGCTGCATCCAATTCCAGAAAGGGTGCTTGTCGACGGTGCAGGGAACTGGCACCTGCTGTATCGAAAAACACTGTGCACCGTCTGCTCAAGTCGTCTCCTCACATCGAGCGAAGATGGTTTTCGTCCTTGCCATACCTCACGAGGGCGCACGAAGAGGCTCGAATCCATTTTGCCAAGTAGAATGTCAGCTGGACCCATCAATAGGATGACGTAGTCTGCAGGGTTACATTATTGACGTAGTAGTTCACACAGCATTAGTAATGGTGTTGCAGGTGATCTTTTCTGATGAGAAGAAGTTCAATTTGGACGGATCGGACGGCTTAGCTAGTTACTGGAGGGATTTGGGGAAGGAGCCATGCTACTTCTTGAGGCGCGGATTTGCTGGTGGTAGTGGTATGGTAGGGACCGCCTTCTCTCGCTTTGGTTAGAGCAGGATACTATTCATCACGCATCATATAGATTCCAGGGCTTTGCAGGACGTTCTAGAAAGTAATTTACTACCATATAAACAGCGGTACATAAAAACATTAGGTGCACAGCCGACCAACACCCTTTCTGGAATCGGACGCAGCGTTGAGGATCCGTCGCTTCTGCTTCTCAGAAAGCTCCTACGGCCTTCCACTTCCCTTTTTCGTTCCGTACAGGTCCATGGTACGACAGAAGCTGTTGATCAAGCTTTGGGATAGGCCCATCTTTTCAGAAATTTTGCGATTGCTGAGTCCCACGTCCTTGTGGGCCAGAATTTGCCCATTTTCGTACTCGGAAAAGTGCGTACCGCTTGGCATTTCACTGTAGAGTAAATCTCAGAAGGATGCGTCAACACATCTTTTTCACAACTTACCTTTCGATGGAAGCAAGGCGGAAAAGCTGAGTGGACCTATACTTTTGGGACACCCTTATTTTTGAAAAAAAAATCAAATAAAATTTTGCAATTTTATGTCTTCGATTTTACTGAGGCGCTTGATTGCTACAGTGATCAGGTACCACATATAAAAATTTGGAAAGGAATCGCTTATCCATTCTGGAGATATGGATGAAAAATAGGGTGGACCTATACTTTTGGGACACACTGTAGTTTAATGGTCATGGGTACATGGTGCCCTTTCTGTGGTAGAAGTGAATAACTCGCAAAATCGATGAAAGGAATATGCACAGCATGGATGCCTATCGCTATGACTTCACCTATCAAGCATCAAGCACGAGAAATTGTCAGGATTTCCTGACAAGCGATACCGTCGCCTCCTTCGTCGAAAATGCAGTCGAAGGTATACCGGAGCCCAGCTCAAATTTTCAGGTTGGGTCAAAATTTGAATTAGGCTGGCAACTTACCCCTGTGGATGGTTTGACCCTCTGAGCACAATCCGTTTTGCGCAAGAACGTTTCGCTTGTGCGTTATGAGAGCCAGCAGCCACAAAAAATGGTCGGTCAATTTCGCTGGAAGTGATTATCGGGAGAATTCTGACATCCTAAAGGTGGTCATTGCACTCGATTTTCATTTCCAAATGCCACGAACCCAGAAACTAAAAGCTCAGGATTTTGAAACTTCGTCTCCGGTGGGGATCGAATCGTCAACCTCTTTCTGGCACTCGTAGGACCTCTCAGCAAAAATGGACATCAGTTACGTTTCCTGTACGCACCCCCATACATAAAAACCGCTTTCGAAAAGCGCGTCATGACTTGGAAGATCTACTCTGTTAAAACTGACCAAAACTGATGATAGGAGATTCGCGGCAAAGTTTGTTTGTATGAGAAGGGAATGATATTATACTAGGCGCGTTTAGTGCGCTCCTTTCGAGAGAAAAAGGGCTTTTCAATGTATTCTGACTATTCTGACTGAAATTTCTAGTTGTTTTCTGCCATCTCAATAAGAGGCTTCTATGATTTACTTCAAAATTGAATTTTTTTTAATATGTTTGATTGATTCAATCCCTTTCTGAGGTTAACGAAAAATTAGTCTGAATTCGTACGCTCCGTAATTATCTAACCAACCAAGATTATCATGGTTTTCCACGAATTCTTATAGAAGATAAGCTCCTCCTTAATAAATCCGCTTCGCTGGCGCAGAGCTTTGCGCGCGTCACATGGTAGAGTACTGAGGCCGCGGTCATACTTTACGTGTCTGCGGCAGGGCGTGGCCGCGTATCTTGCGTCTCCACACTGCCTCGTTGCCTGCGTCATCTCTGCACCTCCCCCGTGCCACTCTCTCTCGCTGCCTGTGAGAGCGAGTGGCACGGGGGAGGTGCAGAGATGACGCAGGCAGCGAGACAGTGTGGAGACGCAAGATACGCGGCCACGCCCTGCCGCAGACACGTAAAGTATGACCGCGGCCTGAACAGGCCGACCACGAATCGTTATCACTATGTTCAGTTTACATTGCATTCTACATTATTACGTTATGTGATGAGAGCAGTTTTGTGGTAACGTATCAAGTACTGTAATAATAATGATATGTCAACGGTAATATGAGGAATATGTCATTGACCCATTCGCGACCGCGCCGGTTTCGGCCGGGGCCTTGCTGTCACCGCATGTGACTGACATGTTCCCACGGGCCACTTTTTCGATTTTCTTTGTATTTCATGGTTTTTTTTTCGTTTTTTCCGTCAATGTAGTTAGGGGAGATGCCTATTCACTGGGCTCAAGGTCTACTAGGAGCTAATGTTGGGGAGGAGCCACTCCACTGTGCTTATTTTTGCCTAGGTTTTAGACTAAACCTTACTTTAGGGCAAAACTCTTGCAGCCCTTAAGTAAGGCTTAGGTAAAGATATATGCTTGGGTATACAAACTGATGATTATACAACGGTTTCGAATGAGGAACGACAGCGCGACGGTCCGTGGTCCCCTCCAACTACATTAGCACCCTACGCTTTCGGTAATTGGAAAGTGCCGATAGGATAGTCATCACGTACGTTTGTTCTATGGTCATCTGTTTCTTTCGATAAAGCATTTTCTAACTACTTTTTCTGGCACTATTTGACTATCACTCCCCCAAACACCGCGAGTTAATTAATAAAATGATTCTCGCTGAAACTTCGCCTATGGGCGTTGTTTTGGGTGCAGATCACGAATATAACTTTAATTTGTGATGCGGACGCCGCTGGCTCAAGAAGACGCCAGCTTTTTCATTTATGCTGTAGTGCTGTTAATGAAACCGGAGGCGGAGGCGCCATCGTCCTGCTGTCGTCTATCACCTTATACTATCATATAATCATAAACTTGCACACTCAAGGGTTTTTTTTTTCGCCTAAGCCTTGAAGAAAAAAGGGAGAATTCCCTTCCTTCTAGGTTTAAGCAAAACTTGCGCGAACAGTGTGTGCCTCTACTATATTAGCACTTTAGTGGAACTAGACGACGCTAGCGTTTCAAACGGATGTCATATTCTTTGTGAGCATCTCAAATAACCCTCCTAGGCAAATTTTCAGCGATTTCGTTGAAAACGAGTTGTTACGCCAAACTGGTGTAATTGCACCAATTTGGCACAAACGCCGAAAACGGATATCATATTCGTGATCAGCACCCCAAATGACCCCCTGGGCGAAGTTTCAGCTATTTCGGTGGAAACGAGTTGGTACGCCAAATCGGTGCAATTGCACCAATTTGGCACAAACGCCGAAAACGGATGTCATATCCGTGATCAGCACCCCGAATAACACCCCTGGGCAAAGTTTCAATGCAAACTATTTTTTTTGCCTTTTGGGGGTCTTTATAAGAGAACAGGCCCTCTTCCCCCTGGCCCATGGCTTGCATAAGAGCAGGAGGGTGGAGGCAATTGTTTGACCCAAAAACCTTTCCTGAATGTCAAAGGGTGTTAGCAGGAGGTCCATGAAACGTCCGTCAGCCATCGGTGACTGACATGGGCATGAATGGGTTAATAAATTGATGACAATATAATAATGACAGTATTGGTACCATTGAAGGTGCTCGCTCTCATGCATTCATCGGATCAGTGTCCGTTGAAAAAAATGAAAGAGCTCTGAGCATGTTGCTGTGCTCTTGAAAAGTTTAAGGTTTGGTGGTATTTCGACATACTTAAAACTCACATTGTTACCATGAGTCTAGCCTTCAGACATTTCTCTGATTGTGGGGTCATGTGCCGTGAGGCCGGCCAAAAATTGCCTAGGCGCTTGCGACAAAATTTCTAGGCTCCAGTATCCCGCTAGGATTACGAAGGCAACCTAATCAAAAGTTCGATTGCCATCTGCCCCTCTTCGCAACAAAATTGTGGTGTTTATATAGTAAAGCGCGGTGTGCGGCCTGCTTTTCGAGACGTCGTGTCGGACCCAGTGCTGCACCTCATTCATAGGCTTTTTGGTAACCAACGCATTCATCTCAATAGCTTTCATTTTGTATGCATGTAATACGAGGTTTTCACATTGAGCAAAAATGGAAATGGCAGGAAAACACATAAAAACAGTTGTTGGAGAAAATTCTGTGTGCCAATGCAGCACGGCATGTGATTTTTTAGATGGGATGAGGAATCCGAATTATCTCATCTTCAGAGCACGCTGAATTTGGCCTAATTCCCAGGTACTCGTGCAGTAATCAGTCGATGGATACCTACTTGCTCCACATGTTGATCGCAGCCACGTCTCCCAAACCACAAGGCTCTCAGGAAGAAAGAAGGAAATCACTACGACATCTTCCAAGGTAAGTAAAGCAAGAGTATGCTGGCATTTCCTCAGCTCGAAGCCTGAAATAATGTTGATATAGTAAAGAAAGTCTGGTCTCACATGAAAAACCGAAACAAGAAATTCTTTTGAACTTCAAAGATCCCACTCTCGACATTCCTTCATGGCGTCTCATCCTTCGTAAAAATAATTTCGAAAATCAGAAGGAACAAAGTATTGGTGTCAATAGTAAACAATCAAGCATCTCTAAACCACGTTTTTTCATGTGTGGGCTTATTGCAGCAACTTTTATGGACGTAGTTTTTCGAGAACCATCTTAATAGAAAGGTTGTAATTTTTGTGGAATAGGCAGACTGTGAGAAGTGTTTCAGGCACTTCCACAAATTCTGTAATAATAACTCCAACCGAATGCATATCCTTGGCCGCTGTTGAATGAAAACGAATTAAAGGAAGCGAAAATACATATATAAGCATAAAAACAAGCAAAGTTATATAATTTCAAGGTATAATGAAATACACGTGGAATGTATATCTGACTACAAAATCCAATGAGAAGGTGGTGTAGTGAAAAGTTGCGCATTTTCCAGTACCATAGTCCAGTTCAAAATTTTGGTCAATGACCTAATAGGCCAGCCGTGATCATTTTATCCGGGATCAGTTGATAGGTGCTAGACTTTTCGGTAGAATGCAAACCTCGACTATTCGCAGCTCCGCATATAGACCAAATAGCATTCCAACACCACTGTGATTCTGAATGAAGCAGAAATCATGGCGCGCCCCGAATGGGACTGATCAATGCTCATTGCTTTTATGTTCTAATGATATAATAACGCCAAGGTCATCCCTCGAGGTTCCATGCCGAGTGCAGACTTTAGGCAGATCTTTATCACCAGCTTGACCCTGTTTTCGTATTACAACGCCGCCATATCACAGGAAGCAAGATGATGTGAAAGCAATCCATATGTGACACATCGATTGAAAATGGTGCAAGTCGGCGATTGCCATAAAAGAAATTGATTACAAATAAGTCGTTCCGGAAGATCACCGAAAATTAAAAAAATAGCCTCAAAATTCTATCTTTGATCATTACAGATAAAGTATGAAAGTGGTTTTATGAAAACCTGTGTTAAGGCATCTAGGACGACATTAGCGAGCGAGCAAAACTTAAATATCTATTGCCACTACTGGGATGCGCCATGCATTCAAACTATGAACGACGCTGATAGCTTCAAATTGAAGTGACATGTGGTCACGGTTTAGATATTTAGTGTTCAGATATTCAGATATTGTCATCAGTGCATATATGTTCAGATATCTAGTTCAGATATTAAGATATTGTCACCAGTGCTTTCTTGTTGCAGGCATGCCCTATACTGATATCGAGCCACTGCACTAGGTCTTTCCTTGTTTACACTACTTTTTATGAAAAAGTGTTTTTCAGCAGCTGCTACCGCATGCTCCAGTAGCTATCTCAATTAACACGAGACCTAAAGCTGACCTTCATGAAGTATGTCACGGCAATGACACTGTAAGGGAGTGTTGTAAGTACAACGACCGTTGAGCCCTGCTGACATATAAAAAGGGTTATCTCGTTGGTAGCTCATTCTGGATGATGTCGGCTACCTTGCAAGCAAGCGAATCTGACCAAAGGCAATCTCGGTATTGTATGGCACTTTTACGAAGTATGTCACGCTGTTTAACTCATAAAGATCAATCACACTAATGCCAGTTTTTTGACAAAAATGTTAATGTTTATCTATTGGACTTTATCATCAATCATGGGTGTTATTTTGGCCTGGCTCTGTTTTTCTTTGCTGCTCAAAGTTTGTGGAATTGTGTCACATATAATTAGTGTTGAGTGTAGACAAGTAAGTAAATAATAAGAAATAAAGTGAGCAGCAAATGAGCAAAAATAGCAATACTAGCTCCACAAACAGAAGCTAAAATGTAAAGAAAGCAGGAAGCTGAACATACGATTTCACGAGGATTTATAAAGCAATTATCCAAAAATTAGATCCAAAGTAATGATGTCACAGCAGAAATTCCCAGCACCGCGGGAAATGTAAAAAAATAATGGAGTATGGCAAAATCAGGAAAATCCAGTAAAAATAAAAAAGCTTACACTCACCACTTTCAAAACCAATGTAGTTCTGTAGGACAAGTGATGTCTTCGAATTGTTACTTTGACGATCCTTTTTCGATTTATATACGTATAATATTGGCACACTCACATCATTGGGTTTCTTGCATAAAATATATCGTTTCACCCACTGAAATACTTTCGACAAAAGTTATCTATTACTTGTAATTGCTCTACTGTTTGTATTGATTGACTGACCTTTCCATTTTTCAGTATTTGGCCACTAGATTCGATACAAAGGCCATTGCTATTGAGATCAACCCGTTCTTTCATTTAGACAATAATTTGGACCATTTATCTGGACTAGAGAAATCAGCGATATTCTGCAGAGTAATACAAGCAATGGAAAAACTACCACAAAGAAATCAACAGTATATCGATTGCTTAAGCTACTACAGAACACATTTATACTTAACGGCGAACGCAGTCTCTATTGGGTGTAAAGCGACTTTTCCGTGAGCCCTAGAGCTCTACAGAGGGGATGGTCTGATGGTTAATAATCTTGGTTATCCTTGGGCTTTCTTCAGGCCAGATCCCTTGGATTTGTGAGGGGTTCATTGGACCCCACTAGGCCCGTTGATGGGGGAGATCGTATTCCAAATGGGTGCAGTGCCGGGATAAGGAAAAAAGCGGAATTAAGTGGGAATTCTGAATATGAGGAATGGTGTAGCTTCAGGAGGCCTGGTTGTACGACAGATTTCAGAAAGGTGTCTGCGAACCTTTAGGAGGAGGTGCATACAGACGCAACCAGTATCTTCCACGAAGCGTCTATTGCTCATGGAAAAATTATGGAGAAAAACGACGAGGCACAGAAATAGGCATATTTAGCAAAATAGTAACAAGAAAATACACGTTGTTCTCAGATTAGTACCTTTTGGAATATTCATAAAATCATATTTCATGGTTTTGATAAAATTATAGTTTCAACTGAGCAAACATAACAAATTGACCAGTAATTTGACAGAATATGTTGTTAGTAATGCAGTAATACTTCACGAATGTTGAATAATTCGCACTCCTGTGTATAGTTGAACGTTGTGCGGTTTGTAAGCGATTGCTTTGAAAATAACGGACCCGGAGACTCCCTATCACGATAGAAACGGCATCCTGAGTGTATATCACAAACAAAGCTCCAAAAACGCTGTAACAAATGATCCTGCAGCAGTGACAACGAGAGATAGCGCCATGGCGAGATGAAATGCGCGATAAGACATAACGGTATGAGTGAAAAGGGTCAAACAGTGGGTGAGACAAATGACGGATGTCGTCAGATTATTGTCTACCAGAAAACTGCACAACATGCTGACCGTCTCAATAATGAAGTCACCAAACATGCGCGTTGATAATCGATAGTATCAATGATTGCGGCGGTCGGTGTGTAAGGCAAGGGGGGGGGGGGTTGTGTAGGTGTGCGTGTGTATGTGTAAAACAGGCCCAGCATCGGAAACGGTGTCGACCAGATTCAACGACAGCGATGTCGACTTCGTCTACGTCTTCAATCTCGACACATTTTTGATTTATAGAAGTTCATGAATTTGGGCAGTAGCCGTGAAGGGCGCTCATGTCGAGCATTCATAAAGGCTACGCTGGCTACTGGAATACGAAAGAAAAATAGTGACGGTCTGTCTCGAGACCACATCACAGCCATTAGTATCAACCCTGCTGTTGAATATGAATTAAGTTTAGGACAGAAGAGCTCACCCAAAGTAGCCAGTGCTGCACACAAGGGTTTTGTTGCTTTGACTCAAGTAAAATAGTACTGGAAATAGTGTAGTACAAGCTTAGGCCACAGTTCTACCACTCCTTTTTGTGGTTCCGACATCTAGATCTGGGTGTATGTAGTGTGGACGGATTATTTATGAGGGATGAGAACTATGAGAATCATGTAGGATGGAGTGAAGATCAGCTGAACACTCTGCACAGATGCACCGGAGCATTGTTGCTCGCATGCAGACAACCTTTTGTAAAACTCTTTGAAACGCCCTTCTAGCATTCTATATTCGCAGAGAGGGCTTTATTCACCACTTTTCTAAAGTTTCTTTTGGAATTTCTTCACTATTGTATCATTCAGTAATCCCCTTTCTCAGGGAGGTATTTTGTTTTTCTAATGCTCAAAAAAATTATTTCCTGATTTTTTTTGTTGAAGTGCATGTGTGAACCTCGCATTTAAAGATTTTCTGGCGACATAAAAATACCTCTTTTCAAATAAGTTTACAATACATGTCAGCAGGGCGCTAGGGAGTAGCGGGGTATTCATAGAGGACTCCATTATCAGGGTTTCACGCAAATACCCGCTACTATCTTTTAAGTGTGTAAAATTTTATCCTAGTGGTTCTGGAATTTCAAAATCAAAATGTCTGTGAAGGTTGGCAGATAGCGTAGTCGCACCGAATTTGTCCTAGCATTCCATTACGAGAACGGCTAAAAAATCGTCCTTGACTCCAGTCGTGTTTGGCTACTCCCACTTTACCAAATCATGAAACACTGCAGCACAAGCGATGTAGCAAGAGGAGTATGCAGAGTGGTGAACCAATCACTTTCACTACAAAAGCACTTGTTTGCATTCGCATTTTTTAAAAAGGCTGTCGAAAAACACCACTAAAGGCAATTTCAGCCGATTGTTAGAATATAAAAGTCTGGGTGCTCAGTAGTAAACCACCAAACAAAGAAAGAAATCCAACGACCAGAAGAACTATCAATAGGACCCCTTTCCTACATCCTATATACTATATATGGTTTCGCACCCTCTGCATACCAAAGCAAATAATGCAATTGGCGAGTAGTTAAGCCACCTAGAATACATATGAGCGTTACCCCACATTCCGCAACTATTCGGTCATCGGCAGCCGTACAAGGAAAAGCGCCGAAGCCTGGCCGCTAGAAAGAGCCCAGGACGCATAACCTCTAAATTTTTTGACTGTGCGAAAGATCTTGGTTTGACTCGCCAACATGGTAACCTGCTGACGAAGAGTGAGCTTGAATCGCATATGCTTCAGTGGTTCAGACCTACTGGGATTTTACATACATACATGAAGTACGAGCTAAATTTACTCCTCAAAAAGCCATCTCAAGGTTTCTTGGAATCGCAAAATGCTCTCTTACTGAGAGGCTCTGCCAATAAAATCTACCGCAAGCAATAAGGCCCATAAGAGCTACACGTGGAATGCCAGGCGAGATTTATTTTCATTTCTTCGGCGCTTCTCTATATACAGTTAGTGCCTTAGGAGTATTGAAAATCGCGTGAAAACGCAATTTTGTCGTTTTTTCACCACAAATCGAACGATTATTTAAGTTTTATTAGACTTGTAATGTTTTCGGAATCAGCTCATCGAGCTCCACAAGGTGGTACTACAACCTTTGGTTTCCTTAAACTCCTTACTAGATCATTTTTTCACATTCTGGAAGTTGGAGGAAAATTTTTTTCGAAGTATGGTGAGCTGATATTGAAATCTTTTCAAAGATCCAATCCCCCAGGGAAAATGCTATCGAATGATATGTAGAAACTTTGGTGGTAATAAATCTGGTGTTTTCCCCATTCCTATCCTTTTCCCAACTGTCAATCGCCTCAAGCTTTTATCGGTCGCCAGGGTCGAGCCTCCGTCGAGGAATCCACGAGTGGGGTCATATTTGGTCCGCGGGGAGAGGAGAAGACGTAATCGTTTAAGTAGGCAAGGTCAACGGAATCTCTCAGGCTGAGGGTCCAAAGTGTAGAAAGGGGAGACGTGATAGAATTGACTAACTGGGTTCGAACCCAAAACTAATTTGAGTTAAAGGCACACTACAGGTTTATAATTGCGTGATATTTTGCTCGAATATGATATCAAGGGTGCTGAAGAACACAAAAGTGAAGAAAAAACGGAAGAAACCCTCAAAGACCCTAAAAATGAGGCCTTATTGGTTTTGAAATTGGACGAGATTATCGTATATTCAACAGGTGTCTGGATGAGTTTTCCAAAACTTGGCCTTGTGCCAAGATTTGTGGTGAAGATCAATGCGACCGTTACTCAGCTGTTTTTCTTTATATTCAGCTTATCATCATGAAAATCTCCATTATGGTGCGATCCACAACGGAGCCGGCCAATGCCGATAACCTTTTCGTTAGTCCGGTGGCACCGAAGTCGCGTAAAGAATTTCCTAAATTCGCCGATTAACCGTGAGAAGCGATACTATCCACGGGTTTCACCGTGGATGGATACTTCAGAAACTATTGGATGAAGACGAAAAACTAGTTGATATGGATTCCTTTCTGATCCTACTATGATTGCAATGTGCTAGCAAGCTACCATGCGGACCGGAAAAGCATTTGTATTCCCGGAGATTGGGAAGGGAATGCTTATGCATGGCGCATCCTGCAGCGAGGCCAGCTAAAGCCAACCACCCCCTCGTTAATCCTCTGGGAGCAGAAAATGTCTACTGGAGGCGTAACAGACACAATCGGCCACTTTTTCCAAAGATTCGGGAGAAGATCTCGCAAGTTTGACGAGAGATAATTTCCTCCTTTCTTGGAAATAACTTCTTTTATTTTGGAGATATGGCATAGTGTAAGGGGTCATTTGAAAGCGGCAACATCCAGGGGACCCCGGACAAGAAGACCGCTCTCATATGGTCAAGTTTGAAGGATGTTATAACCAGTTAAATTGAATCATTTTGAAATTATTCGAAATTTTCCTGGACCGGATGCTCATATCAAGAACTACGCAACCATTAGGGACCAGGCGGCAAGTATTAGGTTGTACCGAAAGTTTTTTTGATCATCACTTTTTGCTAGTACTCCTTCCAACGAACATCAATGAGGTGACAGAGTATTCGCCATTGTTATCGACAACACTCTGCCCCCATATAGGATCGGTGATTCACTCCTACCAGAACTCCGGGTTCTGAGAGTCGAAGAAGTTAGCGATCGCCTTCGCAAGCAATTCATAATCGAAGAGTTTTTCTTGGCCAAGAACAATTTCAGGGGATGGAAAAGGTGATAGTCAGAAGAGGCAATGTCTGGAGAGTATGGCGGGTGAGGCAGGACATCCCGGTCGTGCTCCTGTAGCTTGGCCTAGGTACCCTTCGCGACGTGGGAGTGGGCGTCGTCATGAAGAAGGGTGACCGCGGCGGACCTTCTACGGCACTTTTCTCGAACAGCAATGGTGAGCTGCTGATGCTAGCGAGTGTATACGGCAGCGGTTACTGTCCACTTCGAAAAGCATTGATTCCGCGTCTCAGGAATAGCATAGCCCTGAGCGTGGTTTGTCTTCCATGTCAATCTCGCCGTCGCTGAAACTGATGAACCAGCGCCATACGGTCTCGAGGCTCACACATCCCTTGCCCGATGGAGCGTTGATGGAGTCGAAAGCTTCCGTCGCTTTGGTGCCGCGGAAGCACTCTCAGTAGTTGACACCGTGTGTTTGGTGGGTATCGACTACGGGCATTGTAACGTTCTTCACGTAATCTGGTGGGTCAATATATACTTTGCTGGGAAGCTTTGAGAACGCCTTACCATATTCCTGAACCGCCTAGATCTGTCTCGAAGTAAACAAGAGTTATTGATGTTTTTGAAATCCTAATTGACTTTTGGTACAAACTACTAGATTGGTATAAGGAAGTTTTAAGAAAACGGCTTACAGCACTTCGACAGGTGTAGTCCGAGTAAAGCTTCAAATGTTAAAGAAATGTCTTAATCAGTATGAAGAAGACACCGCAATAGTGACGCTGCGATCGTAGTGGATTGGAAAGCATTATATGGCTCCTTTTCGATTTCTAACTTTCATATCCTTGTTATTTCATCCTCCATCCCTGCGGCATAATTTGCATGACTTTTGAGCTTTCTCCTTTGTCATAAGAGTACAAGCACATTATCCATGGTTGGGGGCGCCTTCGTTTCTGAATATCTGTACTGGATTTGTTAGGCCCTTATCATAGATGCTTCTGTCTTGGAATATGAGTACTGAGTTTTCTTAAGCTCTCATTTTGGCTCTTATTTTGTCAGGAGTTTTGCTACAGTTCTTTTTTTTTTCACCATAAGCTTTAATTTCCTTTATGAATCGCACTGGGTGAATAGAAACCACATGAGTAGTGGATCCTGAAGAAGGGGGGAGGGAAGTCGCCTATTGGGGGAGGGGATCGTATTTCTTGAGAATTTCCTCTACCTGACGCTCGACCCTGTCGGCCGCGTGCGATCGACGTACACGTCATGGGAAAGCTGTGGTGCCATCGTGACAGCTACAGATCTATTCACGTGTACGGCCTTGGGAAAGTGCTCGGCGCTCGCGATAGCGCCATCCATCGTGGCCGCTCTCCCATGGCCGTGCACGTGGATAGCACGCGGCCGACATTAGCTTGAGGGGTGTGCAGATTTTTGTCAAATTTTCACTGCGCGACGTCGCACTCGCGGCGCCACCAGCACAACTTGCCGCGGTCGGTTGAAATTCCACTCAGGACGCAAGGGTTTGGTACTATGCAGGTTCTTTGAATAGCTGTTTATCTCATCATTTCTACAAACGATAACTTTTGTGCCCTAAAAAGAGTGTGCCAAAATAGTGTCATAAAAAGTAAAAGAAACGATAGCATTACATGACAACAATCTTAAATAAGAAATATGAAATTTGGCGTAAAACTCTATGGGGAGTTTTGATATTTTGATAGCTGCTGATTATCACCGCAGCCCGCGATGCGAAAGTTACTACTGGGATGCTGAGTTTTGGGCAAAAGCTTCGGTGTCGAACTGGACTCCAACCCGCATTCATTGCATTCCGGGCACACGTGCTAATCCATTACACTACCGACACCTCTTTCACCTTAACTCAGCTTCTAAATGGTATATTTACCATAGCTATCAGCACTCACACGTGTAATCAGGATACTCAAGCTACTCAAGCTAGCTCAAGGTGCTCAAGTTTTCACCTTCACCGTTCGATGCCGATACTGTCCAACCGGCTGAACACGTCATACGTGTGAATGCTGATAAGGGTATGTATCGACATAGGACCTTGAAGGTGAATGCTTGTGTAGATCCTGATTATACGTGTGAGTGCTGATAAGCTATGGTACATACATATACCATTCAGAAGCTGAGTTAAGGTGAATAAGGTGTTGGTAGTGTAATGGATTAGCGCATACGCCCGGAAAGCATAAAGTGCGGGTTCGAGTCCCGTCTGGCACCGAAGCTCTTGCCCATAACTCAGCATCCTTGTAGTGTCTAGAGGGAGTGTTGCAATGTATGAATCACACGCGAAGAAATTCGTGATGTCGCTCTCCGCGCGCTGCCGTGCGGAAATTCGGCATAGGTCTTTACACTCGAGCTTGTAAGTCGAGCGGGAGCAAAGAAAAAGCGAAAGAGACGAAAATAGAGAGTTCATCACCACCAAGATTTTTTACATGTCATTCGGTAGCATTTTCTTGGGAATCGAAGGGTGTACATTTGATGAATCTGCGACTGAAAATGAGTGAAGGGATGGTTTCTTCAGGAGTGTATAAACGGAGGCGCTGTTTGGGGCGGCCACAACAAGGAACAGGGGCTCTGAAATGGCAGGAACTCCAAAATTCCTACAAACTTAGTTTGGGAATGTGAAGAGATTCTGTAGTCAGCTCATCAGATTTCGAAGGAATCCTCATGGAAACCTTTCGGCGCACTTGTGACATCACCTTGTAGAGCTCGGTAAGCTTATTCCGGAAACATCACAAGCCTGATAAAAATCCAATAATCAATCGATCTATAGCGGAAAAGCGACAAAAAACGCGTTTTCACGCGACTTTTAACACTCCTACGGCAATAACTGTACTGAACAAGACCCGTGCAAGTGTAGTTCACTGCATTTATTAGATTTGTGCTCGAATGAATACCATCCCCTTTCGCAATTGCTTAACCATAGGTAAAACAGGGAGTGGAACGGTCTGCAGTATATCAAGAGGCATCGCTACTTTTGATGTGGCAATTGTACAGCACAGCGTCGTATCCAGGGTAAACTGGGAATCGAGGATTTCTCGATAAGGGATCGTATTTGACCGGACAAGAGGGGGTCGTACCTGCAGAGGTCAGAGATAGGCACTAGAATCCAAATTTTCAATGAGCTGATGAGAACGAAAGGTATTTGACAGCTAACCCGTGTGAGGATAAGTATCGTTCAATAACTATTTTTTCTGGAAACATAAATATCTTTCTGCTTCAGGTAGGAATACGTTGCGATAAAACAAATTGCAACCATACAATTCGTCAAAATCCACTGGCATTGTGTAGGTCAAGAAAGAAGGGGGTCTTATTTGGTCTCCGTAGAGGTTGGGGATAGCGGCTGTTTTCCCCGACACAAAAAATTGAAAAAAGCAGCCTTGAAAAAAAAATTGAAAAAAGCATTTGGCGGAATACTTATGTGACAAGCTATATTCTCCCATTAACATGTGCACAGCGAAACCCACTAACAAAAACATTTTTTCTACACAGCAATCCTACTGCCAGCAAGCTTTTTCTCATCAAACCTGACTTTACATACTATTCAGCACTTTCAGCGAAATTGCTCTGGTTATACCAAATGGACTGCTACTGAAGCTCACGTTCTCCCGTCCACAGAAAAACGAAAGTTCCAAACGTGTCTCGGTATGTCAAGTGAACGGGAAGAGTAGGTTGAGAAAAAAGTTCATAATGGTGAAGCTGGTGCTGTAATTAAGAATACCATCTAGCCATCGCGTTCTCATGCAATCATTGTTGTACGCCTTTCCTACAGTGTATCACAGTATACCTGTGATAGATTTCGTCACATGTATCACAAGCAAGAATACATTCATGGCTCCGTCTCCGTCATATGGGATACCTCTGCTCCGGTTGTGTGTACTCAAAATAAAAATCGCTTCGTGGCGTCGCACTTGCCGCACTATCGGTACGACCTCGCCCGACCCCCTAGATTGCAATTCCGCTCAGGGCGCAAAGCGCTGATACCTTCGGATCCCTAAAAAAAAGCTGCATTTGTTGTGCTTTGAAACTGAGAACCATGATGGAGTGATGCAGACTGTGTAATTGCAGGGTGCTCTCGCAATGAGGTGTGCATGTAATGAAAAGTGGCCCATCTAAGCATTTCGAATAGATTTTTGAGGGGTAAATTTGCACCCTCGAGTGAATATTTTTGCTTTTTTATTTTTGCCTGAGCCTTGTGAGGAAAGTGATTCCTATCCCTTCTAGGCTAAGGTAATTAATGTCCGTGTCTTTGGTGCAATCTCAACAAAATTACACATTTTCAGAAGCTAAATCTGGTTCAACAGCTTGGACTTCGAGGATTACCAAAGGACTAATACTTACCGAACTTAATCATGAGCAGGAAGCACAGAGTACTATAGTCACGTTTGGTGTTCAGGAAATTTTGAAGGAAGCATGACTGCGAGCGTGAAACTTCAAAGGACTTGTACGCAATGCACGCGAAAAACCAACACGAACTCGCCGCGGGCGGCCACGCGATTTATTGTCGCAATAAAAACACCCCACTGCTCCACACCTATGTACTAAGACGTATTTCGCGAAAATACTCCATAAGTATGAAGTAACTCAAGCATACTGTAGATTTCCGCCCTTCCAGCTGCCTTCAGTTATTGAATGAATAACTCATCATCGTGATGCAGTTCGATGGACTGATGAAATTCCATCAAGACTTACATCCGTACCTCAGAGAAAAATTTCGCGGCTATCAGTGGTTGTAGTTTTCAATGGGATTTGATGCTGATAGCCAGTGAAGGGAAAACTAGGAAAAACGGAATAGAGTGCTCCAAGACTTGGCTCTCCTTGCTACCTATAGTACTCTTTGAGAAGATGCTAGAGACAAACAGACACAAGGCATTGGAAGGAGGTCAAAGGACGAGCGGTAAGGATCCAGATCCGCAGCTACCACCGAATTTTTTCCTCACGTCTACAGAGGGTGTGATCAGTTTCCTACCCGCAGTTTGAGCCAAGTGATTACTCGTCGAGCCGCGGTGAGAGACGCTGCTAGTTGCATAGTGCTCTATATATCTGCCCATACAGGGACTGGACTATGCAGCTTGAAGGCACAATTCACTATAATTTTGGTGGGTTGTCGGACTAAGGTTTGTAGATGTGCTGAAGAACAAAAAGTGAAGAGAGAACCACAAGAAATTCTCTAAAATCCTGAAATCAGGGCTTCTTTTACTCTTGAAATTGCACGAGATTACCCTCCAAAAATGGGCTTTAGTACAAGTTTTCCAAAAAGTGCCGTGCTGACAGATTTTATGTTTTGGTCGATAATATTATCACTCAGCTGATTTTCGCCCAGCAATACGCCGTTGATATTATATACCAACTTAGAATTTTTGCTGTGCCAATTCCCTGGATAAGTTTTTGTCTGTGGTCATCAACTGCTTCATTTTTCTGCCTGTTATCTTTTCCCTGGAGGAGGTGGGTTGTTCCATAGTTGTTTTTTATGAATGCTCTTTGCGCAAAACTTTTAGATTATTTGACAAATCGTTTTGTACATGATTATGCTTCATCATAACTTGACACGTTTTTTACCCTGTTGTTGTCATCATCGTTTATTTTCCTACCAGCTGTTACACTGCAGTGTCTTTGATGTACCCCTAGTTTTGTCAGAACTCAATTCGGCACTGCGGCTTTGTTGTGATAACCGCAGTCGCTCTGAATTATGCATTTTTGTCGCTCTAGTAAATTACCGATCTCTTCATCACTTATCCTCTTTGTCCGTTATGAGGTATTGCCATCGATTCTCCACGGTCGGTATCCATCGCCCAGGCAAAGCGGCTATAAGTACCCAAGGCGCAGTATTGAGGTCGTGTTTTGCAGCATGGCATTTCCTTGAAACCACTTCTAGTTCCTTTTATTACCTCCATAGCGTCTATGACGCAACCTCTTGTGAAAAGAGCTCAGAGTTTGACGCACAACGGTGGTCCCATTTGAGGGGCTAACACCACCCCTTCCACAGGGTTTACCGAACACTGTCTCCTTGTATCCTTACGATCATTCATGGTGGACTCATCTGCATTTTGTGGCTAAGAACAAGAATTATCGCTCCTGCTAATGCTTTTAAGAGACCACATCATTATAGAAATTCGGTCATTTCCATCCTCCAGAGGTTCATTACCTGTTAGCGCTCAAATAAGCAATGTGTTTCGAATCACCGACAGCTGCCATTCTGACTGGGCTGGAAATACAACATATCTAAAGAGTCTCACCGTATTGATCACACAAATTTAATGACCATTTATGCTGAGCATTAATGGTCATCACAGTACAAATCATTCAGGTGCATTCATCCGAACCATTACGTCGATGTAAGTGAGACGATTCATAACAACTCTTCAAAATAAACAAGCAAAAAGCAAACACAACTTCGCTTTCCGGAAACAAAAACACCATCAGCCAGCGTGAGTGCGCACAGTGGATTCAGAAAAAAATCGCCGCGATAACAAAAAATGAGAGCTGCTAACGGAATATTTCCGTACATTCCATATAAATTCTATTTCACGAAAGAAATATTAAGAAGTCAGTTTTCAACAAGCAATGTTCCTTACTTAAAGGGTAAAACTCAACAGCGTAATGACATGGTAAAAATGAGTAAACTCAACAATGAGTAAACTCAACAAAGTGCCAACAATGTAACTTTCCATGACAGTAGGAGATTTAAATCGTGAAATAGAATTTAAATCGAAATCGTTTGTACTGTCACTTCAAACAGCTGCCGAATCAATTCAGTAAGCACTGACGGAAGATGGGTGACAATTTTCACAGTAGCGTAAAATGGATGCGGCAACGCCTTTACGAAGAGTGTAGTCATACCGCTTCATCCCTATGGGCAGTTCCATTTTGAATATCGTCGTATCATTGACAAAAGCACGAAATGCGTTTGATGAGACTAGTGTCAATATACTGCAAGAACAACTTGACTAATTCAAAATTAATTCTTCAGCGATTGCAGTGGACAGTCATGGTGAAGGTACATCGGCTCATGGAACATAACTACATGACGGAGTACTACCTCAGTTCAATAGTTTCAAGTCCTACCACAAATGCAGTACATAAAGCATGGCATTTTATTGCGGCAGTGGACCCCTCACATCTACGTGCCACTACATGAACCAAATGAAAAGGAAAATTACGGAAAAAATACTTCTCTTGAACTGAGAAACAAATAAGGCTAACCTCATATCTTGCTGTCAATAACCGAGCATCAACATGGAAACCCTTCTAAACAAGGTTGCTGAGTCGATCAAACATATTTACTAGCTGCGATATGTATTACTCAGGATTCTGCAATTGAGACCCTATTAGTGCTTGTCAGCATCATTGCTTTACCGTTGTAATCGTCAGCGCTATAAGCAGTATGTGATGTGATTTTTGCATACGCCTAGTAGAACGATTGACACGAAAAACAAGAAAGAAAGAAGTGAGTGTGCGTTGAATATTTCCAGTATTTTATCATTTCTGAACCAATCATCATGGTCAAGTGATCAAAAAAGTAATTTGGAGTGCAGCATAACTCACCTTCTACATCATCCTTGGTGATTGATGACGGACATTCGGCAACAATCTGGGTAGACTTATTTGGGATGACCTTACTGAACTCCTTGTAGGCCTCACTTTCCACGTAAACTCATGGGACCGTGGGCCTTGAAAAGGACCGTGTGAGCACCTGGTGAAGGGGCCAGTGAGCCCGTCCTGGAAGACAAGAAAACTAAGAAGATGACAGACCAGTGACCACCGACGCACGCCGCAAACGTCCATCAGACAAATGTTGAATGCAGCCCTTAGGTCGCCTCCTGATACAGCACCGCACTCAATAGACGCCCACATGTAGGTTTTTATTCTCTCAGTCCAGTAATCGATCCTGCCGCAGTCGCGCCCTTTCGCTGCCTACAAAGCGTGCGTGGTACAACTTCTTACACTGTGGATAAATATTCATCTTACCTTCCTGAACTCATTGCCCAGCCACTTTACCAGATGCCATCCATCATAATAGTACCATCATAATAATGACGAATGGCACCGAGCTCAGACTCCAACTCTCGGAGCGCAGCACCAAGTGCACGACTCCAGTCAGTCGTAATCGACGATACTCTGGTCCCTGCCCACCCAGCCACCGCATGAGATGCTCCAAACCTTCTCACTCCATGCACGTACTTATGTTCTTTGGGAAGAGGTTTTTGGTAGCCATGTTAGCAAATGTTAAAACAACTTATCTATAGTCTTCTTACCCGTCTTCGATCGATGGAGCAGAACACAATGGTGGAACAGCTTGGTACGCGCGTTTGAGACCAGCACCTTCCCTATTGATGCCGAACTTCCACGACTGTCATAGGCTTCATCTGCGATCAGATAAAGCCTCTCTCCCTCTTGTACTCACCAAAGGTTGCTGTTTGTCGCATTTTTGTTTCAAAAACCACGTAGTCACCTCATAGTACCGCTTGATTAGAAAGGTAGAAAGGACTTGAAAAGTGCTTCGCTACGCTCTCTTACTGCTAACCACATGCCGAATCCCGGTGGTGATGGCCGATACGGCAGCTACGACGTTTTCTTCGAAGGGTCGTTCTCGAGAGTTAGGAACGACGTGCGTCTGACTTTCTCACCCTCCCACCCTCATCCTTCGCAAGCAAACCGAACCACAGCTGCTGTTCCTACGGCCTTCATATGTGTCTTGGCAATTCGGTGGCCGCACTGAGGGTAGAACCGGTACGGCTCCAATGATATTGAGCCCTGTGCCATGAAAAGCTTATAGGCAGCTGGATTCGTCTCTCCGAGATGTTCCTCGTCAGAGCTACACTCTAGCTCGCTGCTATCGGACTCGTACTCAGAGACCTAGAATGCATTTAGCTCAAAATCTTGCTTACGGCACATGGTTTCCATGACTATGAGACCTCCACCATTGGTGAATCTGCTTCAACAATATCACTTTCTTCCATAATCTCAAATCCAGGCCCATTATTCCACGTGCCTTCTTCCACTTAAGAAACTATATTCGAGGGGGCACAGGAACCGAGTCCACCTTCGCCATCTTCATCCTCCATACTATCTTAAGCTTCAGTTCATCACATGATGAAATGGTTTTTTTTACAAAATCAGTTCCGATCCTGCTGGTTGCAACGCTCTGGCCACAGCGTCGTCCCATAGTATTTTTTAAGAGCAGTGGTCCCAAATGCTACTCCAATAGTGATTACAACACCACTCTGTAAATTTTTTCTTCTTAATTTACGAAAAAAAACTTGTCAAAGAGGGTATAACCTACATCCGTCATTCCGTTGATGACCTCAGCCAGGTGTGATGCTATATCCCCAGCGATGACGCATGCGGTCCTTCCACTTGCGGAGGGAGTCTCACAGTACGAAAAGTGATTTCCATAAGCTGCCATTTTCGAACATATGTTCTGTGCCTAGACAGATAACGATTATCGCAACGAGTTGTCTACATGACATTCGTTTTCATCTTACCGAGTGTACCACGTGAGACTTGCATATTAATCTCCCTCTCTTCGTTATAGCATCAGCCACCGTCTACGTATTCCCTTGAAACTTGCCCTGACAACACTAGTGAAGCCGCAATAATAACATTCGTCTTATTACTACTACTAGCACCCTGCATAATGCTAGTAGGGACTTTTTCACCACAGAAAACACAGCAAGCCTCCATGCTCAGTAACAGCCTGAATTCGTCATTATAAACCTAGCCGCTAAGTAAGATATGGATGTAAAATGATAAACGACGAAGAAGAAATCGATAAAAGTCGTCGTGTGACCCGTTCGTCATTGATCTCTAGGTTATTGGTTATTTGTGATCACCTGATCACAAAATTATTTGGTGTCATCGAGGGATCACATTATACTGATGATACTGCGAATCGGTGGCACCCAACGGGCAACTTGAACTATTAACGGCACACACCCTACTAGAGCGTCTAGATGAACTTACTCCGGAGTTCGACTGACTGCACTATAGGATCACACAACGATATGAGTATATTGGTCAATGAGATAGAATAACTGACAACAAGGGTTCAAACCCATGAGATCCAAGAAACACAAGTAGGTTGACTAGTTTATGAATGTACTAAATCAAAGAGTACAACAATAACGAGGCAACAATGCAGAGACTCACATCAGGTCTCCTCGGAGGCCATTTCCATCGCCGTGATGAATTAATGAAATAGATTTTTTCAACTATTTTCGCAGAATAAAATGAGGTCCACCTTTTGCTCCAAGGGCCAAAGCCCTGTGGGAGTCATCGCCGAATATCACACAGGATGGTCACCCGTCCTATAGAACAGCAAAAAGGAAGAATGTTTATCCGTCATTATAGTGAATGTCGCTAATACATACTTCTAAGGGCCAAAGCCATGTGAGAGACGTCGCCGGAAGGGAATATGAGTCGCCCGTCCAGAAAAATACGAAAAAAAAGAACACCCCGAAGTCATGATGCCAGCCGTTGCCAGCCTCCCCTTTCCGCTAGATCGCGGGATGATCATAAATGTCAATGGGACGGCACAACACATCTGAACTTCATTCATTGCTAGCAAATCCACCACATAATCGCTACTTTGCAATAGAATGACGTACAAAATTAGTGTAATGGAGACCATTACGAGATCACTACAATCTTAAAGAGCATCGTGCAGTGTCACAACATAAATGTAGTCGAACCGAAGAAATAGATAATGAAGAATTAATGGCCAAAAGTGGAAGCAAGAACTAATCCTGCTGCAAAAAGGCAGCAAGTGCATATTCAGGCAATAAGCTAGAAGGTGAGAGCAAGTGCAGAGGATTATTATGCACATTTTTACACGTGTAAATATAAAACTATATATGAACATATATGAAGATTCACGCAGAAGCACCTGCTTAACAAATTCGTGGAAGGCATGGACAACGCTATCTATGAAGACCTTTGTGATCACTGTCTACCAAAATAATCGCGTTTGAGCGATTATTTTGATAGACAGTGCGATTATTTTGGTAGACACTCAGGTAATCAAGACATACTGTGCAAAATAATCATTGAGAAGACAGTTCATCAATCCCTGGCTGGTTCTTTTGCGGAAGGAATCCTGGTCCTCATCATCCGCCAATCTAAAATTTTGGAGTAGACGCTGAACACAGCGCACCATAACAATTTTTCGTCTCAAAATATTCTATCGAAATGCATAGTCAACTTTCACAAAGTTGCATATCTCAACTACAGAAAACAAAAAAATAGGGTAATGATATGGTCATCAAAACAATGGATATTGAACTTACAGCATGGCTTTCCAGGCAGCACGACCACGCTTTTTCAACATCTGAGCATCCACTTCACAAATAATATACGAAGGGCAAAGTAGATTTAAGTGTGGTGAATGCGCAAACTATGGGCCTACACTGAAATGAATCATTTCATGGATTGATCTTGAAGTAACGGAAAGCATTCTTATGAAACCTACTTTTTCGTAGCTTCAACAACACAGCTACTCCTGCGGTTGCACAACAGCTGTAACTTCGTCTTGTGCGGCGTGAACGTTTCAATTTCAGTGAGGAAGCCGTCTCAAAGGACAGAGGTTGGCTGAAATCATCCCTCATAGAAGACGATGAAAGAAATAAATTTGAAAGATTTAATCGACACGGTACCTCAGCATCCGTCCTACCCTCGGAGTTTCGAGCACGCATAACTTCGGTTATCTCACGGAAGAAATCGCATTATGAGAAAACTCGTTTATGAGAGCCTACACCGTAAAACAAAAAGAACACGAGAGATCAAGAAGAAGTAGAAAATCGCGGTTCCTAATGAGCACAGAACAAAACAAATGTGAAAATTGCACAAATTCAAACGTCTAGATGGACCATTTTCTGGTTCAGAGCCATTTGCTGACGAGGACGGTGACGCCCTTTGTCCAAAAGGGATTCCGAAAGGTTGAAATATGCTAAGGGCTAGAAATGAAATAGAATTACTGCCATGTGTAGGTGTACCCAAATATCTATCATAAAAGTCCTTGCACAAACTGAAGTGTACCTGTGGAGACAATCGTAATGAAGAAAAATACGAATATACGGATAGCATGTGGAGCAGAAGAAAAATTGGGAGAAAACATAATCAAGCAACGAAGCAAATCAGCTGATATATGTGAATAAGTTCCAACGACATTTTAGACAACAACGGGTGAGCAAATAGCGACATCCCGTTTCTGGAATGTCGTTGGAAAAAGAAACGTCCATTGCCCCCGCGGGTTTTGCGCTGTCAGGAGGGCTCGTGGAACCCCTTCAAAGTATAGCCTCGACAGTTACCCGGGGATCCATCGGTTGCGGCAGGGTAAATAGCTGGTGCGATTATCGCGGAAAGTGCCTTTAATCATCTCGGTGTGTCTTCAAATACGATTAGCAATCACATACATATAACTTTCATAAGATGACCCATAGCTGGGTAATGGGTCATGAATGGAAGAATGTTTTTTCTCTTTTTTCTTTCTTTATTTTACGCCAGCTATTTACGCCACTGTTACCTTACACACTGATGATTTTGGTGTACAAAGACTTCCGATAAATGTGGAGGCGTCAAATTATTTCAAAAGGAAATTTCCTTCCGTTTACTTGTGCATTTGAAAACTGAGTGGGGACGTCCTTCATCACTTGACTGTTGATTGCAGTCAGTGCCCATTTGAGTTCAACCTGCTCTTTCATGAAGAGAAAAACAGAGCCTTTGTGGTAGAAAAGATGTATCGGTGATGTCACGAAAGAGAACTGTGTTCCTATGAAGTGAAAAAAAAAACCATTTATCATTAACAAGAGAGCTCTCTTGCTATCACTCATCAAACAAAATGTACCATAGAACAATACATGAAGTTTTCTTAGAATTATACTAGCATGTAATACTGGTCGCCGTGGAATACGCGGTTTGTCAACATTGCAGGCCCGCCTCACAAGGGAGGGTCATCAGGTCAGTCCGGCCTTTTACGATGGGATGTATACCACTGTACTCGTCTTGGGACGAGAAACTCAAATATGCCTTCCAAATTTGCGAAACGATTCTGTGAGCAAAGTTATGAAGGGTAGTCTCCCGACATGGTCGACTCTCTCTCTCTCTCGCATGTTCGCATGAGTGGACGTGGAATGCTAGCACAGCAAAGCAAGTTGTGGTGTACTGGATACGATGGTTGTTTCACAGGAGATGGGTCGCAGGTTCGGATCCTTTGTGCGGCTGCTCTTTTGCTTTTTCTCCCTTCAGCTCATATGAACCCAGAAAGTGCGTATTAGTAAGTATTTGAAAGGTTTACCTCTTCATTCAACATCAAGAGGGGACAAAATTTCACGTTTATTGATTTATGCATTTTTTCAAGACTTTCATTTATAGAGGACATATGGCGAATAGGAGATACAAGAATATTTGAAAACCAGTAATTTACGAACACATGTGGTATTCCTGCACAAAGTGGGCGAAACAGTGCAATCTCTCACAGTGTGCACAACGAATAAAGAAAAAATTTCCACACACACAGCAGTCGGAGCCCCTCTTGATGTTGAATGAAGAGGTAAACCTTTCAAATACTTACTAATACGCACTTTCTGGGTCCATATGAGCTGAAGGGAGAAAAAGCAAAAGAGCAGTCGCACAAAGGATCCGAGCCTGCGACCCATCTCCTGTGAAACAACCATCGTATCCAGTACACCACAACTCGCCTTACTTTGCTAGCATTCCACGTCCACTCATGCGAACACGCGAGAGAGAGAGAGTCGACCATGTCGGGAGACTACCCTTCATAACTTTGCTCACAGAATCGTTTCGCAAATTTGGAAGGCAGATTTGAGTTTCTCGTCCCAAGACGAGTACAGTGGTATACATCCCATCGCAAAAGGCCGGACCGACCTGATGACCCTCCCTTGTCAGTGTAATTGCGTCACACTACTTCAGTAAGTAAAACACATACACCTTTCTGTCTTCATTTACCATCGATTTCTTTTCACTCTCTAGGCTTTCACATTTCCAAAGCACCTCGAGGATGCAGAGAGATGGGAAGGAGGGGGGGTGGGGGTGGGGGGGGGGAAGCGGGGAGCAAAACGGTTGATCCATCCCGAAATCCTTCTTTTTAGCATAGGCATTATCCGCACCCCTGGCATACTTCACATTGTCCCTCCCCATCCATACTGTCTGTTTTAGTTGTGCTGGGATGTGGATTCATATGGATTGACCTCAAACCGGCACCGTTCCCTTATCAAATACTGCCCTTATGAGCTTACCTTGTTCAAGAAGTTTGCTACAGAAATGCAATGGTAACGAGTAATTTTTCCCTTGTGACAAGAAAATCCTGATTCAGTGGGGTAGTTGACCTCAATTTGCAAATTGTCATAGTTTTTCATGTTGAATGAACGATGGAACCGTCCGAACTGCCTTCGGTCACATGATGGTCCTCTGCCATTATAGCAATTCTCGTATGTTAGGTCGCATATTTATGTTTCACCCACGCAAAAGTGGCATCTTTAGCGCATGTAGTTGAGATGAACGGGCCAAATCCGTGTGAACCGGGAACATGGCATCCGTTCAGAGAGAAGACAGTTGAGCTGATCTTATTATCAAAGAGTCAGCAAGAGCATGTATGTTATATTTTTTTTTTGTTGCTGCGTGCCAGTACTTTAGGCTGGTGCATAAGTCTTACAACACATGCGACTTTTTTGATAGCGTTGTTGTTTCAAAACCCTCAGACATGCATATTCATTAATAGCTATCATTGCCTTCTAACCCTACCTACAATAACCGAGCAACTGCTGGATGCCTTTTGCAAAGAAGGTTACAGGCTACCATTTGGCAAACCCATGAATTCACAATTCGAATGCAGCAAAATAATCAAACTTCTTCCTTCTTATGTAACGCTCAGGATGTTGGAACACGCTAGGTTAAGAGATAGCTTGGAGGGAGGCGGAACCTTTACAGTTAAGCTCTTTGGTTTTCTGCTTCAAACTTGCACCATGCTGGAGCACATGGTTCCGTTGTGAGACAGATCAGCTGCTCTTCAGAAAAAGAGATAAACATTGTTAGCCAGTTTCTGCAGTTGTTTAGCTCAAAAAGTAGTAGTTACAGTATCAGCATCTCGGCAGAGCTCCTATTGTGGCAGCCCTGAGGAGGTATTAACTCTGAAATCGAGCTATTGCAACACGTGAGCGACTAACCATTAGTTCTCCAGTGATACCCTTTATTGTTAACGTAGAGCACTTAGCTTTCATCTCCAATAATAAGGTCTCGCAAATCTTCGATCAACCAAGAGCAGCACTCCAAGGATTCTCATTGTTAGTAACTCGTGTATCTGCCTTGTTCGACTCATTGCGTTGATAGGGCTCCCAAACTTCATACAGGATCTGGGTGCCATGACTATTGTAGTACTAATGCAGTAGAAGTTGCTGTTAATTGTTGCTAGTTGACCTTCGAATACACTTCCAAATCACCAAAGGCACCATACAGTAGGCGTCCAACCTTCGTGGTTAAGTGGGCGAGAAGTATAGTATTTTCTGATATAAAACCCGGAACAGCGAGACACTGTACGGTAATAGATGCATACAATCCAGTTCCCGAAGGCTGGCAGGGTGTGGCCTACAGAGTTGGGTGAGAGTGTGTGGCGGGGTGAGAGAGATCGATTCAGGTCCGTAGGCCTCGCCCTGCCAGCCGTCGGGAAATGGACTGTAAACAGCGATTGCAGCATAACTGATAGCAGCTGTTCCTCAACTAAAGATCCTCGAGAAACTTTTAATTAATCATGGGTCCAAAAATGGGATTTTGTATTTGAGCGGATTCTTGCTGCATTTGAGGCCACCTCACAGACATTTTGAAAAAAAACATGGAACATGCTCTGAACCACTGTGGTTATTAGTACTAGACGGAATTCGAAAGCACTGAGACCGCAAGATATTTTGGGAGCGTCGGAATACTTATGCTCTAGTCTAATATATTTGCGTTCCAAAAAACTGAACCCAACGTCATGACCTCAAATTATGAGCTACAGAGAAGGTGGCTCCTTTGCTTTGTTCCAAGAAATATTAAGAATCGCCCTATTTCATTATTCCTAGGCATTAAAATAATTTCTATAACTTTTCCTCTCAGGGACTTTCGATTCTTTCCATTTAGATCTCTTCAAAGAGCCCCTACTAATCCGGACAGTTACTTTGATTGAGAAGGAAGTTACTTTCACGTCAGTCATGCAGTATCTCAAACTCGATGGTCCAAATAAACTTTATATACAAGCGACACAAATTATGAATGAGATATCTTCTGGGTATTAATGAAGGATGAACGCTCTGTTGTTGGTCTTCGAAACGTCATATGGGATACAGATGACATTGGGACTTTGATAGCAACATTATGTTGCAACCGGTTCAACGGCACGCATCTAAAATACTTGTGAGTTAGGGTATGTAGCAATTATCCTATTGGCGATTATCTCTTTTAAGTAGCAATATTGATGACCGTATTAGACTTCACAAAGGCCTTTTCCTTTTGATTCAAACCCGAGTCCTATGTAACACCTCAGTGAGTAAACGTCATGGATCAATCTCTCAGTTACTTTCGAATCTTTCTAGAAAGCAGGTAATCTATTACAGATAAAAAGAGAGGAAAATTTTTCAGGCCTCAGCTCCACAGGAATGGCGAATTCAGAGTATGCATTGAAATGACAATGAACCTTAGTATGGATGACTTGAATAATTCGAATAACATAGACTAATATTTTAATATAATCAAATAATAATTGGAGCTGCAAAATAATAAATTATGTAAATCTTCCAATACCTGCAAATGCAGTATAACATTATAAAAATATTGACAAGATAGCTACCTCAGCTGGTTGCGAAGGTGCTGTTGCAGTGTCGATGAGAAGGAAAGTATCAACCACGCCGACGCGCCAGCGTAGATGTCATTGAATACGTTGTAAAGAAGATAGAATACCTTCAATGAAGAAAAATTATCGATTTCTCTCACTCCGTGTATTATTGCTTATGAGGACACCGTTATGGGTAATTTTGGTCGATAGTCGAACATAAAAATAGTTCAAAGTAGTGCTACAGTAGAGAAGGAACAGAATGGAACCGTCAAAGCACGACTTCCAGGATCTTCCACCCCCCCCCCCCCCCAACATTCGAGGGCGTCTTTTCGCCTTCTGAAGGGGTAAACGAGCTGCGGGGCCATCTTAACCAACGTCGCGGCGGTCTCAACAGATACTCCGGCTACTTTATGTCGTCACCCAGCGCATCCAAAGCACTCAGGCGAAGCGACGATAAAGAACTTCAAACACGCCTCCCAACAAGAGTTTCGGCAGAGATGTTTCCGAAAAGTTGCTTGATAAGTTAAGTCAAATATGTCTTTTCAGTTCTGATTCTCCTCATTAACCCTTACGGTGTCTTCAAGGTACTGGATCACACTTGATCAATGCCGCAGTATCTGGTCATGCAGTACCTTCCTCTTACAAGGTATCAACGGGACCATGCTCTCAAAGCTCACAAAATTCTTACCCTGGTATTCAGATGAGGTTGAATGAGGAAGGCATATAAAATATATAAGTAGTAAGCGATTTCAATAGCACATGTAACAACAGAGACGATTGTGAGGTTGTTTTCCTGACGCTGCTTTTCCGAGAGAACCTTCTGATTTAAAGGAGCACAGTATGAGGCAGATTTTCGCTGAAGAAAAAAACATATGCCTATCAGTGAGTTCGTGATGACCTACTCTCTTTTGGTAAGTGCGTCCTCATTCGAGGCGTATCCAGGCGGAGGGTGTGGGACGGACACTCGAACCAGGTCAGGTCCCGCGAAGAGGAGGTGGCCGCACCATTATGCGCGTGGTCAATTCATGAAGGGAATAGTGAAGCACATGTCGCCAATTCGCAAGGTGTGGCGTTCTAGTTCGAATGTCCTGTCGGATATCCCCCCGCGGCCAGCTGCTAAAAGACGTTCTAGGATCCCGTAGGTCCACTGCAATGGCAGCCGGCCGGAATAAATCTTAATTCACTCTGTTCTCATTACAAGAGCCTTGTGAGCTCCACAAATGAGCTTTTCGCCATCAAAGTCGCGATGGTGGCCTGATGAGGCTCGAGAGAACCAAAAGCTTCCCATCGATTATACTACCTTCCTACCTTGTTGACTCATTTCACACTTTTAGTATTCTTCATTCGTTTCACTTAGAATTCAACTTACCAATCGATATTTTCTTTTGAGTGTAATCATCATTGTGATATTAATTATAATAATAGATACGACGAAAAATGTATCCAGTGCATAGGCAAAATTGAAGTATTTTGACCGAAAGTTCAAGTCTGCAAACTGGATATAAATCCTGAAATATGTAAGTTTTGCAAAAGTTTATTTTTTCTGACGATTACAATAAGGCGTGAACTTCATGTCGTCGCCTGTTGATAGACTCTCGTTTGTCTGCGCTTCAGGGCGCTCTTGCCGATGGCGAGTTTCTGCGCGGGGAGGAGCAATGTTCACAGCTGTATGGGACAGCCTTTGCCGTCTGCATCTACTCCTTAGCGGCCAGTAACGCAGAGGGGCAAAAGGGAATGTGTGAGAAGGAGAACTTTTGGGGCTCCTATTTTTGGGTTTTGGACCGTTTCGTCCCGTTCCTTTTCTACTATTGCACTACCGAGCATTTCGACTTCCATGAGCCACTGATTACCCTAACGGTGTCTTTAAAGACACTGGAAGGGGCATTCCGGCCGATTGTAGAATATGAAGTCGAGACGCTGAGTAGTGCAGCAGTATAGAAAGGCACTAACAAAACGATTAAAATGCTGGAAATAGTAATAGGGCCCTTCTACTTACTGCCCTTTGGCCTCCTCTGCATCACTAGTCGCTGGTATAGACGACGAGGAGCCGAACCAGCCAGCCGCAAATCGTTCCACCCTCGCAGAGCTCGACCAGTGAAGCGCTAGTGCTCGAAATGAATCATGACGAGATTGGAGACAAAAACCCCAAAAACACGTTTGTCACAGCGCGAGCTGTGTAACAGATTATTCCTTCATACACCCTTCATGCATGACCTTTTCATTTACACGGAACCTAATTCTCCTTTCCACCATTGCCTTCCTATCGGTGTCTGTAAAGACGCAGAAGTGGCTATTTTGACCTGCGGTAACTGTAGTTCGTTAGTTTGCACACATGACGGTATGCCAATACATTGGTGTTTTAATTCAATATATTTTTAACAATGCGCTCTTTTTTTGACTCACTCGCTTTTTCCCTTTCATGATTCACTTGTTTGATGCTGTTTGCTGTTTCACTTGTTTAACATTATCACGAATGAAATTTGCCCTTATTCGCCCTTCGCGACGTAAAAATGACAGCAGCCTGTGACCCCCACCGGCTGGCAACTCAGCCACTGAAGCGTGCAGTTCCAGGTGAATAACGCTGAGGATCACTTCAGTGCCCAAAGCAGCGTTGCAAAACGCGTGTTTCGTCACACATTATCTCTTCGGAGCCGAATGTTCGCCTACAGAATGTCATGTCCCTGAATACGCTTTACTTTCTTGCCTTCCCCCTCCCGGTGCCTTTAAGGGAAGCGTCCACAGAGAAATGAGTTTATTCGTTACCCATATATTTATTATGTATTTGCCTAATAAGAGTCGCTGCAATGTCTCACACGAAAAAGTGAGAATTTGGTTAAGATACAGCGCCCCTAATTCTCGGAAAAGCAGGCGTGGCCTTCGAGTATAAGCCCCGTCCTGTTGTCCGCCGCGGTTGGAAACGGAGAGTGGGACTGTTCACGCAGCTTTCTGTTCCTACTATGCGTCGTTGGCCGCTTCGGAGGGGACACTTGCGAGGAAGACCCGCCCACTCGGTCGACACTTTGTGGTGCTATTTGTGGGGCTCACTTCAGGCAAACACAATATAATGAATGGGTAACGGAGAAATTCATTTTTCCGTGAACCATACCTTTAATTGAGCTTAGCGTATACCACAGCTAAGACCGCTGATAGAATCTGCATCGAGAGTATATTGTTACCAACATTTGACGCTCGGCAGTCCACATTAAACAAAACAGTCAGAAATGCCCTGAGAGCCTGATCTGGCTTCAATATTGCAATGAACAGTCTATCATTCCTTTTCGACGGGTCATGCTTTGGCATTCTGGCTTTTGAGACGATCTTTTGAGACCTGCATTGGTCGCAAGAATACAATGATACACAAAGGCACCGGGAAGTGGCAATTTCGGCCTTCGGTAAGACTTACCCTAAAACTAGCATCAGGGGTAATGTGATTATTGAGAAATCTTTGGGAGAAGTTACTTACATGGAAACTATGAGCCCAAGAAGGCTACCTCTGGCGAAATCCCGGTGAAAAAGTGCGCCTCCGAGCTGTAGAAACAGAGCAATGAAAAGAGCTGACGCCTTTGGATGATCACCCCGCCTCCAGGCGTCGTGATTCCTGATTGGCTACGATCAGAGCGGCGAAGGATATGCTTTGAAACCAAAGGTATTGCAGCGCGCTTTCGCAGTTTTTACCTGAAGCTCACTCCAGAAAAAGGATGCTGTCGTATTTCCAAAGATTCCCTTGTGTTTACTTGGCAATGCCAATGGAAATTTCGTTCAGAGTATCCGCCTCATGACGGAAAGGTCGTCCGCTTTGAGGATCAACGAGAGAAGGGGGTCCTATTTCGCGGATTTTTGGCCATTGGCATCCGTTTTTTTTCCACTGTCCTGTTACTGGGCATCTCGACTTTCAGATTCACTACTTCTTTTACTTTTCGTCCGACTTTCTAATGCTGCCTTTAACGCTTGCAGTTTGTCAGGTCCGAGACGTTGCACACACTACCTTGCTAAGACGTCGAGTGTGAATTCAGTAGATTTTTTCTCTCCGAACATCACTTTTTTCTTACCCTTTCGCTTATTCTCCCATTCATTGCTTCACCTGATTGCTGCTGTTTGTTATTTCACTTATTTCACTTCATCATGCATGAATGAAATACACCCTACAAAATAACAAATGACATCTTCTACGGCGAGCGCGTCGAAAAGGTGATGTTGCAGTTCGAAGAGATGTGCGGGAGATGCGGATACAGATTACAACGTCGGACTTTTGAATCCGGGTTCCTCCACCGATTATCGCTTTTAACCTCTAATGTTCGCTTAAGAACGACCATTCGCATCTTCCTCTATCTCCCGTCCCCTCTCCTGTTCTTTGACTTTATTCTGGCGCTTGTGGATCTGCAGTGTTGACCGACAATAAACTGGATTACGGCGCACCTTTGTGTGATTTGCAAAACTAGTAATATTGTAATTAGTTCTCTACTCACGCGATGGTTGCCTAGGGTTCCTACTTTCAAACAATAGTATCTAATGCTGAGTATTATACTAAAGCATGGAATAGGCTTCTTTCAAACGCGCTATATGTATATCTGAAGCGGAAATGAATAGATACCCTTTTGCTTGCTTTTTCCAGAAGAACTTTTGAGGAATAAGAAAGGAGCCGATAACGATGCCAAGACTGAATTGGAATACGAATACTAGATTTGCCCACTTCGAGTTCCATATCTAAACAGCAGTATTTTACGAAAAAGCTATCACAACAAACAAACAAGGTTAGAACAGCTTCCAACCTATGTTACCATGCAACACCTGTTCTGATTCTATAAATGAATCTGAGATTTCATCGAATGAATTGAAGTAGCTTTAGCTTATACATATACGCCGTAACTGCAGGCGTGGTTCTATATGTTGAGGATGATAGACTACTTCGTGTTTTCATACTTCCTTTTCATAATTCAGAAATGACAGCCGACTTTCGTTTTTTATACATCCACTCGGTTTCGAGAAATTACCACAAACGACTCAGTCGAGAAGTACATTCCGTGTGCAGACAGGGCATTCCTCATCTGCAGTTTTCTCGTCTATTCGCGGGTAGATTTTGAGCCTTTGAGGGATAAGAACCTATGAAATATGGTCGCCCAAGTTCGCGACTGCCTACTCTTGGGTCCATTTATACTTGGCGTCTCCGCGTTTCACCCGCTCCCCCCTTCTACACTGCCTTCCAAACGACTTTTTTCGTGAACTTGCGCGACGACGAAAAGCACCGGCAATATGGTTTGTGAGGTTTCCATTATTGTTTTCACATGCTAACCTTTGAGCAACTCTATTTTCATGTAATTGGTGGCCTACACGTTGTTGTCTTGGTATGTATTTTTTCAGAAGCAGTCGCCATCATGATTTTTCTTCTCTTCACGTATAGTATTGTGCTGAAGGTAATGCTCGTAAAATTGCGGTAGACTACGTGGAGCTTGGATTTTTCTCTTTTTTCCAGCTACTACACTTCAATCGTGGAATTTTACAAGGACGGAACTGCACATGTTCGGGTCACTGCAATGTGAATTTGCCGGCAATGGTGGAAATTGTTATGAAAGTCTCGCGCAGTTTCAACTGCCCCCCCCTACCTCTTGGAAGGCGCATGTGCGTACTTTTTACAAGCCCTAACGATTCCAACCACTGAAATATACAAACATTAGTCATTCCAAAATTACTCAGTATAAACATGAGACTGATAAGCTGAAAATAAGCAAAGGGTTCAGTAAAACAGGGTGTGCGACGACACTCGAAATCTGCCAATTCACGCGAGGAGGTGGTGACCGCTTTATGTCAATAGGATAGAGAGTTTAGAGTTTGCGTGCCCGCGTTCGGCGCGCGACGTGATGGTGCGAGCTACAGACGCCGTATTGATTGAGTCCTGAAGCGATTACACTTAGAATGAGACGTGGAGCACCCTTACCGCTACAGGAATCATCTAATATGGCGCGCTAGCTCGCACCACAGCGTCGTACACCGAATGCCGCAAAGCGAATTATCCGTCCCAATGGCGGCCTTGTCTAGTAGCGCGCGGTGAATTCGCGATGGGATCAGCAAGGCACCCGTCGGCTTGTCGTCAAGTGGCCATGCACACAACAACTTAGCAAGTCCTGCTAGCATGGTTCGGAGATCAAATATTAAATCGGCTCATCCACTTTCCAGGGATACCGAGCTCACTGGAAAGACAAAAAACACTGAGAACACTGATTCACGCCAGCTTGTCACAGTAAACCCTGTACGGGACAAATCTCATGAGAATGCCACTACAATTTTTGACGGTAATACAATGCGTGGTGCATGCCAAGATGCTTTAGTTTTTCTCTTAACACCCTCGAAAGAACCGTTACTTACTTACTTAGGTTACTTAGGCGACCCGTTCCTCAGCAAACGATTGACTTTGCGCGGGTCCCAACTTCTATTCCATTTGCAACGATCTTGCGCCACAGTCGTCCAATGGGCAATCAGCTGTAATGAAGCTGGATCAACGACATTGTTTCTGAGTGCGATCGAGTCGGACCATCGTGTAGGCGGTCGGCCGCGTGGGCGCTTGAGGTCTCTCGGGTACCAACGAATCGTGGCAGAGCTCCATCGGCCATCGGTGCGCCGCATCAGATGCCCTGCGTAGCGATGTTTTGATTCGTCGGCGTATGCAAGCACATCCTTCACCCTAGACATGGCTCTGATGTCAGAGTTGTGCAGGCCAAGCTCCCGTTGCCGGGTAAGCGTGAAACCCAGCAGCCGCCGTTCGAGCGAAGCCTGTGTCGTTTTCAACTGTTTTTCCATCGACGCCGTCAGTGTCCAGGTCTCGCATCCGTAACACAGCGCCGGCAGTACAGTTGAATTGAACAGCTCGGCTCGAAGTTTGATGTCCTTGGTGTCGTCGATCACACTCTTGATGCAATTAAATGCACACCAACCTGCCTTGCGACGTCTCTGGATCTCCGGCTTGAGATCGTTTCTCATATTGAGAGACCGGCCCAGATACACATATTCCGCTACCTCCTCGAGTGCATTCCCGTTGAGGCGCACTGAGCCTGGTGGAGCGAAAGTGTTCCTCATTACCTTCGTCTTTGAGACGTTGATAGCGAGCCCCGCCTTGGCTCCCTCGCGGTTGAGACTGCTTAGCATTTCCGATGCGTCCTTCGTCGTATGCGTGATCAGCACCAGGTCGTCCGCGAACCGGAGATGGTTCAACTGCCTTCCGTCTATGTTGATACCAAAATTGGTCCACTCACATCGACGTATGGCGGACTCTAAACACGCCGAAAACAGGTTTGGTGAGATCGGATCTCCTTGCCGGACCCCCTTTTCGATTTTCACCTCGAGATCGTTTGCAAAAGGTCGAATGGTTGTTGTACAGCCAGTATAGCACCGTTGTAGAGCACATATATACCGTCTTTCCACTCCCTGCTCCTCCAGCGATTTCCATACATAGGCTGGTTCCACAGAATCAAATGCCTTCTTATAGTCGATAAATGTGAAGACGAGAGGCATTTGATGTTCACGAGCTACCTCTATCAAGCGGCAACACGTGGTGATATGGTCCAGGGTGCTGAATGTTCGACGAAACCCTGCCTGCTCGACCGGTTGTGCCTCATCTAAAGTCCTTCGCACTCGGCTCAGGATACAGCGTGTGAACACTTTATATAGCACTGGCAGTAGAGTGATAGGGCGGTAATTAGACAAGTCTTCCTTGTCCCCTTTCTTAAACAGCAGAACTGTTTTTGATCGCTTCCAAGCTGCTGGTACCTCGCACTCCGTTAGATAGCGCGTGAATCTCGCTGCTAATGCTGTGTATAGCGGCGTACCGCAGGCTCGTAAGAGTTCTACTGTGATTCCATCACTGCCAGGCGACTTTCCTAGAGGCATACTATCGATTGCATGGCGCACTTCCGAAGACAGGATAGGCAGAACGTCCTCTCCAATATCCGAACTTGCCGGAGCGGATGCATGGCTTGATTTGTAAAGATCGGAGTAAAATCCGACAAGCAGCCTTTCCATTTCGGGCCTCGACGAAGTGCGGGTGCCATCGGGACCCTTCAAGCACGGAATCGTTAGATGGTACTCAGCCAAGCTTCTTGTAGCCCTCCTTAGACTGCTTTTCTTCTCGGCTGCCCTCAGCAGCCTGGTACGGGTGTAGTTAGTATGATCTTCGATGACCTTTTTCCTGCACAGCCTGCTAAGGATCGTGTACTCCACATGATTAGCGCTGCGATCCATTTGTCTCCGCTTCTCTAGCAGAGCCCGTGTAGGCGAGGAGATGCGACACCCGTTGTGAGTGGGAGCATTATGACGACAGCGATTCCTTATTTCATTTATTGTGTTCACCAGCGATTCGTAGTCGTCGTCGAGATCCTCTTGCATCGCGAAACTTTCTTCCATTGCCATCGCGCCTGCGGCAGCTACATCGAGAACTGTTCTAGGTGGTCTTCTGGACAAGACGCGAGCAAGGCGTGTACGCCCGCGATCGAAGTGGAATCGAGCTCTCAACAGGCGATGATCGCTGCCAGTGTTGAACCGTTCTAGACGATAATTGAAAGAACCGTTCTAGACGATAATAAGTGACTTTCCGCTCACCTATCCTTACGGATAAGGCTCCTTTTGGTGGCTATTGCCGTTCGTACCGTTAGTGAGACTTGCACTTCCAATCTTTTTTACACCTACACCATTATCAGCCTCTAAATTGCCTAATTTTACCGCTTTTTCATTATTTCCTTCATTACTTACTTAGTTCACTCAAAGAAACCGTTCATGGGAATCCCATGATTCTAATACCACTCAGAATCACCCTACTAGATACGGTACTTGAACGGAAACATAGGAAGGGCATAGGCTCTTCCTTTATCCTGGAGCAGAAATCAAAAAAAAAATTGGAAGAAGAGCAAGTAAATCTTGCCCCATTTCCGCCACAACATTTGAGCAGCCGTCAACAGCCAGAACGCAGTTCAAATTGTCGCGCGCATTGTTGATTTGCTTCCTGCTCTGCGTCCCTGACCGCGTGGGTGTCGCCTCTTTGCTCCTCAGCTCTCTCGCACTCGATCTCAGTTGTATTATTGTATACACACGTGAAACTTTGAATGCGACCCTTAGAAAGCAAATATCCCATAAATATGTGGGCAACAGAAGAACTTGAATTTTCGTGAACGATTCCTTTAATTGTTCACATCCTCTTTCCAGGAGGTGCTGACGTTAACGTTCCGAGATAATCGCATGCATTCCCCACAGTGGTTCGCGGGACGTGTGACAAGGCTGTCGATTAAGGTTGCAGAACGCTGTAAATTGTGAAGCGATCATGAATTGGCTGCGTGCTGGGAGGCGCAACCTATTACATAGCTTGGCCCAACTGTGGTGTAGTATTGACGCGAAGCCATTATTGGAACGTTCAACAAAGACAAAAAGGAAAAGGTCTGAAGCAGTGATGCCAGTTGAAACATCAATAGAAGTATCATATTGGCTCGAGCCTCCATAAAATGGTATGCATCTTTATGCTCGTTTTTATAGTGCAAGGAAATCAATAAGAGTTAGTGGCCACTTACGATTTTTTTACTATGAAAAGGGGCCTTGTTCGATGTGAAACTTCTTGATTGAAACTTCGTGGGAGAGGGAGACAACATGAAGGCGGAGATTTTTGGAAAAGGTCCTCAATATTATTCTCCAATGCCACATTACATCTTTAATAGTAGTCCTCATCGCTGAAGCTGTGCCGGGCACAATTCGTGATTGTTCCTGGCATGGCACGGTACGCACGTCGTAACTGAAATTGGTTTTCGCACGTATGTATTGACCAATCAACAAGTTCGCCACACACGCAACCTTACTATTTATTGAAATGATGATGAGTGGTGAGCAAAAGCTCCACATCGGGTGCAACTTGAACTATCACTGGAGAGTAAAATTCACTGCGGCCGAACAGTATGGGTTGGTATGTAGTGTTGTGTGGTCCACTTTTTTACAATGTGTATTTCGTGTTGAGTGTGAAACCGTCTTGAGACTTGCTCAACACTGTTTCACACTAATGTATTACATGGAGCGTCCTAGAACTACATGAATGGTAGACTTGGGAGGAGTGTCTGTCGAATGAAATTTCTACAAAACACTGGAAAATCGGAGCGAATCACACTTCCTCCAAACACACTTCGAAGAGTCACCAAGAAATAAGAATTGGAAAGTGACATTGATAGAAAAAATATATGAACGGTCTTTTAAGTGTCCCGTTTATTCAATCATTCAAGTTGACAAGCACCCGATGATTTCTTACACCTCATTTGAAGGCGGTGTTTGAGTCAATTAAGTGGTTCAGAGAAGGCAAAAATGCTTACCCCGAGGGTAAGCTGTGCGCCTTAGCAGACAGTTTTCGATGTGCGAAGCGACGAAATCCAAAGCAAGTCTTCCGCACAACGCCTAAGCTTCTCGCTCTTCCCCACGTGGCTTCATGCAGTTCCATTACGACACGCCCGTGAGTGTGTAAGTACATCAACAGAGAGAACAAGGGCCCACTTTCCAGCTATCTGGCCATTTCTTTAAGTTTTTTTTCTTTACTGTCACAAGTAAGCTCTATACCTTATTTTGACGGGCAATCATTTCATAGCGCACTCTTAATATTCGAAGAACTACGTCGGCAATCGCTGCATCTGGTACTTCATACAGCCTTTCTCGAATGAAGTCTTACGTAATATCGAATCATTCTGAAATCTTGCGGTTTCCAATATTTTAGTTACCGGCGCTTTTTGCGAACTAATATTCTATAAGTGACCCTTTTGCAACTTCGTTTATCATCTAAGAGCGCGCCTTTCGATACATTCCGTAGGTGATCATCTTCTTCCGGAATGACTTTTTACTTTTCCGTAGAACCTCATTACGCAAACATAAACAACAAATTCGTACGATTTTCTCGCTTCGATTCATTAGGAAAATAGGTAGCGAAAGAAGCCAGAGATACTAAAATTGCGTTGGATCCTCGGTTAATTAATGGAACGACTGCAACTTGTTGTTCAAGCACCAGGAGCGTGGACGGGTGTTTTAAAGACACATTCCACGATTATTGACGTATTAAAGCTCCTGCCATGGTCGGATAGTTCGATCCACAGCCAGTAGGTTGCACCTTTACCGAGAGAGTGTGAGTTCCTGAAGCGTGCTGGGCCAAAGAGGCAAGCGCGACACCACCCGACAGCTTAGGCCAGCCCATTCCAGAAGTGATTGTTGAAAATGACGGTGGCGAGGGTGGCAACAACGTGGCAAGTGAGGCCTATGATTTGTGTGATAACAGAGTAAGGAAGAGATAACAATAAGAAAGGAGACAAGAAGAAACAGGTCCCAGAGTTTCTTGTGACACCATCCTGCGGAAACACATTCTAAGCTCGTTTCACGCGATAATCTCGTTCAAGTCCAGATGTCTGGAGGCCTTCTTTTTTGCCATTTCCTGGGACATTTTTCGGATTTCCCTTTGTGGGCGTTTTTCTCAACACCTCTATTTTCATAATTCAACGTTTCAGCCCACTCGAAGTAACCCTGGAGTGTGCCTTTAAGCTGATGAGTAGGAAGTGAGAGTTAAGAGTTTATAGTCAAAGTAAATAGACGCACAACACACGGTAGCTTTCGTTTGAGATGGATGTGTACCATCAAGACGGAAAACTCGCATTGTGGCGTCCGGCATGCCTCGCGATGGTGCGAGCTATGAACAAAACCGTTCTCACGGAGGAGCCGATGCCGCATTGTGAAGTTCAGAAACGGATAAGCGGTGTAGAATTTTGCCCGACGGGCGCGGTCACAAATCAAAACCAGGAATCGTTAGCTATGCCACCAGTGGCCCGCACTGGTTCCTTGTGCACATTTCCCTTATACAATTCCAAACCCCTTCTTACTTCGCTTTTACACCGTTTTTCGAGAATGCCCATACATACATACCTGCTTGTGTCTTATAGGACTGCATACTGCGGTAGCCCTATTCAAAGCCAATAGCGTTACAGTGCATCCTTGACTACAACGTGTTGTCCACGCAATGATTAGGTACACGTGACCAACAGTGGTACCTCGTGACATGTAGAAGTCGAGAAACCAACTGAAACAGAAATAATCGAATTTGGCAATAATATAGAAACAGCGACTCCTTGACAAAGTACTTTTTTATTTTTTATATGAGTAGTCCCCTTCGGTCGACGCTGACATAATGGCCCGAGGCAAGTGGCGTAGCCAACACACCAGTGACACCAGTGTAGCACGCTACTGACAAATCAATCTTTCCATCCTTCCAGCATCGCTGGGTTGATACTAGACGCGTTCGGTGAGATGAAAACTTTTCTCTGTATTCAAGTTTTCTCTGTATTCAAGGCTCTCTAGTGATGAACTCGAAGAGCAGGGATGTATATCGTATTTCCGCTTTGCGGCGTCGCACCTGCGGCACCATAACACGAGTTGCCTCAGCCGTTCTAAAGGCAGTGATAAGGAAAGTTCGACGGAAATGTGGAAGAAATGGTGAACATGATCAGTAATACGATGGTGAAGAAAAACGGAAGTAAATGACCAGAGACCCAAAAAGGAGAATCCCTATTGCACCCATGATTTTCCATGT
Source organism: Trichostrongylus colubriformis (assembly GCA_963978905.1). NCBI lineage: Eukaryota > Metazoa > Nematoda > Chromadorea > Rhabditida > Trichostrongylidae > Trichostrongylus > Trichostrongylus colubriformis. The sequence continues at coordinate 21,880,528 of OZ022261.1, read as the reverse complement.
GGACGACCATCCCGTCAAGAGGCCGGTAGCCCGGACGACTCTGCCACTGGCGAGTAGCCAAGTAATCAATGCGCAAAACAGCGAGGAAACAATACAGAAACTTAATAGGCATCCCATGCTTATAGTGAAGAAAAACTCGAAAACTCTACGGGTGAGCAGCAGGAATCAAAACACTGCAAAAGATAATTAGCTGGTTAGAGAAGGGTATGCGACGTTCTGTTTATGAAAGCGCGCCCCGATCGCTCCACCCTTGCCGCATCGCCTTGGCCCCTCCCACCCCAGCCAATCAGGGGTGCTCGTTGTTGGAAGGCGGACCGAGCCAAGAAAGGCGGCTGGAGCTAAAAAGGCCGCCTATGTCACAGCTAAGAGATGGGCCGTCCGCTGGGGATTTCGCCATATATAGGCTTTCCACACCTCTAATTTTTTACTGAATTGCTCCTTTTTCGGATTTCTTATCACCCACATTACCCTATCACTGTCTTCAAAGGACATCTACATATCGCTCAGGACGCAATGGGCTGGTACTGTGGGAGTTCAATGGTGTGCTCTTGCAATGAGGGGGCGTCCTATAGAAAGATGCACAGATTTGCGTCTCTGAGGAGTCAATATGCACATTCAAGTCTAAATTTTTGCCTGAGTCTTAGTGGAGGAATTGAGGCTTCCCTTCCCCTTCTAATGAGATAAAACTAAGCCCATGACAGAACGTTCTTGTACAACATTTCAATCACGTAACACTTCAAGAAACACCTCAAACAATAACAAACGAAATACTTCAACCAATGTAGAATCAGACTCGCGAACATGAAAAAACAATGGCAGCATAACAAGTAAAATTAACAGTACCAGTACTATAATAAAAAAACTAATCAGTTTATAATTGGTTAAAGCGTAAAAGTTCGAAAGAAGAGTACGCAATCGCACGCGAAGAAAACAATCCGCACTCGCCGCGCCTCGCGCAGCGGGCGGCCACGCGACAGTTCGATGTAAAGATTTACACTCGAAGAGTCTAGAAGGCGTTTCCTCCAGAGTCAAGTCACGTCGAGGAAGATTTTCAGAAAGCACATCCCACCATTATAACGACCCTCGCCCCCTCCCTTCCCCTTTCCATAAATAGCAGCAAAGATTGATAATAAGCACTACCCCAGTGGACGCCGAACCAGTCAACGCGGAAACGGCGCGACGAAAAGTGAGTTCTCCTCTCCGAAGTAAAGTCACCGTTTTTATAAAAGGCCTTAGTTGCGAATGTTAGGATTTGCAAGTACGTGAAATGCTTACGCGGTTATTACTTTATCCGAAGCTATTGATCTGTTCGTTTCGCTAGTAGTGGTGTGGATCTCTAGGTGCAAATTTTGTCAAGGAAAACTTGGCACAATTTTAAGATGCCTCACTTTAAATAGTGGCAACTTCCATCAAGCAGGGTTGCCGCTACATAATGACTACTCGAGTCAAGCCATGCTTTTAGAGAAAAATAAATTAGACCAAAGACATTTGCCAGTCTTTTTTTTTTTTTGAAAGTGCGGAATTCTCCCATTTCCTCGAGAACATATTTCAGTGTGTGCCTGCAATGCTTCCATTACACACCCTTCGCCCTCAGGAAATCAACATTGACGTTTTCCGCTCCCGTTTTAGGATCCGCCATGCATATGAGTTCCATCCATAATCCTAGAGCGTACAAACGCTTCTCTTCTCTGCACAGTGGCTCGCTTACCAGTGTATGTGCGCTCACAATCTAACATAGTTACATGCGAGGCTAGTCTGTATCAGCTGATATTTCAGTGACTCCATATGCATTGAACCAAGCTGCGACCTGTCGACATCACATCCCACGGCTAAGCAGTGAATGCCGATGGCCCCTCGGAGCGTGCTTTCAGTGTCAGGGAGCCAAGGTCAAGACAATTAGTGTAGGGCGATCACGTTTGGAATACGTCATGCATGGGATTTCCACTATCAATCTATTAGTTTAAAGGGTACATCACTGTTCTCTAGGATTACTACCCCTCTCAGAGGAAGAGATGTGCACCCTTTCGCTGAGAATTATTCGACAGAGACCTGACCTTCTCTTCCTCACTGGGTTGAGGAAGTGAAAAGGGGTTTGATATTTGACGAATTATGACGTGTGTAATTATATCTATTACAATCGCTTCTATGCTCAAGTGTTACTGCTCAGGTGTTGGAGCAAGGCCTCTGCCGCCCAATATCTCTTAGTCATCGCAGAAGCTACATAGGGCATGATATACATCAGAAAAAGTATCATCTCTAGGCCTACTATCATCTATTATTCGAAATAATGAGTATTGTAAATTCCCATTTCCGCTTCAAGCAGTAGGCTTATGCAGCGCTAGGATTTTGGAATCCCTTGCCCTACCAGCTCCTGCTGGACCATTTTTTATTATTTCGGGAAGATATAATTAATTTACGAATATTTCTGTCATACCTTCTAGAAGGGAATATAGCTCCAATATAATTATTCAGAATTGCAATAATATCGATCACTCCGCCGACGATGAATATCCGATAGAACATTCCTAAACAAGTAAGTTATAATGTGATATATGATATCGATATATCGATATGATTATATATGAGATATAAAACACGATGATATATGATATGAAGATTATACAAAGGGTGCCAAAAAAAGTAATTTTTCCCTTCCACTTCCAACACCTATATGTACAATTCGAACTTCAGCTGATTCTAACGAGTTACTTTTATCACTGAAGTTTAAGAGCCAACCTCCCACAATTACTGAACTCCGCAACAGCCTTCTGCAAGAGCAGGATCAGAAGCTTTTTCCAGGTGAACATGATGTGTCACATCAACTAAACAAAATACGAATCTTCGTCGCCCTCGTTTCAAGCTTGCTAAGGTCCGTTCACTCGGGGTACCTGAGGGGATTTATATTGGGTGGTATTTTTACTTATTCCGTTCTTACTGGGCTCCCAGCGCCCTTCGTTTCCAAAAACCAGAACGTGCCATTACCGCTGAAACCTCTCCGGAGGCGGATTAGAAGTACGAAAAATGACGTTTCGGATCATAGCAGCGTTGTGCAAGCAGCAAGGGCTCTGTGACTTCCATGAACCGAAGGACCAATCCTTAGGAAGCTTCCCACAAATAACCTACCACGGAACCTGCCTCCACTGTTTTAAGCGGACCTTGATACCGTAGGTGCTCTGAAGCTCGACTTCACCGACTGAAGGCTCCGTATTTTGATGAATTCGAAAGTGATGAGTCTCGGCTTGCTTTTTTTTTGAAAGAACATTTCGGGAGTATTTTGCTCCAACGCCTTTATCTCTTTCGCCCTATGTTCTGTAAACTTGGAGAATGTTAGCCGTGAGGAAAACTACTTTTTTGGCACCCGCTGGATAATACGATATGATATCATGAGTTTATGGGGATCCTGTGCAAATCTCATAAGTCGTTAACTAACCTTTATACGAAGTTTTCCGCAGAGTGATCATAATTGATACAACTACAATATACAATGGTAAGGTTATTGCCATATACGTCATACACGAGTAATTCACTGCGAGCTCAAGGTAGTTAAACCACGGAGGCAACGTTGTATTGGTGTATTTCATCTAGACTCCTAAAATTATGAGACCGAATCCTTGATGTCGTCAAGCGGTCCATGATTATTGCAATTGCTGCTTGAGGAAAACCAAGTACGAACGGCATCAAATGAAGAAATGGAGCAAACAAAGGACAGATATCGCTATGGCTTGATTAGAGCCAGCCGTCTGGATGAGCTATTCGTCCTCAGCTGAAAGCACACGGGATAACCTCAATTTCCTAGTGCGAAGATCAAAATCAATAGTAATTATGACGTTACTTTTTGTTGGACTCCAAAAAATTGAATACACTGAGCCAATGATCAGTAAGATGAGAGACAAGAGGTTAATGCTAAAAATCGTCCTTCTCATGGCTCTACCTTTCAAGAAGATGATGTTTCACAGGATGAATGATTTGCTACGGTTAATTGCATTTGTCTTTATTTCAAAAGCGGTTAACGTTTGAAACACCTGCCCAGGATACCACGATAATCACACACCGCTTTCACGATCGTTTTCGTTTTGTTCTGTTGATTGAAGGATCGAATTTCACATAATTCTTATGGAAATGAGTCTCCACGTCATGAATCATGGATATCCGAGGAATTTCGCGTTCCCTGACTGGAACCACATAAGTCCTTTTGAGAACAATCGTGAAACAAAATGATTTCGCGCTCTAGATGGAATTCATTGATGTCCTCGGCAGCACCACTGAGAAATAATAGGCGGCCGCTTGAGAAAGGGAAATTACAGCATGGTTTTTCCACGCTGTACTTTGGAAAATTCGCTAGATCTCTCATCCGTAGTATTTTGCTGGCTCTTCCAACTTCACAATATGCCTGTAGGCAATATTCATGTTCATTCTCCTAAAGAAAATAATGGCGCGCTCGTTCTAGCGCATGAATCTCACGTGAACCCACACTCTGCACACTTTTTTTGTGAATGCGCTTCCGTTTGTTCCCAAAATAGAATATCTATGGATGGTTGGTGCCAGCTGCCACGTTTCTTCGAATGACTCTCCTCGTTAATGAACTTTTAGCTCAAATAAAGCTAAATGACTCATACCTGAACATTCTGAGGATGTCAAACCTAATTTCAAATGGACCGCTCCCGTTTTGCCACAATTCTGCCCTCGAATCCCCACACTAGTGCCCATTCCAATGCCCTTTTCCGCGTGTACTCGACCCTCTGGCCCGCCAGGCTAATTGAGTATACGATTTCGAGGACCCTGTTTACCATCGTCAGTTTCTGCAAAAATTCGACAGTCGGAGTTGTTTCTGGCGTTTGCTTGACTTTCACCTAACCTAGTAGCAAGGTTACCAAATCGTATAGCTATTACTTTCTTCGAGCATTTATTACACTGGTAGAATGAATGTGTAGCCTCCTTCACTCCAACCATCTATGGTGATCAAATAGTCTTATTTCTAGTTTTTCTTTCCCCAGCGCATATCGATTACCATTTGTGAGGCTTTTCCGGACTAGCTATTTCTATGCAACCCCTGCAAACCGTCTGCAGCCTATGTCTCTCATGATTTTCGTGATAAATTCAATCATGCTATGAAACGTTTTCTCTATTCCAGAATCCGTTGCTGGGAAACAATAGTTTTTTGACAGTCAAATCGAACTATTTAGTTCTCGCGAAATCTGCAGGCAATAAACTTACCCATTTCCTTACTTTCTACCCAAATTATTGGGAATAAAATATTCAAAACTCATAAAACTACCCATTTTTTAACAATCTACAGGCCATTTCATAAAAAAGGATACGAGATTATGTGGAGACGACCATTTTTTTTTGTTTATCAGAACAACTGATTTGCAGAATTCTCATGATCATTGTGTTAAATGGAACAATTCGGCTTACTTGTCAGGGAGACCACCATAGCAAGCGATTTTAGTTTAGAATTGCATTTCACTCCATGCATTGCACACTACTCTCTCAGACGTACATTCCATATTCGCCAAGAAGCACATCCCGCATTCGCCAAGAAGGAAGCATCCGCTGGATTTTCAGCGAAGAGTGTGTCGCCCCACCAGCTCGCACTCCGAGGGGTGTGGCAAAAACGCACGCGACGCTTTTCCTCCGAGTGGGATCCAGATGATGCCATCCTTCTGCCAAACGTGAATTCACTTAAGGGCAAGTATAAACTGGGACGTTTTGCTCGATAATCCCCTTTTTCAACCTTTATAAAAATAGTGTTAGACATGTTCTGAATTCCTGTATCAAAGTGCTTTCTTATTCGGTAAGCTTAAACTTATGGAATACTTTTCTCGTAGTATGGGATACGTTCGACTATTTTGAGCTCTGCCGCTTCTCCCTTTTCTCTTGCTCGAAAAAGGTGTTTCAAAAAGCTGAATCAATTATTTGAACAAAGAATGAAAAATCGCATGTCTGAGGGTACTGGTAATAACGCAATATGGCTTTCACAGATGAATGTTTGCCATCATAGTACATACACCTTGTAACTAATGATGCACTGTGGTATTCTGATTAGCTCGTTCGAATAATTTGCTAATGCCCTCAAAAAAGTCTTTTGCCCTCTAATGTTTTTGACTATTTCGTCCTCAGCTGGGATCGATATGAACTGAATACATAACAGTTTGGCGCATACATACCTTCACTTCGACTTTTTGAAGTCATTTCCAATATGATCAATTTATTTAGTGGACACAACACGATTTTTAGTCTTATTCAACGATTAGCCATTATTCCTAATATGCTACTATCGCACACAATGCTATTCAATGCCATTTCAAGCAATTTCCAGAGCCTCCAATCTAATAAAAAAGATTGGATTCGGTACTCTAATCTCTAATCTTTCACTTGTTGAGGGCCCAAGGTATAATGATTCAATCGAGGTTCAAATGGAGAGGATAACTTGTGAGACAGTACAGTAGATCCTAGACTGAAATTGGAGGAGGATGATCCAATTCTGTCCGTTGGTTTCGGTGCGAACGTGCGTGCCCGCGCCGTTTCCTGTCGCGATCGGAGACGGGGCGTGAGCTGATTACGTAATTTTCCGTTTTCACTATGCTCCCGACCGCGCCGGACGACGGGGCGTGACACCCACTTGAAGACCCCGCCCCTTGTTCTCCACTTTGAGGAGCTGCATCTTGGCCGGATTCTTGCTTTTTCGCGTGTATCTTCGCATGCAGCCTTCATCAGGCAAATACCAACAAAATATATGGGTTACAAAGAAACTCATTTTTCTGTGCAAGATTCTTCCGAAGGTCCGAAGGTTCACAGCGTTTTATGTAACTATTTTTGTAGATTTTACTGCTGATTAAAAACTCATTCCCTTGCGTCTCAGGGGTACATCCTGAAGAGAATTTTTGCGACGGTATAATTGCTGTTTCGCCATTGCTTTATACACCCCCTTTTCCTAAGACTTTTGAAGCATGTCGAAAGAGCAACTTCGGACAATATTTTTCGACAACTACAAAATGGCTCAATCCGCAGCTGAGACAGCTCGACAAATTAAACAAGTGTGTGGGGCCAATAGTGCTGGAGAAAGCACCGTGCAAAAATGGTTAAAATAGTTTCGTTCTGAAGATTCCAGTTTTGAAGACGAACCTCGTAGAGATCGACCTAAAGCAGTACCTGACGAGGATCTGGAGGCGTTTTCGGAGGCTGACCCATCCCAAACAGTTCAAGAAATTGCAAAAAGCTAGGCGTTGGCGAATCCACCGTTGAGAATGGTCTGAAACGCATTGAGAGGGTGCAAAAACTCGACAAATGGGTGCCCCACAATTTGAGCGACCGGCAGGAATTGGCGCGTCTCGAGATTCCTTCTTCACTGCTTTTGCGCAACAGAAACGACCCGCTTTTGGACTGAATGGTTACCTGTCATGGAAATTGATCATGTATGATAATGGGAGACGTTCCGTAGAGTGGCTGGATGTCGACGAACCACCGAGGCGATTTCAAAGGCCGAATCTTTGCGAAAAATAGATTATGGTCACAGTGTGCAGGTCATCGGCTAATGTGATCCACTGTAACTTTTTGTCACCAGTGTCACTTTTTGTCGAACAGTGCTTACTTTGATTAAGGATGAGTATTACGAAAGTTATGATCGTTCTAAGCGATACACTCAAGACGCTGAGAGCTTTTCGGGCGACCTAATGATTCATCCCGGTTATATCATCAGGTAAGAATTTCGCGCGACCGCACGCGACGAACGGCGCGGAAAGTGCGAGTTTCTTCGGATGTGATTGCGTACATCGCCTCACTGCTGCTTTCACTGTTGTTATGATGAGTTACTCAGCAGAACTTCACAACATTAGCCCATGGCGTATAGATCGAGATCCCAACCGGCTGCAGCAACTCGCGCTGGAGGTGCCGCATGCGCGACGTTGCAATGCCAAGTCCTAACCTAGCGATATATGTACACCCACTTCTACCTTGGTTTTTAAGCAGAAAGGAAACTCATGCAGAAGCTCCTTTATCCTATTACCCACGCTACCGCCGCTAATCGGCAATATGTTTTATTCGCTCATTGGAGACGCTTGTATCAGAAAAACGTTGCTGAATGTAACAAAAGGATCTGTTTGCTGTGGTGCTAAATGTATTAGGTTGTTCCAAAAGCCTTGTAGTATTTTTCCAAAAAAAAATCAGTAATTCTTGTTCACTTCGAGGCAGGTCCAGGCGGTTCAGGAACGTTCCCTAAGCTTTCTAGGAAAATATATATTGTCCCACCAGATCCCGTGGAGAGAGCTACAATGCCCGTTGTCGATACCCACCCAAATCGCGGTGTCATCTATTATGAGCGGTCTTGCGGCACCAAAACGACGGAAGCTTGCCACGTCATCAGCGCTGCATTGGGCAAGGGATGTGTGAGCTACGTGACCGTGCGCCGCTGGTTCATCAGCTTCAGCAACGGCGAGATTAACATGAAAGACAAACCACGCTTGGAACTGTGCTGGTTCTGGGACGAGGGAGGAATGCTTTTCCGCGAGGTGCTGGTACAAGGCGAGACAGTCACCGCTACCGTATGCACCCACCAGCTCCAGCAGCTCGCCGTCGATGTTCGAGAAAAGTGCCGGAAATGTCCGCGGTCTTCCTTCTTCATGACGACGCCCGCTCCCATTTCGCGAAAAGTACCCAGGCTAAGTTATAGGAGCTCGGCTGGGATGTGCTCCCCACCCACCGTACTCTCCAGACATTGCCCCTTCTGGCTATCACCTTACCCATCCTCTCGAATCCTTCCTGGCCAGGAGAAAATTCGTTGATTATGACTTGCTTGCGAAGGCGATTGCTGATTTCTTCGACTCTCAGGACCCAGAGTTTTGGGAGAAGGGAATCAACGATTTTCCTATGAAGTGGCAGAGGGTTGCCGATAACAATGGTCAATACGTTGTTGCCTAATTGTTATTTGTTGGACGAAAAAAAAGTGATGATCGAAAAAAATACGACAAGACTCTTGGAACAACCTTTAGTGCAATGCATGCTTGTCAATAGCTACAATGCACAATTACCCCTTGCAACCCGGATTTACCCTGGTCATACATATACTGTGATCGTGTACTGGGGATATCACTCAAATACAATACCTAGGGAGTAAAAAATTTTTACTCACCCTGAGAGGATCAGAAGAAGTTCGGGGAGTGTCCTCCACCACAAAAAAGAAACCGAAAAATTTCATACTTCGAAAAATTGATGCGCCCATTCCGGAGTCCTTTCCCCGAGGCTCAAGCAAAAATCACAGTCTCCAGTTTGCATCATTATTGTTAGTACCTTCTAGCACATAAGAACATGGTACTGTAGCAAACACGCAATAAAAAAACCCAAAGCACAAAAAATGATAAAAAATGAAATATGTGCTGTAGCTTCACAGGTGCCGTGTTAATACAAGGTGCGCAAGCGAATCGCATCAGGCGATCCATTCCATAATAGCTTTCATTAATTGTTCCTGTCAGAGCATTTTCACCCCCACATCACATTTTCATATTCTTTCATAATTTTGCGTGCTATCTGATTTTTGGCGGTACGAAGGAATGGGAATGTGAACTGGAATGTGGGATTTCGCCTAATCCTTGGAGGGGGAGAGGAGCGTGGGATATTTCACAGTTCGTAGACGGTAACCATCAATCGCAGGCATCCCAAAACAAAAACATCCTAATGACAATCGGACAGTTGTTCCTATAGTTCCTTTGAATGCGTTTTTGACTGCTACGTCCATAGTAGGTGAGTGCCTGTGAATATTGATCCTATATAGGATAGGATTTTGACAACTTCGATAGATGAGTAAAAATCCAAATATCACGTGAGATGCTACTGTCGATCGCAATGATCTGCTCTGAGCAGCCAAGACAGGTCAACTCTGACGCAATGATCCGTGTAGCCCTGTGTGCCCTATAAGCGTTACAGTCCTCTTCTTTTTTTCGGAGGCTCTTGAATGACAGAACTTGGACTTCAAATTTTCCCAACCGTCGAAGCCGTGGTAGGATCCCGCTTCATTCATCGATATGGATATGTCACAGAAGGAAGCCGCCGACACGGTGTATGTGCGGGCCCGTTGTCGATTATTCTCTCACCGCTGTTCTCCTTTCCGTTTCAGCCAGCGGTGGTCGGTCGTCTCAATGCCGCTCTTCGCGCAGTCGTGTTTTGGTCTTCACCCATCACAATGCCATATAAGAGAACTGATTCGGTCCATCATCGTTTTATTATCTTGCACTTTGTTCCGCATCAAGTGTTCTTGCCCCTTACACTGAGTGCATTCGCCCCCAACCGTCTTATTTCACTTCTTGGTTGTTCCATTGATCTCCGCGGATTACTGTACATTTGTATCTACTTCATTTGCCTTTTGAGTTGTATATTCATTTTGAAAGGTAAAAATCGTTCTCCCACAAATGGCGTCCTCCAGTGCACCGCTCAAGGAGGCTGTCAAGGCAGCAAAACGAATCCTCATGTGCCGCCCTACGCATTTTCAGGTCTCTATTATTAACCCTACTAGTTCCACCTTCAATCGATGGGCCTTGGCGTTCACAGGTATGGGCCACCAACTGAGCTGTTCGATTTAGTTGTCCTACTCGATCAATCCATGGATGGATATGCGACGTGGGGTGAATCGACCCAAAGCCATGGAACAATGGGAGATGCTCAAGACCACATTGGAAGGATGTGGAGCGCGAGTAGAAGTCATGGAAGCTGACGTAAGAATTGTTCATTCATTTCTGATGTATAAGTTCCAGTTTCGAAAGCGTTTGGGGTAGAGAAATGTGAGCTCGAAAGCTCCGCGAGTTTTTTTTTCAAAATTATTCATTGAGCAGTCGCTGAGCCCTTGCGCTCACATGCAAAAAATTACTGGCAATTAGAAGAAAGTAGTATTGATTGAAATTTTAGTATTGCTTTGCCACATGATCGAGTAGTGGAAAACAATGCGCGACAATGTTCCCATCATTATTCCTTTTAACTTTCTATTTTGCCTTTGTTTCGTCTTCATTGACTTGATCGCGTCCACGTTTCTTAATACTTGGTCAAATTATTATTGAAAACCCATCTCCATAAACTGTTCCCCATCCACCATTAGTAGGCAGGGGTGATTTGATACATCATGGTAACGGCAGTCTAATTCAATTAACCTTCATTAATTGTATTAAGGTAAATGCCTTAAGTAATACTGTTCGTAGTAGTTCTCGAAATTACATAATCCTGTATCACTCTACTTATCAACTACGTCGACAATTTCATCAGATATGAATTAGTTGGTCAAATCGAATTGGAGCGTTTTCAAGTGCACCTCACTCCCGGCACATCACGCGCTTCGAAGCCGCGTGGCATTGTAAGCCAATGACTGCATTATAGGTGTATCCTCATTTTGAATCAAACATGCATAGTCGGAGACATATAAATGTTGTAATGTATTTGCTTTGAATTTTCGGGCGCATTGTGCCTGATGGCGTGACAGAGAGGGAGGGAGGAAGTCGCCATTTTCCGCCGGCAGCAGGGTAGTCTGCACTTTTGCAGCTATTGACCCACATTAAAAAGTGCGACCATTGTGAAATTGGTGAAGAATGACCGTCTGAGATGGGCGTTAGGCAGAGAAACGTTGGGGTGTGCGGCTGCGACTTAAAGGAATCGTTCACGAAAAATGAGTTCCTCTGTTACCTATATATTTATGTTGTATTTGCCTAATGTGGGCCGCATGCAATGTTTCACTCGCAAAAATGTGAATCCGGCCAAGATATGGCACCACAAAGTCTTGGCCGAGTGGGCGGGGCCTCCGAGCAAGTGCTCACTCCGTCGTCTGCCTGGTCGGAGACACTGTTGGAACAGGAAGTTAAATAAACAGTTCCACTCTCCGTTCCCAACGCGGCGGACGACGAATCGGGTCTTTTATCCATAGGCCCCGCCCACCCGGCCAAGATTTTTGGGAGCTGTATCTTAGCCAGATTCTCACTTTTTCACGTGAAACTTTGCATGTGGCCCTAATCAGGTCGAAACAACGTAAATACATGGGTAACGAAGAAACTCTTTTTTCCGTGGATGATTCCCTTAATGAAGGGAAAAATTCGAATTGAGCAATTATTGTAGTCACACTAGATAATACAGATATTGCACCGTTTTTTGCAAAGTGCAATGAGTCCGAATATTTTCAGCAGTAAACCAGGAACTGTCCTGTGCTTAGTGCTACCATGTGTCGATGTTCAAAAATGAAATGAGGACAGTGGAAGTGGGGGTTTATGTGGATGAGACGGTGTGCTGTACGCTTCGCTTAAAAGGCACCCATTAGTTCACCGGCAAGGCTTTGCGATGTCCAGCGGACACCTCATAATTAGAGCTCCTCTCACAAATGGACGATCCACATGCGTAGATGACCGCCACTTATAACGGATCCATGTGGCAGTGATCGATATGTGAGCTGTGATGAGTGCAGGAAAACACGTGTACCAAAGAAGTTAACAAGGAGATTAGGGACCTACATATTTCTTGGGTTTTTAAACCATTTAATCCCGGACTTCATCACTGTTGTACCCCTTACTACTCCATTTTTCATATACAGCAACCGACCAGATTAGATCTTATAGTGCTCTTGAAATCTTGCGAACGCTACTGTGCCATTCCATGAGTAACGTTGCTTTTTTGTGGAGAAATTTTCCTTGTTAACTCACAACTTTGAGCGGCGGCTTAAATATCATCCGAGAGAAATTTATCTGCTCTTCAGTGCGGTAGGTACGATTTTGGAAGTCCTGAAATCGGACCAACTTCATACGGGTGAAGTTGAAGGTCTTGTCGACCAAAATTGACAAAACGGGCAACGAATTTAAACACTGTAGCTTCAGGAAAAGCAATATATGCTTCATACTTAGCCCTGTCCTCTTGTAAAGTTCCGTAATCGCTTAACCGATAATTGGTGTTTCTCGCTCTCTGAATTTGGTTTTTTCCGCAGCAATCCGTTCTTTCGTGACAATTTCTTCAATCAAGGCTAGAAAATTTTCTCATCCAGTCCAGTGTAAAGAGTGGTGACACGTTAAGAAGAGGTAGTGAATAGGAACGGGGACACATCATTGATCGAATATCTTACTCTGTTGAAAAAATAAATTGTGAATAAACGTCATAAGGAATCCTATTACATGCTAGTGATATAGTTAATTGCTGGTTTAGTCAATTTTTTTCGGAAAATCGGCCCTATACTATATACCCAAAAATTGTGCATACTTCTTTTTGAAGTAGATAAATCTCTTTCGGATGGTATTTACCATGTTGCAACTTGTGACTTCATGAGAAAATTTCCCTTCAAAAAAAAGCGACATAACCTACATATGCAATGACCCAATATTTTCCCAGAAAGAAACCTTTGAGTGATGTTTGTAATCTTACTCGTCGCATGTAGCTCATAAAAGCTCTCTTTAACTTGCAAATTTGAAATAGCCCTAATCCGAAATGCTTCGCTCTCACTTACATATATAAGTAATGTTTCATTGCATGATTCTGTTTTCGTATGAACTCATGTTTGTAACAACCTGCGCGCAATCATTTTATGTTCTGTTCATTGAACTTTGCGCAAACAATGACATACGGAGGCCGCATGATAACACAGTTATCACTTCTCAATTTCAAACTGACAAGAACTTGGCTGATTGCCACGTTGTGTAACGTTTATAGTTCGATTTGAGGCTAACCTGTAATAGTTTGATTTGTTGAAATTTTCCTCTACGTTTCTGCAGTAGTACTACTTACGGGAGATCGTAGGTAACCTTATACACTATTCTTTCCACCCCACAGAATCGTTTTATTTCCCGCTTCACCAGGGAATGAAAATTTCGGATGCCGCGGCCGTTACTCATTCCATGTAGGAACTGGTTGAAGCGCTGGAAAAAGCCTGTCCCGCAGCATCCTTTGGAACCTTCTCTCGTCCACCTAGGAATGAATCTTCGCTTCCAAGCCATGAACCTTACTGCAGGAGTCATATTCAAAAAATGCAGGTACATAAGACACTATCAGGAAGTTTTATAGAATGCATTGGACACCTACATATGTATATAGCCGAAACAGTTTGTTTAGATAGCACTGGAGATGTTTCTCACGAAAACGATTACAAGGGCTTTTCCAATGGAGATATTCTAGTTCCGACCTTCTCAAGACCCACCGGCCAGTGTTCGTCAAGGCAGCGCAAATCGATTTAAAAGCGCACGCGCTTCTTTCAAAAAGTCGATCATTCCCAGTCCTTTGCCCATCTCACTCCACATAACGGAATGAGCTAAACCGTAAGAACACGCAAGGACATAAGTATTTGGAACAAGGGAAGGATGGAGTGTTGACAAGTGCTCCCACTAGGCAGTCCGGGCCTCCAATCCTGGATCTGCCCCACCCCCAGGCCTATCATGGCTTCAATTTTTCCGATGTGGGCTGATTAGTGTTGATTATAAAAACATCAGGAGATGATAAAATTACAAACTTTTTCATCAGTTGGCCCAAGACAGTCACACAGGGTCAAGGTATACTAAACGCAGTGCAGGCACATGCCACTTTAAAGACACTGTAGTCGTCTTTGATGAAATTAATGTGTATACCATTACATTTTAGGGAGCTGATTCATTCCCCGACATGGTGTTCTCTGCCAATGCTGCAGTCGTGAAGGGCAATCGAGCCTATCTAGCCAATTTTGCTCATCCAGAACGAAAAGGAGAAAGGTACTTTTTTAGATGCTGTGGGGTCAATTTACTGCAGATAGGTCAATGGAGAAAGCGAATGACTGAAGCCTACTGCAAAAATTACTGGATTTCACAGTTCTGCGACTACGCACTCATATGAGGCCACAGTACCAGGCGAATCGCGTCGTCGCGCGCCACGATTGCCTTTTTGTTCCATAATTGGCTGCGCATTAAGAAGGGGCTCGCCGCCGGATGTATGTCGTTAGGCGCGGCCCCTTGCAGCTAACTCGCCACTGGGGCGCATGAGCCACAGCTGCCACCCTAAAGCAGACCATCCCAAGCATCTTCTGCGTCGGGCAACTCGTCCACATCACCGAACCCTCACATTTACGGGAATGATAATTACCACATAAAGGACCTTATTAGAAAAGCACTGCAAATTACTGAGGGAAGTATCGTAACACAACTCCTAAATGGTTCAATATTACCACCTCGGGGTGAGCAAGCAGCATTTCCCATTGTTGAAAATGTAGTGGAGACGAAAAAAGCCGAAATGGGAAAAAATTGCCAGAATCCACGCTTAGTTCGCCAGTGGAATGTGAAATAAAATGTAGTTTGTAAAAGTCAGTAACTTGCAGTTTTCTTTCTTTGCCGAAGTCTTTTGGATGGCAATTATCAAATACGACAACATCGGTTCGGTGATGAGGACGAGTTGTCCGTTGCAGGAGATGCGTCTAATGGTCGGCGTTAGGGTGACAGCAACGGTCCATGGGCCCCATTTGCTAATTAGCTGCAAGGTGCCGCGCCTAACGACCGTCTCTCCCAGCCGCCTACTTGCGTGACTTTACCCAGTAAGTGTCCTGCCGCACATTCAACTTTCACTGAAAAAGAGACCGAAGAGGGAGGAGATTTAGAATTTTGTGGTAGACGTAACCCGTAAACATACAAACGTAAACGAATACTTGACAGTAAATGATAACCATCGTGGTCCACTACTGCAACTCTGAGGAAGTGAATAAAGTTGTAATGGAGAATAGGAGACGGGGATCGGAAAATGTGATTCACCAATGAGGACAGTACATACAAAATCCTGCATGTTTAGGTACTTCTTCGAGCAGTGGTTTACAAACAATGGTTACGAATGTGTAGGAAATTTAGATATCGTATTCGAAGGTAAGGATTGCATTCCTATACCTGTGCAACAGTATAATGGAATACTTACTTAACAAAAAATGTGAATTGCTTAATATGAGACAGAAAAAACTCCGCCTGGGAATCTTTCCATTGAATCAAAGAGAACAACCGTTATAAGTGAGTACCAACACATATCAAATAGAACCGTTTAGGAACCCAGCAAATGTCGTTAAGTTTAGAGATTCAGGATACCTTGATAACTAGAATTTCGAGGTGCGAACGAGAAATGTGCAAGTAAAGGACGTCAAACAGGCGCATCTCACTGGTGGGATATTGTCTGTTCGGTAAATATGAAGGCAATAGCGCGATCGTAGCTATTCATCCCAGCGAGCATTTTCTCATGGGTCCAGAGTGCGGCCGGCACAAGGCTCTTGAGGGTGCTCATTGAAATATGATTAACCGCTGGCACACCGTCAGAATTCGGTCCCAGATCATCCTAAAGTAGACAAAAATTGTCTTGGCTAATGAATGGCATGGTGGTCCGCAACTGAATTTTCAACATGAGCACTTTTTGTGTGCATCCCTAGATGGGTATCTTATGAATAGTTATCTCTGGAAGGTTGGTGGGAGGCGCTCTTGCCACACCCCGTTTCGGTCGAAGATGCTTGGCTACACCCCCAACAATGAGATCCTACCATCAATGATCCAGGATGCCTTCCTTCCGATGAACGTGGAAGGTGCTTACAAGTCAGAAGCGATTATTAAAAATGTAATTCCTTTAGATTTAGTAATGCACGTAAGGATTTGAGCATTACAATAACAGTGCATAAGCCACAGAAAAGGTAAGCGAGGGGGTCATGAGACTGAAACTATTCACACATTCTATGATGTAGCGGCGTAGAGGCCCGTGATGAATCGCAAGGGCAGTTCAAAAATCTGCCATAAGATTTATATTGTGAGAAGATACAAATTATTCAGGTGCTGGAGACGCTCTATGGGGTGGTGCGGGTAATCGAACTCTATTCACTGGTGTTGGGCCGAGAACTGATGTGCGAGCCCTGAAGGATATCACTGAGAAGTTGAATGACGGATCCTCATGGAAGGCTCTCGGATGCCGATTAGTAGACCCACGGTGAGAATTTCACCATTCGAGTGGTGGCTAGAGGAAATCGTGCACGAAAAGTCTATGATTTTGATCCCTCGCAGCATCATTCTACCGCACAGTACATAAACAGAAACAGGAAATGATCCGAGAAGCGATCCATTTGCCAATGTACATAGAAAGCGAAAAACCGTAAGAGCATCATCTAGTTTCTGTTCTCGTCTAGCAACTTTCCAACAGATGTCGGCTGGAAGAGCACAGTGCATATTCCCGCGATCACCGTTGACTTGCTTCCTCTGTGCGTCTGCGACCGCGTGACCATCGCCTCTTTATGCCTAGAGCCCTCGTGGGCTTCAACGGACACTCCACCCCGTCAGACGTCCTTTTAAGGGGCTTTAACCAGATTCTTGTTTCAAATCGTGTGAAACTTTGCATGCGGCCCTTAATATGCAAAAGAAAAGCTCAATTTCGCGCGAGGGATTTCTCTGAATTCCCGATCGAACCAATGACGGTAAACCTAAGCATCATGGAAGCTGCTGCATGGAAGATAGCAGACGCTTCAAAATCAGTGGTCACTATTAGTGGACAGGTTACTATGGTGGTCCCAAATTTGTCCATGAATATGAATATAACATTTGCAGGTTTTATCACATCGATACTGCTTTTTGTCCATTAAATGAGGAATTGGCCATATACTATCCGTATGCCTTCGATCATCTCAGTCAACACAACATGCACAATGAAACCGATCTCTTACCAGTAAGTCTCAAATTTCTCGAAAGTGAACAAGTAAAGCTCCACCACTAGGGCACTCACGGGTGTCGAGGAAAATAGCCACTTCAGTACGACCCCACCTCTTGACGGCGACCAAAACGATCTTCCCTTTTTTCACCTCTACAATACTAGTAACTGTTGCCGGATTGCATAGTTGCAAGTGTTTCATTGCTATCCTTTCCTGAGGCAAAAATATATTTCTTTTACAATTTGTCACACGATATGTGGTGAAAAACCCTTCGCTTCTCACCTGCTTATTGAGAATTCAGATTTCACTACTTATCGCTGATCTTTAAAAGGCACTGTTACCGCGATCCATGTTATCGCGTCCGTCACCTGCAGGGATTTACTCCACTCGTTCCGCTCTGCTTCATCCATGTCACACAAGTCTGTGACACGCTCTCGCTCGGGTTCTTCCAGATCAATAGGTTTTATGCTGTACTGTACCACGTAATCTCGTTAATCACACTGTGAATCAGATCGGCGCTGTATCTTCTTCGAGAGATTCACTCCGTCATGTCTCGAAGCCAAGCCCGGATAGGTACACCACGCCGCACATAGGGTGCACTCCACTCATCATTAGACCGAGGGATCCATCCATGCTCCACTTGTGCTTCCCTCTTCTTTTCCGGGCTATTATCTGCGTTATCAATTGGATTGCTCTAAAGGCAATCCACAATGGCTGCTTCTCACAACAACTCAGGACTCGAGCCAACAGGTGCCGCCGTTGGGTTTTCGCGTCAGCTTTTTCCTAAAAAACATCGGTGGTTCAGTGGTAGAATGCTCGCCTGCCACGCGGGCGGCCCGGGTTCCTTTCCCGATCGATGCACCATTTGATTGTTTTACGAATCTTTTTTCTTCGTCTTGTGCGTGGTTCAGTGTTTGAGTATAGCGGATCTTTATTCCCACAATACAGCGCCTTATGTTTTGCAAGAATGCGCAAGAAAATGTGGCAAGCTTATTAAGCAGTTTATGTTTTGAAAATGCGCTGGAAATAAACTATCAATCGCGAGACAGTCGCGGTACGCCCTCCAACCTCCTATCCGGTCAAATACGACCCCCATGAAGAGGAATTCTCGACTCTCGAGTACCCTGTCCACAAATCACAAAATTGATATTTACATTCGATGTCGGGTAATTGCCAGTGGCTGTAGTGACTAGTGCTGTGGAATCGTTTATTTCAGATATGTAGTCCATAATCCATGACTTCCTATTTATGCGAGGATGTACCGATGATTAAAACAAATATCTGAATAGATTAATAGTCGCCGCTGCGATATCCCCCAGTGACTAAATGACATCGCCTACTACTCGAAAAAAAAAGTTTTCCGATTTTTAAACAGCTAATAATTCGCATTTGTTGTATTTTCTATACTACTATATGCCATGATGTACAATACCCGCCTTATGTTTTCAAAAATAAACGCGGAGAATGCGGATCGCGTTTTCTCGTTATAACTCCATTTCTATGCATAGTTTCCATATCGATGTATATTCCACTAAACTCACCTTGTGACGTTCTACAGAATGGTGACTTCAAAACTAGAAAACTTGATTTTGATCACTTCACTGCCTCGAAGTGCGAGTGGGCACTCATCTCACTGTAATTATAACCAGCAAGCAAATGCGTCCACTAACAGATTTTCTCAACTTTTGAAGAGGTATCCCATACTCAATAGGAACCATACAGATCACGGTGCCTCTCAGAATGATCGTTTCGATACCAGCTTTTCCCAAAAGACCGCTGTCACTTCCAGGCCTCCAACTGGAAACCAATTGTATTGTACTTGTCTGCTAAAGTGAGGACTTCAGGAAAGCCCTGTATTGAATTATGATAAGAATTCCATTCATGATCGTATGAATCAATTAATATAATAAGCCTCACCGTAACTCGCTGAATCTGCTCGTAATTAGTTGACTCATTGGAAAGGATGAAACTATACATGAATCGACCATTTACACAGGTGCCCCCATTTCCACATAGCCATTGTATCTTATCCACTTTTTTTCATCGTGTAGACCAGCTTACAGAACTGAGGCCTAAGTCCCTCCATTATTTGATATTACCAATGAATTATGCATCCAGTAAACTCTTTTTGAATGTTACTACAGGGACGCTGAGTTATGGGCAAAAGCTTCGGTGCTGGACGGGACTCGAACCCGCACTTCATCCTTCCCGGGGATATGTGCTAATCCATTACACTACCGGCACCCCTTTCACCTTAACTCAGCTTCTGAATGGTATATTTGCCATAGCTTATCAGCACTCACACGTATAACGTGTTGAGCTTCGGTGAGGGTTCGAGTCCCGTCCGGCACCGAAGCTTTTGCCCATAACTCAGCATCCCTGTAGTAACTTTCGCATCGCGAGCTGCGGCGATAAACAGCAGTTATCAAAAATTAAAATATCAAAATCTTTTTGAATCTTTTAGGAATAGCTCACATTGAGGGGCTATTATAAAAATGGGCCAAAATATATTCTAAAAATTTGCTTCTGCTGTCCCATCTGCAATCCCTGATAAACTTTAATTGTAAGCACTAGCTTTCGTTGGGTCAGTGTGCACTACTATGTATTCGTATTGTACAAAACAAATGCAAATTCAGCGGGCTCCACGTATAAGGTGGAGCTCGCAGGGCTTTCGGTGTAACCGGTAAATGAACAAAATGTATAATAAAGGATGCTATGCCTTGGTGCTGTAAGCGGTCTAATACTACGGTAAATCGTCAATAAGATACAATGGCTACGTGAAAATGGAGATATGATTATAAGTGGGCAGTCGATACGCCGTCTCACCCATCCCGATGAGTCAACAGACTACGGGACATCGAGGGGAATGACGAAATCGAGGACTGCTCTTCGTAAGCCCGCAGTCGTACCACCGCCGGCAGGGCGTGGCTGCGTTTACAGGCAGCGAGGGAGAGTAACACGGGGAAGATGCAGAGACGCTGACAACTAGGCAGGGTGGCGTGTGCAGAGACGCAGAGATACGCAGCCACGCCCTGCCGCCGGCACCGCAAAGTACGACCGCGGTCTTGAGAGGACTGAAATCGACAGCCGTCTCGGGAAAGGCTATTATCGAAAGGATCTTATCTTTAGAAAAACAATCTATGTTTCTTGCTCAGTATAAGGTATTTTCAAAAGTTGCGAGATGTTGTCAGTAGACGCAATTGTCCGCTAGTTATAATAACAGTGAGCGTAGCTCGTTGATGAGTGCCCACTGGCACTATGGGGCAGTGAAGTGATCAGAATCGAGATTTTCGAGTTTTTAAACAGTGGTGTATACAACTGCATAGAAATTATGCGTAGAAAAGGAGCTATGAGAAAAAACGCGGGTTCGCCTTCTTCACGTTCATTTTTGTAAAACTTTAAGACAGCATTAGGGGTAATGTGGTTATTGAGAAATCCCTAAAAGAAGTTACTCACATGGAAAGTATGAGCCTAGGAAGGTATCTGTGGCGAGATCTCGGTAAAAAGTGCGCTTCCGAGCTGTAGAAACGTCGCAACGGATAAGAGCTGGCGTCTTTGGATGATCGACCCCGCCTCCAAGCGACGTGATACCTGCTTGGCTGCGATAAGAGGTGTGAGGCTTCTTACGTCAGCAAATCGCGTGACCGCCTGCGGCAAGCGGCGCGCCCGGTGCGAATGCCAGTGGCAGGGCATGGAGACCTTTGAGCGAGGCAGTGTGGCATAGGTGGAGGAGGCTAGGTGGCATGGGTGAAGGAGGCAGTGTGGGTGGATGCGCATAGTTGACGCAGCCACGCTCTGTCGGTCTCCTAAGGGCAATCGAATCGCAAGTCTTACTGGTGGCGCCGTGAGGGCCACGCTGCGAAGCGATTTGCTGGTGTAAGTTGCCTCACCCCGATGAAAGTGGCCAAGTATATGCGGTGATATCAAAGGTATTGCAGCGCAATTCTGCAGTTTTAGCCTGAAGCTCACTCCAGAAAATGGATGCTGTCGTATTTCCAAACACTCCGTTGTGTTTACTTGGCAACATGCCGTTGGAAAACTACTTCGGACTACCCGCCGACGGAAAGGTCGTCCGCGTAGAGGATCAACGGTGAAAAGGGAGTCCTGTGTATTTCTCGGGGTTCTGGCCATTTCCATCACTTTTTCTCCCCGGTCCTGTTACTAGGCACCTCGACTTTCATATTCACTAATCTCCTACTTCTTTTACTTTCCGTCCAAATTTCCCCTAATGCCGCCTTCAAGGCGGTTATTGTAGGACTCTAAAAATAGTGATGTACACAGGTATCATATCGATCTGAAGGATTTTTTTTATAGGTGTCCGATAAGGAAGCCCGGAATTTTGCGTGCAACGCCGTTGTGGTAGGTCGAAATGTGGTGATGCATCAAGGAAACGATGAGATTGCTGGAAAATTAGAAAAACTTGGTTTCAGTGTCAAGTATGTTTCTAGTAACTTTGAAATACATCAAAATTTGAAAGCAGCACTGAACAGAGGACTACTTTCATTGATGGGACTCTGGATAGATTGGTGGTGTTGCTGCTTTTTCTTTGCGTGCTTGTGGCAGGTGTGGCTTAAGCACTCCCAAAATGTTTACAGGCCGCGATGACCCGAGAAGATTGCCTTGAGTTGTGCTTCAAAAGCATCATAAACTCCGGTTCACGTCTCTTCTATACCCTTAAGACTATGCTACACTTGCTTACTGCGAAGCACACGGAGATACTGCAAGAGAAGAGCAAAGTTTGCAACAGATAGCCCCTGAGAGCGGCACCTGCTTATCTCCTGGGAGATGAACGAGCTCGAAGCAGTCGACCACCACCTCACTCCACGCTCAATACCTAAGCTGGAACGAGAAGCGACAAAATGGGCAATTGCAATCTTGAAATACCCAAAGGATAGCTCACGAGATGAAAATTGTATGTACTATCTCAAAAGTGTACTCATAACTGCGATCCGCAACAAATTTTGAAAAGGGGTGAAGTAAAGTGAAATTGAACACTGAGAACCAAAAGGATCAAACGAGTCGATGCTCCTTGAGCTTCTTTTCTTGCGGGAGGTCTCATGTTTACAAATGATTGGGATGCGATTGTATGAATGGGTCTCGGATTTCGCATATGAGGCTCCGACGCGCTCTTCAAGAAAGACGCGCAGCATTAAACAAAGGAATATATAGGACGTAGTATAGTGCGACGGTAACGAGATATTCTAATTTCCTATGTGTGCATTTCTTCCCAACCAGAAGGCAGTCGGAATGAGAACAAAGTGCCGCATCCTCATGTGATATCTAACCTTTACTTGAGACGGTGCGAGAAAGACGCGGAGATGAAAGGTGAGGCTCTCAGGCCGCGTTCATACTTTGCAGTGCCGGAGGCGAAGCGTGGCTGCGTGTCTCTGCGTCCCTGCTTGCGCCCCCGTGTTTCGTTACCTGCGTCATCTCTGCACCTCACCCGTGCCACTTGCCTCGCTGCTATGGACGCAGCCACGCCCTGCTGGCGCAAAGTATGAAGGGAAGCAAACGAGAGCAGACTGGAGGACGCGGTTGCGGGCGAATATGAAATCGAGCTTGAGGTGTTTTTGTAATACGACCGCAGCACCTGACATGATTTTTGAAATTTTCCAGATTCGTCGACATGAGTGAATTCATCAAAAGTGGTGGATCGGCGAAATGTTGTACTTTGGCCATCTGAATATCTCATAAGGATACTCTGCTGTTTTGTCGCATCTTACGCTGTAACCATGACCATCATCGTGATTCTTATCATCTCAATGAAGCATAATTTTCTATTTAACTTCTTTTTGTACATTTTCAGTGGCTCTGTGAGCAGTTAATGCCAAAGATGTAGTTTACCTTCTTCGATCGATAATTTCATCAAGGTTTTATAGAACTTATGTGGCTATTCGGACTTGTTCCAGAATAGCTACAGAATCCATAATTGTGTGTGTATCTCCTGCAAGTGAAATTTCTATTATTTCCAAAAATGATTCCAATAAAACGTGTATATTAGTTCTTGCCATTTTTCGAGTTGCCAATCTCAAATATAAAGGAGGAATATGATAAATATAGAATTTTGGGCAGTTAGCGATTTGGGGAAGACAGGAGAACAACAACAGTCTTCATGTAAGTAAAAACTCAACAGAATCCTCAATTTTTTTTCTCCTGGTGTACTTTTTATTCAAAGGCCTCACTTTGGATTGAGCATTCGGAAGCAGCTTCCGCGTTCCGCAAGTTAAGCCGTCATGGGATAGGCTGAGCTGGTCATTAGTAAGAAACTGTTTGGAACGTTTTTTCCTGCCCTTGTAGGGAGAGGCGTAGCGAAAACGCCACTTCGGAACTATCCTAGACATCAGTGGCGAACCAGCAATTCAGTCCCCTTTCCGCGTCGCGAAATCTGCCTTTGAAGGTACATTCCAGGTTTACCTTGAGTGTGTTAAAGCGCTGAATTATGAAATTAGAGGTGCTATGGAATACGCCGACAAAGAAAAATCCGAAAAAGCTCACGAAAATGGCAGAAATCAGGCATCCTTACATCTGGCCTCGGACGAGATTACTGCGTGAAAACGAGCCTTCGAATCACTTCCTGCTGGATGGTATCACAGAAAACTCTGGGATATCACCTGTGTCCTCATGTCAAGGTCTCCTCTATCATTGCCATTTCTTCCTTATCCTATATTATCACACTAATACTAGGCCTCTTTGCCACGTAGTTGCCAGCGTCGCCACCGTCATTGTCGGCAATCACGGCTGGGGTGGGGGAGCCGAGCTGTTGCGCTAGATTCTTTGGCTCTGCACGCTCTAGGAACTGACACACACGCTTCGGTAAAGGTACAGCCTACGGGCTTAGGTCGAACTATCCATCCACGGCAGAAGATGTGATACCCCAATAATCCTGGAATGTGCCTCCAAGAGCAAAAAAAATGACCTTGAACAGTAAAGGGAATTTCGCTGCTCTACTGAAAAAATCTGAAGCCATTCCAGAAGCAAGAGGTTG
This sequence comes from Trichostrongylus colubriformis, assembly GCA_963978905.1. NCBI lineage: Eukaryota > Metazoa > Nematoda > Chromadorea > Rhabditida > Trichostrongylidae > Trichostrongylus > Trichostrongylus colubriformis. The sequence goes on along the minus strand of OZ022261.1, from coordinate 21,855,920 downwards.
AAACGCAGAAACTAGACTATACTCTTATTGTCAACGCATGAGCTGCTTTGTGCCTATCCCATAAAACACCACGGCACTGTTACCAAAAAATGATTGGATGTCAACTTTAAAATCAACCTGGTCAAAGTGTGACTCCTCCAGAGATTGTGTGCGGAAGGACAGAATAGGTGTTAAGGATCTAGCGTGAGGCTATGGGATTAAGGAAATCTTCACTTGAAAGTCTTTTATTTTCCTCGCATTTATTAGTCTTTTTTTCTGCAGATGGCAACATTTTCCGGTTGCCTCTGCAGAATATAGCTCCGCAGATTCAGTAGCATTGGAATGTAGAAATTACTAATGCACAGCCTCCCTGTGTTCCATCAACAGATCGAAGGAATCTTTGTCGATAGGTTCAGATTTTGATTGTCGACCACTCGGCTCTTTCGAGCAGATCTTTACCGTTCGTGAAATGGCAAATATACAGAGCCCACTATTCATCGCCGTCGATACGTCGGTATTATTGGGTTGAGGAATAAGTCCCCGCGGTTTTTTTAACCCTTTGACGACCGCGGCATTCACACGTGTCTGGCGCGTGGGACCGCGCGGGATTTTCCCACGCTCCGAGTGTGACACGACGTCGTGTCACACGGTCCCACAGGGACACCTTCTTTGAAAAGCAATGTTTTTTTCACCTTTTTGCATTGCAATTAGGTTCCCACCTGTACGTATGATAATAGATAAGCCCATTTGTATTAAGTTTTCCCCTTCCATATAAGAATGGATGCTTTTTGATGAAAATGAACTAAATCAACATAACGGTAAACTGCTACCAGAAAGTGGATTTGTGTCATATTTTAGCATTTAGGAATAAGTATCTGCCTGTTTTTCAATTCGAGATTGCACAATGAAAATAAATTTTTTGGCGGATTGTTTTATATCATTCGATAGAGCTCTTCTCGCTCTATAAGATAGCATTCACGGTTTATGTTTGAATTAATTTCTTCCATTTTTAGATCATTTAAAAATCGATCAAATCGAGCATTTTCATCACATGGTGTCGAAAATGCTCGATTTCTTCGACTTTTAAACGATCTAAAAAATGGAAAAAACTAATTCAAACAAAAACCGTGAATGCTATCTTATAGAGCGAGAAGAGCTCTATCGAATGATATAAAACAATCCGCCAAAAAATTAATTTTCATTGTGCAATCTCGAATTGAAAAACAGGCAGATACTTATTCCTAAATGCTAAAATATGACAAAATACAAAAGAAAAAAGGTATCAACTTGTAGAGCAAGAAAAGCTCTATCGAATGCATACATGAACATCCTCTCCAATCTCAATGGTAGGCGAGGAAGAGATGATAACGAAAGTGCACGCTTTTGCGAGTACTGCATTTGTGAGACTCAAAAACAGCAAAAAGTTGAGCAATTTGAATAATATGTAGTACCATTCTGTAGAGCTGAAAAAGCTCTATCGAAACATATACACATACATTTTTTGACCTCAATGGCAGACGAGAAAGATGAGGTGCGCAAGTGCCAATTTTTTGCCTTTAGCTATTATACTTTAACTTCCATACCTCATAAATATTAGATATTCGGATGAATCGAAGAACAGATACGAGCATTTTGTAGAGCAGAAAAAGCTCTATCAAAAACATATATAAGCTTCATCGAAAGATGGAGGGAACAATGTGAAAAACAAGGTTTAAAAAAACCGCGGGGACTTATTCCTCAACCCAATAGATAGCCATTCAAATATCAATGAAAAAGCAAGAGGATCATGTGGACAGCGAGTCGAAGCTCCAGCTTCTGCATTTCTGCACATGTTAAGAAAGAACTTCAATTTTCACCCACTTTATGGAAACATCTCGCCATCTCCCATGTTAATTTAAGGATCCGTCTTGTAAATAAGGTATGCTGAATGCAGCTTCATATGTGCTTCTGTGGTAACCACATTATGAAGAATTGGCTCTATCTGTCGTACAAGTCGGCGTTTTCAGAGACTTCAAAAATCGAGGCTCATATTGTACAGTTTACCGATCACACGTCTTGCCGCTAGTTTTGCAAAGGAGCGTGTAAAGGACTCTCAAAATCAACAGTTCTCAAAAATCACCAACAAAAAACACACTCTATGTGCTGAGAAGTTCAGCCTCACGTGGAAACCCATGAAGGCAGCCCCTTCGCCGAATGACATCATTTGATTTTTTCCGAATCCTTTGATGAAGGCAAAAATAAGCACTTTCGGCATTTCCTCTCCTTCGTCTACCATAGTCCATCAGAAAATATATGACAAATGCATTCGATAACGCTTTTGTAGCTCTTTAAACAAATGCTGATTGTTTTTTGGCTTTCATTGATTGTAATTCTCAAGAGTTAGATATGGAATAATTTGAAGGCAAAAATCTAGCTTCAGCACATCAAGGTCCAGTAAAGCTGAACTTTCCGGGTAAAGAACCTGTGTCAGGTAAGCAGATTTTCGCTGAGTATCCCATTTCTAAGCCACAAAAGGATTCAGATCAAGGGCTACTTTTCGTAGAACAGAAAAAGCTGATCGAATGCATATATGGAAATACTTGTTGTCCTCGCTAGGTGAAAAAGAGCATGTAGCTATCGAAGGTACTTTTTCAGTACTCCATTTCTAAGCTTCAAAAACAACAAGCAGTCAAGTGAAATAAAATAACGAGTGGTACCATATTTTGGTCCTTTGACCTCAATGGTAGATGAACAAGATGCATTGCCGGAAGTGCGAATTTTCTGCTATACCAAATACATGTATAATCTTTGTCGAAAGATGGAGAGTGTTGTGAAGCACAGGGAATACAGAAAGCATTAATTTGTTGCACAACCTAATACAAGTGCCCGGAAATCAGCGCATTTGCCAATTTTGTACGCTACTACCAGCCATGAGAATACAAACTCAGGTTTTTGAGAAATGCTCTCCGGGATTTCGATGTTGAGACAACGAGAGCGCAGGTGAGTGTACCCGCTGGTAACTTGGCAAAGCGGAGGTCAAACCAATTATATTGTGATATTACAATATGATAATGGTGACACTGTTTATCATTGAACTGCTGTATACCATCGAAGCAGCAAATCTCCCAAAGTCTTTGCAGTATGAGTGGGAATTTACTATATATGTCAAATCGAAGTGGCATCCACACTGGTTTTTCAGATTGTTCCGCAGTGCAACCTTGTCGACGAAGGATTGTTTGGTATAAAAAGCCCCCCTTTTTTGTGAACTTTCCAAATCTGAATGGGACTATTACTCTCCGCAGTGTTCCATCCAGAAGAAGCTTTCAAAAGACACGCAAAAAGAAGTGGTACAGCTTCTATTAATTACAGAGCCTTTCAGAAAGAAAGAGCGCTTTATTTTAGTTGAATACTATCAACCCATTAGCTAATGCGCTATCTCCTGAACCGTGAGCCTTTGAATTTGCTATCGGAGGAAATCAGAAGTGGGTTCCTCAGGCCATGAGTACGTTCATACATACTTGCCCAGCCTCGAATACAGCATTCTTTCGCCCGAAAGCTCTTTTGACTTGTCCTAGGTGACTTGGAGCTGTCTAGAAAAGTGGTCTTCGAGGCATAGCCAAGCCTATGTCGAGGAATCCTCGACCGGGGGTCGTATTTGGTCCGCTGGGAGGAGGGGGTCGTAATCCCTGAGGTAGGCAGTGATCAATGGAATTTCTCAAGCTGAGGGTCCGAAGTGCAAAAGAGGTGATGTGATAAAACTGACTAACTGAGTTCCAACCTGAAACTAATGTATTAGTCAGTTATTAGTTATTAGTTATTAGTAGTTAGTTGTATAGTTAGTTATTAGTTGATTCCTTGACTGGCCCCCTTTCAAATAACTTCATTCAGTTTGGAGATGTGGTATAGTTCAAATGAGCGCTGGAAAGCGGCAACCTTGCAGGCCTCGGACAATAAGACCGCTTACATATGGTTGAGCTTAAAGGAGATTATGACCATTTGCAGTGGAACACTTCAAAATTTCCTTAAAAGTTTTTCTTGACTGGATAGCCATATCAAGGACCACTGGGGAAACCAAGCGGCAAATTAATTGTTCCAAGGAAGTTATTGAGACCAGTTCACAGAACTCCAAAAGGTGGAGTTTAAGTAAAGTTACAAGTATTCAAAAGTTGTCCTCATTTAGTATGGGGAAGATACCGCGCCCCTTCTAATCACCGCGTCGCTACCGCATTAGCGACGTGTTAATAGCAGTGGAACGCATTACATGGCTCCTGTTTAGTCTCTAACCTCCTCATCTCCTTGCTCTTTCATCCTTTGTCCCTCCCGCATACCTTGCATTACTTTTAAGCCTTCTCTTTTGTCATCAGAGGATGAACACATTATCCATGGTCGGTGACGCATTTGTTTCGGAATATAAGTAGCGAATTTGGCCAAGGTTCCTGTTCTCTCAGACGCCTTGGTTCTGGAATATGTGTAAGTACTATATATATATATGGTTCTGGAATATATGTAAGTACTGAGTTTTGTTAGGCTCTTATCCCTCTAATTTTTTCAGAATTTTGGCCTCACTGTTTTTTTTTTATCATAGGCTCTTTAATTCCTTCATGAATCGCATTGGCTGGATAGAAGTCATATTAACAGCGGAGCCTGAAGAAGGGAGGGGGGGGGGGGTTGTATGAAGGCCCCTTTTGGGAAGGTCGTATTTTTCTGGAAATTTTCCTCGACGCCACACTTAAACATGCTTCAAGGGTTATTTCTCTTCCCAACTACTATTTTTCACGTGACTTTGCATATGGCCGCAAAACACAAACAACACACAACAGAAAGTGGAGGGGTGGGAAAAGAAACCAACCAGGGAGGTTCCCCCTTACGGTACTTTCGAAAAAGCATTTTGCAGTACTATTGTTTTCACATGGAAGTGGAGGGAATTTTATAGTCGCATTCACCTCTGCAGGATGGATCAGTGATAATGAGAAATGGCTTGCACAACTCATGTGGTTCAGGGATCAAAGTCGGGTCAATGTTTAAACTCGCCAACCAGACTTTCCATCCTTGTAAAAACAGTTAATCATAGTCTGTATGGGAACACAACACCAATATATTTATACTGGGTGGGTTGTGTAAGTCATTGTGTAGGCAAAATTAGTTCTCAGTGTTACTATGATCCTGAATGGAAGTGGAATGCGTAGTGCAGCTCGTAAAAGAACTGGTCAAAAAATCTTATCGGTAAAAAGTAGAAATCAAGCTTAGAGGTAGTTGTATTCGGTCAGCTTGGAATTTCGAGAGATGTTTGTTCTGCTGTCTTTGGAGGGATTACCAAGGGTACTTATTCACTGCAGACTTTCAATCCACTCTTTTTTATCATTAGTTGAGCTTCGCATCGCGTTCCCTATATGATCTCTCGCTTTAAGAGTGATCACATAGGGAACGCTCCTGTGAACGCGAGTACACGATACTTGTGAGGAGCGTTTCCTATGTGATCACTCTGGACAGCAACTGCAGCTGAAGGCTGTGGTTCAGTGGGGATACACCTCGCTCTGATAAAACTCCAGCATAACAGCTTGAGTGCTGGACGCTTAAAGGAATCTTCCACGGAAAATGAGTTTTTGTGTTACCCATATATTTATGTTGTATTTGCCTAATGTTGGCCTCATGCAAAAATTCACGCGAAAAAATGTGAATCTGGCTGAGGTACAGCACCACAAAGTGCGGTCCCAGTGGGCGGGGCCTCCGTGTAAAAGCCTCGTCCCGTCTTCCGCCGCCGTTGGGAACGGAGAGTGGGACTGTTTACGTAATCTTCTGTTCCCACAATGCGTCTCAGACCACGGCGGACGCGGTACGAGGCTTTTACACGGAGGCCCCGCCCACTGGGACCGCACTTTGTGGTGCTGTATCTCAGCCAGATTCACATTTTTTCGCGTGAAATTTTGCATGAGGCCAACATTAGGCAAATACAACATAAGTATATGGGTAACACAAAAACTCATTTTCCGTGGACGATTCCTTTAATACAAATGTTCAGCATGGCAGCACTTCTGCCAAACTCCGCCCTTGCTGTGATTGGTCGGCTGATTTCTGCGATTGGCTTATTTCGTTTGGTGCCAAGAGAGGGCAGGGGCGAAGGATATCGGCCTTGCCGCTGACTTGCCCTACCTACGGCACTATGCTGTCAGGCGGCAATAGCCGTAATCGTCGACCAATCGACCAATCACGAGCTCACTGCTCGTTTCTGAATGTAGGACATCCCCTCCCTCTTGCTCCTGAGGACGTTACTACTGGCAGCTGCTGCCACTACAGGGTTTGTACGGACGACCTTTATGCTCCTGGCATTCGTGGCGGGACCAGTGCGGGTCTTGTCCGACTCTTACAATTGGAGGGTAAATTGGTGAATTCACTTATTTTACTTACTTCACTTTTCAATTTGGTGCAGAAGATTCGCTGTGACGTCATAAGTTACGCAACTACTGATAACTTCTGCCCGCCGCGGCTCTGCAGCTACTGCTGTAGATGAAATTTGGGTGTAACGACTACTACTGAAAGTTGGGCACTTTCGAGTTGTCACGTGGTACGTTATCGATCCGAATACATACATATGTTGTTTGATCCACCCCAAAAAAAACAAAGTTTGTTTTTTCGCCGGAATGCTCTACATGCCTTTCTTTTGTCGATTGTCAGCATAAGCGCAAGCTCTGGACATAATACTTTTTAGGTCAATAAGAACGAAAAATTACTTTTTCGCCGGCATGCTCTTCATTACTTTTCTTTTGTCGATTGCTAGCATAAGTGTGTGTGCGCGCAATTAGAGGTGGCTGCCGCGTGACTTCCAACTTAACACCTATTCACTCTGAGGAGTTTTCTAGAAAATGTTCGTGTGGTGATTGAACAGTGGTAGTTGTGGCGGGTGGCAGATACACACAGTAGATGGTAGTGATGGTGTTTTTTATACTTCATGTATGTTATGCTGTTATGTTTTCCCCTATGACGCTCTTTGTCCGAACAATGCTATATTGGTGCCCTTCAAAAACTTGTTCATTATTCCATGTGGAATTTTACCTCCTACCACACTCACTGCAGATGCGTAACCTGAGGCCAGGGCCTTAAACGGTATTAAGCTAGTTTGACCAACTGTTGGCAATGGTAGCTGCCTATTCTCATTCATCCATCGCACGTGGACAATGGCAGGAGAGGAGATTTTTTTGCTACTACCGAGATTCTGTGACAATTCGTTGTAACACGTATATGTCGAGAACAATAGTCGATCTGGAGATAGGGAATACTGGCTGATGAGAGTGCTAGCGGTCTTGTTTTTAATGAGGTGGCTCTACTTTCTAGTGCATTCCCAGTGCTCCCTAATGTTTGTAGAACCGGTCGGGAACTTGGTTCAAGGCTGAGATGAGTTGGGGAGAAACGATGAGGAGGGAACTGACATGAGCGTAGGCGTTGGTGAGCCCGACGCTGAATATCGAGGGAACAGAGCGAAGTACGTACACGAGATTGATGGAGAAGATGTTGTCCCCCACAATCCGGTTGTCAGGATTCCTCGTCCGCATTTCTGTGAATCTTGCTTAGGCCGCGGTCATACTTACTGCCGGCAGGGTGAGGCTGGCTGTCTCCGCGTGTGCTTCTTTTTCACTTTTTTGCATGTTTTTTCTTGTTTGTCGCTAATAATGATTACCAAAAAACACGCTGACCTAAATATCAAGTGCTTCCCCCGTCCCCCCAACAATAACTAATACAGCACAACACATAAAAAACGTAAACAGTGCTCAAAACAGATGTATTCAAGATTGGTGACTCACTGAAGAAAGCTATGCATGAAGCACAACGACGATTGGGGCACATCAGGTCATACTACCGCAACCAATGCGCTCCACGTATAGGTGGTGCGAAGGCGTTTTGGTAAATTTCTTTATACTCACGTCGAGGATTCGTATATATTAGGGTGTCCACAAAGTTCGTTGGCCATTTGTAAACAGTGTCGCGTTATGCAACGCGTTGTGATTTTGCATAATGATTTCGCAATACTGAAAGCACTCGCGATGGGCTATCTTCTGAACTCGCTAGCCTTAATTTCCTTTCCTGCTGTTCCCACAATAAAGCAGTGAAGATGAGTGATAGTCACCACTACTACTACAACCTGGGTATCTCCAGACGTCAGGCCACGACCAGGAGTCAGCAGTTTGGTGATAACACCCCTTCTAAGAACTGAATGTCAAAATGGTGGACTCGCTTCACCGATGGAAACTATGGCATCGAAGATAAAAATCAGTGATAAGTGATAAAATCAGTGGCGTCTTCCACTACAGCATCCTATCCAACAACGCCACAGTGACGGCAGAGACCCTCTCTTAATAATTGCAGGAGGTCAAGGTGAAAGCTGCCGCCTTGTCCCAGAAACTTGCAAATCCGTGGTTGCTCTGGGACAACGCGCGCCCCTACGAAGCGAAAGATACTCAGGCCGTCCTGGACAGGCTGGGCATCAACACGGTCACGCATCCACAGTATAGCCCGGACATCAGTCCATGCAATTACCACATCTTCCGGTCCATGCAAAATTTCTTGGACGGAAAACAGCTGAAGAACGAGGGCGACCTCGAGGACGTGATCGAGGACTGGGTCGAGTCGCGGCCGGCCGGCTTTTGGGAGGATAGAGTTGCCTCTCTAGCCGTTCGTTGGCGAAGGGTGCTGGGTAAGTATGGAGATTATATCATGCACCGGTAAGTTCAACTTGGTGAGTTATCTTTACAAGCTCCGGAAAAAACGAATGGCCAACGAACTTTGTGGACACCCTAATAAATATCGCTTGGCTGTTATCATCATGCTTTGGCTGGATTCAGTTTGGGGTTCCTCCGGAACGGTGCAAAATCATAAAGAAAACCACTGAGCACCGACTGGACGTTGAGACACAGCCGTCGTTCATTTTTGGGTAAGTCTTTTCCAGTCTCATCAAAATTCATGGACCAAGTACAAGCAGCTCATTGATACTCCTTCGGATTCCGAGTAGGGAAAGATTAACATCATACTAACCGTCAGACTCAACGCTGTCAGGCTGAAAGGGCTTTCACGGTAGCACAGCTTTCTTGAACCTGGCTTCCACCCCCCCCCCCCCTATTCATCATCATTGTACTGAGTTCCGAAGCCTGGCTCATATACATCCGTCTCGAAGAACAACATATCAAGGGAAAGAACAAGTTTGAAAATCTTATCTTGGCAGGTATCACGTTCACGAAGAAGCGCCCTACCGAAAAGCTTCTGACTGGGGTGTTTTCTCGGTCAGTGGCTTATGTCTATTGGATGTGCCCGATTGTTACATTGAGTTGCCATCTTTGCCAAAAAGAATGCCAGTTGCCAAAAATCTATACTGCTGGAGCAGAATGGTGTCCTTGTGACACGAAAACTGTACGTGCTTATGCGTTCCCATACTGGCGAATGGTTTTATAGATTTTAGCGTGGGTTTTGTTGTCTTGGCTAAGACAAGGAAAATTTCTGTAGCATTTAGTGTTCCAGGCCTTGAGAACTTTGCACGATTCGATCCTTTTAATCGTTACCACACTGTACACCAAAAGTTCTTTGGTTTCTGGTTTTCTTCGCCATAAATATATGCTTGACAAGCAAAAGTCAGTAAGTGAAACATCCAGGTCAGGTGAAATATACTAGGAAAAGACTATTTGCAGCAGTGGTAGTATACTTAACAAATTATTTGTCAGATGTGTTGAGGGCGAGCCCATGCTTGCGAATGATTGGCGCGTGAGGCGATCATATACGATGTCACTCTAAGGTTTGCTAATAGAACACCAGCACCATTTTATTTCTAGGCGGCACCTTGCAACGTACAGTTAGGAGGCAAAGGGGAATGGGGGCAAAGGGGTCGCGGTTGTATCGGCTGTTTCAGTTTGCGACTGTGCTAGGTGAGCGAAATGTGCTTTATAATAAAAGAGTAATGGATGCGACGCAAGAATACGTATGTTTTGAAGTGGACGGCAGTGCAAACAAGTGGTGAAGCGAACAAGTTATCGTGTTCACATTTGACTTTTGGACCAATGAATGTTGCGTACTGCTGCAGGGGATGCAATGTTGATCTTTTTGCATGTGACGCAAGTGCGCAAAACGTTGGCTACACATTTACGGATGGATGGAATAAAAAACCGTTGACGTAGGCTGGCTATAACTTGATGGACGCCACTATGGTGACTAGAGTAGTGATGGTGAAGCACGATGAGATGAGTTAGTCTATGTGTTGGTACTAACAAGATAGGTGATCTTTCTATCGGACCTATGCGTGACGGGCAACGAATGAGCTGATCTTGAGCGCGTTGAGCGTTGAATTTGGTTAGCTCCATCTGCTTCAAAAGTGGTTCACACTCGCGATAATGCGTTAGTATGAGCAGATTCTCTGCAGCATCTACGTCCGACGCTTGTATAGTACATGACGATGAAATTAATTCTACCGAAGGCAACTTTGACATAATTTTAACGCGTGTAGATGACGATACGCGTTCAAGGATGCGCCTACGTAGAAACTTAAGCACATAGACTGTGATACATATAAGTTTAAAGTATGAGTTGGTTACCGAAAAAGGTAACACCGACTTGAACTCGACTGAATGCGCTACTTGAACTTCCACATATTCTGATTGGACTTCATCATCGCCTTGCGGTGGAACACAAAAATCAATATGCGCATCAGGCTACTGGTCTTGTGGACTACGCAGAAAGTGAGGTCCAGACCACCAGATGTGATTTTTAGCTTCCTTCGTCGCCAGACCGCGAGTAGCACAGTCGGCGGGATTGTTCTCGGAAGCTACATAATGGAACTTAACAGTAATGTTCTGTGCCTCAATTTCTGAAATAGTACGTCGTATGGCATCTACGCGGTTTTGTACAAAGACCTTATAATATTTAACCGTGTGTATCCAATGCAACGCGATTAGCGAATCTGAGAATACGTGAATAGCGCTTATAGGTAAATTTAAATGCTTAACAAGATATTGCGCTAGACGAATGCTAATCAGTGCTGCTAATAGCTCTGTACGCGGTACGGTGATTGGTTTGGGATGGTTAAGATGAGATTTTGCCATGAGCAGGTTTGAATATACTGTTGTAGGCAAACGACAAACCAAATACGCACAACAAGCGTAAAGTCGCCGTGATGCGTCACCGAACACGCACAGCTCTACGATGTTAGAAGTGGACGCTGATGGCATGACTAAGCGTCGGATACGCGGGATTGGATGTTGTAAATTCGCTACTAACTGCAACCACTGGTCTAACTGAGGCTTTTCTAGTGGGACATCCCATCCCATATTCTGTTTCCAGAGGTCCTGTATAAAGACCTTAACTGGCGCCAGAAACGGGGTGAGCAGTCCCAAAGGATCGTAAGTGGAAGCCAGTGCTCGTAATGCAGTACGCTTAGTGGTGGCATGAAGTTGAGATGTTTTAAAGGGGATGAGCAAGTCATCTCGGTCAAACTGCCAACGGATGCCTAACAAGCTAGCATTAGAGAGTTAACGTGCGCCGAATTACACAAGAATTCCCTAAGGTTCATGTGCATTTTACCGAAAATGGATTTAGCGAGGTAATACTTGCGAAGTGCATCTTCTCTCGATGTAGCACCCAAGATGACATTGTCTACGTAGGTGTTATGCGAGATCTCTTCACCTATGGGAGATACCTCTCGACGAAGATACAACTTGATGGCGGCGGCAAGCAGAAACGGAGATGCATTGACCCCGAATGGTATACGGGTAAACCTTAAAATACGCAGATTGCCAGGAGAGGGAGGTTTGGACGTGTCCTTTAACCACAAGAATCGAGTAGCATCGCGCTGCGAACGTTGAAGTCGGACTTGATGGAATGCCTTTTCAACATCGGCTATGAGGAGATACGGATGCAGACGTGCGCGAAGTAAAATGCCTACTAATTCTGGTAAGAGTGATGGACCTTGATAGAGACAATCATTGAGACTGTACGCACCCTTACGCCTAGAAGAGGCATCAAAGACTACGCGGAGTTTCGTGGTAGAGGAGGAGTCTTTGAAAACCGCTTGATGGGGAATATAATAAACGCGCGGATCGTCAAACACATACTCTTCAACCTCTTCTACGAAGCCTGCACTAACGTGATCTTCAATCGCCTTAACGTACTGCTGCCAGACTTCAGATGTTTGTGTCAGGCGTTGAAACTGGTTAAGTAGGCGACAATACGCGAGCTGCTTATTATCTTGCAAAGGAGGATGGTCCGGTTTCCAACGAAAACGAACATGAAGGACACCGTCAACAAACTCTGCTGTGTTGTTAAACTCCTGGACAATGAGTTCGTTGAGTTTACTATCTACGGAGGGGTCATAATCGTCGGCTATGCCGAGAGCATCTAACGACCACAAGCGCTTTATTGCGCTGTCGTCTTCTTGCTCGCTGACTGCGACTGTATCGAGGGCGTATGCGCCTTCCGATGGCCAATCCGAAAAACCGAGTTACCCGATACGATGGTACCAAACCGAGTATGACACAAAACCATGCCCGAAGGCAGGCAAATGGGAGATTCTGTTGAGAGAACGTCCCAAAAGTGGTCAATACCGATAAGAACGTCAGGGAGCACGGAACTGGATTGACACAGAGGCAGAGAAAACCCATGGTGTCGAATAAAGTCGAGATCTTCTGACGACAAAGATGGTGGCGATTGGCGCAACGTGACAGTCTGTTTGGTGGTGAGCTCTACTACGAGTTCATCACCATGTAAATCGACAAGAGTAAGCTGCACGACACCAGAAATTTCCGTGGTCGAGTAACCACCAAACGTGATGAACGTACGAGGCTCTTTGTCGAGTACACGAAGTCCTAGGCGCTGTACCGTGCTTGATGCAATGAAGCTTCTCTGCGCTCCAGAATCAAGAAACAAGATGACTTCTTGGAGTCGCGCGGTGTCACGATTGAAGGCATTTGCCTTCACAAGCATAAGCGAGGCACTACGCGAGGCACTGATAGAGTGAGCAGGCGACGAGTCTGTGTGACACGACGAAATTTCCTCTTCCTCCTCGGACTTGAATGATCGATCACGTTGCGGATACGGTGAACCGTGGCGCGTGCGATGACCAGACCGATCCCTTATGGAAGAATGGAATGTGACGCGCTGAGGAGAATGTGAGCGAGAAGAGTGACGAGTATCATATCTCCTACGAGAATCGTGCCGGTCACGAGAGTACGAGCGAGATCTACGAGTACGAGACGACCTGTAGTGCCTTCTGTCGTCCTCAGATGGACTACGCGAGGAGTAACGACGCGGTGAACGATATTGACTGTCATCTCGATGGCGGTCTCTACGCGACCTGTGGCGATCACGTGATGTATCTTGACACAAGAGATCATGATGATCCCTCCCGCACACGCGACAAGAAGGATAACGACACGAACGAACAGAATGACCCTCTCGCAAACATTTCCAACAAAGTCCTGATAGTCGTGCGATAGTGCGACGAGCAACGACTGGTATATCTAGTCGGCAACGTGAGGAAGAATGATCCTTTGCTTCGCAGAAACAGCATCTTGTTGGACTAGACGATGACCGCGAGGACCTATGTGACGACGAAGGACGCGATGGACTGCGCTGATCCCTTCTTCATGGTTTTATTCCGAGTAGCTGCCATACATCCACTGTTCCGTTTTTCAAATGCCAAAACTGCTCAGAACTCCTGTCGATAGTCCACCTTTAGAGTTCTTCTGCCTAATAAATATGGCTGTGGAATTAACGCCTTTTTTACAATTCATGTGCATATGGAACAATATCGTCCTGTGGCTTCATCGTCCTCGCGATGGTCCTCGGAACGGCTGGAAGCGCAGACTATGCCTTTGCATCACTCTGATATAGCTCATTGTCCGTTAACAGCCGTCATCGGAATCTTCTTGTTCACTGGTTTTCTCTCGCTGCTGAGCACTTCGGCGCAGGCTACGTTGCAGGACGATGCATCCATTTCAAGTTAATGTTTTTGTGGAAGTCAACATCTTTGTGAAATCATCGATGCTTTTTGTATATTAACAGGCTCCATTAGAAAACAGTTTCATATCACTTAATGAGCCTTGTGGGACAGCTCTGTTCAGACGAGTAGAAGACGGGAAACTCGGCTCGAAGTGTCATGTGCGGAACTACAACACCACCTAGGAGGAGGGTCTGCTTAGACTTTGATGAAGTTTTCGAATTGAGAAACGGACCAAAGGATAGTATTCACTGTGTCTCAGAATTTGTTCACCATTTTGCACACAAGAACGCAGAATGTTTTAGAATTTGATTTCACTAACAATTCGATGTAGTGATGTGATGCATGTTGCAATATTTCCATTATAGGTACCCGACGTAGGTCTGATATTTGCTCTGGAAATTGATATATCAGGGTGAACGCTTACATATATATCCTCCACTGGAAATTCTTATGTTGTTGCGAGTAAAATCCTACGGAGCCGCGAGGAATTGGCTGAACTGGGAGCATTTGTTCGAATGACGCGAAATTTGACACTTAGGCGAGCAAAACCAACGAGCAACGCGATCAGCGCCCTAGAAAACCTCTGTAGGAGCCGCTGTAGCCAAAATCGAGGCAAAATGGGTGCTTTCGCTCGGAATGCGTAAAATTTGAAGCTTTCGAGCAAAGCAGAGCTCACTAGCGTGATCAGCACCCCAAAAAGTCTTTATTCAGGTTTCCAGAGAAAAGTAATATTCAAACTTTTATGCATGCGATCTGATGCTCGAAAATCTGTTTCCATTGGTCTCATCGGGATAAATATGGCATGCTACTGTGAATGAGACGCACAGTAGTAGTGACAGCGGAATAGGACAGTAAAACAGCAGTATAATTTCAGTGGTGCTATTGCTATTATTACTACTGGTAATATGCTGCAGGGCGAGACGAGCCTAAGTGGACGGGCCTGGCAGAGCGAGACCTCCAATACTTTTGACCGCTGCATAGCTTCTGCAGGCATCATCACAGTATTAGTAACTTTGGCAGCAACTGCTGCTAGGTTGGTAGGACGTGTTGGACCGGCTCCACCCACATTGGCAGCTCGACGGCAGTGTCCCGAAGATTAGTCGTGTATCGCTAGTGCCATGCTGCTGAGCATTTATCTGAATCCTCAAAATGGGCGGAGGCCAACATAGCCCCTGTGCGCTCTGTACATCTTACAAGGGAAGGACCCCAGGTCGAA
The DNA here is from genome assembly GCA_963978905.1 of Trichostrongylus colubriformis. Taxonomy (NCBI): domain Eukaryota; kingdom Metazoa; phylum Nematoda; class Chromadorea; order Rhabditida; family Trichostrongylidae; genus Trichostrongylus; species Trichostrongylus colubriformis. Next base: position 21,840,777 of record OZ022261.1, on the reverse strand, counting down.
GTGGCCATTTGGAATGGGATACATAGGGTCCGACGTAGTTTCGGACGCTGATCTCAAATCTGTATTCGAAATTTGCAAAACGATTCTCTGAGCGAAGTTATGGAGGTTTTTTTTTGAATGAACGGTTCATCAGCATGGCCGTTGCTGAGCAGCCAACGGCCTCAGCGGCTCAGTGGTAGTGCTCCGGATCTGCATGAGAGGGGTGGAGGGTTTGCTCCCCGCCAGTGCGAGTTTTTTTGCATTTTGTGTTTCATTGTCAGTAGGTGCGTTTCTTCCACTTCTGGACGTTTCCTTGGACTGGTACCTATCACACCTATCATTTACTCTGCCACTTTATTTATAACTGCTAACATTACTCACAAGGGAAGGATACCAAGTCGAAGAGAATCCCGTGCCACACAATTAGGCGTTTTTGCGTGAAAAGATTATGATATTCGTGCACAGGGGGTCGAATTACCCCTTTATGCAAATTTTCAACCAAATCCAGTTTTTGATCCAACTCGGAAAATTGGGGGTGGCCAGGTTATAAAGTGGTAGATTTTGAATTTTCTTCTACAGAAAACCCTGCAACCTGAACAAGATAGCCTACACATACCTTTTACACTTGCCCATCGCACTAAATGTACGAAACAAGCGTCAAATAGGAGCATTTCCTAGGCGAGGGTCAACGACTTCTCCTTTGTTCAATGGGCTGCCAGCCAATAGCCCGTGAATTTTTCCGAAATTTGGTCAAATTCTCGAATTGGCTAAAAACTTGTCTTCTGAGGTAATTTGACTCCCTGAACACGAAAATCTCCCTGGTTTTGAGCGAGAAGGTCTGGCTCGCGTGCTATGGGCTTCCAAACCTACCATAATAGTATTGTTTTTTCAAAAAAACCTCCATAACTCCGCTCAGAGAATCGTTTTGCAAATTTCGAATACAGGTACGAGATCAGCGTCCGATAATACGTCGGACCATATATATCTCATTCCGAATGGCCACTTCGACCTGGGGTCCTTCCCTTGTTAGACCATTGCATACCCAACCCATGCTCGTCAAGCAACATCGGGATTCGGGGGACATACAAGCAAACTAGTTCACCAAACTCATGGTTTATATATATGCATAGAATATGATATGGAGTTTTCCTCAAGCACAAGAGATTCAAACAAACACACCAAACTTGTGGTGTATATACAGACTACGATCCCCAATCAGTTAAGTGAAACCCTCATTCAGAAATACTCCTTCGCCATGAATGCCACATTGGATAAACCAGCTTATGAAAGCTTTGGATGATTTTTGAGATGCGAATGCGGCATGAACAAGATTGGGTCACACTCTAACCTGATCTTTGGAGCGCACAAATCGAAATCCCAGCGTGTTCGATGAATCATATGATGATTTTTTCCGTGTAATCTTCGCGAAAGTCAGCCGTCTTTGATTTTTAGCTTATGTGCATGGTATTATTTTTGTGACAACCTTGCTTCTTTCATTGTTTTCAGAATTTCATTTCGCTTATCACTGTAACATTTTTATTGAAATTAGAACAAAAATACTGATATGGCTTGGTGATCTCATGCAAGCCCCTCGGGAAATGTTTAATTTCTTGACATAAAAACGTTTTAAGCGTCACATTTGGTTCGACGTATTACTTATTTGTCATTCGACTGGGATCTTCTTAAAATCTTGTTCAGTAGCCGCCCCTGACGTTGTTCGGTTGTTGCTGATGTTTCTTTTTGTAAGGAATATATTAGAGTTCGCAAGTGAATGTAATCTCACAAAGTAAGCAAATGCACTACCTTACCGGAAAGGGTACTTATTGTGTAAAAAAATACAACAGCACGGAAAATCCTTGAGCACGCTGCTTTGCCTACGCTCGCACCCGTGGTCTCTGGAATTTTTAACTATGACAACGTGTACCTGTCGATACCCTTTCAACGCATTTGAGTGGCCTTTGAACTATAGCAGTCTATGTCCGCGGGTATGTACCATTATGTCAGGATCCGCAAGACGACGAGAGGCGTGCGACGCAGTGTGTGTGAGCTGTGCGCGTCCCGGTAGTTGGGTCTCAGAACGATTACACGATAATGCTAGGGGCGCGAGACGCTGTTGACTTGCAATCGCTTCGAGACCCAAGCATGGCGCTTTTAGCTCGTCCGCATTGCTTCGCTTGCGACATGCCGCGGTGCGAAGTCCTGACATAAGGTTACACATCCTATATCCGCAATTTACCCGAAGTATTGTGAACCTGTCCACGAGGCTACGTAGTATACCAGAGAGGTGCCAAGGATAATCCAAGAGAAGAGATTTGTGCTGTTCTACCTTCTGTGTTTCTCAGTATCGAGCAGCTGCGAGGCGTACGTCATTCTTGCAGTTTCTTGTATTTTAAGAAACACAGAGGATGCTACATAAGTGTTTTTACCCTGCATCCCTACCCTCTTCAGGCTGCCTGGTAACAATTCATTGAATCCGGAGGCATAGAAGGTTTGCTCGGACTGGAGCGGCATTAATCCGAGACTTGATTCTTGTATCATGATAATTTGAGAGGCTCGACTTGTCACCCTGCAGCATCATCCAACTTCAATTTATTGATAATATACAGTAGCGCTCAAAAGTCTTCGGCCAAAACTCTTTTGTCATAACTTTTTTCTACTTGACCAAATTTGACAAAATTTTAATATGTGATGCCTGAACCTACTGCCAACATTTTCTTCTACTTGAGTGCCGCTTGACACTTTTCATGGTTTTTTACACGAATTTACTACAAGACCACTCAAAAAAAGTAAAAGGCTTGCTCAAGGGGAACGGCTTTCTTTACAAAAATAAAACGAGCAAGCTTCAGAGAACATTAATATATTGTAGAAAGACCACGACTTTTGATGACAGCGGCACAGCGGGACGGCATAGGGATCGCACACCAAAAACAAAAATTTTTATATAACCGCGTAACCTATACCGTTGAGCCCCAATATAGCATATTAAGTATGCAATGTATCCAAGTACAACATACTAAAATTTCTCTTAGATCGATGCAGTTGCAAAAAAGTTACAAGTGAAAAACCCCAAGTGAAAAACCATTTCGCCGAAGACTTTTGAGCGCTACTGTATATTACCTTTTGCGTGAAAAATTGCGCCGCAGTATTATCACAATATTTTGAGAGAGTACATGAAGGACTTCGTCATTTTCTTTAAAATATATCTCACTTCTACCAAAATCTTAGAACTCTTTCTGATGTGTTGCCGCTGGGAAGTGAGACATGAAGGGCATTCGCGCCGGGCTTGTTCGGATGAGCGCGCCATGATCTTTTTCTGGCCACCTTACAACCTTCGCCTTACCCTTGAATGCTAAATAGATCAAATGATGTAGATTGAATAATAATCTATACGTGATTTATTGAAGCTTATCCGCCATTTTTGGTACACAAAAGCTTTTGGTAGCAATCTAACATAATTATACCTTAGAATTGTACTTAGATAAATGATAAGACCAAGTAGTCTACACCGAGGGTACAACAATTTCCAAGCTGTTAACTGAAGAATGAGATCAACTCAGGGTCAGACACTATATAGATGAGAATTGTCCATAAACAGGATCCTTCTTGCTAACACGGACGAATTGATGGCACAATTTCCCTCCTATGACTGACGTTATGGTCAGGCATACCGAGAATATTCATGGAAAAGGTCACCATCATGGCCCTAATGCCTCAATGTATGATTATCAATCGAGGACCTTCCCTTAGATCCCGACTTAAATAATCACTAGAAAAAGCAGGTTATGTGAACCTCCCATGAAATATCCCCTGGGGACTTTCAACCCATGCACATGACCCTAATTGGACCACCCATGGAGGGTTAAAATCCGACCTGTTCAAAGGCTGGCAAGCCCCTGATAGTCATTCAGTATAGGCCAAAGGTATTCAAATGTCACCATACTTCTGAAATGGAATGCTTGGCGCATCCCAAAAGACATCGATTAATACCGAATGATTTTTATTTTGATGTTATTCACACCTCGCAACTTCATACTTTACATGTAAATTCAGAAATCCACTTCAAAGACGTCAGCTACGACCTGAGCAACCATTTTTTTTACTGTTCAATCTCACATTTGTATTCTCCATTTCGGAGCGCTTGATAGGGCGTGGCCTACGGACCGAGTGTGGAGTGCATGGCAAGAGTGAGAGTGTGCGGCGAGGTGAGAGAGTTTGATACACTCTCACCCAAGTCCGTGGGCCACACCCGATCAGGCGCTCCAAAATGGACTGTAATGTTCATTGCATGAGCCCAAACCCGCGGTATGAATTAGATGACAAACGTAGAACATCATCGAAGAAAAAGGGTGAACTGAACAATATTGAACAATGTAAGTGGACTGAGCTTATACAGTAGCGGTCAAAAATATATGCGGTTTTGATTTTTTTGCCCATGACTCTAATCAACCTCCACGAATGTCGTAGCAACTTTTTATGTTTTGAAGGCAAGCCTCTCACATCGTAATAAAATATTCTCATGAAATGAAGTGTACGAGAGAAGCTGAGAAAATAGTGGTCAAAAAAACATGCGGTTTTGATTTTTTGCCTATAACTCTAATCAACCTTCACGAATCTCGTAGCAATTTTAATATGTTTTGAAGGCAAGCCTCTCACATCGAGATAAAATATTGCCATGAAATGCCGTGTACGAGAAAGCTGAGAAAATTATTTTACTGAAAATGCATCAAAATGACCAAATTCAAACAGTTACATTAAGCATACAACTCAACAAAACAATTATGGGTACAAAAATTACTGCTCCTCAAGGCAAATACTTTGTTGCATAACCCCTACATTCAATCACAGCCTATCAGACCTGGGCATGGAGTCGATGAGTGAAATTACTGTCGACTGAGGGATCGTTTTTTCGAGTTGAGCAAACTTCTCTTCGCCGTTCCTAGCCCTTTTTCCTGCCAAACGTTTCTTCAACTCTGCCCATAGTGGCTCAGTGATGTTGAGGTCAGGAGAGTGGCTTGGCTACTCTATTAATGGTACTTGATTCTGATAGCGGTTTGACCAGTCTTCTGATGTGAAAAATTGCCATAAAACTCCTGATCTGTAGATTCCTGACAAACTTTGGCGTTTCCACTCTTTCGCTGTCAGATACTTGTATAAAATTTTATGGCACGTTTGATTTGGGTTAAACAAAGTTATGGTCCGAAATCAAAAACCGCATATATCTTTGATCGCTACTGTATGTATATTGATAGGAATATGGGGAGTCCTACACAATGACTCAAGATACTTGCCCAGTGCAACTTGAAAGAACCTCAATTGCAAGTGAGTTCTGTTCTCAAAAGATGAAGTCTGATACTATATTTAGTGGGCGGACAGAAATTTTCATCGTGCCTCTGCTTCTCTGTAACTATTGGGAAGCAGTTGAATTTGAAACTACAGCAGCGGTAGAATATTTAGGGGCACGTGATTAACTCGAATTGTTCCTCTTGAAAGCTTGTGCCTTAAGACCAAAGTAGGCGCTGCGAATATCGCCATCAAGTATTAGAACACAACTACAGCCGACTGCCTACATGAAAAGTTTTTGCAAAAGTGTTTTTACCCTTTCCATACAGGGGGTGCCAAAAAAGTAATTTTGCCCACGGCTCACATCTGCCAATTATAACATAGGGAAACGAAAAAGATAAAAGTATTGGGGCAAAATATTCCCGAAATGTTCCTCTTAAAGCAGGAACAAGCTGTGGCTCCCTACGTTCACCTTTATAAAAATATGGAGCTTTTATTCGGCGCAGTCGGGCTTCGGAGTACCTACAGTATCAAGGTTCCCTTAAAACAGTGGAGCCGGGTTCCATGGTAGGTCTTTTGTGAAAGCTTCCTAAGAATTGGCCTTTCGGATCGTGGAAGTCATAGAGCCCTTGCTGCTTGGACAAGGCTGCTATGATCCGAAGTATCGTTTTTCATGCCTCGAACCTGCCCCCGGAGGGGTTTCAGTGGTAATGGCACGTTTTGGCTCTTGGAAGTGAAGGGCGCTGGGAACTCGGAAAAAACGGGATCTTAAAGAACACTACCCAGTATGAATCCCTTAGGTACCCAGAGTGAACGGACCCCAGCATGGTTGTGAACGAGGGCGACGAAATTTAGGATTTTGCCCAGTAGACACATCTTGCTCACTCTTTCCTCGCTCTCGTTCCTGCTCGTGTAAAAGGCTATCACGGAGTATATTGATAGAGTGAGGTCTGCTCTTGACCCTGGGGATGAAATTACCTCAACAGAATTTGCTGTAATTCGACTAAAATGTTGTTGAAAGTGGGGGAGACAAAAGTACTTATTTTGGCACCCCCTGTATAATCTCTGCTTAGCTTGGATTGAATGCCACTGTTCCAACTGTTAAAATAACGTGTTTGTGAACAGTGCTTTGGAAGCTTTGAATAAGCCAAGAAATCCCTAGTTGAGAAATCTCTGAGCTAGGTGAGCACGAGGTGGGGGCATTGAAGGACCGGAGGGTTGGGAGATTGAGGAAAATGGAAAGAAATGATCGTTTCGAAATGAACACTCGAGGTTTGAAGCGATAATCGGTAAAGTGACTCCACGAACTGCAACACCTTTCCAAGTTGCCTGCTGTGGCAATTGTTGCCTCTTGAGGTGTATTCCATTCATGCATGATGATGTGCAATAAGTAAAATAACAAACAGCAGCTATCAAGTGTAACAATTAGTGACAAAATAGGTAAAAGGGTACTAATTAGTGTTAAGAAATCCAATGAGTCCACACTCGACATCTCAGCAAGGTGTCGTGTGTGAGAACTGTGCAGCCCAACCAACTACATACATATTAGGTTGTGAAGAAAGTTCTGACCAGTTTTTTGCGTTAACAAGATAATTTCAAATATCAGAGTGCGTTAACATGAATCAGCTTACATATTGCCCTCCTTAGGTAAACAAAAAGTTGCTCTTTCTGAATATATGTTTTATTTGAAATGCCACAAAGTTTTCGAATTTTTAGGAAAATTTCAAAGTATTGCGAAAATGGCACTTTCTAAATGACTTCATTTCACGAGTCATTGTTTAGTCGATTGCCAGCGGCGGCAATCACAAATGTGAATACCGCAAGGAGAGGGGGTGAAGCATTGGATGAAGCACTTTGTCCTTGTTTCAGAAGTGCAGAAATGAGAACGATCTGCTTAAATTTTCAATTGATCAAATCACTTTAACTATAATGGCAGAAAGCGATGAGCGTCCATAGTTGCAGGGGACATCCACGAGTATTGGCCCTCAGCAAACGAACCTAGTTGACCACCTCAAGTATCCTCGGTTTGAAAAAAAAAACCTAAAAAATGAGTACCGCCCGACCCCTCTGAGCAGCCATACCCAGGCGCATTTTCACAAGTCCTCTTCCAGTGATTGAAGCAGTTGCAGGCTGAAGCTCTTACTTGTCCATCATGTTCACCAGATCTAGCGCTAACTAAGCCCACTTTCTCGAACATCTGGTCAGCTCCTTCAGTAGCAGTGAATGACGATTTTGAGCCGTCTTTTTTTTCATTTAGCGCAGTATAAATCATCAGCCATCAAATTAAGGTGAAAATTAATGTAGGCATAGGTAGGGGCATAATATTGAAAGTGTGGCGAATCGAGTGGTATTCTGTGAGAAAAGATACACTCTGAGCCGAGTAATGGTCTCCCAAAGTTGAAATTGCAAAACTGCAAAACTTTCCTTACGGCCTAAAACAAGAGTCACGATGGGTTTTGCTAAGGACCAGAATGTTCTTTATCCGGTGTTTCTAATAGCAACTTTAAAGCAATAATCATCGAAACTGAGACCGCCTTGAATGTAAAGGGGGGGGGTCTCCAATTTTCATCACTTCTTCTGACGGCAAGCTTTAAACGAATGTCTGTGAGGCTCGAAAAACAACCAAAACCACTTATTGAAATTTCTGTATTTGTTCATCAATTTTGAAGTGTTTTCCTTTGCCATTGCAATGATAATGACGATAAGTTTTGAAAAAGTTTCTGATTACATTAAGACATTGGGACGACCGTACACAAAAAAATGTCTTGAATTTCCCCTTGTGACGGAAATCATAACTCCGTATACTGAAAATGTTCAAAATATCCCTTTGTCTGATTTGGCAAAAAATCGTTACTCAAGTTTCAGTTACTCAAGTGAGCTCAAAGTTCTTTGCGATCATTAATCAATCGGAGCGGCTTTGATTTTGATGTTTTTCGTTCAGACACTCCATTCCACTCTCTTCTCCCAAGGATGTTTCTAAATATGGCTCGGAGTATCTGGAGGAACAGCCAATGTCACCACTAAGTTTCTTTTCTGACGCAGCTTTCCAGTTGTACCAATTGAAGATGACTTTTCTTCTTCGACATCGCAAGGAAATCCGGTCCACACATGCGTTTCAACAAATCTTGAAGATGTATCCAGATCCATCTGACTGGAAATGAAAGTGCGGAATGAGAGAGACAGCGAGGAGTTGAGGCTGCTTGCTGCCTGCCTGCCTGACTTGCCTGTCTGTGTGCCGTCCTAGAAGTGAAAGTGAAGTAGAAACACCAAACGTGATGAACGAAGTCAATCCGAATAAGACGTACAGAGCTTGCCCAGACGACGATGATGGCACATTCGATAATAAACGTTCATGTGAATTTCTACACGTTCAAATGTTCCAAATGTTCAAATGGAACCTTGAAGCAACACGTCCGCTCAACCGCTTCGAATACAAATGTTCCAAGGCGTTTCTGATGAGTAAATTCTCCTCAAGAAAACTGAATATCGAAATATCGATCATACAACAACCATCGTGCTGCAACTAGAAAAAACGATACCTGCACCAATACTCGAGGTGTCTTCTAGAAAAAGGTCGAAAAGGTTGTCAAGCGATAACCATAACTTTGCAACTCGGTACCAAGGATGATTATCTATTGGTTGATGACCTTTTTCTGAAAATAACTTCTTGGTCCAAGGATCACTCAAAAAGGGTGGTCGTCGAATCTTCAAAATACGACTCCCCACTTTCCTATTCGAAATACGGTCCCGTTGAGAATTCTTCGAGCCATGCTTGATCCTGGTTGTACCTCCATTGCAGTCACAAGGAATTGATGGCAGGCAAAACTGCGTCTTTCAGTGAGTCGAAAGCTCACTGAAAGACAATTTGGTCTCAGTCTGAATTCAATTGCCTTGAAAAATGTGAGGCGACTACAGTGCTATGGCTCGTGTTTCACTAGCTCGCTGTTTTCGAATTGGGGAAAAGCATCAGTTAAAGGGTTCAGCTCAGGGGGCATAATTTGGATTGGAGAAGAGGGAGATTGTGTTGTGTTATTCCAAAGTGATCCTCAAGTTGTGGGTCGATAAAGTGCTAAAAAAAGACCGTTTGTTCGATAATTCATTAGTGGTAATGGGTAACTCATATTTTGAATTTGGTAGGGATAATTAAATGCTGTGTTTAGCGGTTGACGACTTTCAAAGTATTTTTGAGTATACCAACAACACTAGTCACGGAAGGAAGAGTGATAGTATTGCGGGAGTAGCGGTGGGTTGGAGACCGTGTTTCTCCAGAATTTTGCGCTACGCAACGCCTTACCCTGTTTCAAAAATCCGTATATTGTATTCCATATGCGCGTATTTTTGACTGCAAGTTGGCTGGGTATGACGCAAGGTTCTCCACGGTTTCTCCAGCCTGTTGCTTGATATAAGGTATTCCAGATTCTGATTCTTTGTTCTCACAGTGTGCTTCCGTTGGAACAAGTATGTGATTTTGAACTAAAATGTGAAATATTGAGCCTATGTGTCACTGCAGTACCTTATCAGTACTGATTTCCCCAGTAGCTTTCCCAGTGTTGTTGGAGGTGAGGTTTTAATTCACAAGGTATTCAGCAAGTCTTTGATGATTAGATAGTTGAGTGAAACCAATGACCAAAAATACCGCTACCGTATTCACATGCTTGCGAAACGGTCAGCTGTGTGAATTGTCCAAGAGCTAGTGATTTTGTTCCGAAAACAGCGAATTCGTTCCTTAATGCTGCATATAAAATCTGCATCAAGGATACGTGCTGAGAAAGCAGATGCTGAATCATCGTTGGTAGGAGAGCATTGGGGTGTATCTTCCCCACCTCTTTGGATGGGGGCGTAGGGAAAACGCCTCGACGAACTTCCACCAATAAAGATTTGGTCGATGCACTCCTTTTGATGGACGCAAAATATGGTTTGAAGAAGATGATAATGAGCATAAATCCAATAGTTAAACAAGACCACACTCTATTCCTCCATTTCCTTCAGACCAAATAAAATCTATCTCGTAGGTGATACTGAACGATAGAATTATACGGCGCATCCTCGCATTACGGTACTCACTGCGGCAGTCAGTTCTTTTATCACTGATCTGGTATCCTGCACGACTGGAATCTTTCTTGAACCGTCCTATCATTTTTTTCTGATCTTGATCATTTTGCTCTACCTCTTCGCGAGACAGTCGTAGGGGTACTGTGAATAAGTTCTGTGGAGAAGTCCTAGAGTAAACCATTCAAATGAAAATTGCGGGCTTGGGAAGACTATATGTGCCGAAATTCTCGGGGAGTAGGAGCACCGTCAGGCTTTGCACGTGCTGTCTTTTTCAATGACTGCCACCTGTTATAACGTGACCCGCCCCCTTCATTAGCATGGCCCGCCTCCTCCCATGGACAGCGGTGAGAAAGGAGTTTGCTCTCTTGGTTATTTTGGCACTTCATTCCGCTTATTCTTGACTTGCTCACTAAATAACACTACTTTTCACTTGTTTACTGAACAGCTCTACTCGAATATTCAGGAATCCCTTCATATTTGGCCTGAGCTACCCTCACCATTGCCTCGAAATGGCATTAGGAGTGCTAAGTAGCATCTCCGTTCAGTTCTTAGCACCTCATAAAAGTAGGCCACACTTTTCAACACAGGAAAAATCCGTTTGGAAAGGATTAGATGAAAACGTCTTTGCCAAGGCTGAAACGTTAAATCGTGTGAAAAAGTTGTCTAAATGGAAAGGTGATGGGAAGGAAGGTGATGGCTGTACACATTTTCCATCAGCGCAGCTTTCTTTAGTACAACACGATCGTACAGCGCTTCTCTAATCTTCGGGGCGAGGGGGGGAGGGCAATCCGCGACAAGGGGTGCAATCAGGACAATATTTATTTATTTATTATTTATTTATTTATTCGATAACCAAATACTATCTAGAACAAGTATGTAGCACTGTGTGACTCGTGCAAGTGTTTTTCGTTGTGATTTTTCTTCGAATAGCAACCCTCGATCTCCATCTCATCGAAACCAGCGGTTCCAATTTTTCCTTTCTTAGTCCACACATTCGTAATCATGATTTAGCTACATGAAAAACACCTGTACGCGACCCAGTAATCACCACACCACCACACACCAGAGAAACCTTGAGCCATACAGATCTGGATTTAGCCGCCAAGTCTGTAGCGCGGCGGTTTTTCCTTGTTGGCTTCGCCACCTTTTCAAATGCCACTCTGACGACGAATACAATGACAATCCTGTTCTATCGCACTTTATCGCTTTTCACTACGTAATTGCTCCTATGACTTTTGAGATTTTCGTTTCGTTCATGTGTTTTCTAATTGCTTTGAGATGCCTTTCACTACTTTTGAAAAACACTAAAAGTCCTCGTCCAAAAAGCCTGTGAGATGCTTTTATATCGATGAAGTCAATACTAGCAATGGGATCAATACTGATTAATGTTAATTTTACTAAGTTTTTCCAAGTTTTCGGTCTAGAAAGCGCGATCAGACACCTTTTGCAATTCTGCACGACCTCATTGCAAGACTTTATTTAGAACTGATCTACTTTTAAGCTTGAAAACGTGGGTGCGCAACAAATATGATCGCAAGAATTTGCCGTTACAGTAAGAGCTTCCAGGAGATCGCAAAGATGGTATAAGGGAACTGTTTGGGGTTGAAGGTGATCACCCAAGATGGGCGACAACTTCAGTTCCTTCTCCCTGCGCTGCAGCGCGACCATGCCGCAAGTGGTGTGTGGGCAGATATGACAGCGAGTCGCGTGGCCGCCCGCAGCGAGCGGCGCGGCGGGTGCGAGTGCTAGTGGCAGGGCATGGCAGCCTTCAAGCGAGGCAGTGCGGCATGAGTGGAAGCGCAGACGTGACACAGGCACGCTCATCCGCCTCCCAAGGGCAATCGATACGGCGAGTCGTACAGGTGGCGCCGCGAGTGAAACGCCGCGAAGCGGTTCGTTGTCATCTCTGCCCACACCCCCGCAAGTGTATGCGTACCTTTGGTATGAGTGGAGGGGAAGTACCATCAGTTTGCTTTGATTTGAAAGGAGACGGTGAGGAAGCACACGGATGCAGTTCAGATACTTGAATAGTTGAAATGTATAAACACTTACCTTTTTCCACCCGCTCGTTACTGAACGTCGAACTCAAAGGAATCGTCCATAGGAAAAATTAATTTTTTGTTTCCCTTATATTTATGTTGTATTTGCCTAATGTGGCCCGCATGCAAAGTTTCACGCGAAAAAAAAAGAGAATTTGGCCAAGTCACAGCTCCCCAAAATCTTGGCCGGGTGGGCGGGACCTCCGAGCAAGAGCCCCGTCCCATCGTCCGTCGCGGTTGGGAACGGATAGTGGGACTGTTTGCGTTTATGTAGCTTTCTGTTCCTACAATGCGGACGACGGGGCAGACACTTGCTCGGAGGCCCCGCACACCCAGCCAATACTTTGTGGTGCTGTATTTCAGCGGATCCACATTTTTTCGCGTGAAACTTTGTATGCGGCCCACATTAGGCAAATACAACATAAATATATGAGTGACACAAAAACTCATTCTTCCGTGAACGATTCCTTTATTCGACAAGTTCGTGTATCCCTATGAGTAAAGAGACCTCCGGCGAAAATCAAACCAGGTGCATGACACAGTTGATTTCAGTGAGAAGTCACAGCTCCGTTTGTACTAACCAGACCCCGTCAGAAAGGTGATGACCATTTCCACCTTCATGATTCCGAGATTCTACTGTACAAATCCTTTACCTCAAAGCGGAGCTACAACAGAGACTCCTTCGGCTGCTACCTTACGGAAGATAGTGGATGCGGGAGTAGGGGGTGGAGCGACTACAGCACGACAAACGCTACCACCAACGCTTTCTCACAAAACCTTATGATAGCCAAAAATCAAAAGGAAAGGAAGCTGTCGAATGGCTCTAATCCATTTCAGTCCACAAGCACAGCTCGAAGGCAGCATCAGGGGTAATGTGGATATCGAGAGATCTCTAAAAGAAGTCGGTCACATGGGAACTACGGGCCTAAGTAGCCCGTCAGTGGTGAAATCTCCTTTGAAAAGCACGCTTCCGAGCTGGAGAAACGGCTTGACGATTAAGAGTGGACGCCCTTCGATGACAGACTCCGCCTCCACGTGACGTGATTGCCGACTGGCCACGGGAGTGGCCAAGGAGCTGCGGCAGGGTTAAAGGCATCGCCACGCGTTTTCTCAGTTTTATCTTGGAACTCGTTTCAGGAAATGGATGATGTCGAATTTCCGAACTCCCTTCGTGTTCACGACTTGGCAACATACTAGTGAAAAACTCGTCTTGACCAACGCATCTTGACGGAATGTGGGTCTGAGAATCAACGGTGAGAAGCGGTCCTATTTCTCGGGTCTCCGGCCACTTCCATCCGTTTCATTCTTCAGCGTCGTACTACTAAACACCTCCACTTCCATATCACTGCGTTTTTTATGATTCGTCCAAATGTCTCCTATCGTTGCCTGTACTGTGATTGAAACTTTTATACATCCATGCCCACAATCTTAAGATGAAAAAAGTTGATAAAGGGAATGACACAGGGAGGACAGTGATTTGGTTTAACGACTTCTAAAAATCTGAATAAAAGGAGACTGAAATCGTATTACCGTCCGCATGATGCACGGAACAAGTGTCTACTGGTGTTCAACACGCTGTTGATTGATGTGCATATTTTAAGAGTTATTTTAACTTGAAGAAACGCGTGATTTGTTTCAAAAATCCTTGTACACCTCAATACAAATGTTTTTGCTACCTAAGGAGGGTTTTCAAATTTTAGTCAACAAAAGAATCTCGGAAGCGTTGTCTTGAAATTATCACCCTTCAATATTACTATCTACTTATTGCTCTACCTCTCGTTAAGCTCCGAACTTCTCATAACTAGCATCTTCCTTTTGTCCCAAAAATCGGACTTGTTCCCCCGAAGGAGATCTGACTAGAGCTTTTTGACATCGTGTTCACGTCGAGGTCGCTTTCGCGTTTTGAGCCGGTCGTCAACCACTTTCGCCAATCATTTAGCTTTCTAGTGTATGGAGTGGCCGGTCGTAGTGAGACTAGGAAGGCCGCCGCCGCCTTGTTACGCGTCGACGTTGTAGAGGCGATTTTCACCGCTCGGCGAAGTTTTCTTTAGTTCGTCTTACTCTCTTTCGTCGATGCAGCCCAAGTGATGGCTATTTGCTTGCGCGCTCACTTACGTAACGTGTAATTCACCGTCAACAACGGGTTCTCCTCGATCGCAGCGACCATCGTCGTCGGCGTCGTCGTCATCAGACATCGGCGACCGACATATGTTGGGCGGGCGAAGTCGCGGAACGAAAAACGCGATTCGAGAGGTTTTCCCAACTGTCTCTTTCGGCCTTCGTCCACTTCCCCATCGAGCAGGGCTAATACGACAACGACGTCATCACCATGTAGGTCGTCTTCTCCTTCGCCGACACAGCTGCCACTGTCACTTGCGTACAGGCGACTTATGCGAAACACCCCATTGAAAACTTGATAGAAACGGCATCGTAATTAGCCACTCAGGACCAGATACAACGTGCATTTCAACGTGGAGTAGACATCTGGAAAACGTCTCAACGTCGGAACATGCAGCTATTTGTTGAAAAACTTGTATAACAGGAAATTTAGGGATCAAAAGCATGTTTTCAAGTGCCAAATCCGTGTCTGTACTACATGTGTGGGCAAGAAAAGAGCGAAGGAAAATCGGCAAGGGGTGAAAGCCACTTTTAGATCCCCTTCAGGCAAAAAGACCGTTCGGTTTGCAAGGCTAGTTTAAACCATTGGCAGGAGCCACGAAAGAATCATCTGACTTTCGGTTGGAAGATCTACTCAGATCTGGAATCTGAAACGTTGCCACTCAAAAGTGCAAGCGAAAGCCGCTACAAAACACCAGAGGGCAGACATACCGTAACAACTCAATCCTGAAGTGCACAGAATTTTGAAGCACTCAAAGCTTACTTTCGTGGCTCATTGATTGATAATGCAAAAGCGAGAGCATTGGCAGCATGAAAATATTTGTATACTTTTTTCCGAAATGAATAAATATGAAGACAAAGTAAAATATGTTGATTAGGTTCGATAGATCAAGAAAGAAAGGAAAGCCTGGAGTGCAGGTTCGAGTCCCGTCCAAGACCAAAGCTATCCCCACAACTCAGCACTCAGGTAACAAATAGGTCCAGTGTCCAACCTATTCAGATTCTGAGGATTATTTGAAAGCTGAAACAGCTACTTCGGAAGTTTTTATACTTTTACACAAGAATCACAGGTTGTATTCGGCTGGCTCTAGAACTGCTCGAATTTCTGATAAAGGTGTAGAGTTACTAGAAAAATTGGTCGTGTAAAAATGGTTCTTCAGGGAGCCCTACTTCAATGTAAAAATGAATTCTGGCTAAATATGAGGCGTGGCAAGGCTGAAGAAAAACTAATGGAGAACTTTGACTGAAATGAGATGTTCTATGTCTTGATTCCAATCATGGCATCAAAAAGTGCCCATAGGGAAGGCACGCCCACTGGAGCGCTCCGCCCACGAGGTTATGCACATATGTAATCCACCGACGCATATGTAGGGTCTTCGCTAGAACCGGTGATAACATTTCATTCGCTGAATTTAGCTTCTTATCGTGCAAAGTGAGAAGTTTCTGGCATCAGTATATGATACTCTAGCCTGTTTGACAATCCCTGTTGTCTTTGGCTTTCAATTGTTCGTGATTGCTCTTCAAGCCGCTATCGCAATGAAGGAAGTTATCATTTGAAAAGTTGCACATCTTGCATTGGATAGAGATTTCTGTGCGATCAATCTGCACACTGGACGCATATTTTGCTCAAGCCCCAAAAAAGGAAGGAAGTGCTTCTTTTTCCCATTCAAACATGTGTAAAAAACGTTAGTAGTGGCATGCCCTCACGACCGCCCATTGAAATTACACCCTCTTCAGTATTACTTATTTTCTTATTTCACTGCGAAATTCGTCTCCGATTTTGGCTGCCATAGCTAGAATAGTATTTCAAAGAATGGCAAATTCAGTGCACAATCTCTACCACATGTTTCCTACATTCACCTTTGCCGCTTTACCCTTTTGCGTGATTTGATCCCTCGGTGGTGACCTAAGATTCCCTTCATATAACAATGCGAAGAGGTATCGGTATCATCTCCATAAGTAGGTTGCTGTCCATTAGTGTCTTCTGAAGATCATCGTCGTGGAAAGAAGTGTGTCGCAGTCCCGTCCATGGCCGGCGGCAGCCTGCACGTGTATGGATGTGTGCCCGTGTGTGTGTGCCACTGCCATACTCAATTACAATAGATAATTGTGGAGCAACAAAGCCAATTTGATGAGCAGTAGAGTAATCTCGGTTCAATTGTTGAGCACAGCACACGAGACGAAATGAGAAGCCGCACTCATGACCGAGGACAATTAGGATTGAGAGAGAGACGGGTAAGAGCGATGAGACGTAAGCCGTACATGCTTCACGACAAACGACGATGCTGCAACAGCACAACGGCTTCAACCAACCCCACGGCAACCACGTCATTTCCTTCTTTTTCTGCTTTTTTGAAGTTCACCGGAAAGCTTTTATCATAGAAAGTGGTGAATTCAGAAAAAGGCTCAGCACAAAGTGCCTACTGCAAGGCTCCAATGACAATGATCTAGGCCACACTTTAGGCAGGTCACTGACATACACCTGCAGGGATAGAGGATATCAACGATCTCATTATCATGGAACTCCACTACTAGACCTCACCAACCTTGCAGTTTTAGTAAAAATGACAAAAAATCTTTAAATTTCAATTGAAGCGTTTCATTCTGATCTCATTAAACGTTTTCACGAATATTGTACCAAACTTACTGGGTGGTGGTTTTTGCCTGTGATAATTATTCGAGACTATTGATGATCGGGTAATATTTTCTAATTCGTATTTCGATTTCCACTGTTTTTACTATTCAATATTTGTATTACTTTATTTACATTATTTTGTTGCTATTTTGCATTATTTTATTTTATTTTGTTTATATTTATTCAACCGAAAATATTCAGACGGAATTCGTTCAGATGGAGGTGACAGACAGGCAGATGTTGCCGTCCTCCTTGCATTACCCGAAATCAAGTGCTGGGTCGGCTTCAGGCCGAGGTCAGCCGAGGATTCCATCCTTCCGGAATCAGGAACCCGTCTAGAATAATAAAAGTGCACATTGCCTGTTCCAGTTTGTCATTGCATAAGCCATGTCGGAGTCAGATACTACTGTGATTTTGAATGGATTTATTGGAGATGTTCTAAGAATAAGTATTGTCGGTTTCGGACAGAGTCAAGTCAACAGCTGACGAATTTTCGCTTCTTCGTCCGTGGTTGACCTCAGGAACCAGCTTCGATAGGTCATTTGTTTCAGTACCACATATAGTATACATGTCTACGTGCTTTGCTTGGCTAGTGCCTCAAACTACTTATGTAAAGAAGACAAATGATGAACATGCGTTCGGGATGTACGACACGAGTAGCTTTTAGAGCACCATACAGAGGGCTTATCTCCTTGAATAGAAGGCCATTGGTGCCCTTGCACAGCGCTTTCACGGAAAGTGTACAAACTTTCTGGTTCCTTGGAATTTACGAAATCTGCGCAACGATACCTTGAGGTCTCATATTTCGGACTTTACACTCCGGAGTTCCGGTGGATTCAGCGAATCTCTTAGAACGTATGTCGAATCCATTCCGAAATAAACGTCAGAAAACGACATGACCCAGTCAGAAAGCACGAACTAAGGTGAGCGTCATTAGGGTAGAAAATTGCCTCGAGGCCTGCTGCTTGCGACTCGATGCGTGCAATTTAGGGTGGCAGTATACAGGTAGGTCCTGAAGCGATTACCGTGTTGTCGATTCATTCCAGGCCTGAGACACAGTATTTGCTCCAGGACCGACCTGAGACATGCAACAACCTTAACTTTGAGCATCGCGCCACACGCCTGTGCGATACTGACATGCCTAAGAAATCACTAAATAATGCATGCTATATATTATGATATCCACAAATTTTATATTTATTTTATAAAGAACTCGGTTACTCTTCACAAGAAGCACATTCATAAAGAGTATGATTATTCCGCAATTTCATGAGGCTCTTTGACTCGCATTGAATTGCATAAGAAGTTCTATACCTTTGGCAGGCATCTCCGTTGTTCCTTTTTCACATGTAGTTATATCTATAAACGATTAATCTTTTTTGTTGAGGTGTCTTCAAAGATTACACGCAATTGGACCCTTGGTCACTTTTTGTTAGAAACCTCAAAGGGAGAGCAAATGCACAAATTATTGAATCCATTTTTGAAGTTATCGAAGTAGCATGGTAGAGGGACATCGGCATGCATTTGCTCGTTCCTCTGATCCTTCATGGACAACTGTAAAGCAATGTTACGTGACAACATTGCATCCTACGCGGTTAATAGATCGAATGCAGGCTTGATCTCGACTCCAGCCAAGTCCTGTCTCGTTCCGGGCATTTCAGGGTTATATTTTCACTTTGCGCTTTTTCACCTTGTGCTAATACCGTCTATGCTGCCATGTGGAATGCTTACCAAATAATCCTATGTCTATCATTGACAATAAACAATTCCTCTCCAAAAAGTTAGTTATGGTGCGAGAGGGGCCGATACAGCGACCTTCTGCGCAGTTCTTCTCTTTGACTTCTCCTCCATTCACAGTAAGAGTGCCGCGAGTGCAATGGCCCTCACCTTGCCAAATATGAACGATTCCCTCAAAATATCCTTGAATAACAAGT
The DNA here is from genome assembly GCA_963978905.1 of Trichostrongylus colubriformis. NCBI lineage: Eukaryota > Metazoa > Nematoda > Chromadorea > Rhabditida > Trichostrongylidae > Trichostrongylus > Trichostrongylus colubriformis. The sequence continues at coordinate 21,821,740 of OZ022261.1, read as the reverse complement.
ACATAGAAACCTATCCGTCTGAACTTATCCGCCGCACCAAATGCTTGGAATCTATTCATAAAAATAAACCGGCATAAATGTTCTGTAGGACAGTTTTTCTGATACAACATTAAGAAATCATCTGGTAGAACATTAAATAAGTTAGAAAATAATTTTATGGAATTTCCCAGTGCTTTCGGATTTATATCTGCACTGTCAAGTCAGACAAATGCTCTCTTGATTATACTATTCCCACAGCTACCTTGACAAAAAAGTGCAGCAGCGTAGTGCAGCGGTAACTCGTCCTTTCCAGTCAACATCACAATCCCAAGGATTTCAGAGTGCAGAGCTCGAGGTAGCAGAAAACGCGAGACATTTCTTTCAACAAGTCCCATAATAGTGAAGTAAGTATCCAGCCCTTCTCTTTAGCCCTTCATTTCCAAAGTCTTAAATGCTCGGGGGAGCTTTTGGACTTTCACGTAGATTTATGGCAGCTCAAACATCCCTAATGCTTACACTTTTCTAAGGATAGCGTATCACGATAGCCTTCTACAGTGACTCACTTGTCATCATTACGAATTAACGGAAATTAACGGAAAAGTGCTCAGAATCCACCAACAGTGGAACGTCCCAGAAAGATGTGTAGCTTGGCGTCTAAAGCAATAACGGTGCATTTTTGCGTCGAGCCTAATTACAAAGCGATTCAACGGTGGGTGTGTGTCAGTGCTATTAAGGAAGAAGAAGATGCTCCGCTCCGTCCGCTTCTCATGGGCCGCTTGATACGGCTGTACGCAGATTGCACGTGCCTACGTTGCGCAACTACGGCGCGGGTCACCGCCAGGAACCACTCATTAACTCAGACTAAATATCTGGCCTTTTACCGTTTGTGCGCGGCAGCTCTATGAGCCAGTCGTGTCCCTGAAGAAGTGCTGAGGGCGTAAAAACGCTTTGACATAGGCCGGCTTCATCATTCAGTCGTCTTTCACCTTCTGACACTTTAAGAAGCTTTCATCACTGTGACGGCCCCTCCGCTGTCACTTCAACCGTTGACTTTTTCGACTTTCACTTCACCCAGTTCATCCGTGACCTTTATAAGATCATGTTTTCGTGTATACCTTTCTCACCTGATATCGCGAAGTTTTTTGTATAGTGGAATCGACCAGCATTAATCTTGACCCCATGAGCCCTGCTCTTCCGCCACAAAGTGTTTGAGTTGAGTCTTATTGAATGCGATATTAGCAATAATGGGCTCTCGGATTCAATAATGCATGCGCGTAGCCTGAGGCTACGTCTTCCGCTGTGGGAATCGCAGCAACAATGGATCAAGACGTGCGTCAGCTACAGCCTCGCTGCTAGTCGTTCATGTTCACTACCGTAGTTTGTCTCGATCATATGGCACATCCTTTGAATCGGCAGGGGAACTGGTCGAACAAAACCTTTCTACAAGCGCTGTGGGCTTCACTTAATCACTGGCTCAGCGTGCTTGACACGGAAATTGGGGAGTTGAAAATGCTGCAGGAGCCGTAGTTCTATATAATTCCGTAAAAAACGACGACATCATCGTCACTTTGCAACTAAGCCAAAGTAGAGGCTGCATCCATTGTGTGAATGGCTGAACGGGTACATGGGTTCGGTGTGTGTGTCGGTTTGGCATGCAGTTCCCACCGGGCAGTTAATGGAGCGGGGGATGTCCGCGATACCGTCGCCAGAGGCGATGGTTGCGCACAGGTTCGGATAGTCGACGTTAGCTGATCGCCCCGTTGCGCGTTACCGGTCCGGTTCACTTTCGATGAAAACGGGCCATTGCGCAACAATTCGCTTTCACCCACCCACCATCTCCCAGCCCCCTCCCTGCCCAAAAAGCCGAAACAGGATTAGCAAGTGTTTTGGGCACAAAGGCGCGCGTTTCCGACCGCCACCCACTTTCACTTGACCGCCCGGACTTGCCTTCGCTAGCACCCTCTTTAGCCATTCGGCATATCCTGTCTGCCCTAACTTCGTTTCTTCATTTCACTTTGGTCGCCCTTACCACCCATCCTTCTCCTTCCTAGGGATTAATGCTGCTGTTGAGGATTTCTGAACAAATAAGGTTTGCCCATCCTTCAGCCCTTGAGCTTGAGCTCTCCCACTTACTTTAGGAGACTATTGAAACATCTACTAAGCTTTTTGCTCTGTAGTCCCTACATATTTGAGGCTCTCGTCTGACTCCCTCCTCTCTTCTACATTGCGTTTACCATTTTAAATGGAACTTTACAAATTTCGAATCCCTATGTTGATAAAGCAATCCTGCCTCTCATAAAGAGGCACTACTTGTTCTCACATCCACTGTACATCTCATGATGCAGGAAAACGGCTAGAACTATTCATAAATCTCCTGTCAATCATTTAGTGATACATCTAGGCGTATCCGTGTCCCTGCCTCTCCTGACGTCTCCAATTGTGACTATTTGTCCATCGCCGGGATAATCTTTAGCTGATCATCACCTGCTAATCTTGCAAACATGCCATCCCCATTACGCGAAAGTCGCGTTACGTAGCCGCGCCGGCTGACGGCTCCCGTAGGATTTATCCTGAAATGAATGTGATAGATTCAGATTCGGCGACGATAGAGACGTTTTACAGTGGACATAGGAAGAGGGGACACCAACTGTATCCAAGTAGGCGAATGCGTGCTGGAGCCCGCCCGTCAGTTCTGACAGGTGCAACGGTGCAGATTTGATTACTAAAGGAGAGGACATGTCAAAGACCTCGAGAGCATGTTTGTGCAAGTTTCCGTGATTTTATTATGAGCTCTTGTTCTGTTGAACACTATCGTTTTGCTGTCGCCTCTTTCTTTACTTGTAATGATATTGTTAGTATGGTATAGGAACTGCTTGTAATAGCGCTGGAACTAGCTTTATGATAAAATTTACATCAGGGTAAAGATTCGGGGCTTTCAGAAATTTTCTGCTGTGGTAGCCTGAAGACTCTGCGAAAATTCGTGTAGATGGAGCATTTACTAGATTCAGCATACAGGCCAAGAGCTTCAAGTTAGGTTGAGAAAATAGTTCTAAGACTATAAATTAAATGTACTCCTGGTGGTGCACTTTTCGGAATTACAGGGGTTGCCAAAAAATAAAGTAATTTTTCTCCTTCACTTTCACCCCTACTTTAGTCGAACTTCAGCAGAGTCTGACTAGGTATTTCATCCCTACAGTAAAGAACAGACTTCACTTTATCATTATTCTCCGTAACAGCCTTCTGCACGAGCAGGAACGGGAGCTTGTTCCAAGTGAACAAGATGTGTCACCTCATTTGGGCAAAATCCAAAATTTCGTCGCCCTCGTTCACAACCTTGCTAAGGTCCGTTCACTCGGGGTACCCAAGAGGAGTCATATTGGGTGGAGCTCTTCAACACTCCGCCTTTCCCGGGTTCCCGGGGCTCTCCTTTCCAAGAAGCAGCGTGCCGTTACCGAAACCCTCCGGGGGAAGGTTTGAGGCATGAAAAATGATACTTCGGATCCTAGAAGCGTTGTCCGAGCAGAAAGACTCTGTGACTCCCATAAACCGATGGGCCAGTCCTTTTAAAGCTTCCCACGAAAGACCTTCCACGGAACCTGAGTCCACTGTTTTGAGCGGACCTTGATACCGCAGGTGTTCTGAAGCACTACTGCGCCGACTGAAGGTTTCGCATTTTGATGAAGGTGAAAGTAGTGAGTCTCAACTTGCTCCTGTTTCTAGAGGAACATTTCGAGTATATTTTGCCCCAATGCTTTTATCTCTTTCGTTTCCCGTTTCGTTTTGTATAATAGGCGGATCTTAGCCGTGAGCAAAATTATTTTATTTTTTGGCACCCCTGTAGTGCTAGATAAATAACAATGATGCCGCTCTTTTCTTGGAGCATGTGAGCCTGATGCCCACACAGATCTCATCTCTTGTTGGGATCCACTTTTACTTATGCTGCTCGTAGCTCGCCTTCTATTCAACAATTTTGAACAGTTCTATTTTGAAGCGACTGAGGAACACCAATGGCATACACCGTCCGTCCGTCTCCCTTCCTCTCCCCCCGTGGCAGCCGGTCAGTGTTGATGCGAGTGATTAGCGTGGAGTGTGTTGAATGGAATGTGTGCGTTTGCTTGCGATGCCCTCTGTGCTGAGGCTCAGATGCCGCTCACAACGTTTAATGCAATTTATTTTATGTGCATTGTTGCCTAACTCGCCACAAAGCTAGTTGGGTGCGTTGGCGCCTGCTGGCTTGCGCACGCGCTGGCGCGTTCCTATGACTGTCATATTGGGGAGCGGCGACGACAGCTCTACGTAACGATGGACGACGGATGGACGACGGATGGACGACGGACGGTAGCAGCGATGGCGGCGGCGGCATCGTAGACGACGTCGACGGCGCCGTTGTTTGCCCTCATCATGTCATCGCATCCCGCTCGGACGCCTTTTGTTTCACTAACACTTCCGTTAGACAATACCATTGCCACTCAGTGCGTAATTTGCTGCTGACACTGTTGCAGCCCGAAAAAACCACCTCTGCAGATTACGGCCGCCTCGAAACGCCACCTGAAACAATCGTCGTTCCTAAAGTCTCACCGTCGCTCTCTCTCATCCTCCAGCCATGAATTCCTTCGCCAACATTGAAACACAAGTGCATGTCTGCCGATTTTAACTGACATCTTACTGATGTGATTACCGAGTATCGGCAATGACGGTAAGGTAGTGTCATGAACACTGCACAAAGGACACATGCGCTAGCCAGCAGTGCGCCTGAAGGTCGGCCAGCCATTGTTTCCCTATTTACTCCATACAAGGCCACTCACACACACTGATAACATTTTGAAATTCGCTATAACCTCGGTTTTTGCTCATTTTTCTTCCGGATTTGATCCGATATCTCTAGCTAAAGCTTGAACGGTGCTGAATTTGAGTGGCTTGTCCTGCTAGACTTATGTCTAATGCAATCTGTCTCATTGTTAATAAGTGTGCGACATGTTGGAGTAGGGGATTTGCTCGGCAATTTAGGAGGGCACAACACATCAGTAGAGTGTTCGGGGGATAATTTTTGTTGGGGACGTTCACTTTTTTCTGTCTACAATGTTCGACCTCAACGCTCCGACAACCTGCCGAATGACGACAATACAATTTTCGGAACAAAGCGGCCGCGCCGTCGCCTCGCTTTTTCGACGCCAACGCTCTTGAACTCCTCCCACCACACTGACCACCGCTGCTGGCAACACTGATCTTGGCGCTGATCCCCTGTCCCCATCCCTCGGCGATCAGCTGCTTCCGCTCTAGCCGATGAAGGGATCGGGGCAGGTCATGATGGCTATGGCGCGACACGATGCCGGTGCAACGTTGTCTTTCACAATCGCGCATGTGTGTGTGCGTGTTTATCTTGTTCGTTCCGTATTGAAATGAAATGGGTTGAGTGACTATTGTGAACTGTTCGCACCCGTTGTCGTTGTCGTCGACGCTCCTCCGACTGCGTGAATGTTTCAATGGTTTCGACTCAAGACGGTGGCCGCTGGCTCTTTACCAGCCTACACACATTCCAGTAATACCTCATAGTATTCCTCATCATATGAATTTCCCACACACACCCACATCTGGAAATCGTCCTCTGACGTCATTTCTAAACCGTCTCTTCATCACTAGAAAGTCTTCTTCTTTACACTATTCACACTCGCAGCAGTTCTATCTCTTGTTTATAAATTGGTTCAATTTTGTTGACCAGAAATTTTTTTCACTCTGATTGCTTGCTACACCTTTTCTTTTTTTTGTGTCTCTCATAGTATAGAATATTCCGTTATCTTAGCGGCACACCTCGCAATAATTGGTTTAAGACTGGTGATAGAAGAATCTGACCCTTCAGTGATAGAATAAAAACATCTGCAATTATCCATATTGCATCCCTTTGCAGTATAACAGCAAATCATCATGGGGGTGAAAGCCGCTCGAACCAGGACTACAAAACTAAGGCCGCTTCCATACTTTGCGCACCGACGCCGTCACGCGCGTGCCGGCGTCACGCGCTTGCCGGCGTCACGCGCGTGCCGGCGTCACGCGCGTGACGGCGTCGGTGCGCAAAGTATGGAAGCGGCCTAATCGGATGTGAGAAGTGAACCACGTTGTCTGCGTCTCTGTCGCTTCTACCTCTCATCTCTCGTGTATTTCCCTCCTTTTTTTCCTGGTTTTTCGCTGAGTGCCTTGGTTGTAGCGTTTATCACAGATAGCGAGGAGAAGCCCTATTGCAGTGATTAGCACGTTTTTTTCCCAGGATTTTTCTTCAATGCCAAGCCATTTCACTCCCATGATTGATGAAAACAAAATGAACTTTCAATGCTGCTCTTGGTCTATGGAAAATGCAAGCCATTGAATATTAATTTATTTATAGAGGGTCTCCTCGGCATCATTCCTTTTGTCCAACACTGTTCAATATTATTTCCTTTTTCGACTTCTGATTAGACTCATTATTCTCAGTGGCGCGTAAGGTTCATCTATTTCTGAATGCATTCTGGTGTTATAGGGGTTGGACAGCAGCCCGGCGTTTGGGGAAGAAGCTTCGGGATAGTGGATGAAAACTCTGTGACACTCTTTTCCTGCATAACCTATGTTTTACCCTCGCCGGACCCCCTTCACCTTTAACTCAGGCAAAGACTAACACTTTCGACTCACGGCGCCTGGACTCTTATCACTCTATCACAGACTTCGGGACCCTTGTACCAGTTGATGGTAAAACGCCTCAGGGGGTGAAAGAGGAAGTGGAAGAGTGAGCAGGCTGCTTGCACTGTCATCACACATTAAACACACATTGTGGTCATGTTGGCGTATGATTGTCATACATTGTATTCGTGTTTTTCGTGTGTTGTTATTATTCGCATACGTAGAAGAGGTCGTCCAGCAGCAGAAACAAGAGCAGCAGCTTGTTCCTGTGAACTGCTGCTTGAACGCGCCTGCGTCTTATTCTCGCTTGTTACCCCCCATCGCTCGGTCACACACGCGTCGGTCAATGTTGTGTATGTGTGTGTGTGTGTGTGTGTGCATGAATTCGTTTAACAAAACAATCGTCCTTCATTTACAGGCACAATCATTCTCACAGAGTCCTCTGCCCGTGCATCACTCTTGCTGGTTCTCCAGCCGACGACGCTTGCCATCACCCCCTGACCTGATCGCCTGTCATTCCATTGGTGAGTGAAAATAGTACTCTGATATTTCATCTTCATTTTTTACCTTCCCACTTATATCCTAATTTCATACAGCCAGTCCTCATAAGAAAGGCTGTAATTTCGCTGAATACTCTTCGTGGAAATAGTCATTCCTGGATTACGCCATGCATCCACATCTCTTCACAGTCCTAGTCCTTTTTGAATGTGATCTTACCTATAACATGACTTATGTTGTGCGAAGATTGTTCAAGTCGGTACACTCAATTATCAGGCGAATTTCATGACAGAACGCTCGTCTCTAAATGGATTGGGTGGATCACCATGAGCTGATCTCACATCATACGTGCGGTAATAGCGCCACTGGTCAGTAAGCCACCGTCGCTGTAGAACGCAGCTGCTTGCATGGGACTACTAGCATTTTCTGCCTTTTGTTTGTTTCTTAATAACGGTATTTCTATTATAAAAAAGAGGTTAGCCATAGTCAGCACAGTGCAACGAGGACCAAGTCGTTCTATTGAGCCGAGTCCAATCATTAAATGAAGGAAAGGTAAAACGAGGAGGTGGTTCAACGTTGAGTAATATTTCGTTTAGATTAATATTCAGTTCATTTCTTTCATGCTACATAATCGTAGATCTCGAATGCGTCACCTTGTTTCTTATACTTTTTATGAGCTTCTATAAAACCCCTCTTTTTAATGTTGTCTCGCTTGACTCGCCGTACCTGGTGATTTCAGTGAATTCCCTGATTTCACTCGATGACGAGGAGAATGTGTCATGACGATGCCGCTTCCTCTACTGCTACGGTTAAAGGATTAAATTGTGGGTTAACGGCCTCTGGGAGAAACTGCATATCGCTGCCACTGCGGTTCCGAATGGAAAACTAGAGTACGTGGCGCGTCAAAAAGGGGATCGATCAACGCCCACTGCTGTTTGCCGAAGTATTCAATTACAGTCCTCTTCTATTATTCCTCCACTATCACTGTTGATTATTTTGAATCCACTATAATGTGAAAAAGAAAAGGTGAGGGCTCTAGTGTCAAGTTTGCAGGACTGCTATAAAATAGTGCGAAGGGAATAGGAATAAGGAGGGCAAGAGGGAAGCTCTTGTTGGTGTGATCTGTCTGCACACTGTCGTGCAGGGAACAACAAAAGTTCAGTCATCGTGATTAATCGCACTGCACGTGTCACGCCCAATTTGCAAATCCCGCCCATGGTCCATGGGAGCACGTGACTTCTTTTTTGATCTTGTAGATGTGTGGGTGCTGCCTATAACATAAGTGTTACGTGTTTGTAATACAAAAAGGTCGTAAGGAACCTCTGAGCATTCTCAGTGGCCCCTTCTGCTTCTATCTTGTGCAGCGGTTCTTTATCAGGAAATGTTTTTTAAATACCTTTTTGCGAACTGGAATTCTATTTTGCTCAGAAGACTTCGGGTTTTGATCTTTTGCGCAGCATAGAGGGGTGCATTTTTGGCAGCGATCTACAGCTTAGTCAGAAAAAGCTATTCAAAAATAGAGACCACACATATTCTGCGAAGACCTGTAAACAGGGACGACATAACAACGGCTTAGGCAGATTTCAGACTAGTTAGGGTAATTGAAAGAAGATTCATGATTTTATTTGTTGTTAGCTTCTTGATGAATTGGTTTACATAGAATGTATCCATCAATTCAATTACATCTCCTTTTCTTCACATCAGACATCATTTTTAAAAAGAAAACAACATATCTCTGGGAATCTCTTCATTTACTTCATTTATCAGACTTTACAATATTGCGAGTGAACCGTTTCTCTTGTAGTTTTTCTGCACTCCGACGAAGGGGGAAACATTGTTTTTCCATGCAACAAGTTGCTACTTTTTATTCATCTTAAGCAGTTGTAATACTGGTCAAAGAAAATGGAGAGCAGACGAAAAAGCAAGGCAGCTTTGTAAGATGCAATGTGTGCTGCTCCAGGAGTGGGGGGGGGGGGGGGGAGGTGGTAGCAGGGGGACGTAGAGAGGTGCAAGGTGGAGATTTGATGTTCGAGTAAGACATTATCATTAACTAGTTACCCGTTAGTGGTTTGTGGCTGATAATGCATCCTCCTCTCTCTTGACGATCCGGATGTGGTGGGCGGTAGTCTCCAGGATTCCAAGCCATCGTAATCCACCTTCGCGAGATGTCGATGAGACGAAATCATATTCATCTACGTTTATTGCACATGCTCCCACATATTTCTCTCCACGGCGTTACATGACTCTTCGCATTACCTTAACTTACTCAATAAACAAATATGGTACTCACACCACACTGAGGTATGTAGAGGAATGAGTAAGTAATCTGAAAATATCCCACACATTTCTAAATAACACAAGTATGTAGGACGATTATAGCATAAGATCCTGTTGGTTTCAAGCTGTATTATAGAAAATCGCCTTCTACCCAGTCTACTGTAAAGCTTATATGAATAACTCCTTCTTAATTTATCAGATGTTGTCCTGCAGCAATTTAGATATGGCTCATGGCTCACGTGTAGTGGGTAGGCACGTGACTTCCTACATAAGACTCTTTAGGAGTATTACTGTTTTCACTGGATGTCTGCGATTTCCTATGGTGACTACAAAAACGGCTATTCTTAAGTATATGCAGCATACATGGCGTACACCCCTACACTACTTCTTGTAGCTCATAGGATTCATGCAATAGTAATGGTAGCAAGGTCCAACTTTGTCGAATAATCGAGGTGGGGGAGGGGAAAGGAGAGGTACTTTGACTGGTTAGAGATTGGGGTCGTATTCGGTGTTGTGTAATTTCTACGGGGCTAATATCTCCATTGTCATCTTTCATATTGTACATTATGATAATTTACTATAGATATGATGAATACGTTATCATCATATATTATATTAGGTGACCATAGACTGAACTCCCTTCCTCTCGCAGTGTACAGGGTGGGGCAAATTTACAGAAACTAAACACGGGCTATTAACTATTTGGTCTTACCGTGGGTCCAGGGGCACTTCGGAAATAAGAAATGGTGCTATCAACAAGACGGTGCCCCTGCTCACAACGCCAAGATTGTCCAGGGGTGGTGCAAAGAGAATTTCCCAGATTTCATCGCCTTTGATGAATGGCCTCCCACTTCACCGGACCTCAACCCACTTGATTTCCCAGCAAGGAGCGTTCTCGAGTCTAAGGCATGCTCAAAACCCCGTCGCAACCTAATTCCTTGAAGACAGCGCTGGAGAAAGCATGTGGTGAGTTGGACGAAGACTACCTCCTCGCCACGGTCAACGCGTTTCCGAAGCGCCTTCGAGCTTCTGTCGAAGAAAATGAAATTATTTTTAAAAAAAGTAGTGCTTTTGTTCATGTTTTTTCTGGAGAATAGTTCGGTAATGATACCTTCCTGTTCAAGCTGAAATGATGTTTTTGGGTGGCATCAATTTAGTTTCCGTAATTTTACCCCACCCTGTATAGTGCAATTCTAGGGAGGGAGGGGTCGTATTGCAGAACATCTTGTAGAGGATCTCGCAGTGCTTGACCGTGAGCGAATGGTAGCCCCTCCGTTTTTCTTGAGTATTTTCTCGTTTCTTCATTTTCATCCTTCGACCTACTTTTTCCCTTCTGCAATTCCAGTTGGACCAGAGCTTCAGTTTTATGAATACATTCCCTATTTGATTATACAAAGTCGCACATTGGCCATTCACACAATCCATCAACAGGACAATGACTACTTCAGATGAGCAGTGATGCGATTACTGGTTGAGCCCTACTCGTCCAGTTATTGCTAATTGTGTTCTATTGCCAATAATTGCCATATACGATCCCATACTAAGTAACAAATTTCGTTAAATAGTTTTTAAAGTTCGAATCTTTGTTTTTGTTGAAGATACCTAAGCTCATGTTCATAAGGTCCTCCAATATAATTTACTGAGGGAACATTCATATGTAATCATCCTCCTTCTCAGTTATTTTGTATAAAACTATCCAGTTCGAGAAGGTTCACATGGTTCACATAGTCCCTGTAGAATGTGAAAATTTATGTGGTCCCAGGGGCGAGGTGAACAACCGTTCGTCTTGGGCTGTTGTTTACAAAATCACCCCGGCCAGCCAAGCAGTCTTTTGTTGAACAAAAACTCTCGGCTGAAGAGTGATAGCATCATATCTGAGCCACTGGTCTGGCACAATCACTTCTTACACTCACACAACAACATTTACGTTCGCTGACTTGGCCTCTCGGAACGATTGTCGCGTGTGTGTGGGTGTCCAATGTGTCTGGTGGCGGCGATCCGTCATGAGAACATTTGCCATGTTCTCATTTTTCAAATTTCAAACGTTTTTCTATAAGGAAACAAAATACCATGGCATTATAGTCCATAGAGGTATACAGAATTAAGTCCATCATGTACATCATTTCTGTACACTAGCACGTACAGCATTTGAGACAATAAACTTACTGACTACTTGACTGTTCTTTGATAATCGGCCAGCGAAAGGTCGTTCTTACTCAAAAGAATAAAAATGAAGTTACTGCTTTTGTAAGTAGTTACTGAAAGACCCAGTAGATTTTATGGTAAATATCCAGCATTTCTATCAGCATATTTTCCATGACGAATATGGGATGAAGGGCTTTGTCTTGGATAGCCTCGAAGAGCGATAAGTGAATTGCGGTGACTTGGATACCACTTCCCGTCATTTGAATGAATGGTTTTTCGAATACTTCGATGGTCCTGGCACAATAATATGTAGGTAAGAGTGAGATGGTGTCATTAGTAGAGCCGTTGTTCTGAACTTTCACTCTCAGGTAGTTCTTACCACTTGGTTAAATAGACATCTCCCATGGCCGTCAGTCAACAAATTCAAACTGCACCAAATTTAAGCTGTTCTTATCGTGAAATCATTTTGGAAATTGATTTAATCAGGCGCCACCGCCCTCTTGAGCCTAATATCTCGGCACTCCGAAACTTGGGTTAAATGTGCAATCAACGCGCAAGTTTTGCAAGTTTAGTACATCTTCAAGAATCTCTGAGGATTCGAATGGCAATCAAATACATGGCGCATTCTGCCGGTTCTCAGCAATTGCACTTCTTTGTGTAATGAGACAGTACTACTGAATACAGTGAAGACCCATACAACTGAGTTTCCGAGAGCAGTTTTGTTACTGGCATTGATGGTTCACACAAGCCCTGAGACTATTAAAGAGCATCAGAAATGGAGGACATTTTATTGTATATTTTGTTGAACTTTTGAAGGGAGTGACAATTGAGTGGCAAGTTATTGCACACGCATTTGCTAATGTTATGTGTCTGGATAAGGAAACCCCACAATTGACTAATCCTTTTCGAAGCATTGTCAAGCAATCCATAACGACATCCATGCGGCATCTTATTACAGCACTTCACTTCCACTCTACTCTATAGTATTAATTGTTATTTTACTCGCGAGTAATTTGAGTATCTCCCTTTACATCCATTGAGTGAATATAGTGAAGTACGGTGTAAACCGTGAGTTGATTTTTTGATATTTAACTGGCGGAGATCGTTCTGCCTCGGGTGGTTGGAAGTGAAGTCACAACTTTTAAATGTATTTGGTGAAGACCCCAGTTGAATTTCAGTAAAATTTTTTGGCATCTGTCCAACAATTCCATTGGCAGATTTTTTATGGGGAATAATGTTTCGTGTCTATGTGTATGTGTGTATACTCTGTTGCACAATATCAAATCACCCGAGAAATTACATCGTGGATGAGAGGCCCGTTAGGCCTGTGTGAGAAGGGGATTTACGGGTCTGATATCCGAGCTATTCAGTGTAATTAGCGGCGCTAGTATTACATTACCGTATTGTGAATTGTTGCTGATACAATGTATTCGGCTTGTCAGTGAATTCATCAGAAAAATTTTCATAGACAATTGAAAGCAAATGAACCACCGTCTTTGTCGTCGTCGAGCTTCTCCCCGTACAGAACCATATCAACTCTGTAACCTGTTAAGCCTTCCCATTCCTACTATTTAAATGCTTATCAAAGTAATCAGCGTCCAGATTTTTTATAATAAGTCCAGATACTCAGATTTGCTGTCCCCAATTGAAGTTCCATTTGGTGGCGACCTTTCCTGGACTCGGTGTGCCAAAGTCGTAGTGTTTGTGTCTGATAACCCGTGTTTTGCCATTGTGCCCAACAATACAACCACTGGTCCTACGCTCCTCAGCCCTCCACAATCAGTCGGCGCTTAATTCATCCGCCTGAATCTTCTACTTTTGCATGTTCTGTCAATTTGTAGATAATTAATTGCAGGGTGTCGGGCAGCTTTCTCGGTCAACGCTTACTAAGCGCTTAAGCGTCAGTCACCTGAAACCCTAATTCTTTACAGGAACTCACCGTCACCCTTTTTGGACTTGTATGCTTGAGAGGGGACTACAAAAGGCGGCATATCTTTAAAGACTGAAAAACCATTTTTAAATAGCAGCCATCCCTTTTAATAGGCAAAAAGGTATTCATACCGAAATGTGGCAATCATTTAACCAGATTTCCTCAAACAAGGAGTTCTAGCATCGTGGATCAATTCCAAATGAATAAGAGCTTGAGTGAGGACCACCAGGTAATATAAGGATCGCGTGCGGCTATGTTCGCATTCATAATGAGTTATTGCTGGATGTGTTACAGTAGTTTTGGATTCTGCGGTTTTTCGAATGAATATGGTCATAGCTGATTTTTTTCAGGTGGTGGTCTCTGAATATTTCAAATCTTTTGAGTGGACCTCATAGAAATTCTCTGATCATGCTTCAGCTGAATCTCGTGGCATTTAGTAAAACGCTTTTAATTGGTGCCCTTTCTGCAAAATCCTGTAGATTCCGGAGGCGCCAGAAGAAATGGTGTCACTGAGCAGCTGGTAACATACTCTAACTTCTTGAGATTCATTAATCTATGGTCCCATCTAGATAAGCCCCCTACCTTTGAACTGAATGGGAATGGTGTTTTGTCCATGCGAAATCTGCTTAATGGTTAGTGATGAAATGAAGATAATCGCGTTAACGTGCCCCACACCACATATCGCATGTGTGGATTTGCCAATGAACGTCTACGGTATTCTTGTGGGCGGGTCACATTGTGTCCCACCTGGAGGGCTCATACCAGACACCTCATCTCAGTGTGTGTGTGTCCATCTTCAGGGTCTTTCTATCACCATTCCACTATAACAGCTAATCTCTCTATCCCCTTTCTTCCTCTTCTGTGCTGTGCCGCTATTAAAACACCCGCCGGACATTCTTTCCTCTCATACTCGATCTAATTTCACATCTCTTCTCACCGACCGAGCACAATGAATGCTTAGCGACGTCTCATTAGCACGCGACGTTTCATTGTAATCGCTGCTCGACATGTGCTTGTCTTTTAACTATCTCAGGATTACCAATATATAATACGTTCAAAGCCTACTACTAATTAGTATCACATGTTATCTTTCAGTATGAGCGGTCGCCGAAAGACGAATCCAACACGACTCAGCGGCTCTGAACTCGTACACATCGTCCACAATCCGTCCACATCGCTGACCAACTCGGCTGAGATGATCGAGCATCTTGTGGAGCATACGAAAAATCGTCATATCATGATAACTGATGAGGTTATTAATAGACAGAGTTAATTAAAATATATTATTAGTGAAGAGAAATGCGAAGTACATCTGTGCAAAAGCGATTTGGATTCTCCGAGGGCATTTTGAACCCACTTACCTAAGTTGATAAACGCAAAGTTTACTTGCTGCACGCGCTAATGCTATCGTTGGAACGAACATCAAGAAAACTATTCACGTTTTTTTCAGGCGCTTTGATTCAGGCCGGCGGTCAGCCAGTCAGCCAGCAAGCTTCTTTTCGCAGCCTCTGCTGTCCGCCCTTTTTTGTCTCCGGGCCGCATTTTGATTGTGTGGCACGTTTCCTAAAGGGCTATCAGTTACAATCTTGACCTTAGTGTTTTGCCATTTTCTGGATGAATTTCATAGCAAACAAAACCCACGCCACAAAGACAGAGAGGCCTAATAGAAAGCACATAACTTCCTTCAAATGTATTGTTTTACCAGTCATGCATTAGTTAACATTTCTCCAATGATTTTATAATACTTGTAATTACTGGTAGTCAGAGGATGGGTGTGTGGGCACAGAGTTCCTTGCTACTGAAAAGGGTGGTAGCTTTTTGTCACGCAGTCAGTTAAATATGTGTTGCATTTTATGGGACAGCTGGGCAACAGCAAGCCTCTGTGTGCACCTTGAACTCTCCCTCCCCTCTCATCCTTTCATCTATTCTTCAGAAGTGTTCAATGACTTTTTTTTGTTAAATTTTAATTAGTCAGTATGCCGCGTTGTAATCTGACCGCAAAGAGCAATCACTAATTGTTCGTCGCTGATAAACTACCCGAGGAATGAATTCTATACTAATTATGTGTAATTAATATAGAAACTTCGTGAGACAGAGAGAATATGACCTGGTGTACCTTTATGAAACTCAGCTGGCCGGCATGTGAGGGACGGAGGGTGATATCAGTCAGCGGCAGCGTCTACATGGCGGCCAGAAAGAGGAGGAGAAGGAAAAGAGGAGGAGACTCAAGTCAGGAGCCTTTCTCACCCTTCTACTGAACTATATTGTCCTTTTGCCGGCCCCTTACCGGCGACATTATAGCCTAGCAAGCGAATACACCGTTACGCACGATAACTGCTAATTGTGGACCCATAATGCTTACCCTCTTTACTATGAAATACTACTGCTAAATATTTTCGGTATCAACGGCTTATTCCAGGACATGGACAGTTCACTGAATCCAGCCTCATCACCTCCTGGTGCCTCTATTAAGAGTAATGCCAGTAGTACTTCTGAACATACCAGGTGTGTTTATGTTGACATATCTAAACATGTAATTGAACTCTCTCATTCTGCCGGTCCCTATAAGACCCGGTATCAACTGTTGTGATGTGTGAAAATTTTCTGCTTCTCTTGCTAGTCACTTTCTGCTCTGTTTTTCGGTGTTCCATGTGATTTTGGCGCCAATGCTTTGAATCAATGGGTTTAGCACTGTTACGGTATCCGTTGAATGGACGCGCGCTGCGTTGTTCGTTTCGAGCCCTTATGTTAGTTTGATGGCATTGAATGAAGGCACAAAGACATTAGCGGTAAATGTTTGAAGCGTGCACAGTCAGCAATAGTCAGTGTTTCGTAGAACGCCAGAACGGTTTTTTCTGGGCTCGCTGCTAACCATTCTGGCCTTCATCAATAGTCCCCTGGCTCTCATTTCCTAGTATGAACTTCTACATGTAGCATTGCTATCGTTACCTTCCTTCCACTGCGCTCAAAGATTTTAACTATTGTATTCTTTTTTTTCGTTCATCTACAGAGTCTTTAAACTCATTTCCTCACCTGTCAGTCTCGGTTGTTCTTTCATCAGCCCCGCATGTTCCATCGTGGTATCTTCGTCACCGCTGATAAGAAATGACCGCTCGAATGCGAGTTTTCTTTACTGTCAGCAACGAAAGGAAAGTGAAATCTTTGTGCACTGGTCGCTTGTGGCTTTACAGTCACAAAACCCTGCTCAAAATAAGAACTCGGCTTCTCATTGTTGCATTGAAGGGAATGGCTAGCCCGTGCCGCCCCTTCCCCTTTGAGATTTTGTTCGCAGTGGTTGCGGACAATTTATTGGATGTTTGGCGCGTTACAGTAATGCCATTGTCCAGTGGCCTTTGTTCTGTAGCGTCTTGCACTATGCCGTACTGAACCTAATAAATTACGCTCTTTTGTGAAACATATACATGCGCGGGGGCGAAATGTGACATACCGTGCGATGGTGAGGACGCCGAGGGAGGCTGGGGGAGTGGCTGCTAAAGGTTTCCGATCCCTTAAATTCATTATCGCCTTGAAAAAGACTTCTACATGCGCCGCGATCACTCTGTGATGATTGGAGGAGTGGGGGGAGAGGGGATGAGGGCTCAGTTTCAATGACGGCATTCAGATAGAATGGCAATTAGCATTACCGTATATTCAATTGTATGCGGTGAGTGACTCGCGCTTGAGCGGCGCTTACACGCTCCCCTGTTTGACACAAAATGGCAATAGAAAAGTTGAGTGACAGCCACGGGGTATACGACGACAAAGTGAGAATTCGCTTCATTTGACACGAGCCTCACTCGCCACTGACACCTCCATGTAGATAGGCCATTGCTACCGATGTTGCCATTGGCATCACGAGGCTCCGACATTTCATCTGCACAACTGAATCGCTTCATTCACTTCCGATTTCAAAGTAGAAGCCTTACCGTACACTTTGATGTGGTGACCTTTTCACTGGCGCTGGCGTAAGTTACCGGAAGTGATGTTGCTGATTCCTTGCGATCGTGAAGGCGACCAAATGGCAGGCGATGAACGGGACACACGATACGGCCCAAGTCGACCTCTGTTATCGATGAGGGGGATCAAGCGACAAAACTCTGTCGTGTCCTGATAAGCGTTCACGTTGTCCATTATGGGGCAGCAGTGGTCAGCTCTACACATATTATCACAAGCTGGCCCCGCTCAACATTCGCAGCATGATCAACGAGAGTAGACGCGGCCAGCTGTTGCGACTCCATCATCTGAGCCATTCACCTGATGTGTTTTGCTAGTGTGTGAGTCAGGCAAAAAAATCCTCACACCGTGACAGATCTACTTGTGAACAATATGTTTTCACAACATTAAGATTTTCATCCGCTCGACATTGATGAATGTCTTGTTCCCATTGTACTTCTACTATTTCAGTTTTGGACTTGTCCTCACGAAAAACTGCTTCTGCTGCTTCTGTGTCCTGGTTTTTTATTTGTGATAAATTGAAAATTCCAGTGCGCTTCTATCAGAGTATGCTCGAAATTCCGCATGCTATTTAAAAGTGTTAGAGATGCACGTTTAGTAGTGCGCATGCGAACATTGCCAGCATCAGTAACTAAGCTAATGACTGCATAGAGAATTCTATTCTTCTCTCAGACGAATACCGCCCAATATTTGTCCCCCTCCCCACCTCTTTCTGCAAACATTCGATAAATACTGTATTTAATCAAGTTGTTAAACGTATATCAACTTGGCTGCTACTGCTGCTGCTGCTCTGTGGCGCTCGTCATTATGTCATTGATACCGTTAATTACTTCAATTCATCAGAATCTATAGGGGATGTACGATCGTTCGCCGTATTTCATATCATTTGTTCATGTGACGATTTTGTGGAGAAATTCCTATTTTTAACTGGCCAGTTTACAGCACTTACCAGTACATAGAGTCCGTTCAAAAAGCTTTTGAAATTGTTATCGTTTCTTCATGATAGAAAGTGGGTGTGTTGTTTGACGAGAGGCGTAGCATTCTTGATCTAAAACAAAGAGTAAACAAATATGGGTCACCCTGAATATATGGCTGTAAATGAACAGAACCACCGTTATTATCGGCATTTACTCGCGATATGTTTTCTTTCAATATTCATAGATCAACAATAAATTTCAGCACGTCGGCCACTACTGGTGTTACTGACTTTCCTGATATACTCGCTCAAACCGAACAAGGTTGTACGGTTCTCATTGACGGTAATACACTCAGGGAACTTTTAAATTCATTCGAATCACACGACGGAAAGCTCGATCTCATTCAGAACGTGATACGACAGGTATAAAAGCCAAAGGTGATTACCTATTGCATGTTAAAGTTGAACTAAAAGTGGTATTATTCAGCTGACAACATTAAAAGAACGATTATCAAGTGAAGAGCTCTCGAAAGAGGACAAGGAGGAACAAACGGACAACTTCAACAAAGACAATAGTAGAGAACAGGTGATAGCCCTTTCGGATCGTTCTGACTTAGTTGAGCATATTAATTTTGTACATTAATTGAAGTAATGAACTCAAAAAAAACGCTTGAACCACTTAAATATCTGCTATTGTGAGGCGCCAACTGAGAGACCAGACAAAAAAGGCCACAGAAGAGGAGAGGAGCGCCATGGACGCAGATAACGTGGTCTACCAACTTCGTTTTATCGGTTTTTTAATCCCACTCTGAGTTGTCTGATTTACCTTAGCTCCCTAATGGCTAACGGTCGTGCCGCAATAAGGGTGTAACGGGGATATTTAGAGAGGGACTCACTTATATGTCGTCGGAGGGAAGTGGACTTATTCTGATAGTCGCGATGTGTGTCTAGAGTTATCGTAATCTAGGAGAGGATTACGTAATGCTACCGTAACGTTATGTTTCTTTTTATATGCCGCCAGTGTAGTCTTCGCGCTGTGTCGCTTGCTATTGTTGCAGCTGGTGCTAGCGGTTTCCGTCTGATGCATGCATCCGTTTTTTCTTCGTCCCCTGTTCATGCCTCTATTTCTCCTTGAAATCAAAAGACTTTGTTTCATTTAGAAAATGCAATCGGATAGTTTTGATGAGATTCTACTACGGCAACAGATGCTTATTCATCAACAAAACCAACAGCGAATTTTGGCCATGATGACACAGCCGAATCTCTCACTACTTTTTCCAGGTAGGTGATTTGGATGGAATAAATGTGAAAATCCGCAAAGTACTTTCAAATAGCCGCAGCTGATGCGCCTTCCATGTGCATGCGCGGTGCAGTCGGTTCACTAAAGGAGCGTCTGATCGAGTGCAATGTGCCAGCTGTGCCTTTGTACCATTAGCTCGTTAATGAAACAATTAAACATTTCGTTTCAATGGCAGAGAATGCACGCACCGAAATGGACACATACACATACGTATTGATTTCAACCTTTATAGGAGCTCATTATGAGCATTTGCTCGGAAATGGAATGATTAACACCGGTATGCCTTCACTACTACATCAGAATCTTACCGCATCATTTGCTGCTGCAGCACAGAAGCCGAAACCGGAAAAAGTCCCTGATTGCCCACTTAATCTCACAAAGGTAATACTTTACTGTTTCCCCTTTGATGAAGAACTCCCATTCAAAGATCTTTCCTTGATTTTAGGTTAAAACCGAAGAGATCAGTAAGCCGAGTCCAGTGATTCCTACGCTATCGACATCGCCAATGACGCCGTCGAACATTCTCGGCAGGATCCCATTCGGAATGCCGCATAACTTTGCTTCCGATTGTGAGGATTCCGTTTTTCGCATTTTTTGAAAGCAAATCATCTTCATTGACAACAAACAGAGTGGTTGTTTGTTTGGTTCTGTACTGCTAAACAAACAGGGCTTATTCATTCGGGTCAAATGCATTTGCTTTATCTCTAACCTTCCTGATACACTGATTTTATGAGTTACTTCCAAACAAGTGAGCGAGTAACACTTTCCATCATTTGTTTAGCTTCGGCGTTCACAAATCATTCACCGGCTTCATCTGGAAAGAGCACGCCGGGAAATGGCTCACATCTCTCTTCACTCGAACCTCCGACAAGCGTTCGAACTCAGGCCAAATCACCAAATCACATTAAAAGGCCAATGAATGCCTTCATGGTACTGTTACAGTGATTAACTAGTAAAATCCCATACTGCTCGGAAATAAGTGATTTGTCTTTGAAGGTCTGGGCACGTGATGAGAGAAGGAAGATTCTGAAAGCTCATCCAGATATGCACAATAGCAATATTAGCAAAATTCTCGGTAAGTTACCTGGTACACCGTGATCAATTGTAGTTTTTGTAGACGATCGCATATCGATTATAGGGAATCGATGGAAATCTATGAGCAATTCGGAAAAGCAACCGTATTACGAGGAGCAGTCACGTTTGAGCAAATTGCACATGGAGCAACATCCCGACTATCGTTACAGGTATACCACTAGTTCAAGACAAGCCCCTTTGGAGCGCCACGGGGTGCCACGATGACACATTTTTTGGAAGCCTGCCAAGTCTATAGATGTCTGTTTTTAGACCTCGACCAAAGCGAACATGTCTAGTGGACGGGAAGAAAGTTCGTATCAACGAATACAAGACAATGATGAAAAAGAAAGAACCAAATTGGCCTGAAGATCAATCGATATCTCCGACATCGCAAGTGAGCTTCATAGTTTAACGCGGCCTATGCCGTGCACACGATATCTCAACTACCGTACACTTTGTTTTTCAGCTGGATTTTGCGGGTTTGACTGGAGCAGCTTTGTTGGCCGATTTTGCCCACCATCATCAATCGCACATGCTACAGACGGCTGAATAAGTCACTGTCACCCATTATTGTCAACTGTTTACTATTTAATGATACTGATCCTCCTCTCGTACTGTACATGCGTCGCCGTTTTCACACATCGATTATTATAATTTTTTTGTTTATTTGCCATATTTTTATTTTATGTTATGGTATTGCCGACAGGAATCTCTGAACCGTCCGTAAAGCGCTTTCTCTATGCATAATTGTCTTTATCTCTTTCAAAATAACGGTACAATCCGGACGGTATCACTTGAAATTTCCATGTACACTGTATCTCGTACATCAAATCCCACTATATTATTATATTACTTTTCCCCTTATTTTATATATTGTTGTTGTCATCAGTTGTTACTTGCTGTTTCATATTCTGCTAAATATTTCCAATTTTTTTCAAAGAACTTTTTTCAATCATTGTCTCATTTTCTCATCGATTGGTCCATATCTTTGAACTCTTACGTATACGTCTTCCTAAATTATCCTTGTGTCATTATTTACGGCAATTTAAAGATGCAGCGGCGTCCACTGACTCATTTATTATTTTTATCGTTCTCATTTTATTCATTTATTTTTATGCTGATATTGATCGATGTCACTGTGTATATTATAAGCATATCAAAGTCTTAATTGATGTCTTAACACGTGATTTCTTTTTCAATTTTCTCATATTGTTCATTTTTTATTCAATCCTGTTATGACGTGATTTCAATATCCCCGTACTTCCTTTAGTCAACTAGTCTCGAGAGTGTTTGCATGTCTATAGGTCCAGATTTTCTATTCATTCCATTAAATGCTACTACTAGTACTACTAGTAATCGCTGTTTATCGTACACATTTCATCAGCCAGTCATTTAGTAGTAACAACATTGAACCCCTTTAATTGTATTCGCCGTGTGATTGGTCATTTTACTAACCTGACTAATAAACTCTTAAAAATAATTCGTTCACTTGCACATCGAAACAGATTTCCTAAGAGCTTGTTTCTTATAAATGTAAGTAGAAGCTCCTTCAGATAGGATTATCTGCTGTTGATAATATGTCCATCCATAGAACAAAAATGGATGTACTTTTATGCAATTTTCATTTCAGTTTAGCTGCATCATCACACAGGATGACGGTTATGGTAGGAAATTCAGGCTAATGGGCGGATGCTGTCGCTATTATAAATTTGCTTCTGGTATACGGTGACGGGGTTAATAATGGATGTGGAGAGTCACGGAAGAAGCACCATTAGATAATAATCGACAAGGTGGAGGATTGATGCATATTAAGCACATGGGCTGTCAAGACACCTGGACACGCAACAATCTCGCCTAAAACATCATTCTCCTTCGTGACTGCCGACCCTCGTTTCTGATGAATGTCAGCGATGACTTTGATAAATCACCTGAAGCATCTGCAATACCCACCTGGTGCTTGGGCTTGATGCTTGAATCGCAGTTATACACGAGTTTTTGAAGCACTGACTGGGACTTCCTACGCTTCTAAGCGCGAGATCTAATTGAAACGGGAAGTTCATATGAGTTGAGTTCGAAAGCTACTTCAAAAAGCGACAACCTCAAAACCTACTGACTTTAGTGGGTACTACATATACAGTGAAACTAAAGTTAAAAATGTAACCTTTCTAAGACTACAGGATAATTGGTACTCCTTGACCTGCATCTCTATCCAACTGGTGGGAGCGCAGACGGTTATAAACGTTGTCTCATCGCGAGCCTCAGTCGAACTCAGACCGTTGAGGTGTGAGCCACTAGAAGAGGGCACAGACGGAAGCAGAAAGTTAATCTCATTTTGCGCGCCATTTTGAAATGCTTGCAATGCCTCCAAAATGTTTCCCAATTTCTGAACTGAGCTATTACATTACTTCTAAACTGAGTGAGCAGTGAGGTACAGCCATCAAAATATTGTTGGGAGAATGCTTCATTGGAGCCTTTGCAGCCCAAGGCTATCTCAAGGTGCAATTTTATAAAATGACCTTCAATGTCCTGAAAGAGAACTTACTTTGGATGATACCTGCTGCTCAAAACTAAAATTTAAGTGAATACATATATCCTACATGCAGAAGTAATTCTCTGCAACTCTTTCAGATGAGTGATACTTAAAGCAATGCGAGAAATACCTATGCAATCTACTGGAGATGATAATATAAAGCCATAAACAGATAGTTTGCCCCTGCAACGCCATTTCTACTTACCGTAATCTAGGCATGCTGGCTGTTCATGGTGTTCCTTTATGTGGAAACAAAAGCCGCCAACAATGACATCAGCCACGCAAAAATACTTTTTCCGTCGCATCTATAGCGCTCACAGTACGCACGTTGAGCATAAAACAATGAATTTCCGTTTGAGAAACAGATCAGCTCGAGTAGCCCAACAGAGCCCATAGAGTATTGATTGAAATTACCTTTTTTTCGGGGGTGGGCCATCTATTATACCACTGAGTCAGTCGTAGAGATGAAACTCTGAAATGAGCCGTTGATTGAAATTATTGGTTGTGTTTTGGAGTGATGCACTGTAATAGGTTATCGACTGCTCAAGAGTCTTTAGATGGGTTGTCATCTTTGTATACCGTCATTGAACTTTATCTCTATCTCTAATCAAAAAGGCCGCAGAAGTATGAACAGTTGGCACTGTTCTTCTCAGTCCGTTGAATCTCGAGGTCGGGAGTACATCGCTAAAAGCTCCAGCTTAGGAACTTCGTCGTAGCAGACCAGATGATTTTCCTTCTGCACCATTGTGTAATTGAAGGCAGCGGGAGGGTTAAGGGGAAAATGAGAACTGAGATTATATTTTCGCGCGGCTGGGGTCTTATCACGATCTCGCAGCACGGCGTGTCGTAGCTCATCAGTCTGGCGAGTTGTCAGCGAGGGCGAGGCAACGTTTGCGCTCGGCTGATTCAGCCTCTCCGCCCGTCTGCAGTCTACCCATGGGTAGTGATGTAGAAGGGGCGAGAGAGGGAAGGCTCCTCGATCCTATTTCACCGGATTGGCTGTTTCATTTCATTTCAATCTTTCTCTACCGTTAGCGGAACTAGTTTTATATTCCACGATCTGCAAATTTACACCTTCTAGTGTCTTTAACGTGGATGATGCCCCAAAACTTTAACACATGAAAACTGTACAGTCTTGTAATTGGCAGCTACATTTCACCTATCAAAAGGGCAGTATCAAGAGCTTGTGTAGCTAGCAGCATTTGCTGCCGATGGTGTTGCTTTCTTCCCACGATATGTGATTCGGCCTCGCTTTTGTTAACAAGCTCTCGTGCCATAGCAAAGATCCGAACGGGGCTTCGAGCAGCTTTCCCCTAGTCTTACCACCCATTCAGTTCAGGTCAACATGAACCACAAATTTTCGTGATTGCATGGGCGTTCTCCATACTAAAGTATGTAGATAGGCATTCCACTTATGGACGCCACCGCAGCTGCCTGGCGTAACCTGTTGAAAGTGGAGAATTGCTTCACGGTTTTAGAGGTCGCCTAACCGAGTATAAATGCGAGCTTATGAGATTTCAAAAACAGTGGCTGGTGTCTGAATTCTCACAGCGATAATTTTTGTTGAAGGTGTTGCATCTTGATAATTAAACTTAACTGATTTGAAGCATCATTTGTAGAGGTATTTCACTGCTAAAGACAGCTTTGGTAATAAAATGTGGATTAACATTCATTGCTGGAAGACGCCATCAGGTCCCGATTCCTTAATTCTGTTATCACCTAACAATATTACTAAGGTTAATGGAAATGATGGAAGAAGAGCTTGGTACAAAGCAGTACTGTAAAAAATGTTCCCATAGTAAAAGTTTCTCATTTCCCAAGTGGTATTTTCGCAACGGTAAATCGTGTATTTCTTCGAATGTGTTTTATATGAGAGCAGAAGAATATCGCGCTCTTTATTTGTATTCATTTGCCGTGACCGCTGGATAAGAACAATTAGGTGCTGAAGAATTTGAAATGGGAAACCCTGATTTATCCCCAGCTCGAGGACTCCTCTATAAGAATCCTGGTGGAATGGATTTCGTACTTCCCGGGCGAGGAGAACTTTCTCAACCATATGAACGAAATAAGATGTTGATGTGGTCCCCTCACTGAGTAACGTGAGCATCTGCTGGACATCAGCCTTCTCACTCTTTTGAACGGAACATCCTAGAAAGTCACACCGTGCACGGTGATTCCAGAAATGTTGCAGGGTGACCTAAGGTTGTAACCATATTTACGAAAGAAAACAACCGTTGCAACAACAGCGTGCATTCCAGGACACTCGAATCCAGGATTCCAGGGGGTCACCGCACCACACTAATCGTGTCTTGGTGTTGAATGGGCTGGCATGACCCAGCCTGGGAGCGACACATCCGAGATGATGGAGCTCACTCAGAAGGAATACTTTAAGACGACAGAGTAGTTTCGAATCGCTCTAGAGCTGCTTTATAGAATAGCGCTTGCACGAATCGCTTTCTTGATCAATAATCTGCTGCCAGCTATTCTCCCCATTGTTATCTTAGCTTAGGACACTATCAGCGCAACCATAAACAGAAACACATATGTTCACAAAAATACCGAAAGTTTCATGGAGATTTGACATTGACTACAATTTTCAGATTTCCAATTAATATGTAAAGAGCAGCCATAAGTTCACAGATTTTCGTAGCGCTGATCAAGGGGATGATCAGGATGGGCAACTCTGTTCAAGAGAAATTTAGACACGATATACCTTCCTACGACAAGCGTAAGCCACGCCCTAAGCCATGTTAGGCTGTAGGAATCACTCGAAGGCCTGCCTAGTTTGAACTTCGACCCATTAATATTTTTCATGCTGACTGAAACTGAAAAGATTCTCCTGGCATGACTTCAATTCTGATAGCGGCATTGGGCTGTACGTCAGGACACTCTGGCTGAATCACTTCGCCAGGAAAATACTGTCAGCGTGAGAGGCAAGTGAGTTCCTCTATGAAGTGGTCTTGAAATGAACGGAGTGGCCGTCGCTTCTTCGCGTAAACTAACCTTAATCTTAAGTTCTGGCGCACACCTTCGACTTTGTTGCGATCGTAGAGCTGTTGAGGGTACTACATATAGAGTTCCTCAAATGAGAACGTAAGAAGTGTTGTTGGTTACCAGAATGATATGAGCAAAAACCCGAAAATTAAAAGCAAGTCATCGAATGTTCAAGAAATAGTTTCCAATCCCAAAAACTATCACTAGGATCAAGCAGTTTTTGGAAAATCCTTCCCGTATTCCTAAAAATTCTCGATAATAAACGATGATTCGTAGGTGATCGCTGCTATATTCTCTCCTACATGTGCTGGCCATTGTCGGTGTTCCGTTATTAGCATACTCTGCCTGCAACAATCACGTATAATGAAGTCTGAGGTGTATATTCTATACGTTTTCCATAAACATCGTTGATTACACGTCAGCTCAGATCTGATTCTATTGAATGTGGACCGAAAGGACCAAGTACACAGGGAACAGCGGCCATCAGATGACTCATCTGCAGAAACATGGTTGGACCGTCATGGCAACTTTAAAACTTCCATAGATACAGGGGGAAAGTTTAACAGGAGAATGATTCATTTGGTAGTAATATCGGGTCAAAGTTTATTTATCTGATGGCACACGATTACACAAAAATTATGCTGATTTTTCGATGTGAAAGCTCTTAAACTCACAAGCCACATCTCACTTCAATAGTCGTTCAACATTAGTCATCAATTATTAACAATTGGATAGGACTGCTTCACCACCTGCCAGTGATTGAGTGGCATTGTTGAACACGAGAACTGCAAAGTAGCTAACAATAGAATTACTCGATTCTGATGCTGGGGATAACAGCTCAAAGGAAACACCACACAGCTGAAAAAACTCTCCCGAGATACATGATGTATTCCTCGATGAATTCGGCTGCGTACCCAGGATCAAGCCTTGCGCTGAGGATTTTTTTCTAAAGAATACCACCCTCCTCCTTCCCTGTTGATACGACCCCTTCCCCATGACTAATACTACAAGTGATGTGGCATGCTAAAGTGGTCTCCAAAGCCGATCCAGATCGATAATCACGCATTTTGAAAACCATCCACATCATTTTTCCAACGTCGGCACCCTTAGGATTCTTGAGGAATGTGCTTGTTGGATGCGACCTCCCCCCCCCCCCCCCGTTTCATGACGATTCTTCAAACTATGTTTGACCTTGCGGGTAGCTCACCACTGAAGATGACGTGCGGGAGCTAGTCGGTGTCCAACTCAAGATATTCGCCCTTGCCGGCATTAATGACACCAATTAATTCGACTGCGAAGAATTAAAGGGTTGGTGAGTCGGTCTGAATCCTCGTGAGCAGCCTCTTGTAGCCACTGCACTACGACTGCAAGGAACATCGAGAGCTTGATTCATGAAGATCACGAAAAGGAAGTTCAGCAGAGAAAACATCCAATAGGGGACCGGGAAAAAACGAAACACACAGTTGTCGCCAAGAGTATTTGTTTGGATAGAGAGTACAGAAAATCAAAAAGTAAAGCCAAGGAGTCGCCACACCTTTCTGATGCTCATTCCTACAGGGGAGGATGGATGTGATGTACAGGAGTGGATGCTGTGATTCCGAATTTTATACTTCAGTGTGTCTCTTAAAATGCTGGCGAGCCGCGTCGACGAGTCGAGTAGGTTCCTCTTGCTCCACCATGGAAGGGCGAATACCGACTTCAGCGTAAGTGATCAATTCCTGAAGAAGGTAAAGGAATGCAATGTATAGGGACTTCCATAATCAAGTGGAGAGCTTTCAAGGTCCACTGTGTGTAGCAAAGCACTATGTATGAAGAAACGTCTCTAAAATTGCTCACAAATTGTGGAGGACCAAAACCATTAAATCGGGTTTTTTTTAACAAAAACAAACATTTGAACTGACTCGAGGAATTGAACCTTCGCTCTATTCATACCTCACTGTGCTAGACATCCATATGAACTACGTAGTTTGCCTGCTATACGGCTTCACGCAAACACAATAACCATTGCCAGCTGTGGCAACTCATTGAATTCCAGGCACTGTGGAGGTGCGCACCGAGTACCTGGGCAGACCGGTGTGTACCATTAGGATAGATTTTCGCAATGCGACGCGCGGCGTGCGACCCAATGCGTCCGAAGCTGAGGGTGCTACATATAGCTGAGTAGGGTCCTGTTGCTGTCATGCGCCTGATTTCGGGGGAAGGTCACTGTAATCGCCACAGGACCCAGCTGCGCGTATAAATCGCTTATGTCTCGCACGCATCGCATCGCACGCTGAACGTCGCGTTGCATAAATCTGTCCCAACAACGCAGCACCTGGACCTAGTCCTAAAACTTGCGCGAACTTTTGCGAAGCTTTCTGATTAATACTTGGACTTATTAGTTACTGAACTTTCGAGGCCTTACCCTTTTTGAAAATCAGATTATTAAAGGAACCGGAAGGGGGTCCGAAACAAGAGAAAAATACAAAGAAATGAGCATTTCGTAACGAACGCAGAAGGTTAGAAGCGATAATCGGTGAAAAAACCCGAACTCAAAAGTGCGTCGCTGCGGTGTGTATTCGCGCCTCATTCGCATCATCGCACTGGCGTTCCGAGTTGTCCGCTGTAGGAGACGGCCGCGGGCCAACTTTAGTTGTAGCACCTGACTCCCAGCGCAGTGGAGCGGCCATTCCCAAATACATTAACATTCATGTAAGTACATCTAGAAACAATATAAGAAAGAACAAAGGAGAAGGTAAAAGGAATGAACAACTTTATAATGGAAACATCTTCTCTTGGCACCATGCCAAGGCGTCAAATTGGCGAGTTTGTGCAATGGCGGCCACTTGAACTCGTCCACACTACGTCTGTTCTACCGTAAGCCAAAATTACTCCCTTACGGTGTCTTTAAGCTACTAGAGGTGCTTTTTTGGCTTCTACATCAAGGCTGAGCATGCAGTGATGGTTGAATTTGGCTGGAAAGGAGTTTTCACCGATTTTCCATAATTATTTGTTATTTATATATTATTTTGTTTGATTTGGCATAGCTTCTCAAGCTCTCCTCTTGCTTTATAAAAGTTTTAAAATGGGGAGGGCTTTTCGATTTGATAGCAGCTCGGAAAGGGGTCTTATCTGAAGAAAATTTATCGCCGTTTTGTCTGAAAGAATGTGATAATCTTTAAAGCACTCGGCAAAATTTGTCTTCCCCACCTGACCTCACGGTTTCCTCCCGTTCCCTACGAACGTGTCCTAAGGATGCTATGCTTTTTAAGCACAATAAAAACTCGCCAGGTCGTGGCAAAGAACCTGCCACACCGGGTTATTTTGGTGATTTCTTGCATGGGTTTTTTTTTTCTTGCTCGCTCACATTTTTTTCAGATTATTCCGCCACTTTGCTGCTTCATAGCATCATCTTCTCAGCCGGCGCGCTACAATTAGGATTTAAATTCGCATTGATCGTTGTTTTGTAGCATGTGCCAAATGTAGCCGGGAGGGTACAAAAAAAAAGGGACCAATGGCATTTGAATGCTGCTGGTTTTCTGGATATAAATCGAATGCGCTTTTCAGACGCTCACCTTTCCAAGGTAGCTGGCCAAGTAGCTAGCTTTTGAGGATGCAGAACTAACCCGGCGTAGGCGTATTTGTGTTTCGATATACACGTTGGCAGCAATATATTAAACGAAGGGACAGAGACTCCTCCTTTTCGTACGTGGTTCTGAACTTGGTCATTTATTCAGCTCAGCTGGTACAAGATATGTCATGCCGCTTGAAGTTCCGAAACTCGAGCACGAGCTGTGCTCATTTTCACTCCTGTCTGCTCCTTCCCCGGATGGCTCACCGCACAATCGTGTGAGCTATACCGCACCTTTATTGCTAGATATGAGCTCAGAAGGGAACCACCATGGAATGACGACTTGTTCGCTTCGACCGCCTGCTCTCTAGCGACTGGGTAGAAATGCGTGACAAGGATCTGGGATATCTCTCCGCTAAGTCATAGCGTCTCGCGCGGTGAAATCCTCGCGATCATCTTGGCATTTGGGCAATTCACACAAGGACATGTTGGACAGTTTTGATACACACCCCAGGATTTTAAGGTGTCACGCGACCTTCCGTTGACTGTTTTCCGGAAATCTCTACTTCCATGGAATTCCGGGGCCGTTGCTATCCTTGATTCTCTAAAACACAGCAGAAGGGCAGTATTGCACAGAATAATGTCTAGAACAAAACAAAATTAACTTTTGATCTTTTTGTCTCTATCTAACTATAGAGTTTCAGAATTATATGCACAATTCATTCGACTTTTCCAATAGCAACGGGGAATCGTCAGTCATTTCAAAGACTGCACGACAACGCAATTCAGCAAAGCATGCCCTGAACACTTGAGAAGCCGTTTTACGGTCACAAGTGCGAGATGAATACACCAAAAGCATGAAACAGGAATTTTTTGAAAAACCGAGCGACTTCTCTTCAAAGACATCAAGGACATCGAATGGCCTTTATTTAGATATTATTGAGATGCTTTTAGATGGCCAAGTTTATACGCTTGTTTTGAACCAATTTTTTTATTGCAGAACGATCACTGGTGAAATTAACCGTGCACGCAAAATTGAATTATGCGACTATCACTACCAAAAGAATCGTACAAAAAATGGGGACAACTAATTTCACTTCTTTGTCCTCAGTGGTGCTCTGAGTTTTTTTCAAATTGCTATTTCGCGCAGTGGGCAGTGTCGACCAGCCGTTTCATCAATCGTGAACAATTGATAAAGTTATGATCAAAGACATACGCCGTGTTGATGAAAACCACCCCAGCATCACCTGGCACAGCTATTCAAATGGACTCTCGTTGTCGCAGAATCAGGGTCAGGCCTTGGGAGATGTGATGGATCTGACTAACCGAGTTCAAATCCAGAACTAATATTCAATTTAATCTTCACTCAAAAAAACTCGAAGGAACAGAAAGCAGCACCCCACAAACAGGAGACAAGGTAAAACTCAATAACCAGGCACTTAAGACGATACTGTAGAGAGGAGAGCGCATGGACAATGCAAAAGATAGCCAGAGTCCGAGGCTGGGCCGGCTCCTTTGTCTTCTTGGAATTGTGGGCTGTGAACAAGGTGTCAAGCTTCTGCAACCAAACGCTCACAAATTATGCTGTGGTGCGAGGTTGATACTTGATGCCTTGTTCATAGTTCACAATTCCAAGAGGACCACTGTAATGGTGTACCCTTTGACCTGACGGGTCGGCGATGGAATTCTCATGCATGGCGCCATCCACAACTAAGCCGCCCGACGCCAATACTCCTTATAGCCCTTTTGAGTTCACTGGCACCGAAACCACGTACAGAGAGACCTCCGAAACATCGAATAGCCGTGGGAAGCAGTATCTATCCAAGGGTACCAGCGTGAAAGCATACTCAAAAACATGGGATGAAAACAAAAAATTAGCTAATATAGACTTCTATCATATCTTGCTACGACTGCAGGTACGTGATCTGGTGCTAGCGAGCCACTATGCGGACCGGAAAAAGTTTGTATTAACTGAGAATGTGGGTGAATGGTCCTCATGCATGGCGCATCCTGCAGCGAGGCCAGCTGATGTAAGCCGCCATCCCATTAGACTTTTGAGAGCAAAAGATGTGTACTGGAGGCATTACGGAAACAATGGATCACTTTCCAAAGATTTGAGGGAAGATCTCGCCATTTTGATTTTAAAAAG
The DNA here is from genome assembly GCA_963978905.1 of Trichostrongylus colubriformis. Taxonomy (NCBI): domain Eukaryota; kingdom Metazoa; phylum Nematoda; class Chromadorea; order Rhabditida; family Trichostrongylidae; genus Trichostrongylus; species Trichostrongylus colubriformis. The sequence goes on along the minus strand of OZ022261.1, from coordinate 21,789,796 downwards.
TTTCTCGACTGGTTCCTTTTAAATAGATTCATTCATTTTAGGAATGAGATGTAGTTCAAGTACTAGTCATTGGAAAGCGGCGACCTCGCAGAGCCGGGACGACAGAGCTGCACTCATAAGGTTAATTAAGAAGGTTACGACCTTTTAAAGTGGAACACTTCGAAATTTTTCAAAACTTTCCCCGCTGTATTTCCTTATAGGGAACTACACAACCACTAGGAGAACCAAGCGGCCAGTAGATTGGTCTAAGAAAGTCATTGAAGAAACAGTTTACAGTACTCCGAAAGACTGAGTTTGAATGAGGCTACGGGCATTCAAAGTGCTCAAATTTCTTGTTGAGAAAATGCCGCGCACCATCGTGGTCGCCGCATCGCTACCGTAATAGCGACGCGGCGATCGTAGTGGAGCGCACTAGGTACAACAATGTACACGACTCCTATTTGCTTTCTAACTTTTCCATCGTTGTTTTTATTCATTCTTTATCCTTGCCGCACAACCTACATGTCTTTTGAGCTTATCCTTTACCATTAGAGGAAGCACATTACTCATGGTTGGCGACGCCTTCGTTCCGGAATATAAGTATTGAACTTCCCAGGTTCTCACTTCTCTTGGACGCTTTTGTCTCCGAATAGAAGTGCTTAGGTTTGTTAGGTTCTTATTTCTCTTACTTTGTCAGGAGTTTGGTCGCAGAGCGTTTTTTTTTTACCGTAGGCTCTTCATTTTCTTGATGAAGCGCATTAGATGGGTAGAAATCACAGAAATAGTGGAATCAGGAGTAGGGGAGTAGGGGAAGCTTCGTATGAAGCCCTCCCTTGGAGAGGGGGGTAAGGGTGCTGTGTTTTGCGAATTTCGTAGACGCCACGCTCGACCCTGCGCAGAATGCGATTATCAAATACATGTAGTGTAGTAGAATTTTTTATGCATTAACGAGCGGCATCACTATTATCACTGTAGTCGATCCTAGTGCAGAAGTAAGAACATGTGAAATGCAAAAGAAAACCTGGGATATTCTCATACAGCAGCAATAATGACATCACCGTTGAACCTTTTTTGCTCGCAAAATAATAGGTGGAATGAGCCATTTGTGAAAAAAAGAAAATGTGTACAAAGAAATACGCAATCAAGCTAGCTACACTTACGAAACTCTTCACATACATCACATTACATTTTACTAGCTAACAGTAAATGTAAAATACCATTATGACACTACGAAGATATAGAAAGAAAATGAATGAATGAACTTGCGATAAAAATTTAAAGAAAGAGTCGTTGCTCCAGCAGTGAAGTTCCTTAAGTGAAACACATCGGCGTCAATGAACTAGAACATAACAAACTCGCATCAACAAAACGTACAGATTGCATTCATACTCTGCGATCCACCCGCACGACACACGCATCACATTCGCGACGTAGGCTTCGCGATCAATATGTCACTTGTTCAGGCCGGCCAACCAATGATCGCCGAGCCTCCATACGGATGCGTGCGTGTGCAGCACGGCTGCGTCGCAGGATATGAATACACACATACACAGCAGATATAATCGTGATGGATTAGACAGAGAAACTGAGAGCTCAATGTAAACCCCCATAATTCAGTGAAAGAACAAAAGTTCTGGCTAGAACACCCGCTTCGAGATCGGGGCAACAATCTCAGAACAGCCACGAAATGATGAGCAATAGTAGTGCACAACTGAGGCTGAGTATCGATGAAGATGATGTATGCGGTGCTTGAACGGACTGCGTTTGCAGCCATTGCTCATAAACATACGGCTCTTCCTTGATATCAGTGATAGTTGTGGGGAATTCATTCACCACATGAATCTTCCAACCCATATTGTAGTTGGAGTAACTCTGAATTAGGTAATCAAAGCTGTACTATCAAGTATACGTGCATGGTCGATTCGAAATGTTATTTTCTTTGACACAAATGATTTATAGGTAATCTTATACATTGATTTGCCTTTAATAGACTGATGTATGAAATGGGTACTAAAAATACAATGTGTTCCAAGTAGCCTGCAGTCCGGCGAGTGACTTAGGAGCTTACCGAGGTCGGGTCAAATCTGAGGGTTAGGTAAGGAAAGGTTGTGTCACGTTTAGTGTCAACTGATGCTTTTTTTTTGTACATCCCTATAAATGGAAAAGTCAGGAAGTTTTTGTTTACATCTCAGAATTCATTGTTTCGTTTCATTTTGTAATTAATTTTTACACTTATACTTGAAGATTGACTCGCGACCAATCAATGACGAATTCGACGAGCCACCGCGAAAAGTTTAGCGTCTTTCCATTATAAAGTTTTTTCTTAAATAAGTCTCAAGAAACTTCACAAGTTCCTCTCCTTCCCATAGATTTTTGCACCAGCTCCTGGCACTACTTCATAAATTCTGACGTAACGAAGTTCTTATCACTAGGAATAAGGATCAAGTTGGTACACAATATCAATGCCTTTTCATCTTTGTTCCGTGAGACCAACTTGATCGACTCCTTCCGTTCTATGCAATGACTTTCATGGTTTCAATTATCCGTCGGCAGGTGTATTATCAGAGCCGTTAGGCAATTGTTTAACACGTCGGACGCCGAATCGGTTTTTCATCAAGTGGCATAGTTACTGATATATGGCGACGCAAATATTCACAACAAGGGGAGTGAGGGTGAAGTAAAGTGCGCTGAGCAGCAGCCGAGTATACAAGTGCAAATCGGGCGACATTACAATCGTATTGGATTCTGCCTTCAGACTCCTCGTTGTCATGTAAATCAGTGGACGCTCTGCTGAAAGAAACGCCGGTGTTCACGCGGCCACTATTGTCTACCATTGTGCCATTCGCTTCGGTAAAGAATAGAGATTGTCTGACGAGCCAAGTGATCCACTTACACGGGGACCATCTGTGGTTACTACTACGGAACACGGAAGTTTCACATGATCATTACTTTCACAGCAAAAAGAAATAAATAAATAAACACGCTCGTGAGCGTGGATCAACAGTTTTGTGGTGTCTTACGCCCTTACTAGCTAATCGAGAGCTTAGCAACGCATACCCGAGATTTAGGCGCTTACAAATGCTCCAATCCGATGTTACCAGCATGCACAGCTTTGGGCAGAAACTTTGGACTCGATAGGACTAGAACACTCATGCTTCCCGACAATCGTGCTGATATATGTCACACTATCGAAACCTACCCCTGCACCCTTCCTTGGCTCAATAATATTTAAATCAGCGCCTATTGAAAAGCAAATTATCTCAAAGTTGCGTTCAACAAATTCAGTGTCTACCGCTACCGACCGTCTCAAGAAAAGCAACGGTAGGCTTGTACGGCCTGAGCAGGGCTACATCCAGTGATTGTGGTCGCGGCGCCCGTGCCCCAGATAACAGCTTCAGGCTGTAGTGCAAACTGCGATCGAGCTAGTTAAATAATGTCGATCAAGCTCAGCTAGAACTTTTGTGAAAACCAGAGCAAACACTGCGTGAACCCCGTCACCATGGATTATTTGGATTCTATTGCTTATGACTTATCACTCAAGTTTAATTCAAAATCAATTCAAAAGGAAGAAGGGAGCTATCGCATTGAGGAAGTTGGGGGGAGCGCCTTATGAAAAGTTGCTTATCTAAGCAACTGAAAAGATCTTTGAGGGGTCAATCTGCACATTCATGCGTTTACTTTTGCCTAAGCCTTAATGGAGGAAAGAAGGGTTCCTTTCTCCTCTTATACTTAGGTAAAAATAATTTCACAGTGGATGCCCCCCCCCCCATGGCGATAGCACCGGAAGAAGTATTATAGTAACCTTAAAAATACCTGGTAATAGAGAGTATCCGGTGTCTTTTCATCAGGTGTGAAATGGAACAACGCAGTGACCTTGTCCGTTTCACACTTGAGATGTAACGTTTTTCGGAAATCGGCGAAAGTGGAAAATTGCGAATCATCCACCTTCTCTGAAACAGAATACGAATCTTTTACAAATCAATAGAACATGAATGTACACAAATAGAAGCTTAGTAGTTGTGATCTCTGAGTGTTGTAGTTCACGAAAATCAACTCTTCGCATGCTATATGATTGTAAAAAGTGAAACTCCAGGGTGTCACCCTAATTCCAAAGGCAGGACGTGATAGTCGTTTCTGGACCCAACTACATACATGCGGAGCCTTGTCTCGCACACTGCATGCCAGATTGCGATTTCCTGTCCTAATGATACGTATCAGAGTAAATAATTATCAAAAGTAGTATTGTTCGGCGGAATTCTGTCTTTTTCTAGCATTACATCCTAGATCACCCCAGTTATTTTTCAAAGCAGAAAATTGAACATTCAGATCAAATGATGGGACAATCCCTTTTTGGGATGCACCACGCGTTTTGCTTCCATTCAAATCGCACAAATCCTGCTATTCCTCTATTCCGCTAAGAACACCGTAGCAAGGGAACACAGCAATTCACGTTCTGTTATCTCTCGCCTTCATGGTAGTAATCAGAGTCAGAGCAAGGAACGCTTTGCTGAGATGGCATTGAAACTGATAGCGGCGTTTGCAGGTTTTCGGTGAAGTTATCAGAAAGCCTCCCAAGATAGCGCGGAACACCTACTAGGAAAAAGAATAATCTTATCAAGTTTTGTTCTTTGACCTCGAACGAGGTGATCGAAAGGTTTGAAACGAAAATGCATGTGGAAGTAGAGCAAACGAAACGGCCCTGGACAAATTCTAAACTGCACCGTGAAGTTCTAGTTTCGGGTTACTTCCGTTTGGAGTTTTTCTGTTTCACGCATATTTCTGAGAAGACCACTCACCGTCATTCGACCAAAGGCACAATCGACCGGCCACACGCGATGGATCGGATCCTGAGTAGAGGGTGACTTGCTGAAACACGTATTTCACAGCAACTTCGCGTCTCTTCGAAAGAAATAGAATTATTCATCTCAGCTTGTGAAAGAAGATGGATTTATGCGGATATAAGTCAACTTTTCAGCACACAGTGATATTTTTCTTGGCATCTAATTGGAAGCAAATATAAAAATCCGTACTATTTTATTCCGATTAAAATCGAAGCAGAAATTCAGAGAGATGATGCTGAAATCTTTACGGAAAGCAAAGAAATGTCAAACCGTGCAAATCAACTACAAAAACTAAAAATTCCCAAATGTGGACGGCTTTCCATTTCCCTCATGATCAAGTTCACAAATGCAAGTATGTAGTAACAACGTAAAAATGTAGTAACAAAAAGTATAGCAATTATAACAATTATTAATAAGTGATGCCATGTATCAAGTGTTATGCTAATGGATGTCTTGCATTTCTTTGTGTCAACATAAGATAAGAAAGTATGTAAAAATGATAGCCAAACAATTTACCGCTATGTACCTATTCAGTATTTTTTATTGTTATTATTATTGAGTAATTTTAATTGCAGTTCTGTTTATTCATGTTCTTTCTGTTAATATTGATTGGGTACCTCTTTCTCCTCATTGCTCAACTTGGCATAACCACCGAATTGATCATCAGAAATATAGAGTGGATTATAGAAGTCGGATGTGGACTTATCAGACCCGCCTTCGACACTGAAAATTTTCTATGGATTGATTTTTCATTTTTTTTCGAACATAATCGATTGTAACACTTTGTTTTCATGCTTCACTTCACTTCAACCGAATCATCAAGCCACGTGGTCATCTTCCCACGTGGCACGATCGTCGCACTTAAAAGGTTCTTTGTCTCGGCACAATGATCATGAGACTGTTTTAAAATTGGCGCAGTGCCAAACATCTTGAAACGATAAGCTCACTCACATGAATGTGTAGGTTACACCACGCTTCAAATAGATATCAGCTAGCATGCCATTCACATACCACACGTATTTCGATGGCCGAGCTCGTGTCATTGACTTAAATCAAAGCCATTAATTCAAAACAGAAACCAATAATTTCTCAGAACATACCTGATAGCCCTTCTTTCCACCAGGAACACCAAGTTGGAAAGTGAAATTCCGTCGATTTTCATTTCCCAGCAGTGACGTCACCGGCCATCCATCAACTGTCGTTACGACGTCATCAAACTGAATTTGTAGAAATTTATCGGTGTGAAAAGCAGTCAGCAGCAGGTAGAGATGTCACTATTACATAGGTCAGCGGGTCAGCGGTTATGTGTTAAAAGTTCCGTTCGAGAAGCTGACGAACTTTTTCAAATGGCTAACATAGCCATCTTCAAACTTGTTGTGAACAGTTAGTTTCCTCAGTCCTTGACGTCATAAGATTATATCCTGGCGTACTTTCACTGTACTGGTTTAAATGTCATAAGTGTTGATACAAAGGGCGTGAAATCCGGAACACACCCATAAGCGTGGCAAGCGGCAAATTTTTATCGTACCTCGTCAGAGAAAAAAATAAGTTTTCGCGCTACAATACTTTAGGAACTACTCAATCTTGGTCTAATAAGTTTTATCACTTGCGAAAACTCACTAACGGGGATAAGAATCCCATGATACTTATAGATATGCACAAGTGAGCTTGTCAAATTAGTTTTGCTTTTTATTTCATCTGTACTGATTTTCGTTTCACAGGTGAATTTTTTTGGTATTCATTGACTCTCTCTCTCAAGGTTCAATTCTGCTTCTGGCTGTTTGCACAGTGGACAAAAGATAAAAGTGAGAATTAAGTATCAGGTAAATTGCGATAGCAGGTTAATTAGTAAACGAATAACTCAAAGGGATCAAGATTTACTGGTGGAATAACTGGTTAGAACAGATAGCCCTTGCGTCCACGCATGAATGGAAACGCAATTATCGCCGACGTCGGCATTTTTTCATCGCTCCATCTCTGTGTAGACAAGATGGTATCAAATCGACCTTGGAAGACTTTTTTCCAGGTTCGGCTACTTGCCATCATTACCCCGTTTAGTTCAGTTGAAATGTCGTACGTAATGACCAGCGTAGATCAACGAGTTAATCAATAGTACAGATATATAAAACACTTACTCGTCTCTGAGCTGGCACATATGGTGGGATCCGTGTTGACACATTCGAAATAGCCACATGGCCAAAATCAACACGGAACTTGTAACAATAAATAGCTAGCCAGTCCACGTGTTGAATATCGTAATCGGCTGGCAGATCGATGATAAGGTCTTGACCTCCGCGATATCGCTCGTTCATCGCAGTGATCCTGAATTTAAAACTCCGTAGTAAATCCTAAAAATAATTACAATTGTGAAACAACATCTGGTCAAACCCACATTATGCTGGCAATAAGAAATACATTGAAGAAGCGGTAGACACTTTTTCTTTTGAAAGCAATTTTAACACCCGCTATATTGAGAAGCATAGTGAATACCCGTAATAAAGTAGTTGATTCCCGTAAAGTGGTTGATGTGGTTCCTTTATTGAATAAGGTGCATCAAATTGAGTAATACACACGGCAGTGGGATGTGTTAAGGGACTGGAGACGTCTGAAGAGCTCACATGTGATGTGAATCTGAGAGGGAGGACTGCATGATGTGCTTGGTAATTGTGGGTTGCAGTCAGAGATCACGATGGTGCCACCTACGGCCAATGTCGTGGTTCCGCTGCTATCAAACGAAACGAGTAGGTGGTCGCCACACTCACGTGTCGCTCACATGTGAACAGACGGTCCGACACAGCACAAACCGATTGGAGTTCCAGTTTTCGCGCATTTCAGTTACTACTTTGTGATAGTGATCGCGAGATTGCTCGTTATCCACCATCGAGAAGGCTCCTAGTGATTAACGTCATATAACAGGTGTAAATTAACAGGTTAGATACCGAAACTTTTTACTTTAACTTGACTGCTTTAAAATCCCAAGCCGAATGGTACTGACTGCATACTATCCGGAGAGCTCCTTATGCCTTGTAACTCGAATATTTATTTATTTATTTATGCGTGACTTTACATCTAGACGATATCTAGACGATATCTATCTAATATCTCGAAGGTGATCACGAAGGTGATCCAGTGGCTAGCTGCGCCGCTCCCACTAGCATGACCCAGTGCCCGAATTTTGAACAGGTGTTCGTCCTGGCCAACAATGCATTTCACCTCTCCAGGGTCATGGAATTGGTTTCAAACATGTGAGAGAAGATTTTCTTTGAATCATATATCGACTGGAAATACCGCTTTGGGGCTCGTGAATACCGATTTTTCGTGAATTTCCGGGTCTGACGGCGAACAATCCCTAATCAGTGTCTCATCTTACACAGAAAGCGCTATTTTTACCGGAACTTTGCAGCCCTTATTAAGTTCGTCCGGGTTTTTCAGTTTTTCACAAAGCGGTTCTATCGAGTTTTGGTGAGGGGCTTCTGTGAGGCATCTGAAAAAATTCTTGACTTTTTTTCAAATGAGAAAAGCTAAGCAGCAAAGCACGTTTTATTGCTCATATTGTCTTCTCTTCCTGTTCACGTACTCGACGGGATTTTCTAGTGCGAACGCTAGCTTTTTGGGTCACATGTGTGACAGATGTTCTTTGTTCGCAAGTGATATCCAGTGATATCGATCGCAGCACTAAACATGATTATCGATCATGATAATTGAGGAAGGTTCACATAAATGGTGTTCACGCATTACTCTACCATGCATAATGTATCTCGACTAGGTGGCGTGTAGTACTGAAGTAAATTACTCAGCACCTTGCTGTACCAGTAAGAATCTGGGGCCATATACGCAGCAAATGGCCACTCTGCTTGTATTGTGCTCCGACATTATCCAGCGCGGTGAGGGTTTTAGTTTTTAAGATCTGCCTATTGTCAGTCCCTATTTAAAAGTGCGATCAGAAGTATTTTGCTGACCTTCTTTTCCAAACAATCCGTTTCTTAAGTGCTCACCAAAGACGCTGAATAAAGAAAAAGGTGAGTGATTGTGAGAAAATCACGCGAACGCGCCCGCTGTTTAAACAATGGAAGCACCTGAGCGGCAACCAGTACTTTTTCGACGGAAGCCGATTAGGCTCTTGATAGTCGATGAGAATGTTGCCTAATTTACAGTACTACTTTCAAATTGGTACCACACCAATTTGGTAATTTTCCAGTGACTTGCCAAACCGAAGCAGACGTTCAGGCACAATTTTGAATACTGGGTATTCATTCTTATCATCAGGTATCAGATGTTATTACATATCAGGTATAATCGAATATACAGAAGTGTAGAAGACTTGCACACAAATTTGAGTATGTAGAAGAACAAAGCTGATGGTTCCTATTGACAGTACTTGCTATTTAGTGTTTACCGCGTGAAGCGGGGTCCGTTCGTCCCACTTGGTGCATATAACCTTTACTCGAATTTGTTGTAACAATAGCTGTTCCCCCAACTGATAACAACATCCATCAAGCCCCGACATTTTTCCACTTCCACTCCACGAGATCTGTGGATGAGGGACAGAAACTTCATGACAGCAATAATTTTTCGAAGGGAAATTGAACACTTACAATTCAGGCGTGTCACGGCCACGAATCGGCACTTTCACTCCGGCGTCATGAGCAACATTTGGCCCACGTCCAACGAAGAAGTATCCATCTGTAAGCTCCACTTTGTCTCTACAGTTACCTCCACCGTATACCAAAATTTCTACAACAGAAGCACGTTACCAGGAGCTTTGTCGGCATCGAAGGTGAAGCCAAAGATTTTGATCGTACGTTTGTCCATGATCAGAATTGGCCCGGAACCAACGGAATACCTGTAACAATTCACAGGATGGTTCCTATGGCTGTTCCTGAAGTCCTCACTCAGACGTATCATTCTTCTTACCGACTGCCTTTTAGTTCGCTTGATAAAAATTGTGGCCGTGGTACAATGAGGTTCTCAGGAATAGCAACTGAGCCGAAGTTGTGCTGGAACGTTGCTATGCTATCATACGGTATTATCAAGTATCACAATGATTTCACGTGTTACAGTGCTTCATCGAACTACTAACCTCATATTTGTAGCAAAAGAGTGAGAAGCTTTTGAAGTTGGTGATTTTATGTCGTCCAGGAAGAGTAAGCACGACTTGTTCAGCATTTTCATACTTTCCAAGGGGAGTGATACTGTAATGTAATGATAAATGAAGTTTGGCAAACCCTAGGACCAAAGAAAGCTTACCCAAACTCAAATGATGGAATTTTAACACCGTCCTGTGTGGGACTCTCCTTATGATCCATCCAAAAATATAAATCTGAATTGAATCACTTTTTCCATGATTACAAATCTTCCATTATCAGGCATCATATGGTATAAAATATGGTCTCATTAAGGCAAAATTTTTATTTGAAATTCTGGCAGCTCTTATCGCGCTAAATAAAAGCACGATATTGTTTTCTACATTGCTGACGTTATAGATATTGTTTTATTGCTATCTCATCTATGGCTTTTTTGATTGTTACAGGCTTATAATTTCGTATCCTATACGGTTGTAGCAAGGGATAATTGTCGATATGTTGCCACCTCAAAGATCGACCTCACTAAACCATTTGTCGTTTGACCCCACCGCGTGCCTCTTGCAACCTTCACCTTCCACACGACTGTCATAATAAATGGGAATAATCGCTCATAGTCCTTGGTAAATCGTGTAGTGAACGAGCGACGGTAGTTACAGGTTGTAAATTACCATAGGTTAATGCTATCCCGTGACGATAAAATCGAGAGCACACTACGACAGGGTGTCCCCGAGTGTCTCGGAGATTCCTTTCATGCAAAAGGCTAGCGATGTTCAAAACGAGGTCGCTGCACAGAACTTTTGTGTGAAAAGATCAACAGAACCTCTTGTAATGAGCATTCTCTAAGAAGTTGCCTTCTTCATATCGTATACCTTCGAAACTATTTCACAGACTGAATTATCTACTCACTCGATCCAAATTTTGATATTCAAAGAGTATTATAGGGCAGAGGGCAATGTCGGCTCGCTATGTGCAAATTTATGAGATATCCCCCGAATCAAACAGCCGTTTTCAGAGTTTTAGTAACTTTTCAGCTCTTTATCGTCTTCTATGTACGTGGTGATCAATCATTGATCTGAAAACGGTACAGTGAAAAAAGAAGGAGGGACACGGTTCGATTTGGGAGCTTAGGGGATGGTGAGCCGCTTAAATGTCATCTGAAACCCTCTTCCTACATAAGCACGTTTTTCCACACAACTCTGAGCTCCTTCCTGGACTCAGGCTCAGGCAACAACTCACGCTACTAGCCTAACGTACCTCATTACTTCCATAGCCCCCTGAGAACCCTAGTCGCCCGTGAACCGTCTCAACAGTGGAAAAATGCTCTAGGATTCAAAAGACTCCATTCAAAATGGAAATTTGGATAAAGACGTGGATCACTTCCTGTCCTTTGCTGGGGTTGTCCATTTGGGCTCCTTGGTCGTGTTCAGGGGGCGATTTGCAGTTTTGCGGAAGCGCGTATTGACAAATCGGCAGTGTGGCTTTGTTACCGTGGCATTGTTCAGCATACGTGAGGGTTGTGAGGTAGAAGACGGGTCGGAGGCGTTCTTCCAACACTAGCGAACAATACAAGTCAAGTGGGTTAGGGGCTGTATAACCCTTTGTCTACTACACTTCCCACCTGACGACTACCGCACTGACAATTGTATGTAAACGCGACCTCCAATCAAAGAAACGCCGACGGTCACCTGTACGGCAAATCGATACTTACGAATTTCCTTAATACTCAGAAGGAGATAGAAAGAAGAATAAATTTCAGTAGTGTAGTACTTCATCAATCATTTTCTGGTAATTACCCGACAACCACCAACCTGGAGCGTTCCCATTATAGGTGAAATTGACGATTTGCAATGTGGTTTCATTCACCACGTAAACCTTTCCTTTCACATCTCCATTTGCTAAATTTGGCAGCTCGCCAATGAATGTACCATAGTCCGGATCGTATGAATTAATTTCTTCTGCGATCACTGCAAAACGGTTCTACATATTCCTTCCCAGTATTACATAAATTGCTCATTTATTAGACCTCTGTCTATTTATTTATTTAATTAATCATTTCTTTAATAATTTATTACTCTCATTTTCTCCAAAAGCATTCGAGAAATTGACCAATTCCTCAAAGGAGTTCTGCTCCTAAAAGTCTTAACGAATAATGTCAAGTTTCTGTGGCTAACTTCTTCAATAGATAACTGCAAATCAGAAATTCATTATTTCACTGGAGAAAAGGAACAAAAGTGTCTTGAAATACAGTTCTTTGGAATGTAAAGAGCACAAATATTTTTTTGGCTTTCTGCTCTTTGCTCATGCAAAGAATATGTCAAAGAAAAAGAATACAGGATGCGTACCTGATATTCCAGCTGTGAGCAAAATTATCGTCCTCAGTAGCATCCTCTCCTTAACTTCATACATTATGCACTTTCGAGATTATTCTGCGAAGCTCTATACGAGTATCCCGGCAACAAATGAAGAATGTCGAAACTCAAACTAAGAACTGATTTAAAAAATCACTTTTAGCATCTGATTGAAAGTTTCATAGAAATTATTGAGTCTGACATGACAAGGATATGAAAGTTTCCAGGTTGAAGGGATAAAGATTATCTGATGGAGTGAAATGCGGATAAGTTTTTTGAGAAACAGTAGCGACAGTAATAGTGACCAAAAACAGTAAGAGCAATACATCAGTGTGCATGGCATAGTCCTCCGGTAAGAGGAAATGATCTAGCTCAGAGAAGCAAGAAAAGAGTGGAAGTTATCAGTCTTGAAAACTTCGCAATTCTCCAAGAGGGAATACCTGCCACCACAAAGCCTGTTTTGGTATACGTCCACTGTTCCTAACAATATGGACCCGTATACAAAAATAGTGTAAATTTTGCCTCACGAGGTGGAAACCGTTACTTTCACGCCGGCTGAATCTCGCCAGTCACGGTATAGGCCGACTCGCATTCAGCTGCCACTACGATTGTGAAAAGTAACAGATTGTGTGGCACATCAAGGAAAGGCACTTATCATTGCTGATTGGCATCCTGTTTTATGCTTCGGAAGGTCTGCGAATATTCTGGAAGACTTTTTAGGCTCATCTTGCGCTTCTTCTATGGAGATAGAGAGCAGAGAGTGAGAAAACTACGACTTTGAGAGCTGTTCAAAGCAAAAAAAATCATCAAATTGTTGCAAGTATTAGGAATTCCACTAAAAATAGAGATAGATCAAACCAATGAAAAAAATCGATAACTTATCGTGATTATTCCTTTCGTGGACTTTCTGAAGGATTAGTATTAAGATTCAAACTGGTGCTGTAGATAATGAACATTCATATCAAAGCAAGTATACCAGCATCCAAAAGTATGGAATGGTAACACGGTATAAGCAACGTTTCAAGACAATCGCTGGTTCTATGGTTTTAAATAAGTCATTGGGCTACTACGTAGCAAGAGTTCCATGCAAACACCAACAGATTACGGAATAGTCTGAAGCAGCGGTTAATTGAGCACATTGTTTGTGGCATAACACGATGACGACGCAATCGAGTGTGTAGCGATGGGGTTACGGTGAGATGGTGTGGAGAACGTCATGGTCATCGTCGATGTGGCTCAACGCCCCCAGAGTCCACTTCAGAGGAATAATTGGCAGTGCTTAGACGTATTAACCATGGCTGATGAACATATGCTTTGGGTTCTGCATCACAGCTCATATATCATGCTTGAGAAATTGTCACGAAGATCTGACACTTAATCGCAGCGGGTGACTGTAATCGTGTATGACCTTGATGGGTTGCTTGTGCACGAAAAATCAACGGCATTTACATACTAGCCCAGTAAATAATGAGTCAATAAACCTATCTAAGGGCTTTATCAGGAGCTTGAAGCATTTCTTCATTGAGTCAATGTTGATAGTCAGGTCAAAAGCCTGCCTGTGAATGGTCTCAATACAGCGAAACAAAAATTTCCTGGAGATGAGGGAGATTCGCGCTTCTCGAAACCTTGATCAAAGGCTCACGTCAAAAATAGTCTGTAAAAGACTTATACGGTATCAAATGTGGTTTGCTCTTAAGCACTACTTCAACTACAACTACAACAGCACTCACGCGCCTAAGGCATTTACTTTCCTGCTCTCTTCTTCCCCTGTACATATACCTTACTCACCAGGGAGTTCTCCTAGCTCCACTTTTTACCTCTGGTTTGAACTGAATCAGCTATCACTTATCCATCTGCGCTCTTCCCAGCTGTGTAGTGCAACATACAAGGTAATGCAAGTCCAGTAACCAAAATTGTAGCCCAACAACCTCAGTCACAACTACAATGTAACTCTGCGTGTGTTTCTAATCGGTGCTTGACCTTGGTGACGGTAAAATCTAACTTTCGCCTGTTTACTGTTTACAGAAAGTACAATAATCTCTCCACATTCAACAAAAAATTACTTTTTTCTATCACACCCTCCAAGGTAATCTCTCTACATTCGGAAAATTACTTTTTTTACTTTCACACTCTCCAAAAACCTCAATTCTTGAAAGTTAGAGATGCTGGAAGGAGAATAAATTTAGCATTTCTGCGCAATGAGCAATTCCTACCGGGAAAATACTCCAACCAAGTCAAAAAAAAGTATTGCACTGAAAAGATAGAGGGGAACGGGAAGCGTGATGAAGTCGAAATTCCTTTGTAGTGGTCAGAATTTTATCAAAAAAAAAACGCTTCGAACCGAATTCTTCGCTCGGAAAAGTGGAAGGGACAATACAAATCATACGTGCACTATAGGTAGGGAAGAAGCGGGTCTCCAGAGTAAAAACCAGTTTCCTCTTTCACTTGACTACTGCCAAGTGGACCAAATGCTCCTCGATCCGTTGACCATGAACATAACTTGTTCATTACGGATGCCTATTCCTTACTGATCAAAATGTTTTACAAGTAAAATAGGGGTTGCTGAGGCAGATAATTTTATTATGAGCGGCTATTTATAGAGAAGTATTTTAGCTCGTAAGTACAGGCCGGAGCTTGAGACAACAAGGGAAGAAAAATCTTGCCGAAGAGAGTAGAACTTCAGAATGGGAGTGGGCGGGGCTGATAATACCGAGACAACTATCAAAAATGGAACTCACGTCTCATTTACCAGTTCTACACACAAAATGAGGTCAAATCATGAAAGAAGACTAGCTCTTTCTTATCGTCAGGATGTCACCAGAAACGGCCTGATCAAGTTATAATACGTCAAATGAATTAAGTGGAAATCATAAAAAACAGGCACAAGAGGGAGGACACGGGGAGTCTCACCTCCTCTAGTCGCTTTTCAAAGCAGTGGAGTGGACTTTTGACCCAATATGAATGCGTCGTTGAGAGGGTGGCCACCTGAACCAATATACCAGCTCAGCAATCGTGCGATGCGAGGCGTCGGGACCACCTCAAACCGCAATCGGATCCGAAAGATTACCATATTGTCACACAGACACACAGACACACACCACACACCTCGCGGGTATCCAATAACTATTCGAAAAACTGACGCATTGACGACCAGATCTTGAGCTGACGGGCCAGGAATAATAGGGTGTAGGAATAGATCATCTCAAAAAGTTGCATACACAGAAATCCTAGGAAAACACACACACGCGGATTCACTCAACGAATAGTTCCACTCTCGACGAGATAGAATTACACTGCGAAGAGACTTTTTTGATAAGCCATACCGTATGCATACTCGTCCTGGAACGTTTTACTTTCACAATACACGGCTCGATTATCGTAACCCACATTTCGAAAACTGGAACTCTTCGGATATGCGCACTATTTTAAAATACACCAGTAATGTATTTTATGGTACACTGGATCAAGCATCGTTTGAAGGGATGTTTCTGCGTCCAAGGACTCCCACTTAAACCACTTAAAAGTATTCTACGACAGGAACCCTCTCTTATTATTCTAAAAAAAGGTGACGAGTGGTTATACTTCCGTTCGCACCTGGTGAATAAAGGGTATTCTAAGCAAACGAAACCTCCCTTTTTTGCCAGTCGGTGTACCATCCCCCTATCGAGGATTCGACAAGCTTGACGCTGGTATGAATTCAAGATTTAATGTATGGAGTTCACTGATCATAGAGAAGTCACTGCTCAAGAAAAACAAGAGCAGATTGGGTAATCCAAAAGCTGTTAGGCGAACGATTTCTTTCTTACGATTTAGTAGCGAGTTAGAGAGGTTGACTTACTGAATAAATGGTTACGGTAGGATACCACCATAGTAGGAGTAGGCAAAACCTCCGTGGGGTTAATTAAGCGCCAGGAAGCAAGTGTGCCGAAAGACATAACGAGGGTGTGGAGTGCTAAAGCGTTTAACGTCGTGAGCACTTAAGCCCTGCCCCATTTCATCCGTTCCTCTTTACATCCGCCAACGCATTAGAGACACATAATGCCATCGAACCACATCCGAACACAATAATCGAAATCTCGCCACACATCATCCTCTTATGACAACGACGATTCATTAGGAATGCACGATTGTGAGCAGCACGACAGAGACTAGTGATTCTGAATTGTCTTCCAAGACCACCAAGTGTAAGTGTCTAAACGGTGATGGGCAGAGCGCAAGTGCGCCGTCTGGCAAGACTCGGCTACAATTACCGTCGAGAATAACATACAATTCAACAATTATCGGGAACAGGTGATCAGTCTATTAAATAGGAACAATGGGATGCGAGCAGTAAGCGCTGAATGGGAGTGGATTGGGGTTAGAGGAGCAGGAGGAGGAGATGGTCACGGTGGAGAAAGGCGGCGGCTGGGTTAGGTGCCGCCGCTCATGCATGCCATCGACCTCACCCCTATGAACGATTATGAAGCGATGAAGATTAAGTGAAAAGATCAAATGACTCGAAATGAGACGAATGTGAGTACTCATGTGTCATCTGAAGAACCTAAATACCGAATTCCCTCGGATAGTTTCCTTCACGGTGTCTTCAAGTCCAGAAGTTCGAGTGACACATGATGAAACACCCCATAAGCGGGACCGCTTCGCGCTGTCCAGGGGTCAACGTCGACCCCGGGTAAACAAACGAAATGGACGCAAGCGTTGCCTCAACTACATCTATACAAACACCTCAAGGACCTGCACACACATTGACAGACATAGACGCCTCGGATGCGATATGCCAAAGAAGCTATCCGATGAACAAGAAGCACCTGGCAGCTCAGCCTAGTCCTCCCTCCATAACTCATACACATAGTTTCCATTTGAATCAGTAATGAAGTGGTGTGGACAGAGGTGGTAGATGCCTGGGCCCTCCTGTTTCCTATCCATGTAAAGCAGAGCTAATTGCCCTCTCTTTAGTACCGTACAACTGCATTCAACATTTATGCGGTACCTTGAAGAAAACTCATGTAAAAGAGTGTAGCATTCCCAGTGAAGTCTTAGTAAGGATCACATTTTCTATACTGCAGCTGATTGATTAATTAAGATTATGTGGTGAAAAATGACAGAGATTCATAAAAAACCGAATACGAACAAAACATAAAATATTGTTCTCCATGGATGTAGGTGCATGCTTTGAGGATAAAACGTAGGGCTATAGAAACCTGTAGTCATGGAGTAATCAATAATTCGTGTAACTTTAAAAAAGAATATCTACTGGCTACTGTTGCAAGTCCCCTGTACGCAAGGATGTTTTTAGAGCACGCCATTTTGAGTTGATTAATTTTATAGAGTACTGCTTATGCCACCAGTCAGTTACCCTTCTACGTCTAAAAAGCGGAAATTTTGAGGCTCTCTGATGGCATGGTAATGAGAGGTCCGTAAGAATGGAACCCCTGTGCAAACGAAGGCCACCATAATCAGAATATTAGAAAAAGGAAAATGAGATATATCGTAAAATGTTCGGTAGGAGTGATAAGTTTAGATAGGAGAATTTCTAACAAAATCATTCAGTTTTAGGCCGGTGGGTGCCAACAATTAAGGTCAGAGAAATACAAGTTTGAGAGGCTTCAAAGATCCGAGAAGACTGTTACCAAACGTTGACATAGTACGTTCGAGAGTGAAGACTTTTTAGATATTTCCACAGTTCTGGTCAATAGACAGGGTCGGTGGCACCTTGGAGACGAACAGGTCTCGTAAAAGAAGCACATAGTGAGGGTCAGGGTAGGCTTGTGTCCTCGATGTTGCTTATCTTATCGTTGCGCATGACATGAGTTCGAACAATTGGTGGCAATCGGTCAGTGACGAAGCATATAATTATAGAATAGTGATGAGCACAACGATCCTCACTAGGATTAGATAAGCATCTGAATCCAAAGCCTCGCACAACCGTTAGCTAAGCGACGCCGCCGTTGTCATTGGCACATCTAACCAGGCTTGATTAACATTCCATGGATCGCTGAGCCTCATGATGGGCTTAGGTGCCCCCTTCGAGCACTTTACGCAAAATTTCACACAATCCTTATGACCACGAACATAAGCTGCTGAAATTGTTGTCATATCACAATAGGCTACACATGGACAATGCATGCTCAGTGGTCGTACACAAGGTACCGCGATTGCCGTGCTCATGTAGGCGATGTTGTACGCAAAGACGATCAGTACATGAATGAACGTGGTCGGCGGAGATGTTGTGACCTCAGCACAGCGTGAGAAACATCTGCAGTTGCGGTCTTGCGTATGACATTTAAACATTGCGTAGGAGTGGCATTTAAACCGACAGCAATGCAAACATCCACGAGAAAGTGCTTCCTGAAGTGCAGCCTTCCATGATGAACTCGTTAGCCCAAGAAAAATAAAATATGTGGAGCACTACATTTAACTATGACAAAAGTTGACAATAGTTTCCATAAGTTTGACAGAATTAGTGGGGGGGGGGGGGTGGGGAGTGCCGAAAATCCAGTTATATGACGGATCGTCGCTAATCTTAGCAAACGGCGGGGTAGAGATGCTGGCGACAATCTCGCACAAAGAAGTGGAACAATTAACCAGTTAAGAGGCAAACTCCTCTCCCCCTCCCCGTCCAACCGTCCGCCTGTACTGGAATTCCGCACACTTACGCTGTCCCCCCTCCCCTCGCTATATGCGCATCCAGCATGCGCTGCAGCTTATTAATGATCAGCGAAAGCGGTCTGAGCCAATTTGGCAACTGCTACTTGAAATTTGACAGACATGAAGTTGTAAGAAAACTGGACTCTCCAGCGTTTTTCGGGCTGTCCTGTCGAAATAATGCGGTGCATTAGTACCAGTACGACTCGGGGTATGGTGCGCTATCTATAAAGAAGTTAGAAGTACACGCAAAGTGTATAGAAGACTTCGGTGAAGGTATATACAGTATGTGGAGCCTGGAGCAATCATAAACCGGAATTCAGCCTAGCATAAATCTCCCCTTCTTGGAATGACCGGTTAGTTCGCTTCATAAAAGCCGATGTCATCTGAGCTTATATGGTAGTAGGATGTAACAAGTTCAAAATCCAGGGCCCTGAACTTGGTACTCAGAGGGTGATAATTCCTTCCACAAAATTTCATAGGGAAAACTTGCAAACAATTCAAACATGCCATTACATAACATAACAAAAGTGATTGTCCAATAACCTAATAAGTGATACTTAGTAGTAGCAGTTTGTAATGAATACCAGGAGAGGTGGAGATCTCTTCTTTTGAAGACCATTTCAAGGTTTCGTCAATAGACCTTGAGCGGGTCTCCTGTGAGTTGGTGATGGTTTACAAAATAAACAAAAAAGGCTGTGAGGAGATGACCTCTGTTGCTACCAGTTTTGTGGTGTAGAAAGTTATGAAATGAGTAAAAACGTTAGGATTAACTATAATGGGTTAGATGAGCCGTTTTGTGAGGTACTTTGAAATGGATAGTTCGAAAAAGTAGTGACAGCATGGTTAGCCCTTTTTAGTAAAAAAGTATCCAAAAGGATCAAAAGGAAAAAAGGAAGGAGTAAAAGGGCAGACTTCGTGATCTACGCTCGTTTGAAACCATGACAGCTGCGCATACATTTCACAAAAAACACTTTTGACATCGATGAGTGTGTGGAAGCGCGGTGGATTTCAGCAAAGTTAGGCCAAAGTTCTCGTTCCAGACAAGAACTGCTGTTGGAGGTACATAAACCGATCCATCTTTAAGCTTGGTGTTGAGGAATGGAAGCTAAATCATGATCATTAGAAGTAGACCGAACTCGAGGGATTATATTTAGTAAACGAGCCAAAAGTAACCTGAAAGTAAGCCGGCCGCACAGTGTTCACCAGTCTTTGTCCTTGTGTTGGGCCTGATGGTTGACTTAAGGGTGACGTCCACCCGATACACATTTGTCTACAGCCGCCATATATCTTTGTGGTGAGATAATCCAGGATTTGCATATTATGGTCACTATGGTTGGTTGACGAGACCATCTGCACAAAACCCCTCTCCTTTCTTTCATCATCGCGAACCCCACTCCCCACTTACCAACTTCTCGCTCACATATACATCGAACAGCAGTTAATATAATCGAGGAATGAGCTTTAGCAGAGCGCTACGTGGCTTTCATTACATCGGATAAGAACAGGTAATTATGCCTAAATGCCAGCACAATACGCAATACACCGCATGCATTCATTGTTGATATTGCCCAGGTACCTTCAGCAGGGCCTTATGGAGCCATAGTTAGTGCAGAACCTATTACCGTAATATGCATTTTCAAATGAAGGAACGAAACCCGTCATAGTCGTCGTTTACAAACGGGAGATGTGCCTCAACTTCCACATGTCAAAGGATGATTGAAGAGAAAATACGTTGAAGCCTGATGTCATGCCGCATCTGTCCTCTAATCATAGGAATTTTCGTGAAATGAACGAAAAACGGTGTGTAGCCGGATGGATAGACTAGGGCGTTGAAGGTGAACCAGCCCACGATAACATCTACAACATGTAAGGCCGTCGCAGCTAACGGATCGACGAAAAAGAAATATTCCCCATCCTGAGAGCATTATTTTAGAATAATTAAACTAATTAATTAGTATGAGGAGGAGCGGTAAAAAGTGACTTAAGGTTCGTGTAATTCGCTGAAAGAACACTACCGATGTCGTCATCAGAGGCAGCACAACGTTGTAAGGGTCAAATGTTCCCTTGAAATGAAGTGTAATGAAGGAGTAACACGTCGACAGAAATACTATCAACGTTTGTAAACTTGTTGCAGATAGCGATCTTCAGACGATTCTCCCAGACCAGACTGTGTATGTGTGTAGCTGTAAATACGCATTACTCATGGCCAATGATCGTGTCGAAGACTAGCATTTGAACATAGCGTTTAGAAAAACGTTGGCTAGATTTGCACCGGATTTTCATGGACGTGGATGGACTCAGACAAGAATTTATTGAAGAAGAAATGTCGAAAATCCAATAATTATGAAGTGTCGTGAAAAGCAATAGGCAATAATCTCCCTCCGGAGATACGTCAAGGTCAACAACCATGGCAATGGCGGCATTTGAACAGATATTCAGTAGTGGATATGGTACATTTAACGACTGGCATATGGAACATTTCAGTAGCAGCAGTACGGGGTGATTTGTCAAGCTGAGAGAATGAGGACATCGTCGATGCCACGAATCGACGCATACGAAATCAGTAACGCTTGCCGATACGGTTTCCTGTGACACAGTGAATCGTTCAAAATGTCATTCCCCGGGTGAGCCATCTATCAACGGGACCAGAAGCCGAAAAGAATCGATGGCCAATTATTTCATCCACTATTGACCTCATAATGTTATTATATGTTTGCCGCATTGGTGGTTCAGATAGTTCATCAGGATATGAAGGGCAGCTGTAATATAACCGCAGTCAAAAACAGCTTATATTACTTGATGGGGATCTGGGATGGTATGGTGATAAATGGGGTGGGTGCCATTAGGGTAGAAAGTTTGCGTCGCGGTGCACAGCATGCACACTGGGTCGTGGTATGTAATTAGGTGCTAAATGATCACCATGTAGTCTGCCTTCGTTTAGGGGTAAGACATGTAGTCGCTTTAGGACTTAGCTGCATATGGCGACCCCACCTTGCACGCCGTATCGCGAATTTTCTGTCCAAGGCCCCTCACAGTCGCGAGGGGAGCCGCCTTTACTAGCTTGGTCCGGGGATCAGACCTTCGCCAGCTCACAAAGGCCAACCAAATTTCCTCTACCTCGTGGATAGGTTTGTCTGAGGTTGGCCTTTGTGGGCTGTCGAAAAGTTGGAGGTTTGATACCATACTCATCTAGGGGAATAGAACACTGGCCCCACAAACCATCGTATAGTTCAAACTACTCAAGAATCACCAAATTAAGAATGGATGTGAATACGTGGTGCATCACAAAAGGCAAGGATTTTCGATGCATGACCTATCCAATAACCGAACATTGTTGCTCACCACTTCAATAGTTCCATATGCCTTGCGAAAGGCCATTTGTAGTCACAGGGTAACTTTTCCTGAATGGCCATTCTAGAGCCAATGTTCAGCCCCAAATTAACTAGTGCTATTAATCCCTCAGTCACGCTATAAATGAATAACCGAAACAAACCCTGATTTCAACTAATCATATGAAACCTGTTATATACGACAACGCATACGAATTTCTCCATCGTTTTCTCCCCCAACCGCTTTCAAACGCTAAATGAACGTGACATCAGACAACGACCACGACGTGGCTTCGGCGTTCGAAACCGATTGTCCGATTTTATTGCACCCGGAAAAATTGGGTCAACCTCGAAAACAAGCCGACAGCACCCTCTGAAGTTCAACATTATTTGTTTGTGACGTATGAGAGATTTTCTGGTGGTAGAAAAACTTCAAAACTGAGCTGAGCGTAGATTGCCGAGAGAGGAAAAAGTGATGGGATAGAGATTGAGTTGGAGGCCGACCCGAGTAGGATGAAACTATTTGTTTCATAAGTAGCTTCGCATACTATGGACCAAGTTCATGAGTTTTATAGGATGGGGCCGTGAATCATGATGACCCAGATATCGTGTTTCTTGGGTTACTGGAACGCACATGGGAACAAAAAGGTAAACCAGAAGGAATAGAGGTCAAAGCATCCTTCGTCTATCATTATACTCTTGGAATGGACCACGCATTCTTCTTCATTTAAAGTGGTAGGGGTTCAGATGCGATTCCGCCTATACCATTGCCAATCATTCGATCTCGAAGGAATGGAAGGCTTGTTTTGTCTAGACGGGCACTACTTCGAATTCAATCACTGAAGCATGCTTTTGGGGCAGTCCCATTCACCACTATACCAACTACACTTTTGTAACAATGTATCGCAATGTATTTTTAGAAAATGTAAAAGAAGTTCGCACTGACATCTACTGAGGCTACGTGAAATGAGATCATAACATTTTCTGTTGTCTTGCAGGGTGACAGACGTCCCCTTCATTTTCATGACAAACAAAACTTCGAATTTTTCACGAACACAATTTAGAATAATTTCATAGCGCTAGGAGCACTTTCAGACCATGACCTCAAATATTTTAAGAATTTCTCTGAAATCCATGCATGTATGTATATTACGCTGTGAGGAAAGTTTTGGCCCGTTTCCAAAATTTCATCTTCGGGAGATCATACCTCAGCTCAGACTGCATCTTTTCTCAGAATGAGCACCGTTCGATTTGCTACACTTTTGCCAACATTACGCTTAGCTGCAAAACTCATTTTAATAAAGGGCTGACAATTCATATTGCACGAAATCAAAAAAGCCGACTTCAATTTACCATTCATTCTGCACACACTGCTGTTGAGGGAGCTGTCCAGATGTTTGAGGAAAAAGGAGCTTAGTTAGCGCTAGATCTTATAAATATGGTGGACGAGTGAGGGCTTTATCTTGCAACGGCTCCAGTTGCTGGAAGACGATTTGTGAAAAATCGCTCGTGCATGGCCACTCCGGGGAATCGCGCGGCACCCATTTTTTGGGTTTTTTTCGAATCAGAGCTACTAGGGGTACTCAACCACATCTGAGTGGGGGAGACCATTACTTCAAGATATCCCTGCAAGTTAGACGCTCATCGTTTTCTGCTTTTTAGTTGAAGCGACTTGATCAGTCGAAAATTCAAGCAACTCGTCCTCATTTCTGCACTTCTGAAACCAGGGACAAAGTGTTCTGTCCGATGCTTTACTCTCTCCAATTACAGCACTAACGATTGTGGTTGCCTTCGCTGGGACCCAACTAATATCTGAGTTGATTCATGTTGACGCACTTTGAGATTTGCATTTATCCTATGAACGCGCAAAAGTATGTGGTGTATAGTAGCCCTAATAGTGGATAGGGAGATGGTCAAAGGTACTAACGATAAGCTGGGTGTGAATGATTCACTGAAAGGATAAGGCGACAGATCAAGTGCCACCACGATACACCATGCATTTAGCTTAAATATTAAAGGCAGTGATAGGGGTTACTCGGGCCGAATATGGAAGGATTTAAATATGAAGGCCGAGGTGCTCAGTAGTACGAAAGTGAAGAAATCACCGAATAAAACGGTCAAAATTCCGCGAAATAAGACCCTCTTCCCGCCGTTTATTCTCAAAAAGGGCGGGGCGCTTTGAAAAAAGGGGCGGGTTGCCATGAAACAAGTGATAGCTGTTGAAGTAGAGGGCTCTTTTAAAGCCGGAGGCACTATTTTTCATCAGAAATTTCGCCACATAGAGCCTTTTAAGACCCCTAGCTTTCATTTGCGTGACTCAGTTCAGGAGTTCCCATTACCCACATTACTCCTACCATTTCACGCCTTTAAAGGAATGACCACTTTGAAACGACCAGCTGTAGTGTACATACTTCCAATTTGTACTGCACATTGGGTTACGCAAATATGAAGATCTAATTTTAACCGCAAACCACTCTATGTCATTGATGTCGAGTTATGGTAAGACGCTCATTCATTGACCTGTCTTCTGCTTTCCTTATTAGCGTTGGCGAGTGAGAATATTCAGCGCTAATCTTATCAGAAAGCGATTGGCGGACATGATTGATGGATCAGCTCTCGAGATTCGACTTTGCGGCTTCGCGACTTGTGACCATCACGATACCACCACTTTGCTATGTACACTAACCCACTCCATTGGCGATATCCTCTTCCTCGACGTTCAACAGTCGCTCTGCACTTGCCCATCAAAATGGCGCGAAAAACGTCCGATGTAAGGGATCGTAGACCTTTCGCATTCTTACATGAAATGGAATATGTCCCAAAGCGAATCCACACTACTGGACATGAGTTTTTCAAAACTGGTGTATTCTTAGGTAAAACGGGTTGTATTGAAAAATGAAGCTTTTTTATAGGGAGAAATACAAAGCATTTAGGCTCGGATTAAAATTGGAAGAGACACAGAGAAATGAATCAATCGAACGTGCAAATTGACATGACATTCACGAAAGGATATGACCATTCGGCAGGAAATTTATTAAATTAAGATTTGCAAGTGAGTTTTATTTCAAATGATACACTTTTGAAGAATAGAAGCAGGTTCAAGATGTATCACAAGCGTGACTGTCTTGAACGGTCACATGTATCTGTTCCGATGGCGCCTTAGTCAGTAAGAAACCAAACGCATTGGAATAAAAAATGTAACTGAAAACTAATGGAATACAGTTAAAGGTGGTGGATTACTACAGACTGTCTCAAGCAAGCTTACTTGATAGCTAGTTTCCTCGAAAAATGTGAACACTAGTTTATCATCACCAAAATAGTAGTTGTATTTGCTTATTCAATTTTTGCCACTTTTTGCAGTCTGTGATGCTCCACTAAACATAGAATGTGCTTGGAAGGTAATATCGGCTTGAAATGGAATAATAATAAATCCTAGCATGAATAATTACGTTCTTGCGGTAACCTATTCAAAAACTCGGAAAGGTAACCATAACATTGACTATTTATGTATTGAGAATGTTGCGACATTGTTTATTGAACGGACTTGACACTTGTCAAATTTCAGCTAAGAAATTTCGTCATTGAATTACAGCATGCATAATTCATTTTAACATGAAATAAAAAATTCAAAAGGAAAGCTATACTGAATTGAATAGCGTAGGGTGATCGGCGGAGGGCCATCAATTGCTGTTCTATTTGAAAATCCAGGATGTAAGAAATGAAAAAAAGGGAAAGAGAGATGATGAAGGACGCGGAGAAGTTCTTTGCTTAGCACGGTATGTGAATGACAGTTTCATGGAAAACTCTTGCTTTATATCATTACTAGTGTGTTTTCAACAGTATGAAGAGGTTTATAAGAGGAATGGGAAGGTTGTTGAGCTTAGCAGCAGAAAAATACATTCCCCTGACTTCATTAACTGGTATAGCCTCCGTTGGGTGAATATTGATCAGCTCTTCAGTACTTAAATTTTACAACAAATTTTCTAACAATTACTGATCAACCCTAGTAACTTACGCAGCGACATTTACTTGTGTACTCACTTACACTTAATTCGCAAAATTTGATTCATAAACTGTGTATGTAGGTTTATAAAAGTTCAAACAACAAGCGATACTATTTCTACTGAAAAAAGGGGTTTCAGTCCTTCAAATTTTGGGATGCTCATATAATGCTGTAGCATTGATCCAGATTCTGTTACTCTGTATGCTACAGAATGCAAAGCTGTGTCGCAGTGTGCCATGAAGCAAGCATTATACATAAGCAATATTCCGATATTCCTCAGGGGACTAGCAGGGCAATAGGAATGAAATATTGAAAATAATATTTTCACCGACTGACGGGCCATTTTTCTGTAAAAATATATACTGCTAACAGCCATCGGAGTCATCTGAAGTAGGTCAAGAGAAACCTCACTTACATGAAAGTGTATGCCATTACGGTAACACCTTTAAAAGAATAACGAGGCTTGGTCTTTGGAAAGCAGAAGTTTGAAGAAGAAGATTTGTGAAATGAACATGAAGTGTTTCAGGAACAATGCTAGCAGGTTGATGCGTTTGCTCATGGATCTTTGGGGTAGGCGTTTTCAACTAATGTCGATACAGTGTCGTCAATCGTCGCGCCGGTCAGCGTACGGGGGGTCGTTGTCTGAGACGTGTTCGTACGAGCTGTGGGGATTTGCGTGCGTTGTGTTGCGCCGAAGACATCAACCCGAAGGCCGGTTGGTTCCGACGACGGTGAATCATCTCGGTTGTGATACACCACACAGTAAAAAACGACGATTGACCATCTTATCCGCCCCTTCTGCTCGCACCACAAAAGCGCACATCGTGTTACATTTACATCCGATGATTCACTGACGCCTTTCGATACGGGGGTGGGAGATAAGGAATCTACACCTAAACGGAAGCGACCACGTAAATACCAACCTGGATAATGTATGTATGTATGGTATGTATACTGTGAGAAAAAGAAAGCTAATCACGGACAGTATCCATCACTCACTATCACTTCCTACAACTCACTACTACTAACTCGGATGGAACCTGATCAAGGAAGAAACCAGGAAAGAAGGGAAAACGCATCTCCTCAGCCATCCTAGAGCCATGTGGTAAGCTGCTTAAAGACAGTGTTGGCGATAATATGGGTGACAGGGAACGCCAAAAGAAGGCATGCGCTGAAAAACTACGGGGCTGAAAGGCCGATGTATGGCGAAATCCCCCGCAAAAGGCGCCCCCTTGAGCTGTGGCGGAGGCGGCCTCGTCAGGGCAAGCCGCCTTGGACAAGGGCAGCCCGCCTCCAGGCGACGTGATTAGGGGTTGGTCACGGTGCGGTTGGTCAAGGAGATCGGCAGGATTGAATGTATCGAGCGCGTTTTCTCACTTTTAGCTTGAAACTGACCACATGAAAATAGATGCTGTCGCATTTCCAAACATCCCTTCATGCTTACGTCTTGGTAATGCCAGTGGAAAACCTATGCGGACTACCCGCGTCCTGACGGAAAGGTCGTCCGCGCCCAGAACCAATGGTGGGAAGGGGTTCTATTTCTTGGGTTTTTGGCCACTTCCATTCGTTTTTTCTCCATTTTCCTGTTACTAGGCATCTTGGCTTTCATATTCACTACTTCTTATACTTCTCGTCCGAATTTTCTCGAAAGCTGCCTTTAAGGGAAACAACATCAAAAGGCTGACCCAAATAAGGGGTTCGCCTCAGACAAAGCCTCTGTCGTCAACTCGTAACTGCATGCCAACCATATAGTAATAGCAGTGGCTCTATGGATGTAGACCAGGCTGCTGGAGCGCATTTTCGAATCCACGAAATTCAGATCACCGATGATCTGCTTCACGAAGTTACCAGAAGCGTCGAAAGACTTAGAGGAAAAAGGTTCGCGTATTATCGTTTGGACAATTTTCGAGGGGAAGTTCGAGGGTAAGAGGAATCGGAACAGATTCGGGTTTTGCTTGTCACTCCCAGCTCTAGTTTCTACTAGAAAACACTCAGACATTCAAAGAGTGAAAACCTGTTGTGGATAATAGAAAATCGGTGTGTAAGGCACTTTTCACAGCCTACCGATCACTATCGATTGAAATTATGGATTGCCGAAGAAGAGTGAATGAATCACCCGGTTGAATGAGAACAGCCGTAGAATCCGAAACTTATGCATCATTCTACCAGGACATTCTTTTGATATCTTGTTAAATTATTTGCATATTATAGCAGCCATTGGAAAGTAGAAAACAGTGATATAGAAAGAAATTTATTTGGATCTTCCTGTGTGGATGATTTGAAGCCACTACATGAAAACAACAGTTTGAAGAAAAAACAAATAAAACAGAACATAGTAGAATTTCGGAAAGAATAAGTCTGAAATGGATCTATGATGATACTGCATGTGAAATGAGAACAAATTACCGAGGGCTTTTTCGACCATCAGCTATTCACCTAGAGGCGCCACTTTTCCGTCCTGCCATATACAGGTATTTATACTACATGAAGTGAGCGCTGGAACTACGGACTCTGTCCTTCACTGGAGAATTTTGTGGTCGAGATAAACAAGTGATAGTAAGTGATAGTAAGTGATAGCGAAAAATACCAAATCCTAATTTATGATAGGACTTGTAATTGTCTGTTATCGCCCTTCTTCTTCTCTTTTTACATTTATGCTCGAATGGTCCGTATGGAGTAGGGTCTTGAATCGCTAATATAATCCAGATCCAACATATATTATATTTTATACTGAGCAGCCCCCACCGCTTAAGAGTACCAGACATCTGAATGCTAGACATCTGTGCCATTTCCTTGTGTTCTATGTAGGACATGTATATTGACTGCTGAACCGAATTAATTTCACTACATAATGACTTAATCAAACGGGTTCACTGAGAGCAGCCTCGAGAGGTAGTATTAATGAGGGTCAGAGTGTGAAGGGAGGATTGTTTCGCGAGACGACCGTTTTTAGAGTGCTCACCGTGTAAGAAACCCTTCGAGTGGTTGATGGCCGCATACACCAACTCGGTCTCATCTCACCCATACTAGTCACCTCATTAGGTCTCCTCGTCTGAGACCACATGCTTTGAAATTCAGGATGTCAGATTCAGTTAAAATTAATTATTCTGTGTAGCAATGAAAGATCTGTTGAAGAGGATAGAAGAGAAATTTTTGTTTCCATTCAAAAAGAGCTACACATGCAATTATATAAGCAGAGAAATAGTCGGAGAGAAGATCGAAGCGCTTCGGTTGGTTTTTGGTCAAAATGGGGTCCAGTTTGATACTTTGAATACTGGTGTTCAATCTGACACTTTCCTCACTCGACGCTCATTTTGGGCGGAATGGAGAGAAATCTACTGTAACCTTTTTACAATGGCTCGTATGACTGCCTTCCAGAAGCGGAGCGAGAGGGCAGAGGGAGTAACGGGTATAATGATGAAAATTCGGAGTATATGATGTCAGACCTTTATCTTACATCTCCAAGTTCCAATAACCTTTGTTCACACTCAGATTCTACTTTTCGTACCTGACAAACTTGTGAATTGCTTGACTTGTGAATTGACTTGAGACTTTTGAGATTTTTGATGTCAAGAGATATTGAGGAATGGGACAGGAATTGTTAGAAACAGTACATGAAGTTTTCAAAAACCGTATCGGAGAGCTTTTATTGTGGAGCGGTACAGCAGCATACATAGTTACTATTCCGTGAGTATGGATTGGGATATAAGGAGAGAACCGGCACAGTCATTATATGAATTACGGACCGGATTGGGGAAATTATGGGCAGGATTCTCGAGACATCAGGGTTAAACATACCATACCGCGACCGAACGTGCCAGGAAACTTAATGCTCAGCAGTGCTCCTCTAACGGTGGCTGTTGTAGACATTAATGACCTGAATGCACAAACATACAGTTATTCATGCAAAAACTGAGACCAGTACTGGTGATATGGAGGATTTCGGAAATTTCTGATTTCGACTTCTTCTCAGTGCACCGTGTCCGCAAAAGTCCCAAAAGCAATTTGTATGTATCCATTTTGTAAACATCTATGTACATGTTAGCTAATATCGGCAAATAAACTAGAGCCACCCGTGAAAGTCCATACCACGGTTAACATACAAATTGACTCGGATTTGAGTACGAAGTAAAGTTTATCAATGGAACCTTCTCAAAAATATACTCAAAAACTGCATTTACATATAGCACAAGATCAATGGGGAAAACGAATTCATAAATTCGTGAAAAACTGCTCGTAATCCATAAAAAGCCAGTATCAGCAGGCTTGTATGTAGCTGATTGAATTCTTGTACAAATAAGAAATCAAGCCATTTCTGCTGCAGAATCGAGCATTGGTAATCTGTGTGCACACGAAGCGATTATTCGGTTAATGCTAGGGGAAAAATGAAATGAGGCCAGGCCACACACACATTCTTCGCGTAGTTTTCGGAGTCCGGACTGCTTCTAGCGTCGATGGAGTCTGCTTTGAACCCCAGAATCTATTTATCTAATTATATACTTACATATATATATTTGATGCGTCGAAGAAGACCGGGGGGAGGAGGGCGCAAAAGGAGAGCCTCTGATATATATTTGATGCGTCGAAGAAGACCGGGGGGAGGAGGGCGCAAAAGGAGAGCCTCTGCTTTCATCAGTGCTTAGAGTTTAGCTATATGGTGAGAAGAGCACTATGTCAGATTCTGACGTATAATTTTCGATTCAAAAGGACAAGAAAATTTGTAAGGAACATGAAATCAAGCAGTTGGATCTGTGCTCACTTAAGGGCACATTATAGGAGAATATCAGCGGGCTGACGAAGGATGAGTGGGACTCTTGTAGCGGATTTTGTTACACAAAATAGGAAAGGAATTAATGTTCACCAAAAATAGTAAAAGTGGTGACTTCCTATCCCGACATTCGGCTCTGACGAGTTCATACACCTAGCTGTTTCGACTAGTTCTTACCTAATTTTCAACGTGCATCGATATTTCATCCTCCTCTCACCATCTTCACTGCTGCTGCCACTGGTGGCTGCATCGAAGAGTAGGCGGTGCTCAGCTAAGACGGTGGGCGCTATCTGATTTACAGGGTTGCGCCCCTATGGTTCCCTTTCTTGCGATGTAATAAAGTACACCCTACGCAGTTGCAAATCCTACTATCTGTCCACGTAAGGGACTGGAATATTAGAAATGCGGAATGTTTCTTTGAAAGAAAAGGAAGCTCTTAGTAAGTTATTGTTATAAAGGAAATTGATGGACGAACGAGAACAAAACGATAGCCACAACAGGCTCATACTACTATATCAATATCGGAAAAATGTAATCGCATGTACTTTCATACTAAGTATAATTCCTAGGTGGCACCAGAACTTCATCACAGTAACTAATGTGTTTATTGATTCACGTTCATTGAAGTTCATTCATTGAAGTACAATGCTGGGCGTGCTCAATACCACGATGAGGAATGGTGCTAGAAAAATAGATTATCTCGAAAAAACGATGTTTACAATAATAACCACACAAGAACTAGAACTATGAACTTGCAAGTGTTGATAACCCATGTATTAGGTCTGTGCAGAATAAATGGCCGTAACGTAACTGGCCATAACTTCGCTCAGACACAACTTTATTTGTCGAAATAAAAACCAATTAATAAAGTCAAGAATGGCATTTTTACCGTGCATAGTTTTTCTGCCGCAGGCTTGCATCGAGAACCAGGAAAAAGTGGTAATCCGTCAGGGATAGGTCTGGGGAATAAGGAGGGTGAGGGAGAGTCTCGATGCCTAACTGCATCATTTTTTACTGGGTGCGCAAAACAACGCAAAACCCCACAGTTTGCAAGTCACCCGGCAGAAACTGATCGAGACTCTCCCTCACCACCCCCTTATTCCCCAGACCTATCCCTGACGAATTATCATCACCTTCGGTTCTCGATGCAAACCTGCGTCAGGAAAAAATTCGCCGAAACTATGCAGGTTGAAAATGCCATCGTTGACTTTATTAATTTTCGCGATCCAGAATTTTATCATGATTGCATATTTTCTTTTATTTTTTTTTATTTGAGACTATTGTACAAAGTGGTGCCGTGCCAGTGCCGTGTCAGAATGAGGACTACTTGACAATAGGAAACGGTAAATTAAGTAGAGGAAAAAAATAGGTACAATAAAAATGAATTAATTGGCTTGCGCCCTTAAGCATGAACAGAGAAGACAGGAAAGGAAAAAAACTTTCACAACATGTGAATTAGTTTGCGTAAAATGAGAGAGTAAGAAATAGGAAAACGGAGATACGTTTACAACATGGGAAGGAATAGGAACATGGGAAAGGTCACTGTCAGTGCAGAAATGTAGTATACTGAAATGCCGTTGCTGAAAAGATGGGACTTTTTTTACATCAACAATATTGGTTCAAATGGAAGAGCAGATCAATCTAAATGACTCACCATTGCTTTAATAGTGATACTCCAAGATTCAAGATTTGGACATCATTCCGAACTGAGTAGGGAGAGGGGGGTGCACCTTGTTGATAAGGGGATCTCAGCGAATGCGTTGCATAAGGCAACCAATGAATGGCGTTGGGGAGCAAAGTGCGCTATCAGCAGCAATGAGAAATCAATGAAATCAATTAAATGAGGGCTAGCAAACTACTTAGACGCCGAGGGATTCGATCCTGTCTTTGTGCTTGGGCGAGTAGCGAGCACACGCCTTGCGCCATCGAGAGGTTACAATCAATGCGCATGTGCGGGCAATGAAAGCAGACATCAATGACGCACTAAACCTTTTAATACAACCACACCTCAGTCGGCATTATTGATTTGATGCTCTTTACCAGATCGTTGGCAAGGTTGTGTAGATTCAAATGGTTTTTATTTCGACAAATAAAGTTGTGTCTGAGCGAAGTTATGGCGTTTTGAAAAAAGTGTTCCGTTTTGGCCATTCATTCTGCACAGACCTAATACCAGCCAGTAAGCTGAATGGTTTCAAAGCGGAGGATATGGAAAGGGATGAAGAGCATGACCCTCAGAATGATACTAGTCGATCCACTGGGCAGCTCTGTTCAGGATCCGCCTGACTCACTAACCTACTTGTCGTGACTACTGTATAGAATTAATCCAACGAAATAAGACTGTTTGAAGAGAGGGGTGCTAGAATAGACAGAGTTTATACTCTTTTCCCTAAAATTATTATTGATATTTCCAGAGTTTTCACACAACTAGAACCCTGCCTCTAATGGGGTTTGTACACTTATAACAAATTTGCACGCGGCGAACGGCACCGCGGATTCCTTCGCGTGGGATTGCGTACATTGCAACACTCCCTTCAGAGTTTTATGACCGATTAAATTATTTCTTATTTGGGAATGTTATGATGTAATGCTATCTTTTCTTTTACTTTTTATATCAATACTTTGTCTATTTAGGGCACAAAAGTTATTGTTTTTCAGATAATGATGAGATGAACAGTTACTCCTTGGAAGACCTTCATGATACTAGACCCTTGCGTCTGAGCGGAATCCCAGCTGACCGCGGCAAGTTGTGCTGGAGGCACTGCGCGTGCGACGTCGCAGAGCGAAAATTTGTCTTAGGTGTACACCACCTCCCCTCCAACGAAGTGCTTATAGTGCCACCAATGTGTCTTCGCGTACCCGTGAATGTTTGAAAAGCTTCATTTCAAAGCAGGGATAGATTTCAGCTTTCATTCTGAGTGCCTTATCGAGGCTATTTCCCATATCATCCTTTCGCATGATTTCTCTAAACATTATATTGTGGCGTAGTGCGAAAGAATCCGGAGGCGTCGTAAGTGCAACAGGCGCGGTATTTCTCGGCGCGCGAAATGCCAGAAGTAAGTTGGAAATCGTGTATCGCGATGCCGCAGGTTTTCTGCAGCACCACACCAATACACTCTGACAGCCTATTTGTCATTCAAATGACTAAGTATTGCTCAAGGACAGGCTCATCTTCGATGAAGAACATTGCACTAATTAGTGAGAGCGCCTCAATTCCTGGACCATCTCTAAGCGATTACGATATGTCGCAATTAGCAAGTGATGCTGTGGATGGCAACTGCAGATCAACATTTTGGAGTTTGATTGGCGTTTGTATTGCACATATAGGTGGGTGGCACATTTTGTGAAGCAGCAGATTTCCATGAACAGCTCCATCTCCCTTTGTGGAGTGGAACTATGATTGGTGGGTGTTTTTTATGAGTCCAACATTTTTTTGGCATTCCGTGGAATGTTAAGAGTAGGGGAAGATGGACTGAAGGCCCTTGCCCGTCCATGGTCACTCAATGATACCAAAAACGCTTGTAGAAGTGAATTCATGTACTGATCCACCAACTGAGCCTCGCACTCCACCGTGAAGAATAATCGCGCGTTCAAGTGATGGTACGACTGAATTACGAGCATCAGAAAAGCGTACTTTCGAAAAACCATGGAGCACATCGATTGCTTTGTACAGGGTGTCCCAAAATTACAGGCACCAATGTTTCAATATTTTGTTGGCGTCAATAGAGTAGAGAAGAAATAACCTCATTCATAACATAACTCACATCATAATTTACTTAGTAATCATTAATTCACTTAGTATTCTTATTATGAGATGCGGCGCCCTAAAAGACTACAAGCTTAAAGTCCCTCCATCGCTTAACCGCACTTGACACGCAAGTATTTCCATACATTCCTTCACAACTCTTTTCCACGGCTACTTTCTGGAAATCCATGCCAGGATGACTGACTCGATAGATCTTGCTTTTAGTTGAGGACTCCGGCATGAGATCAATGGAATCAAGTTTTGGGAGGTGTGACGGACTCCTCGGAAAGTGATATTCGGACTCAGCAGTTTCATACCAGTTTGATTCTTCGAACTAGAACACCATGCCTCTAAACTCATCAGGCATAAATCCGAAGGACTAGTGAGGCCAGTGCTTCATTATGCCTAACAACGCGTTCTTCATGTTCACATACCCGCAAGCTTCGCGCTGAAATCGGCGGAAACCA
Organism: Trichostrongylus colubriformis; assembly: GCA_963978905.1. Lineage (NCBI taxonomy): Eukaryota > Metazoa > Nematoda > Chromadorea > Rhabditida > Trichostrongylidae > Trichostrongylus > Trichostrongylus colubriformis. The sequence continues at coordinate 21,754,590 of OZ022261.1, read as the reverse complement.
TACCTGTGTCATAATTGACCCTTAAATCATTATTGGGATCCGCTTGAGGGTATCCAAACATCCTATCGGCATGGTGTACCCCATCAGACGTTGTTGGCTACGATGGGTTGCCATCAACGGTTCAGCTAGTGTAAATTTTTTTCATCTGAACAAAAGTACGGTGAGAAGCGTGTAACCGTTGAAGCATATGACCGCGAAGTGCATTCGGAAAGCTTTCAAAATCTCAGAAGTATCATGAGCTTTACCCCGACAAGAACGCATCCTAATAGAAGAAACTCCTTTGCATCCACTGAGCAGCAAATGAAAGTAAAAGAACTGATACATTTGTTTAGAGGGATACAAAGGGACTAAAAGTCAGGCGCCCATAGTTCTGGGACACCCTGTACATCGACTTCTCGATTATTCTGTCAGCGGTGTCTGCATACTGCAAGCACATACAGTGCTCTGCATAATGATACATCCACCTATAAATTGTCTAAAACTCTGTTTGCAGAGTGATTCAAAAAACTCTCTAGGTAAAAAATGTAGCCAGTGTGGACGCGCATTCGCGCATCAACATTAAATTGTAGCCGAGAAACAGAGAGAAATTTGCTCCTCATTTGTTTTGAAGATGTCGCTTTTCCCATTCCGCAAATGATACAGCCACTGAACAGAGTGAAACATCGAACAACGAAGAAACAACAAAAAGGAGAAAAATGATGATATCGCCAGCACCTGGACCTTCTGCGTTTTGATTGAATAGCCAAAAATCTTTACTATCTATTCCCATATGAATTTTTTCAGGATGTTTTAAGTCTACTCAGTGACATGCTTCGAGAGATGTTTGGACTCCCTAACTCTTTCAGAATGGCTTCTCTCCTCGTAACTCTTTCTCAGCATAAAACTCTGACGAATTCTTCATCTGATAAAGGTCAGGGCCGTCCGTCGTCCAAGTCAGAAGGTCCATTCGGTGACGGCTTCACGATAATGGACTCCTCCAGATGACAGGAAATGGCCCATTAACTTGCACGAAAACAAAATTTTGGTGTAGATTTCAACACGCACGATGAGGGAAGGGTACGAAGCATGAAGATCCGGTGACTGGTTGGCTCATCCTTTCGAGAACGAAACAAAAATCGTGAAGATTACCTGATCTCACGTTATGACACCTTCGAAGATCTTTTTGAAAACCGAAGTCTGTCATTCATGCTAAGGTGCCGGTAGTCGCCCAGACAGTCGGATCTGAGTTTTTCTCATAAGGAAGGACAGCTTGGAGAAAAAGAAACATTTAGGGAAAGGTGTACAAACTCTAGACCTATCAAGCACCTCAATCCGATCTGCTCTCATCCATCTCTTAGCGAAGCCGACCCTGCTTTCGCGATATTCTGGGGTTCTGAACATTTCCCTACTCATTTCTTGTCTAGAGGATTTGCACTTCTTCAGTTTCCTACAACCAGCCTTTGCTGACACCTTGAGCTCCAGCAAAGATCTTGTTCTCGGGCGTGATTTGGGAAAACTTGACCCATCTTCTAAAATATTGCGCAAGTCTCTATCTGAAGGCGAAAGGACCTTCAACACTCCTTCTGGTTTCACATTCTGCAGAATCCTAATTGAAATTATCGAAGACCGCGCAAAACCGTCTCCATTTTCACGCGTTCTGACATCTGAACGTCTGCAGGTCTTATTTTGAAGCAAACTAAACTTTCATTGAGTTAGATAGCAGTTTTCTTCTTGTCATTACCTGAAAACGATGAGCCTGCAGCAACAATACAGCTTCAGCAAACGGAGGTCAAAAGCGACAAGAAAAAACGAGGTGGCTGTATAACTTTGCAGAATAGGGAAATCGACATTTTCAAAACAAAAGAGAAAATTTTCCTGTGTTTTCTAGCTACAATCTGATGTCGATGCGCGAATGCGCGTCCACACTGGCTACCTTTTACTTAGGGAGTTTTTTTTGAATCACCCTGCAAACAGAGTATTTGGACAATTTATAGGTGGCTGTATCATTATGCAAAGCACTGTATACTCATGATCTCATGTAAATACTTGACACTTGAAAACGCTACAGTAACACGAGTTTATTTGAAAGCACTCAAACATGACAGACAAACGCAAGAAATACCCATGAAAACTGGCGATGATGCGACTGGATCCATTGTTACGGCGTATATTTGCATGAAGGTGTCTGAACATCAGAAATTGCTGATACCAGCACAACTGTTTAAGATTATTCCTCGAAATAAAGAGCTGCATTACTAAGAGCTTCACTTAAATTCCACTGTACTTGCGATTTTTACATACATTAGCTGAGGCGCAGGAGGAGGGCTGATTTGGAAAGGTTAGAGAAGGAAGAAATGGTTGCCATAACTGAATGCTAAGGAAGTACGACAAGATTGTGGATGAGGGCGCGTTTCAGCTTTCTCCCATGATAAGAGTTCACATTGGCCACCAGACACTGTGGCCGTATTCCTCCTATCAGCGAGGGCGTTATGCGATGCATGAGGCCGCCTTACATCCCAGATTCGAGCGGCCCCGACCGGTATTCACCTATGCTCTGGACAGGTTTGCCAAAGAAGTCAGCGAGGACAGTAGGAGCCCACTTCCAGCGAGTTTTCGGCCATATCACTTGGTTTTTTCCCATTTCCGCAACTTCCCGACTGAAGGTGTACTACTGGGCACCTCCAATTTTATCATCAGCAGTCGATAAATATGTATATCATATCACTCCTGCCGCCTTCAAAGTTTCGTTTCTGAACGAGAGGCAACGAGACTCTCGCAGCACAGAAAGCATACATCGAAGCCGTAAAACATAAATGTTATAGAAGTATGATTCTCACCGGCACACCGTTTAAATCCGGTGGAAGTTGCATGTCATTGAATGGCAGGTAGATATGAGAGTAAGAAACAGAGTCCACAATAGAGTACACTAGAATATGTAAAATACGTGTATAATATAGAGTCATGGTGTATGAAGCTTACCAGAAAACCAAAATACATCCTTTATGTCAAGGTTTCCAGGGAGCCGCAGATGCACTGTTTCCCCGCTGTAGTCTCTTAGTGAATCGCAGTCAAACAACTTCAACTCACTGAAATATCGTGTAATTTCAGAGGAGCAAACCAAATAGTTATTCTTCATGTGAGTTCTGATTCCAGAAAATACGTTTACATTGACTGAATTCCTTGTATTCAATTTAAATCATAGCGAGCATAAAACGTCGATTTTTTCCGCTTTTCACAGAAAGCCAAAACAGCGAGATTTTCCGCTCACATTCCGTCTTTTTCGACGGAATGTGAGCGGAAAATCTCGTTGTTATGGCTTTCTGTGAAAAGAAAAGAAGAAAAAGACGATAATTTTACCATGTCTGTGAAGTTGTTCTGCTTTGGCTTCTTGCGAAGACGAGAAGAAGAAAGAGGAGGTATGAGAAGGGAAAAACCCACCGATCATAAAGTGGGACTATACGACCGTTTGCATTCGGTAAAATATCCTTTCCAATCATAAACCAAACAGCTTTAGCATTTGTTCGCAGCACAAAATCACTAATCTCAATCGTTTTGATGTCAATTACCTGAAAAAGATGAGTATTTGCCTTGAAAAGGAAACATTGAAACACTGAAATGGTACTCGAATCGGGCCAGAACTTATGTTGAAAAGTCCATTTGGCGAAAATCCACGAAGTTGAACGGTGCCAGGTATTTGGAAAGCTGGACCATTCGGCAAAAGAACAGATGCAACTGTTTCCTTAAAGCAAAATATTAAGCACACAATGCAGGCCAGCCTTTCTTTTAGAGTGCGCTAATCCACTCCCATACAGGGTCGCACTGGGAAAGGCATGCGATTTGACCTGCACAATAACTTGCGTCTGCCAAGTGTATTAATGCCCACAGTTTAAATTCTCGAATTTGAGCCAAAGTGATGATTGGGCTGGAAATTTGCCTTTGGAAGTAGTTCGACCCCCTGATCACGACCCTCGTATCCGTTTTCCGCAAAAATGCTACGCTTAAGCGCTAGCAGGCTCAAAAAGTGGACCGTCAAACTCGTTGAAAACTGATGGTTGAGGGGGCCTAGCATTCTAGAAATGATCACAACACTCGATTTCCATATTCACATATTAACGAACCCGAAAACTGAAAATCAAAAACTTGCAAAAAATTGTCCTCAGTGAGGATCGATCCATGAACACCCTTTCGGCATTTGCAAGGTCGATCAGGAAAAAATGCAGTTTTGTTATATGTTTCATGCACGTACCCCTATATGATACAAAAAAACCGTTCTCGAAAAGCGCGCCATTTCCTGGAAGACCCTCCTCGTAAGAACGTTAAGTTTTGTGTGTACCCTTATGTCAGGATTTCGCACGACGACGAGCTGTGCGACGCAGTATGTGCGAGCTATGCACGTCGCGGTGGTTTGGTCTCAGAACGATTACGCCGTAACGCTAGGGGCACGATACGCAGTTGACTTGTAATCGCTTCGGAAGCCAACAACATGGCGCCTTTAGCTCGTCCGCATTGCTTCGCTTGCGACATGCCGCGGTGCCAAATCCTAACATAAGGGTACACACCCAGCAGTACCACTAACCTCATAAGAGATCAAACTAGGCCCGCTCAGAGATAGGCTGATGTTATACATAGTTTGCAATAGTACAATTTTGCTACGATTTAGCCATTCTACCATCCTATGATACTGCGACTTCGCACGCGAAATGGCAAAGCCGAAAAACGCAGAATCGTGAGTTCTGACACTAGTACCAGTGAACTACTTACTGTGTCGCTCTTATTTAACATGTTCTGCATGACTCACATGGCGCTTGTGGTCTCGTAAGGAGATCCAGTGAACAGATTTGGCGACAATTCCATCAGGAAGGGTGAGAAGAAGTGGTTGGAAGCCTGCGTACCATTCAAGTGGTTGAGCGTACTGAAATATCAGAGTAGGATAACTGCCAACAAATGCTGTGCACAGTTCTTGAATATTCTTATACCTAGGCTGCTGCTTGCTCCAGTATACTGCCTTTTGAAGTTTTTTCTACAGACCCTTTCACCAGCTCGAATGGCTATAGCGCAGTCTTGCACTGGCTTTCAGGTCATGGGTCAGCTCAAGCACTCCATTTCAGTTCTCCAAAGTAACATGACTTCCCAATGACTGCAGTGGAGTAAAACGCACCCTCACTTTTGACCACTCAATTTTTGCAAAATCGATACGCTGCGGGGGGAATCGAGCCCACGTCGAATGCTTTGGAGGCATCCATGATGACCATTACCCCACGACCGCTTGCATTCTAAGTCACAGTCGCGATATGCGTGACACCGAGCCAATGAGAGAAGAGAGCAAATCGCGCACGATTTGCATCAGCATGACGAAACTCGTATAAACGGCTTGGCCTGCTCCCCATGTCTCCTGCCTTTCACATGAATAGAGTTTTCGTGGAACTCTGATCATTTTCCTACTGAAGAATTGAAAACTCTTCGAAGGAATTTCCTCACTTTACAATACTTGCAAATAAAAATAAGCCTTGTAAAAAGAACTGAAACTTACACTGTAGTTTATCTTGTCATCTTCTGGCTGACGTATTGTGTAAGCAGAGGGCCCAATGGTGTTGAATGGGGTGTCAGATGAACCCATGGATTCCATGTCGTCGTGTAGTAAACTGAAGATTAATATAGATTCACTTATACCCGTCAGAGCAATGTAGAAAACCAGGGGTGCGGCAGGACACTCTAACTGCATCAGGTCCCGCAAGCAGGCAGCCGGCTGTGCCCTCCAGCGCGCTTCCGATTCATGAACGAACCAGCAAGCCACCTGACGGGCGCAGGAGTCCAATCGCGTTACGCGGAAATACAAGTAGAGTGTCTTGTCACACCCCTAGAAGATCCTATAAATGCAAATACATGAAATTATTGAAAAGACCTCTTTAAGTCTCTTGAACCATTTCCGTTTAGTTGAACGACGCCATCCTTAAAAGAAGCAAAATAATCACTACGACAGATGATCAGAAAACCAGAAATTTTACTTTAACTAGAAAAGCTACAACGCGATACATTAGCTCCATACCCGTAGAAGAATTCACTTCTAGAAACACTTTGTGGGACTTTGACTTACCCTCACTAACAGTTCCACTTGCTTTTGACCGTCACCAGTAGTTGTTACCTCTTCCTCTACTTCTGGAGGTGTAACGGCTAAATGGCTACTTCCTCGTTTCAGACGTCTCACGAATTGAAAAAATTAAAAATGAAAAAGCGTCTATATTCAGCCTACCATCTCTTCGTACACGCAACGAATCGAATTTTTTGGCCTTCTCCATGACTGGTTGAATTGGATTTAATCCGTTCATTAGGAGATTTGTGATCGCCGAGCCACTCCTTGCCTTTGCTTCCATTGGCTTGAAAATTTGGTTATGTCTCAATGCGGTTGATAATTCAGCTGCAATCATACACGGCAACGCGGCCGCAATGCAAGACCTCTTGACCAATAAACCATGTCGCCCAGTACGAACGCAACTCTGTCGCTAATAATTATTTATTCTATGCAGACAGTCTGATTGTTATAGAAGTGATAACTTTTTAAAATCAAAATGTCAGCAAAGCAAACACCTTTTCTGTCAGAGCCAGCAATGTAAGGGGTGGGGATCGATTGAATGAATTTCCGCGCGGCCCCTAGCGGTGAGCGGCGCGGTGGGTGCGAGCCGTTTGCAGTTTTATCTGTTCAAACAGCAACAACAGCAACATAGGCGAATTTCCGAAGCTTCGCAACTGCAATCTTCGAAGATTCTTCTCGGTACCAGCCCATTGCGTCTTGAGCGGGATTCCAAAAGACTCATACTGACAGCGTCGTGTGTGCGACACCGCGAGGCGAAAGTTCGACCATTCGACCCCCACTCGCAATGTAAGCAGTCAAGTAGCATAGGGTAGAATCGGATTATATTATTCTTGATCATCACAGTATGCAGAACCACGGCAAAAATAAGCTACGAGGCTATTCATTAACCCCATAAGCATTCCTCTGCGTTAGAATTATCATGAAATCAAGTACAACTCACTGGTAATTGATCTGCTGCAAAAGTGGAGACATCAATTGGTTGAGGAGCAATGTAGAAACCATTACTCGACGGAAACATATCGGCCAGCACATTCTCTGTCTGATTCAGCGGTCCCAGCCAGAATGTGACATTTTCTGTAAGGATGGCACTAATAATTAAGTTTTGTGACGAGTGTACAACAACACTCGAATAGGGTCTTCGCGTCACGTGAATTTCATGACCACGTGCGACAAGTTGCTTGTCGCTCCCGTTTCGAATTAGAGCGAGAAGAGTTGCCCGTGACGTGACCCGCTACAATTCGAGTGTCCTGTCGCATACCCCATTCGATATAGTTGTATTGTGATGAAATACATCAGCTTGTAAACTCCCACTGATTCAGTTCAATCTTCGAATGACGCGATTTAGCTGACTAACTCCAATGGATCAGTGAGTCGCACAATCATTGCTGCTCTAGAAGCGTGATTCATTTTCAAGCTACTCACCTGATAGAAGGGAACCGGGCTGAAAGGAGAACTTTGAAATGATAAACCGCTTATCGTCGACGACCCATACTGCACCGGATGGTTTGAACCTCTTTGTAGCACCAAGCTGCAAACCAAATATCGGCCTATTAGGACAGAGTGGAAGTACAAAATTTTCACACAATCGCAGCGGCACTTGAAGGCAACACGAGGGATAGTCTCGCTGTTCAGATGGAGGAAATATAATCGCTATTTACAGACGCCCCCAGGTGCTCATAGAAAGTATGTGACAGCGAAAGGTGCGTCTCGAAATTCGCGAGTGTGCGTTCTGCTCACAAACGAGCGTGTCACGTGCTGCACATGACCGCCGCTCACCTCACGTTCACAGGTTTGTGCCCGATGCGTCAGCGATAGGATAACGCGTTCACCACAAGAGGAGAAAGAAGTATGGGGTTCCAATCTTCATGTTCTGGCCCGTGCATTTAGCTTTTATCCGCTGCAATACTAGACAACTTCTGCGTTTACATAACCCACAATTGACTAAATTGCTTCGTGGGGAGCTTTCAAGGTGACGGTCTGAAAAAAAAATCGGAGAATTTCCATGAAAATTCAGACAGCAAGCTAGCCTTACTTGTAGAAAATCAGATTTATACGCTTTCCTTACAGAGTACTCCGTGCGATCTTTATCGTGTCCAGCTCACGAGAATGTGAAAATGAGAACTCACCTGTTCAGCGAAACTTCCACAGTATTTACCGTAGTACGGTAGTTTGTCGACAGTTCCCACAACTTCTGTATGCTTGCTCATTGGTCGATTTTCACGAATCCATTCGAGGAGTCGACTCTCCTTTTCCTTCTTTGACTCTTCTTTCGTGTCATCTTTCACCAAAGATCTTGAAATGATTGTCAATTGGTTATGTGACTGAAGGTAACTCGCTAATTGAGCTATCCAAATGAACGTTAGCAGTCTAATCACAAAAGCACTCCCGTGAAAAAGAGCGCCACCGACTTCGTCGCCCCTGTTTTGATATGGTTCTAACGTTTCGCTAAGGTGGTCCACCACCTTTCGAATCAACGATGAAAAGGAGGTCTCATCTTTCGGGTTTTTACAATTTCATACTGTTTTTTTACTTTCGTGCAACTGGACACCTCGACTTTCGTATTCAGCAATCTTTTCATATTCAGGTCGAACTACCTCCTTAAACTATCCTTCAAAGGGATGGAATTTGACAATGCATTTTCTGGCGCACGTGACAGTATTATCGTGGCAAACTTCTCAGTGCTTGGCTGGTCTGTTGCGACAGTCGCGATCACGTGTTGCTGACAAGGGAGGCCGTTGCAGCTGCAATCAACGGCCTCCGTGGCTCATAGGTGGTGTTCCGGATCTGCAGGCCAGGGGCCATGGGTTCGCTCCCCGCCTGTGCGGGTTTCTTTGCATTTTGTGTTTCATTGTCGGTAAGTGCTTTTCTTTCACTTCTGGACGTTTCCTTGTACTGGTACCTATCGCACCCATCATTTACTCTGCCAACTATTAACATTACACACAAGGGAAGGATACCAAGTCGAAGGAATCCCTTACCACACGAATTAGGCGTTGTTGCGTAAAAAGATTATGATATTCGCCCACAAGGAGTCGAATTACCCCTCTGTGCAAATTTTCAGCCAAATCCAGTTTTTGGTCCAACTTCGGAAAATTAGGGGTGGCCAAGGGGTGAAGTAGTAGTTTATGAAATTTCTTCTACAAAAAACCCTGCAACCTGAACAAGATAGCCTACACATACCTTTTACACTTGCCCATCGCACTAAATGTACGAAACAAGCGTCAAATAGGAGCATTTCCTAGGCAGGGGTCAACGACTTCTCCTTTGTTCAATGTGCTGCCACCCATTAGCCCGTGAATTTTTCCGAAATTTGGTCAAATCCTCGAATTGGCTAAAAACTTGTCCATTGGGGTAATTTGACTCCCCTAAACACGAAAATCGCCCTGGTTTTGCGCAAGAACGTCTGGCTCGCGTGCTATGGCCTTTCAAACCTACCATATAATGGTACTGTTTCAAAAAAAACCACCATGACTCCGCTCAGAAAATCGTTCTGGAAATTTCGAATACAGATTCGAGATCAGCGTCCGAAAATACGTCGGACCATATGTTTCCCATTCTGAATGGCCACTTCGACCTGGGGTTCTTCCTTTGTGAGTTTCTTCTCTTTCAACGCTTGTAACTCAGCCCCAGAGACGGGCAGATATGGAATTCAGATTGGTGAATGGCGGTATAAACCCTTTTCAAACGGCCACTTCGACTTACCATCCTTCCCTTGTGGGTATGGATGGTGCTTAGAGCTTTCTGATCAAAGAGAATGATGACCTACTTCAGTGCTGGTCCCAATGATTCCGCATCTAGATCTCCTGACGTGATGGCCGTATGTAACAGTTTGCGCTCTTCTTCCGGCAAATTCTCGAGTAACTAAACCAAACAAGTAACTAAATAGCATTCGTTACAATCAGAAGATAACATTTGCTCTTTCACGTGAACTCCTAAGTACCGGAATACCGCAACTAAGCGAGCAATGTCTAGTTGAGACGCTAATTTTCGGTGCCTTTTTTTTCGTACTTTCGCACCCGATACTGCGACCCTGAGGTTGTGCAGCGCCGCAACTTCGCGTGCGGAGCCGCAAACCGCAAAATCGCAGAATCGAAAAATCGTGAATTCCGTTTGTGGTCTAGCGTTCCCGCGAACAAATCACTCTTCCATTCCTTCATCCGACCAACACGAATAGTTCAGAATCAACCACGATTCGGAATCCTAACATGGACCATGACGCTATTAACGGTCAAACTGCACCTTCAGCGAGTCCTCTCTATCCTTCGTCATGCGAAACTGCTTCTCTTTGTCATCTTTTTCTTTGATTGACTGGTTCAAGGCGGATGCAGCTGAAAGCTTTCTGTGAACGAATCGGCACTAATCTGCGTAATATTCCTAGAAGGTAACCTTGGGATAGAATTGTTTCCATGATGGTCGGTTGAGGTTTTGACTTCCCGTCTTCTGAGAATGAGGCACTCGGCAGTGGAAGACGTGCACCACGCAAAGCGTTGGTCATCGTTTCTAGCAAGCCTCCTTTCTGTAAGGGTCTTATTATGACCTTTCTGTGAGGGTCTTATCAAGAATTGAAAAATGCCCTTCTCGAATCCTATTATTTCGAGGGCTCAGACGGAAATAATAATTGAAGTGTTCCGGATGGAAAAATACGCTCTCTTCAGGAAAGCGCTAAGGGTCCTATGAGATGATGTGTGAGGCAGTTACGGTCAGAGGTCCTTAGAGAGAAGGTAATAGGGCTCCAAGAGGGTTGACTGAGCAAACGGTGTCTCAATCCAATGTTAGGGCCTCTTGTGCAACGAGCTTATAATCGCTACACGTCACAGATCCGCGTGGCTCCAATCGATACTTCAATGAGATGGCACTCGGAAAATTATTTTCAAGCTAGAACCAGCGAGTAAGACGAGGGTCTGAGCTCTGCCCTTTCGACCATTCCATTAAGTTTTTCTTGACTGCTAGGCTACCTAACATCTTTTTGATTTGCAGCCATCGACTGAGCTATCGAACCAACTGCCATTCGAATAAAGAAATAATTGTTAAACGAATTTTCAGTATGGAGGCTTTTGTTTTACTGTTTCTGAAATGAATGAATGAGTACATGTTTTACGTTTTTTCTTGCTTGCTTCCGAATACACAAAGCACTTACAACTCGATAAACCCATTTTAAAAGAAATGTGGAACGTACCGCTCCCTCTGCGCCACCGAAGTTCAGGATATTTTGAGCTATTTTTGTGAACTGATCTAATGAGGCGCTGTTAGCCAGTAGAGCCTCCAAAGGGTTGGGAGCTACTGGCACCGATTGTGCTGCAGCGGAAGAGACTGTCTGCAAGACCTGGGACTTTATGCTATTATAAAGTAATACCAACATTTGTCTTCACCTCACTACTTAAGTAATATACCTGTGGAAGTTGAGCTGCGCTTGGATTGAGCGCTCCGGCTTTGCTTTGTGCGAAAATGGCATTCACAAGATTATCTTCGATGGCTGTTCCTGTGCCGAACGCTTGTGCTCCTGAGCCGCTCGGAGTTGCAGGTACCAGCGACGGATTCGCTGAACCCACTGTGGCAGCGGCCAATTGTTGTGGACGCTTAGGAATCTCGTAGTGAGGTCGACCATCTTCCCAAGTGCCAGCATGGACGGGCACCCCGTTCGGGATCGAAAGGGCATGGAGAGGCTGATGCAGTTCTTTTGAGTTATCAGTAGACAGATGTTTTATAAGATAGGGCTTCTGAGATAACTGCTCCTTTCTTCGTAGAAACTGTTGGTATTGCAGACGATTTTGTCGGGTAACATCGCTCTCCGTTGGAGCACGATGCCGTACCTGAGCTCGTATTACGGGCTTCTGTCGAATGCTGAACAGTTCGTTATTCGAATATTATAGAATGAATACAATGGAACTGCCTTCGAAGGCAGTATAATTTCTAAAAGCAGAGTGTCTATTGCTATTATAGAACAGGGCTTCGCAGCACAGATGCCACGCAACGCGCGCCCGCTAGGCGCGCCGTATGTAGTTGGGTCCCAAGGCGAGTACCGTGTTGTTCTTCAACCCACATGTATAACACGATAATCACACTAATACCGTACCGCAAACTACCTCCATCACTTGCACGTCGCATTTCGGAATCCTATCCAAACGAAGCAGCCCAAGGGAGAACAGCTCCACCCAAAACCAATTTCATAATTTTTTTATGTTGTAAAGTTGTGCTAATATTGCTTATTTCGATTCTGGTTCTACATTTCATGCATCTAAGTCTAACCGAACCCCATGCAAAGAACGGAATTGCCTAGCTTGACCTGGAAGCTACTTTCAATTAGTCGACACTGAATTAAATAAATCAGTAAATGGAAAGTAGTAGTGTGCTGCTCACTATATATTCTTGCCCATTTTCGATTATTTTGTGCTGCCCTACGTAGGAGTTACTCAAACTTCGAGGGCTCCACTTCCACTCAGGATTATCGCGATTAGGTGGGTAATCCAGATTTTTTTATAATGATCGTGGGCACCTAGGCCATCAGCCATAGTCATATACAGTAGCGCTCAAAAGTCTTCGGTCTAAACTTTTTTTGTCATAACTTTTTTTCTACTCGACCAAATTTGACAAAATTTTAATATGTGGTGCCTGAACCTATTGTCAACATTTCCTTCTACCCGAGTGCCGCTTGACACTTTTCATGGTTTTTTACAAGAAGTTACTACAAGACCACCCAAAAAAGAAAAAGGCTTGGCCAAGAAAAACGGCTTTCTTTACAAAAACAAAACGAGCAAGCCTCAGAGAACATCAGTACTCTGCAGAAAAACCACCACTTTTTATGATAACGGTACAGCGGGACGGCATAGGGATGGCACTCCAAAAACAAAAAATTGCATTTAACCACGTAACTTACACCGTTGAGTGCCAAAATGTATTTTAGGTATGCAGTGCCTCCAAGTCAATTTCTCTTAGATCGGTCCAGTCGCAAAAAAGTTACAAGTGAAAAACCCAAGCAAAAAACCATTCGGCCGAAGACTTTTGCGCACTACTGTGTAACTGAGCTCATCAGAAGAATCGCATAGCGCCTAAAAGAACTGATTTTCAACTCGGCAAGGGGTCGGCGAAAAATAACTTGGATATTAACATCTTCTTTCCATATTCCAAATAACTTTTGCAGTAGTTCTAGAAATGAGTAAATGAGCAGGATGCATATTTTTGCTGAAAGCAGATGATGTTACCCAAACGGAATTTGCGCTTCCTTGCACGATAGTTGCATTCTGCGCAACATCTTCAACTCATGTTTCTATTTTCACCTGATCTGGATTCATTGCCCTCAAGATAATTGTGGATGAGTCCATTCCTTATAAATCATATTTCCAGGGGAAAGAGGGAGCCTCAAAGGCAGCGAGCACACTGGTTGTCAGAGTGGGATGAAGAGGGGCCACGACAGAGTCAGACCAGGCGTCGAGGAAATTGTTGAATTGTTGGAAAATGCGAGCCCCACCTCCACCCCCCTTTCCTTCCACCACCACCCGGTCAATGGTCTCAGATGGGTCTGCTGTTGTGGCCACCCTCCCCAAAACGGGTTGTCAATCGATAATCATAGAATCGCTACAGGGTACAGCATGCTACCGATTGACGACCTCTCTTATCAGAGATGGGCAAGCCGGACCATAATCTTCTCGACAGTGCCCTGTTGTCGGGAACAGTAGACTTCAGTTCCGAAGTGCAACCTTACTTCTCCTCCCCTTTCACACCCAAAGTACGACCTTCCGCCGCGTCGGGTATTCCTTGACCTTAGCCCAACCCTTGGCCAAATCTAATGAATATCTTGTGCAACAGGAGACCCTTGCAGCAAAAGAAGAAGTTCGTATCCGTCAAATTTTGATAGTTACCTTGCGAACCTTCCTCATTGAAGGACCCAAAAATGTACTACAATCTGCAACTACCTGCAGCTTTACGTTGTTCATTGATCGTTAGAACAGGACTTCGCAAAGCAGTGTGCGACGTGACGCGCGCCAGCTAAGCGTGCCATATATGGTATATTGATGAATACTTTTCAGAAATTTCAAGGAATTGGAAAAATCACAATAATTCCGCACTTTGTCTCGGTCGTCTCGAATTTTCTGGGACGCAAATTGCTTCTGTCGTTGCCCTGCCACCTGTCACTGGTGCCGGATGATTGTCGATGAAATTGCCGCTTTGCTGGCACCTGTATACAAACAGCGATTGTTGTTTAACCAGCTACGATCTTTATTATGAAGTCGAACCTCTGAGTAATACGGTGCAGAAATGTCCTCCGTTTGCTTCAATCGACGCTGGTATTGTGACCAGGGTATAATTGCAGCTGGACGCAACACATCATCACCCGATGTAGCCGCCAACAACAAAACTGGAAATCATGATTTTGTTTATGAACTTGAACTGTCAAAGCATAAAAAATACAGGTAAAGGGTACCATAACTACTAAAAAGCTTATGGACACGTAACTTCGATTAGGGTGTGCAGATTTCGAAATCTATTCCCCAATTCGTTCATATTTCCCCATAAATAGTTACCGTTTCACATAATGTTTGAAAATGGGCCGAAGTCATTGTGAGCGCCTTCTACATGGAGTACAATAGGTGACCGGAAATAGAGCGTTGCTGTTTATCCGCAACCAAGGACGTAATCGCATGGTACGTAACGCACCCAAATTGCTAATCACAACAATGTACGCGGAAGGTCATTGAGAGACTGAAAGTGAGCATGAGCTTGCTGATGCTCACTGAAGGGAGCTTTTAACGGTCCTGTACGTGGATGAGCTGAAACGGCATTAACCCTGTTTGCTTCGCGTCGTGCTCGCTTATCCTATCTGACATGTCACAAATTCTTTGGAGATTTCCAGCAAATAATAAAAACGGAAAATCGCAATACGGTAGTTGACCACTCCCTCAGAACTCTTCAAATGTAGCCTGCGCTTTACCCCTCCCCCACCCCAGCGGACATTAAGTGTTCTCTGCTTAGTAGGCAACTGCAAAGTAGAAGTACGAGTTGAAATAGGAATAAAATGAAAGTGAAACCTACAGACGATGTGCACAGCAAGGCCCTGCATCTGTTTGGACTGATCGAGGTCACAGCCCGGTCCTCGCCCAACCTCCTCGTTTCCTCTCTCACGTCACGCCGCACCGCCCGCTCAACCGAAACTGACCACACGCTGCTTGGTAACCAGAACATGCATGGACTCACACACAAAAGCAATTGTTTTTCGTGGCAGCTCACCGTATACACGATCCCCGACAAAACCCGATCTGAAAAAACATTCTGGAGGATTAGGTGTTACAGGGGAATCGGAATTTCAGCAAATCTTGCTCGAAAGCCCGATAACGCTGAGAAGTAGAACGATCGCCTGCGATGACTGGCTCTCGAACCGTACATCTTGCAACCTGTGCACTTTAAGGACACTGCTACGGGTGGGGAATAAAAGTGAAGAGGATAACAGGGGGTGCCAAAAAAGAGTAATTTTGCTCACGGCTCACATCCGCCATGTATACAAAACATAGGAAAACGAAAGAGATAAAAGTTTAGGGGTAAAATATTCCTGAAGTGTTCCTCTGAAACGGGAACAAGCTGACACTCACTAGCTTCACATTCATAAAAATATGGAGTCTTCAGTCGGCGTAGTCGGGCTTCAGCGCACCTACGGTATCAAGATCCACAAAACAGTGGAGCCAGGTTCTTTGGTAGGTCTTTTGCGAGAAGCTTCCTGAGAATTAACCCTTCGGTATATGGGAGTAACAGAGCCATTCTTGCTCGGACAACGCTGCTATGATCCTAAGTATCATTTTTCATACCTCAAACTCCCCTCCGGAGGGGTTCAAGTGGCAACGGCACGTTCTGGTTCTTAGAAACGAAGGGCGCTGGAAACCAGAAAAAAACGAATTTTGAAGAACACCACCCAATATGAATCCCTCGGGTACTCAGAATGAACGGACCTTTGCAAGGTTCTGAACGAGGGCGACGAAATCTCCGATTTTGCCATGTTGAGGTGACACATCATGTTCACTCGGAATAAACTCCCGATTCTCTTCGTGCAGGAGGATGTTACGGATTTTAGTGATTGTAGGAGGTGTGCTCTTGGATTCAGGAACGGAAATACCTCGTTAGAATTTGCTGAAGTTCGATAAAAGTAGGGTTGAATGTGTAGGAGAAAAACTACTTTCTTTACTGGCACTCACTGTAGTGCGACAAAGAAGAAAGAACGGTATGAAATGGTAAAAAACGAGAAGTGGACCCTCTCCCTATCATTAGTCATTGTCGAGGACGTGCATTCGTGTCCTCTACATTCCATTAGGACAGAAACTTCGCATTGCGGCGTTCGTATCTGACGCAATGGCGCGGACTTTGCGCGCTGCATGGGTTCTATTTTTTTTCTACTAGGCGCAATTGCTCTAGAGCTCAACTAGTAACTCAACCCCAATCTCGCACCATGTCGTCGCGCGCCAAACGCTGTTACGCGAATTTTCGATCCTCTCACACTTTGTAGACGGCGCGGTTAGCTCAATTTGCGTTGCCACTCCTTTCACTGGCGCTCCGCTGTCGGCCCGGAACGCACCTAAACTAAGAAAGTAGGTTTGTGGCAGTAGCAGTCGTCGATCCGTGAGCTTGCAGGAACTCGTAGTAGACAATCGCTCGCAGATGGTTTTGATCATTGAGATCATGATTACTTCATAACAGTACGCATGCGTTTATGTAGGTCTCCGGGTGAAGCTTCGAGAACCTTCTATCGAGCCTTGGTGCTGCTGCATCCCTACATCGCCTCTAAGAATGTCGAGAGAATGTAAAAAAAAAACCGGTCAGGGTTTTCTGCTCAACCCAATAGTACCTGAGTAACAAATCATTCAAGTAAGTGCGTGTTGATGCTCAATGCTCAAGAAAGTGTGCTCTCCGCGTGGTGATAGGGGTTATGTGGGCAACGATGAACTCCCGAAGTAAGCCATACAAAAAAAAACCAGGTGTCTGGAAAGACTATCCATTTCCGGTGAGGAGCACGCTTCAGTGGCCAGAAAGACCCATCTCACTCCATCCACTTCGCCCCTCTGCATCACTAGCCACTGTGGGTAGGTGCAGATGGCAAGAGGTTATGCCAGCCGGCCGCGAACGTGGGATTACCCTCGCAGCAGCTCGACCAGTCTTTAATAGCTGCAGCGTTTACTATCGTGGCCTACCCCTAACTCGCCCTTAGCGACGGAGGCGGGCTGAGAATCAGCGGTGGAAGAGGGTGTCAATCTATGAGTTTTTGGTTTTTTTATTCTATTTCTTCTTCACTGTCGTACTACTAAGCAATTCGACTTGAATATACCATAATTCTTTTCGCATTCGGCCAGTGATTCCACTATCGCTGCCTTTAACTGCCTTTTACAGAGCACTGATATTAATGAACCTGATCCTGAAAAAAAGGGAAAAGAAGAAAGAGGCGAAGAAACGCTAAATGCAGTGACAGAGATGATTTCGATCAAATGGAAAAAACTACTGGATATAGAAGAGGTGCCTGATAGCATAAATTCAAGAAAAAAAAACGGAATGAAACAGTCAGAAACCCGAAAAATAAGACCCTCTTTCCGTTTTTGAATCTCAAAAGGGGCGGGATGAAGTGAATAAAGGGCGGTCTGGGATAAAAATCTCAGCAGCCTTTGAAAAAGGCTACAGCTCAGAGACGCCGCTCTCACCTGGAACTTCGCCACATATAGCCTCACAAGACTCGCAGCTTTTATATGAGTGACTAACATCGAGGGTATTCACTGCAGACATTACCCCTATCACTGCCTTTAAGAAACATATTAGGTAGTCTAAAAAGTCTTTTCGTATTTTTAAATACCGCTTTTTCCCTCAAAACTGCTTTCCAGAAAATTTCTTCTGTACATATATATGTAGTACAAGTCCACACGCATCTATAGGTTTTGTTGTCTTCCATCTCCCGGATAACCCTTTTCGGCAAAATAAAAATATCAAAAGTCACCTCATTTTCAATTCCAATTTTTTTTCTTTGAATGGCGTTAGACAGGGAAAGGAAAAGGTGATAATCCGATGGAGCAAGATCAGGGCTATAAGACAGCAATTTTTATCCAAGCTCGAGAATTTTTTGAAAAAAAAATTTAAAAAATTTCCTACTACTGTTGAAAAAATGACTCGCCAAAAAATTTTCGAGCTTGGACAAAACTTGCTGCCCCATCCATCTTATAGCCCTGATCTTGCTCCATCGGATTATTACCTTTTCCTTTCCCTGTCTAACGTCATTCAAAGAAAATTTTTTTATAATTTTTGTATTGAAAATGAGGTTGACCGTTGATATGTTTACTTTACCGAAAAGAGTTATCCGGGAGATGGAAGACAATAATACCCATAGATGCGTGTGGACTTGTACTACATGTGTATGTACAGAAGAGATTGCTGGGAAGCGGTTTGGAGGGAAAAAGCGGTATTTGAAAATACGAAAAAACTTTTTAGACTACCCAATATTATCACCACCAAATGAAACAAAAGGCACTATTTACCCAGAGCTATCCCACCACCTCTTCAACCGATGCGGTCGAAGAGGTTATTTTTGAGAAACCTTTCGATTTAGCTGCAAACTTCTACCCAGGGGTATTTCGACCCGTAGAACGCGAATATGACATTCGTTTGGCGCGAAACAGGTTTGGCGCTTGCGCCATGGGCGCCGGCGCCAAAATGGGATGGATCACTAAATTCGCTCAAAATTTGTCCCAAGGGGTATTTCGACCCGTGGAACACGGATATAACATTCAGTTGGCGCGAAACCGCTTGGCGCCTGGGCCATTTTGGCGCCGACGCATATGGCGCGGGCGCCAAGCGGTTTCGCGACAAACGATTGTCATATTCGTGTTTTACGGGTCGACCTGCCCCTGCATAAAGTTTGCGGCCAAATCGAAAAGTTATCCAAAAATCACTTCTATGACCACATCGGCTAGTGAGGTAGTTTCGGGTTAATAGTGCCAAACAAAATTTATTCGTGTTCTACGGGTCGACTTACCACTGCATGAAAGTTTGCAGCCAAATCAAAAAGCTTTCCAGAAATCACCCCTTCGACCACATCGGCTAGTGAGGTAGTTTCAGGTTAATAGTGCCAAACAAAATTTGGGTGCAAGTTAAAGAAGTTAGCATTGTTCACTTGAGCTTTTTGGTATCATAAAAATGCTCCGCAGGACGCATCACATCAGCCGAATCTCGAGCTCTCAGCCATTCCTATTCCGTTTTAATCGTTCGGAAAGTGTGCACATGTTCGGTTTTAGCCTTGTACGAGACCAATCATTTTGCTTCGTGTATCAGCACCCTTGTTATAATGTGCACATCACGAGTCTCCGGAACAGTGCTATTGTAAAAGTAGGTCCTCTCATCGTGGTTACTTCGGATTAGGAGCGTGGAAAAGTCAAAGGAATCGTCCACGAACATCCTTGAGTTTGTGGTCTAGGGGGAAGGGCCGCCGTATGAGTGCCTCCCCGTTGTCCGCCAGGGTCGGAGTGGGATAAAGGGTCTGTTGACGTAGTTTTTTGCTGCCACTATGCGTCTCCGACAGCAGCGGACGACGGCGGGCACCTACTCGGAGGTCCCGCCCCCCCCCCCATGACGGACTTTTGGAAGTCCGTGGACGATTCCTGAAACACAACACATCTGTCTATTAAAGGTCCACACAGAACGCGTGAGGTGGCAAGGAAACTATAGAGCTTTCTGTAAAGGCTCCTAGAATCATCTTGATTTGGAAAACACTACAACCAACAATTTGTGTGTCAATTTAATTCTACTCAAAGGAAGAATCAGTTCCATTGTTATCCATAAACTTATGTTGTATGTGTCTATTGAGGGTCACATGCAAACCTTCACCTGAGAAAGAGAAATGGCTAAGATACAGCTCCCCGAATACTCGACCGGATGGGCGGGACCTCCGAGTAAAAGCCCCGTCCCGTCGTCCGCCGCGGTATGGAACGGAATGTGAGCTGTTTACTCAACTTTCTGTTCCTACACTGCGTCTCGTACCGCGGCGGACGACGGGGTGGGCACTTGCTCGGAGGCCCCGCCCTCCCGACCGGGTTTTTGTGGTGCTGTATGTTAACTGATTCACATCTTTTGCGTAGAACTTTGCATGCGGCCCACATTAGGCAAATACAACATAAATATATAGGTAACAAAGAAACACATTTCTCCGTGGACGATTCCTTTAAGCATTTATGTATCGGCTAGTGAATGAGGAGATCTGAAATGGGTAACTGAAAAAAGCCCACGCTAAGACTACTTTTGCACGGATGAAAGTGGGCACTGCAAATGAAAGAAATTAAGGGTATTCTGTGCAAGTGAAAAATGGCGCGTGGCATTTCTGCAGTAAAGGGCTTCACAGCGCTGCTGGGAGTCACTCAAAACCCACACTTGGTAAAGTAAATCGATCATCTTTTGTCTAATCCCTTTTCAGGGATTTTCTTATCTTGGACTAATTGCGATCACGAACGCGTCATTAAGCCCGCCTTCATACTCTGCGACGACGCCGGCGACAGGGCCTGGCTACACCTGAGCAGCGAGACGCAGTGCCATGGGCGGAATCGAACAGACAACCTAGCTACGCCTTGCCGCAGACACTACAGTGTATGAAGGCGGCACAAAGCTTCATGCGATGGTGTGCTCCATCATCCACTTGCAGAGATCACTTCACGCGGAACTAGATACAACATCGATATATAAATATAAGTAAATAAATAACTAAATAATTATATATCCCTCAATTTTCGACACTCTATGGTTCCAACCTGGTAAACGGCTACCGAAGAAGCTGAGAGCTGGAAAAGAAAATCTTAAAGTATACGCATGAGATCATAAGGAGGATGAAGTAGGAAAATTACAAAGTTCTGTCAGTCCAGCACTGAGCAGTACTTGGTGTCTCGCTTTTAAATAGAGTTGGACCATTTTCAAATGGTTATAAACTCCTTGGCATTTATCACGATGGTGAAGTGCATCCATGGCGGCTTTGTCCTAATATATTCATGAGCATGTCCCTGTCAATTATAACAACTGTGGAACACTTGTTGCGTGATCCCCAAAGTAATTACTAATTGATTAATAAGGTAAGGTCATTCCCATCGAACAGGATACAATTTTTATGTGTGCTTCCACGTGTACTTGAATGACAGATTAATTACTTGGATGAAGTTTAAATGCAAATAAGGGTGAAGGTATCATAATCAATGCAAGGGACAAGTTTTTCCTTGAATCACTTTTTCAAACTTTTATGCTAGAGTTTCTGGCTTCGCTCTCAATTGAGCAAAAGGCGATGCATGTGAGAGTCGGGACCCTTTATTTTTCGAGGCGTTATTCATGTGAAAGTGATGTCCCTGCATAACATGCTTTCATCTCTCCCATTTTTGCGTACACTTATGGCTCACCAATTTGTTTGAAAACGCCCCTGCTGTCAAAGAGAAGATGTGCGTCGATGATACAAAATAAACTCTTTGTGTTAGTGTTTTAGGTAATTTTAAACAGAGAAAGTTGTGGCGCACTTTTCATTTTTTTCATGAACTTAGCTGGAAGTTGAATGATTAGTTACTACGGTATCTTCAGGGTGCCTTGTTGCTAAGTTGTAAAGTTGTATGTGTAAATTTCTAGCCCTATCTATTAGCAGTTAATATGAGAAATGTTAATTAATAATTGGTAAGTAATTAACCAAGTGCAACCTGAGAGCTATGTTTGACCTTGCATCTTGCAAAATATCAGCTTTTCACGTGGAGCAAACCAAGGCATACCCAAACACATCTAATATGGATGAGGCAGAATTTATTATTCAAAACTCAAAGGCAGTCATAGTGCCAATTCGCATGAATAGAAATTATGTAGTGGATATGAAAGTCAAGGTGCTTAGTAATAAGACGGTGAAAGAAATGGGAGGAAATAACGAAGATCCAAGAAAAGCGATTTTCGTCAGGAGGCGGGCAGTCCGGACGAGTTTCGTTAGCATTTTGCCAAGTCATGGATACGAGGGGATGTTCGGAAATACGACAACGTCTATTTTCTGGAGTGAGCGTCAAGCTAAAACTGCGAAAGCGCACCGTGATACCTTCATTCCTGCCGCCTCTCCGTGGCCACTCTCACCGCAACAAATCAGTGTACACGTCGCCTGTAGGAGGGGTCTTTCATCTCAAGACGTCAGCTGTAAATCGTTTTGCCGTCCCTGTAGCTTGGGGGTGCCCTTTTCAACAAGGTCTTGCTATAAATAAGCTTCTTAGGCCCCTGGCTCCCATGTGAGTATCTCCTTTTAGGCATTTCCCAGTAACCACATTACCCGTAATGCTGTCATCAGAAGCAAACCACCTGATAATCAGATTGGTGGCTTACTTTCTCGGGGCGAATAGGTCCTCAAATACTGCTCAGACTGCGCTTTTGTTGCAGCTGCACGCTGCACACTCACTTTGTTGTGCCTGCTTGAACACATCCAAGCCACGCCCATCCAACCAAATCACGCCTGACCATAAGCGAACGAATTTCGAACGTGGAAGCTGCCTTCATCATCGAAATGGCTGTTTCACTGAATGTCTTCCCTTATCGCAAGATCCCTTCTTGACGTGAGCGCCACGTTGGAAGTGCGTTTGTCTGAGACCAGGTGTGATTCGGTAGGGGTGAACGTGGCTTGCTTGTGTTCAAGCAAGATCAGCACCGTAAGGGTGCACCGTGCAGCCGCAAAAAAGGTACAGCCAGAGCGATCACCCAAGAACTTGCAGATGTTGCCCAAAAACCACTCACCCCGCTCATATTTCCGATTATGAATCGTCTCTGTATTGCTTTATACATCAAGCTGCCCTATGACTTCACGCTTTTCACGACTTTGTATATTGCACCAAATTTTAAAGGGAGAATTTTGGGGCCAGCACAGGCCCACCCACGACCACAAAACAACCTTGTAAAGTCTTGGCTCCCTAATTTTCTCTCAACTCCAGCAGTTGGAGTTTTAGAACATCGGTGAAACTCGGCACTTCAAAGACACCGGGATGTGGGCAGTTTTGGTTTACGGTATGGGAAGGCGGTAGCCGCAATGCACACACGGCACCTTGCCAAGACGTCGAAAGTGAATTGAATAGGTATCGGTTGTGTTCACACTTTTTTCTTACGCTTGCGCTTATTATACACTTAATTGTTTTACTTGTTTGTTGTTGTGTGTTGTTTCACTTATTTCACATCATCGCCAATGAATGAACTACACACTATATACACTAGGAGACAACAAAGGACATCTCTACAGCGGACAACTCGAAAAGCCAGTCTGTTGATGCGAATGTGATGCGAATACACATCACAGCGCCGCGCTTTTGTGGCCGGAATTTTTTCACCGATTATGGCTTCTAAATTTGGATGTTCAATACAAAATGATCATTTCTTTGCATCTTCTTCTTTCCTCAGACCCCTTCCGGTACCTTCAAAAAAACTGAATAAATCGCATTCATTGGCAACACTCCGTAATCAGATGGTCTGAGATAACCTTAAAGGCACCGGGAGGGGTAAGGAGAAAGTGAGAACTGTGAATACATGTTTTCTGAAAACAAGCCTCCCACATCAGCAAAGGTGATGCGTGGCGGAACCCGAATTGTAAAGCACGGCTCGGGGTCTTATCACGATCATGCCGTACAGCGAGTCGTTCTGCAATTCATCAGCCGGAGAGTTGCCAGTGAGGGCGAGACTTGTCCACGGTCGACTGATTTAGTATCTCGCCAGTCTGCAATCTACTTCTCTTAGTGACGCAGAGAGAATGAAAGGAATGAGTGAGACGGGTGGTTTCCAAGTCCCTGTTTGTGGGATTTTTGCGTTCTACTCCTTCGTCCTTCTCTGTTATTACACTGCTGAGCATCGCTACTTTCATTTCCTCAATTTGTCAAGTTTACGTAAGTCTACGTCCCTGTGGTTTCGAGAGTGAGAGTTTGCTTTCCAGAAGTTCGAAGTGATGCATCATTTCGAAGCCATTTACTCCCATCAAGTGGAGATGAAGCACCGCGATATACAGTGCGTTTCATAATTATAAGGTCACCTCCAAATTTTCGGTTTTCAGAAGAGACAGGTAGCCGAAAAATTTTCAAGTATTTCTTATAGATTCTTCACCGCAGGAAACACTTCCATACTAGTTTTGATGACATTACCTTTCAGCCCGACATTTTTTTAAATGTTTTCCGATTTTTGTGCTGTTTCATAATTATGAGGTCACCCCAAAGAAACAGAAAGTTTGCTAGAGTTAACAGCGCATGCGAAGAAGCTTATAATCTATGACTCGCTCCTGTTCAAGAGCGACATTAACTAGCCGATTTGAGGAAGTAGAAACGAAATTTCGAAGAGCCTCACCCCAGACATTGTTCCATTCTTCAACGATTGCCTGTTTCAGCAGTTTCGCTTCCCAGAATTGGCGATTATTGGGGTAAATATTTGAGGTCCTGTCTTCTAGATCTCCATAGTAGAGCTAAGACCAAGATTACATGTCATCTATGGCTGGACGTCCGTATTTCGGAACTTTAACCTCAACTCCGTTGAATGCCCTACTTGAACTACAGCATTGCCGTACCTTGAGACGCAACTATGAAGAGCCGGTCGGTTCCAAGAGGCAACTGATTTCTTCGTGAGATCTTCTAGCAGTCTCTGGAGTCCATTCTGCAGGTTTCGAAGTCAAGCTTCAATGCAACCTCCTTGCCGAAAACAACTTAGGCCATCACCCTTCTGTTAAAAAAATTGCCGAGACTTCGGTAGATCGGCGCACTTCTCAGACCAAGCTAATACTACCTCTATGCGGCAGCACCGTACTAATAGAATATTTTCAGACCCAAAAATACAATTATATGGAATTACTCGCATGCAGGGTGCAACTGCTATGCAAGTCCAGTTTCGTTCAACCCGTGCTCAAGAGCAACTTTATGAATTGAAGTCGTGCCGCCTTATGGTGTGCTGTAGGCCTCGGAAACTAATTTGTTATTTCTTTGGTGATGTTTCTGCTCTTTCCCACTACTGTACACGCTATGGTTTCAGATAGAGAATGGTTCAACTCCAAACAAATCTGGTCCATGGAGGAGGTGCTGTAGGAAGTGGCCCTCAAAAATCCCTTTCTCGTTAAAGACAATGATCTCATGTCCGGGTCCAGAGCCTGAAAAACATCTGAAGACACTGACTGACTCAAATGTTATCTTACTGGATACAGGAATTTCCGATTTTTTTTTGAATGGCTCTCAAACTGAGCTAGCACCACGACTATCGCAAATCTGGGCTTTTTTCTCCGAACATAGCAGCTAGCCTTAAGACGATTGAGCATGTATTTTGAAGATGCATTCGGACGACATATCCACCTTCACAGACTTGCTGGAGCCTCAACTTTTTTCTTCTTCTTTGGGTGACCTTATAATTATGAAACGGTGCAAAAAACGAAAAATATCTTAAAAACACAAGGTAAAGGAGACTGCGACGAGGATACGGGGGTTCAGGTGAGGAATCCGTCTGTGAGACTTAAAAGATTCCTTAATGAGGTGTTGTTGAGAAAACCTGAAATTCGGGGGTGACCTTATAATTATGAAACGCACTGTATTTTGGAATTCCTTTACATAAGCTTTCTTGTGTGACATTACACTCCTCGTTCTCACTTTGACTATTGACATCAGTGCGCACGGCATGGATGCTCCAAAATGACTGCTAAGTAGAAAGACCACCGAAAAGTGTGATCAGAAGTATCTCCCAACATGTGCCAAGAAACTTTGCGAAAAGTCCCTGATAAAGAGCACGCAAAAATTAGGAATTTTTGGGCCTGCAACCAATTCGACAGAGATGGGGAGTCCTGACATTCGTTTTCAAATTGACAATACGCTTTGTTCATGACTGTGAATGACGTTTTCACTAGCGTCATCTGCCGAATGAAAATTTGCAGCGAGTATAGAAAAAATTACGCTATTCTTGAAACAAAAGCAACTGTCCAACAGCTAAGGTTATAGCGGTCAACGTAGACTTTGTATGGTTCATTCTTGACATAGTAGCTGCAATTTTCTCCACCACGTATGTGGTTCTCTCTTTTATCATGGGTCGCACTATGCATATGTGTTTATGTTTACTTGCTATTTTGTGATTTGTGAGCTTATCTAAGCGCGCAACAAATAAATGCGTAGATTCATACTAAATGGCAAATAGGTGACTACTCGAAAGAAATGACGCAAAGATTTCATTCTCTACCATGGGGAGGCACTCAGGGAGAGATTAAGGGAAAGAAGTTTCTGAGAGACTCTGCACGATTCGACACCAGGACCATGAGAGTACATATGGGAGTGCTCTCTTCACTTTTTCACGAGTGAGCCTCTCCTGCTACTTATAATTGCGTGCTGGAATCTGGATTTGAAACACCGGGAAGGGGCAGTTCTAGCCTACTGTAGGATCTACCGTAACGCTTGCAGTTCGTTAGGTTGCATGCATTGCACAAGCGACGCCTTCTTAAGATATCACGATTGTGGATTCGATATGTTTTTTCAATTCATGAACATCATACCATGTTTCACTTGTGTCATGACTCCCTGTCATGATCCCATGACTCCCCGTCATGATTCCTGGGAAGACCCCTCAAGTTGGTGCGGCGGCGGCAGGTCCCCCGTAAGCTCGGCAGTCAGTTTAGCGGCGGCACTGGCCTACGCGAGACGCCCATTGAGTCATCAGCAGCTTCCAGCGGCACGGTAATAAGGAGGGGCCTGTACCGCCCACTAGATTGGGTATAAATACCGCCCCAAAAACTGGGTATAAAGGCCGCTCTTCAGTGAGCTTGGGGCAGTCGCATCCAGCTCTTCACCGGCGCTCCTCCAGCTCTCCAATAAGTAACTTAATCTACCCGTCCATAAGGACGGCTCTAACCTTAAGCCTCGATAAGCGAGGTAAAATGAATAAAAATAAGCACCTGAAGGAACTGCCACTAAGGCCTCACAACGCCGACATGCAATAAAGACGGAACGTACAACGAACCTGCCAATTAACCTAAACACCTATATCCTGCTTGAGCTTCCCACCACTCCTTTCAGGTAGACGAAGAACCCTTCTTCCAGTTGTACGGAGTTGTTGTTATGTCAGTCATGTTATTGTGTTAGTAAAATAAATAGTTCTATAGATGTTGCATAGCGTCTGCTACCACAGAACCACCAAAACCTTATTGAACCGTGATGCAGTTCAAAACAACTTGATCACTGATGACTGTTGTTTCACCATCATGAATGAATGAAATATAACCTACGAAAGAACAAATGACATCTTTTACAGCGAGCAACTTGGAAAGGAGGCGTTGCAGCTCAATGAGGGGCATGGGTCCCAACCTTCCGCTTCTGAATGGGTTTTCTACTGGATATTGCTTTAAGTTCGAATCGTCGTTCCAAAACGATCATTTCTCCCCATTCTCACCCTTCCTCTGACCCATCCCACTTCCTCTGACGGTTACGCCAAGTATTACATTAAGTCAGAAACCACACAGTGCAAGACTGTCAAAGATTATGGGGATTCACTTACTACTTGCTTAAGATTTATTACTTAATACTGAACTATTATCTTCATTTACTCATTCAGTTATTTATTAAATATTGTATTATTATTCATTATCGTACATTTTATTATATTATTGTATTATTATATTATATTATTATTATATTATTATATTGTATTATTATATTATTATATAATTATATCATGTTATTATATTATATTATATCATTATATTACTATATTATTATGCGATTATTGTACTACTGTATTACTGTATTATTATATTATTATATTATTATAATATTATATTATTATATTATATTATTATATTATGTAACCCGCGGGGAGGGGGAGGGGGGGCTGTAGCGTGGCACCTAGAGCTGAGCTTATATAAGCGGTTCAATGCCCTCGGGGTGAGGTCAGATTGCTAAGGGGAACCCCACAGGGGGATTAAGATTTGAAATTGTGCCTCAGGTTAGTGACCGAAGCTGACTGACAGAAATCAGCTTCGGTCATCAACCTGAGGCATAATTTCAAATCTAAACCCCCTGTGGGATTCCCCTTAGCAATCTGACCTCACCCCGAGGGCATTAAACCGCTTATATAAGCTCAGCTCTATGTGCCATGCTACAGCCTCTCCGCCCCCTCACCTTCCCCTCCCCGCGGGTTACATAATATAATAATATAATATAATAATATAATATAGTAATAGTAATAGTAATAGTAATAGTAATAGTATTGTAGTAAGTAATAATAATATAATGATAATATAACAATAATATTATATTAATATAATAATATAACAATGATATAGCAATAATATAATAATAATATAACAATAATATAGCAATAATATAATAATAATATAACAATAATATAGTAATAATATAATAATTATATAGTAATAATATAATAATATAATAATAATATGATAAAATAATATAATAATAAATATAAAAATAATATAATATGATAATATACTATAATATAATATAATATAATAATATATAATATAATAATAAATAATATATAATAATAAATATATATAATAATAATATATAATAATATATAATAATAATATATAATAAAAAATATATATATAATAAATAATATATAATGATAAAATAATATAACAATCTAATAGTAATATAATATAATATAATATAATATAATAACACAATAATACAATAACAAAATAATATAATAGTAATATAATATAATATAAGAATATAATAATATAGTACCATAATAATACAATAACACGATGAAATGGTAATATAATACTATCCTACTATATATAATTCGCTTAGTATGTCTGTGTGTGTGTGTGTGTGTGTGTGTGTGTGTGTGTGTGTGTGTGTGTGTGTGTGTGTGTGTGTGTGTGTGTGTGTGTGTGTGTGTGTGTGTGTGTGTGTGTGTGTGTGTGTGTGTGTGTGTGTGTGTGTGTGTGTGTGTGTGTGTGTGTGTGTGTGTGTGTGTGTGTGTGTGTGTGTGTGTGTGTGTGTGTGTGTGTGTGTGTGTGTGTGTGTGTGTGTGTGTGTGTGTGTGTGTGTGTGTGTGTGTGTGTGTGTGTGTGTGTGTGTGTGTGTGTGTGTGTGTGTGTGTGTGTGTGTGTGTGTGTGTGTGTGTGTGTGTGTGTGTGTGTGTGTGTGTGTGTGTGTGTGTGTGTGTGTGTGTGTGTGTGTGTGTGTGTGTGTGTGTGTGTGTGTGTGTGTGTGTGTGTGTGTGTGTGTGTGTGTGTGTGTGTGTGTGTGTGTGTGTGTGTGTGTGTGTGTGTGTGTGTGTGTGTGTGTGTGTGTGTGTGTGTGTGTGTGTGTGTGTGTGTGTGTGTGTGTGTGTGTGTGTGTGTGTGTGTGTGTGTGTGTGTGTGTGTGTGTGTGTGTGTGTGTGTGTGTGTGTGTGTGTGTGTGTGTGTGTGTGTGTGTGTGTGTGTGTGTGTGTGTGTGTGTGTGTGTGTGTGTGTGTGTGTGTGTGTGTTTGTCCGTCTGTCACGAAATTCATATCTCGCGTCGCAGTTAAGCTGGGACCATGAATTTTACAAGTGATGTAGGGGGTGGCAAGGGGACACTAATGGTGGTGGACCGAAAGTGATAGCAACTGATAAGGGCTGATAAGGAGCCTCGGAAGACAAATGTCGCCAAATCCATTTCGCCTTTCACGTTGATCCAAGAGCACTGACACTCACAGATGTTAAGCAGGGTGAGCCGGGGACATTAATGGTGGGTGACCCGCATTGATAACGGTTGATAAGATTCGATAAGGAGCGTAAAAAGGCTAGAGACGTCGAATCCGTTTCGCTTTTCGCATTGGTCCTAGAGCGCTCATACTCACGAGTCTCTTGCGGAATGGGACGGGGACAAAATGCAACGCGAAAACCTTAAAGGGTGGGTGGGGGCCGGGGCCGTGGCTGGACAAGCTGGCCGGGGAACGTGCTGCCGATGTGCGTCCCAAGCCGGCGCGTCCCCGAGGAGCCGAAATTTTGCCTCTGGGAGCAGCAGCCCATTGTGTCCCAGAGGAGCTTCTCCCGCGGGGGGAATGCGTCCCGTTGTAGCCTTTGGGCGGCAAACGCGGCGAGGCTACCACGCGCGTTCGGCCCCGCGGATGCGGGCCGAACGCGTCCCTGTGCGCGCGCGTGTGCTTGCCACACGCCCCGCCCGCGACAACTCGTCCATTTCGGACGAGTTGTCCAGAAGAGAATGTGTGTGCTGCCGATGTGCGTCCCAAGCCGGCGCGTCCCCGAGGAGCCGAAATTTTGCCTCTGGGAGCAGCAGCCCATTGTGTCCCAGAGGAGCTTCTCCCGCGGGGGGAATGCGTCCCGTTGTAGCCTTTGGGCGGCAAACGCGGCGAGGCTACCACGCGCGTTCGGCCCCGCGGATGCGGGCCGAACGCGTCCCTGTGCGCGCGCGTGTGCTTGCCACACGCCCCGCCCGCGACAACTCGTCCATTTCGGACGAGTTGTCCAGAAGAGAATGTGTGTGTGTGTGTGTGTGTGTGTGTGTGTGTGTGTGTGTGTGTGTGTGTGTGTGTGTGTGTGTGTGTGTGTGTGTGTGTGTGTGTGTGTGTGTGTGTGTGTGTGTGTGTGTGTGTGTGTGTGTGTGTGTGTGTGTGTGTGTGTTTGTCCGTCTGTCACGAAATTCATATCTCGCGTCGCAGTTAAGCTGGGACCATGAATTTTACAAGTGATGTAGGGGGTGGCAAGGGGACACTAATGGTGGTGGACCGAAAGTGATAGCAACTGATAAGGGCTGATAAGGAGCCTCGGAAGACAAATGTCGCCAAATCCATTTCGCCTTTCACGTTGATCCAAGAGCACTGACACTAACAGATGTTAAGCAGGGTGAGCCGGGGACATTAATGGTGGGTGACCCGCATTGATAACGGTTGATAAGATTCGATAAGGAGCGTAAAAAGGCTAGAGACGTCGAATCCGTTTCGCTTTTCGCATTGGTCCTAGAGCGCTCATACTCACGAGTCTCTTGCGGAATGGGACGGGGACAAAATGCAACGCGAAAACCTTAAAGGGTGGGTGGGGGCCGGGGCCGTGGCTGGACAAGCTGGCCGGGGAACGTGCTGCCGATGTGCGTCCCAAGCCGGCGCGTCCCCGAGGAGCCGAAATTTTGCCTCTGGGAGCAGCAGCCCATTGTGTCCCAGAGGAGCTTCTCCCGCGGGGGGAATGCGTCCCGTTGTAGCCTTTGGGCGGCAAACGCGGCGAGGCTACCACGCGCGTTCGGCCCCGCGGATGCGGGCCGAACGCGTCCCTGTGCGCGCGCGTGTGCTTGCCACACGCCCCGCCCGCGACAACTCGTCCATTTCGGACGAGTTGTCCAGAAGAGAATGTGTGTGCTGCCGATGTGCGTCCCAAGCCGGCGCGTCCCCGAGGAGCCGAAATTTTGCCTCTGGGAGCAGCAGCCCATTGTGTCCCAGAGGAGCTTCTCCCGCGGGGGGAATGCGTCCCGTTGTAGCCTTTGGGCGGCAAACGCGGCGAGGCTACCACGCGCGTTCGGCCCCGCGGATGCGGGCCGAACGCGTCCCTGTGCGCGCGCGTGTGCTTGCCACACGCCCCGCCCGCGACAACTCGTCCATTTCGGACGAGTTGTCCAGAAGAGAATGTGTGTGTGTGTGTGTGTGTGTGTGTGTGTGTGTGTGTGTGTGTGTGTGTGTGTGTGTGTGTGTGTGTGTGTGTGTGTGTGTGTGTGTGTGTGTGTGTGTGTGTGTGTGTGTGTGTGTGTGTGTGTGTGTGTTTGTCCGTCTGTCACGAAATTCATATCTCGCGTCGCAGTTAAGCTGGGACCATGAATTTTACAAGTGATGTAGGGGGTGGCAAGGGGACACTAATGGTGGTGGACCGAAAGTGATAGCAACTGATAAGGGCTGATAAGGAGCCTCGGAAGACAAATGTCGCCAAATCCATTTCGCCTTTCACGTTGATCCAAGAGCACTGACACTCACAGATGTTAAGCAGGGTGAGCCGGGGACATTAATGGTGGGTGACCCGCATTGATAACGGTTGATAAGATTCGATAAGGAGCGTAAAAAGGCTAGAGACGTCGAATCCGTTTCGCTTTTCGCATTGGTCCTAGAGCGCTCATACTCACGAGTCTCTTGCGGAATGGGACGGGGACATTGACTGTGGGTGATCCAGCTTGATAATGGTTGATAAGATTCGATAAGGAGCTCAAAAAGGCTTGAGTCGTCGAATCCGTTTAGCTTTTCGCATTGATCCGAGGGCGTTATTACTCACAGGTGTTTTGCGGAGTGGGACGGGGACTTTGATGGTGGGTGATCCACACTGATAACGGTTGATAAGATTCGATAATGAGCGTAAAACGGCCACAGTCGTCGAATCCGCTTCGCTCTTCGCATTGGTCCCGGAGCGTTCATACTCACAGGTGTTTTGCGGAGTGGGACGGGGACTTTGATGGTGGGTGATCCACACTGATAACGGTTGATAAGATTTGATAATGAGCGTAAAACGGCCAGAGTCGTCGAATCAATTTCGCCTTTCGCGTTGATCCAGGAGCGCTGACACTCATGGGTGTTGAGCAGGGTGGGACGGGGACATTAATAGTGGGTGATCCAAACTGATAATGGTTGATAAGATTCGATAAGGGGCGTAAAAAGGCTGGAGTCGTCAAATTCGTTTCGCCTTCCGCGTTGATCCAGGAGCGCTGACACTCATGGGTGTTGAGCAGGGTGGGACGGGGACATTAATAGTGGGTGATCCAAACTGATAGTGGTTGATAAGATTCGATTAGGAGCGTGAGAAAGGGAAATGTCACCGAGGCCGGCTTGCTTCTACGGCTATCAGTGGAATGTTCATATTCGCAGGTATTGTAGGGTACGGGTACCTCAATGGTGCTGTTGGGTACAGGAGCCTCAGTGAAACTGATAACGGCTTACATTGACTGATAAGAACCGTTAGGAATTGGATGGGATGAAATCCTTGCTAATATTGTACGACCGCTTTAGCAAAAGCGTCTGATGCGCAGTGGCATCGGGTGAACATATTTTGTTTATGTTCTGATATCACTGACCGATGTATCGACCGCTGAATTCCTGGCATTCCAAAAAATGGTGCGTTTCTCTTGATAATGCGATCTCCATTGATAATCATGATATAACCTATTTTGTGATAGCAAAGCAAGCGGTTCACTCAGAATCATTTTCTAATGCGGTACTTGCAGCAACACTGGGTATCGACCGCTAGACTATGTAAAATTTCAAGTAGTGAAGCATGTTTACGAAAACGATAAACATCGATAAGCGGGATATGGCCTACCATCAATGTGTACGAATTAGATTCTCAGCAAGTGATCTATTTGTTACCAATCGATGCAATCGAATACAAAACTATCGATTTCCAAACTACCCAAACTCCCAATGATGACCAGTTGGCTGGCGCACACTACTGCGCGCGATTCATGTGGATTACGTGCAATGCAAAATGGGTTCCATGCAAAGCGATTGAAGTATACCGATACCGAAATGCTTTTTTATCACGCCATCTTCTCTGCTTTTTTGCAATTCAATAGCTCAGCTGAAAGCAGAGGGAAGGAAATTCGCTGTCTTCGGGCCGAACACACCCATTTTGCACAACATCGCCATGAATCGCGCGCAGTAATCTGCGCCAGCCAACTGGTAATAATATAATTTAATATCACCACTCACATGTCCCACCAATTGATTGGTCGAAACGTGCATCGTTCTTCTTCTAGGTTCCTTTTTCCGGAAACACTTCCGTTTATTTACAAGTTTTTCTGCTCTATTAGCATGTATTGGTAATGTATTGGTTTTTTTTTTGACAGCGGTTCAATTCGTTTTGATTGCGATTCATAATGAGTTTTGAAACCACGTACACGTGCTGCCGATGTGCGTCCCAAGCCGGCGCGTCCCCGAGGAGCCGAAATTTTGCCTCTGGGAGCAGCAGCCCATTGTGTCCCAGAGGAGCTTCTCCCGCGGGGGGAATGCGTCCCGTTGTAGCCTTTGGGCGGCAAACGCGGCGAGGCTACCACGCGCGTTCGGCCCCGCGGATGCGGGCCGAACGCGTCCCTGTGCGCGCGCGTGTGCTTGCCACACGCCCCGCCCGCGACAACTCGTCCATTTCGGACGAGTTGTCCAGAAGAGAATGTGTGTGTGTGTGTGTGTGTGTGTGTGTGTGTGTGTGTGTGTGTGTGTGTGTGTGTGTGTGTGTGTGTGTGTGTGTGTGTGTGTGTGTGTGTGTGTGTGTGTGTGTGTGTGTGTGTGTGTGTGTGTGTGTGTGTGTGTGTGTGTGTGTGTGTGTGTGTGTGTGTGTGTGTTTGTCCGTCTGTCACGAAATTCATATCTCGCGTCGCAGTTAAGCTGGGACCATGAATTTTACAAGTGATGTAGGGGGTGGCAAGGGGACACTAATGGTGGTGGACCGAAAGTGATAGCAACTGATAAGGGCTGATAAGGAGCCTCGGAAGACAAATGTCGCCAAATCCATTTCGCCTTTCACGTTGATCCAAGAGCACTGACACTCACAGATGTTAAGCAGGGTGAGCCGGGGACATTAATGGTGGGTGACCCGCATTGATAACGGTTGATAAGATTCGATAAGGAGCGTAAAAAGGCTAGAGACGTCGAATCCGTTTCGCTTTTCGCATTGGTCCTAGAGCGCTCATACTCACGAGTCTCTTGCGGAATGGGACGGGGACATTGACTGTGGGTGATCCAGCTTGATAATGGTTGATAAGATTCGATAAGGAGCTCAAAAAGGCTTGAGTCGTCGAATCCGTTTAGCTTTTCGCATTGATCCGAGGGCGTTATTACTCACAGGTGTTTTGCGGAGTGGGACGGGGACTTTGATGGTGGGTGATCCACACTGATAACGGTTGATAAGATTCGATAATGAGCGTAAAACGGCCACAGTCGTCGAATCCGCTTCGCTCTTCGCATTGGTCCCGGAGCGTTCATACTCACAGGTGTTTTGCGGAGTGGGACGGGGACTTTGATGGTGGGTGATCCACACTGATAACGGTTGATAAGATTTGATAATGAGCGTAAAACGGCCAGAGTCGTCGAATCAATTTCGCCTTTCGCGTTGATCCAGGAGCGCTGACACTCATGGGTGTTGAGCAGGGTGGGACGGGGACATTAATAGTGGGTGATCCAAACTGATAATGGTTGATAAGATTCGATAAGGGGCGTAAAAAGGCTGGAGTCGTCAAATTCGTTTCGCCTTCCGCGTTGATCCAGGAGCGCTGACACTCATGGGTGTTGAGCAGGGTGGGACGGGGACATTAATAGTGGGTGATCCAAACTGATAGTGGTTGATAAGATTCGATTAGGAGCGTGAGAAAGGGAAATGTCACCGAGGCCGGCTTGCTTCTACGGCTATCAGTGGAATGTTCATATTCGCAGGTATTGTAGGGTACGGGTACCTCAATGGTGCTGTTGGGTACAGGAGCCTCAGTGAAACTGATAACGGCTTACATTGACTGATAAGAACCGTTAGGAATTGGATGGGATGAAATCCTTGCTAATATTGTACGACCGCTTTAGCAAAAGCGTCTGATGCGCAGTGGCATCGGGTGAACATATTTTGTTTATGTTCTGATATCACTGACCGATGTATCGACCGCTGAATTCCTGGCATTCCAAAAAATGGTGCGTTTCTCTTGATAATGCGATCTCCATTGATAATCATGATATAACCTATTTTGTGATAGCAAAGCAAGCGGTTCACTCAGAATCATTTTCTAATGCGGTACTTGCAGCAACACTGGGTATCGACCGCTAGACTATGTAAAATTTCAAGTAGTGAAGCATGTTTACGAAAACGATAAACATCGATAAGCGGGATATGGCCTACCATCAATGTGTACGAATTAGATTCTCAGCAAGTGATCTATTTGTTACCAATCGATGCAATCGAATACAAAACTATCGATTTCCAAACTACCCAAACTCCCAATGATGACCAGTTGGCTGGCGCACACTACTGCGCGCGATTCATGTGGATTACGTGCAATGCAAAATGGGTTCCATGCAAAGCGATTGAAGTATACCGATACCGAAATGCTTTTTTATCACGCCATCTTCTCTGCTTTTTTGCAATTCAATAGCTCAGCTGAAAGCAGAGGGAAGGAAATTCGCTGTCTTCGGGCCGAACACACCCATTTTGCACAACATCGCCATGAATCGCGCGCAGTAATCTGCGCCAGCCAACTGGTAATAATATAATTTAATATCACCACTCACATGTCCCACCAATTGATTGGTCGAAACGTGCATCGTTCTTCTTCTAGGTTCCTTTTTCCGGAAACACTTCCGTTTATTTACAAGTTTTTCTGCTCTATTAGCATGTATTGGTAATGTATTGGTTTTTTTTTTTGACAGCGGTTCAATTCGTTTTGATTGCGATTCATAATGAGTTTTGAAACCACGTACACGTGCTGCCGATGTGCGTCCCAAGCCGGCGCGTCCCCGAGGAGCCGAAATTTTGCCTCTGGGAGCAGCAGCCCATTGTGTCCCAGAGGAGCTTCTCCCGCGGGGGGAATGCGTCCCGTTGTAGCCTTTGGGCGGCAAACGCGGCGAGGCTACCACGCGCGTTCGGCCCCGCGGATGCGGGCCGAACGCGTCCCTGTGCGCGCGCGTGTGCTTGCCACACGCCCCGCCCGCGACAACTCGTCCATTTCGGACGAGTTGTCCAGAAGAGAATGTGTGTGTGTGTGTGTGTGTGTGTGTGTGTGTGTGTGTGTGTGTGTGTGTGTGTGTGTGTGTGTGTGTGTGTGTGTGTGTGTGTGTGTGTGTGTGTGTGTGTGTGTGTGTGTGTGTGTGTGTGTGTGTTTGTCCGTCTGTCACGAAATTCATATCTCGCGTCGCAGTTAAGCTGGGACCATGAATTTTACAAGTGATGTAGGGGGTGGCAAGGGGACACTAATGGTGGTGGACCGAAAGTGATAGCAACTGATAAGGGCTGATAAGGAGCCTCGGAAGACAAATGTCGCCAAATCCATTTCGCCTTTCACGTTGATCCAAGAGCACTGACACTCACAGATGTTAAGCAGGGTGAGCCGGGGACATTAATGGTGGGTGACCCGCATTGATAACGGTTGATAAGATTCGATAAGGAGCGTAAAAAGGCTAGAGACGTCGAATCCGTTTCGCTTTTCGCATTGGTCCTAGAGCGCTCATACTCACGAGTCTCTTGCGGAATGGGACGGGGACATTGACTGTGGGTGATCCAGCTTGATAATGGTTGATAAGATTCGATAAGGAGCTCAAAAAGGCTTGAGTCGTCGAATCCGTTTAGCTTTTCGCATTGATCCGAGGGCGTTATTACTCACAGGTGTTTTGCGGAGTGGGACGGGGACTTTGATGGTGGGTGATCCACACTGATAACGGTTGATAAGATTCGATAATGAGCGTAAAACGGCCACAGTCGTCGAATCCGCTTCGCTCTTCGCATTGGTCCCGGAGCGTTCATACTCACAGGTGTTTTGCGGAGTGGGACGGGGACTTTGATGGTGGGTGATCCACACTGATAACGGTTGATAAGATTTGATAATGAGCGTAAAACGGCCAGAGTCGTCGAATCAATTTCGCCTTTCGCGTTGATCCAGGAGCGCTGACACTCATGGGTGTTGAGCAGGGTGGGACGGGGACATTAATAGTGGGTGATCCAAACTGATAATGGTTGATAAGATTCGATAAGGGGCGTAAAAAGGCTGGAGTCGTCAAATTCGTTTCGCCTTCCGCGTTGATCCAGGAGCGCTGACACTCATGGGTGTTGAGCAGGGTGGGACGGGGACAT
The DNA here is from genome assembly GCA_963978905.1 of Trichostrongylus colubriformis. Classification (NCBI taxonomy): domain Eukaryota; kingdom Metazoa; phylum Nematoda; class Chromadorea; order Rhabditida; family Trichostrongylidae; genus Trichostrongylus; species Trichostrongylus colubriformis. The sequence continues at coordinate 21,716,779 of OZ022261.1, read as the reverse complement.
TAATAGTGGGTGATCCAAACTGATAGTGGTTGATAAGATTCGATTAGGAGCGTGAGAAAGGGAAATGTCACCGAGGCCGGCTTGCTTCTACGGCTATCAGTGGAATGTTCATATTCGCAGGTATTGTAGGGTACGGGTACCTCAATGGTGCTGTTGGGTACAGGAGCCTCAGTGAAACTGATAACGGCTTACATTGACTGATAAGAACCGTTAGGAATTGGATGGGATGAAATCCTTGCTAATATTGTACGACCGCTTTAGCAAAAGCGTCTGATGCGCAGTGGCATCGGGTGAACATATTTTGTTTATGTTCTGATATCACTGACCGATGTATCGACCGCTGAATTCCTGGCATTCCAAAAAATGGTGCGTTTCTCTTGATAATGCGATCTCCATTGATAATCATGATATAACCTATTTTGTGATAGCAAAGCAAGCGGTTCACTCAGAATCATTTTCTAATGCGGTACTTGCAGCAACACTGGGTATCGACCGCTAGACTATGTAAAATTTCAAGTAGTGAAGCATGTTTACGAAAACGATAAACATCGATAAGCGGGATATGGCCTACCATCAATGTGTACGAATTAGATTCTCAGCAAGTGATCTATTTGTTACCAATCGATGCAATCGAATACAAAACTATCGATTTCCAAACTACCCAAACTCCCAATGATGACCAGTTGGCTGGCGCACACTACTGCGCGCGATTCATGTGGATTACGTGCAATGCAAAATGGGTTCCATGCAAAGCGATTGAAGTATACCGATACCGAAATGCTTTTTTATCACGCCATCTTCTCTGCTTTTTTGCAATTCAATAGCTCAGCTGAAAGCAGAGGGAAGGAAATTCGCTGTCTTCGGGCCGAACACACCCATTTTGCACAACATCGCCATGAATCGCGCGCAGTAATCTGCGCCAGCCAACTGGTAATAATATAATTTAATATCACCACTCACATGTCCCACCAATTGATTGGTCGAAACGTGCATCGTTCTTCTTCTAGGTTCCTTTTTCCGGAAACACTTCCGTTTATTTACAAGTTTTTCTGCTCTATTAGCATGTATTGGTAATGTATTGGTTTTTTTTTTTGACAGCGGTTCAATTCGTTTTGATTGCGATTCATAATGAGTTTTGAAACCACGTACATAGTAGGGCATGCGACTTTTCAAGCAACCAAGTGATGGAAGTTGCAGAAGAGATGGGGCTAACAGTAAGTACGGAACACACGATTGTTCAATTTTTCTCAAAGTAAAATATAAGGTTTCAATTACTTGCCGTTTATTTGGCAAGAAATTAGGAATTTTTGTCTAGGCCATCCCCATCCATTTTGCTAGCCTGAAAATCGGCCCCATTATGACAGACACAGGAACTGAACGTGTTATTTACAGAGCAGAAAGTTTTTCCCAGCGATATATGACTTACTGCGCAAACGCGTAAGTTTATGTGAAAAACTGTCGCCTGAATAAGAACATTACTTCTGGAATGACCCAATGTTACGTTCACTGCGAGCTGCGTTTATTTACAAGGCGTTCACTTAGAGCTACGTTCACTTAGAGCTGCGTTTATTTACAAGGTGTGATGGGCTGAATCTGTGTGGAGTATTACGAACCTATGTATTCTATCGACTGTGCACTTCCCAATTCTAAAAAAAAATTTCTGTGCAAGAATTCCATAATCAGTTCCATACTTTTAGTGTTCGATACTAGCGGCTTCTCGTCCGAAAAATGACATGTCATCGGGATATTGTGTTTACATGCAAACAGTGTTATTTCTTGAGTGCTCACACATTTCAGGTATCCATCTCCCCCATATTCGATTTCGAGCAGACATAGGCGAAGTAGTGTTCGAGAAGGATCGAATTCGTATTTCCGCCGACTACTGCCATGGTGATTTGTGTCGAACGGCAGCACTACTGGAGAATAAGGACACTATTATGATGTCATACAAGGCTGACAAAGTCACACTCACACTTCCGGTCCCCTCTATGCTCCCGAGATACATCTGCTGACGTCGTGGCAGCAGTTGGTGCTTGTTAAATCCAACGACTTCGACGGGGATACTTCAGCAGACCGTCTCCTCACAATGGCCTGTTGATAAACGAATCCTTCTCGCTCCACGAGAAATGCCACAGCCCACTCTCGCTCCTATCCCTTCACTCTCTCGTTCAAATATTTCGGCCCATCCACATTAACATTAAACCACAATGCAGGTAGCGCTGTTACTGATGTGACCGGTTGACATGTTGTAGGCTCCATGGCGAATTCTTAAATTTGCCGATATATGTATCTATGTATATACATCTCATATGTATACACATATACATATAACTTGTCTGTATATTAGTTTTGAATTCTTATTTAATTATTTTGCCTCGCTGTCGTCCATTCACCTTCTTTTTTTTCTTATAACACGTGTTGTTGTGGCACAAATAAGTAGTAAACCTTTATTAGTGATGTAGTAAAAATGTTTTGCCTATTATTAGTGAATGTTCAGTATCACAAAAATGAGCAATACAAGTACATAAAGCTTAACAAATAACAAGTTAGAAGCATTAGGAGCTTTTGGATTAAAAAGTTGCCTTTCTCGATAGAGAGGCAAGGGACATGGTTTCCGAGGAGTATTAGTCTCTTTTCAGTGTTCAGAGTTAAGAGGTATTGGAGTGATAATTCGAGCTGCTGCCGAAAATGAGAGCAGATGAGGCAAGTGGTGCGATCATGAAGTAAGAAATGTAAAGAAATGGCCATTGAGGAATCTACAAAAAAGAACAGAAAAATTGATCGGTTTACTCTGTCAAGTGGGGGTTGTGTACCGTTGATACAGAAAGTTCGCGTTGCGGCGCGCAAGATATCGGTTAGACCCAAAAGCAATGCAAAGTGATGCTAGGAGCATGGCGACAAGGAAAATTCAAAATTTTTGTGACCCCTTCTTAATCTATATACAAATCCCATCCTCCACCTCAAAGTGCGATCTCAGATAGACGAATCCTCGACGTAGGCCTTGTGAGGGATGCCGTATGCCGTTGCCGTGTAATCGTTTGGAGACAGTGATAGGGGTAATGAGCTACTACCACTTGCTTTATGGCAGCCTGCCCCTTTTCTCACGGCGAGTCCTGCCTGAGGGTAAAATTAAAGAAATCTTTGCAGCTTTTACGGAGAAGCTGGTGACCTACTTATCGAAAATCCGACATTTCATAGGTCGTTTAATTCGACGCATCGAGGCGAATCTAATGCTTCTAATTTTTTCCCATTTTATCCATTTTTGACGAAGTTATGACGGTGCGACGGTTTGTGCCGTTTAACCCGTCACCCACCGTCGATTTTTCAAAAAATGTGAGCGGTATTGTACCACTTGCTTTATGGCAGCCTGCCCCTTTTCTCACGGCGACCCGCCCCTTCTGAGAATGACGGTCGGGAAGAGGGTCTTGTTTCTCGGGTTTTTGACCGTTTCGTTCTACTATTTCATCAGTTCCGTACTATTGAGCTTCTCGACTTTCATATTTAATGAGCACACTCTCAGCACACAAATGCTGCATGTGGTATCAGGGTTTCGGGTGAAACCCTCAGAGGGGTAGATGTCTAACGCGTCCTCAAGTCCCGAATTTTTGTCGGCATGTGATTGAGGAAATGAGTTTTACTGCGAGCGTTGTTGAGGCTAGAGTCAGATATCGATCGAGGAATCCTCTGCGAGGGGGCGTGTTGCAGGACTGAAGGTGAGGAGGTCGTATCTTGAAATTTTCCTCATCAAACTCAGGAACCAAGCACTTCTGAGGAGATTTTGGGCTGGTAAACAGTCCTTTGAAAGAAGGTCGATATTCGGACTTTTCACTAATTAGCAGTGCTGACAACGATTTACAAACTTTTTGAGAGGGACCGACAGGAGTGCAGACACTGACACTCTTTCTGATGCGTCGAGAAGCCAGCCTTCATCCGTTGCGGCACTGGCTGTGGCCAACCATTTGGATGCTACTATTGGTAGTGCTCGCTGAAATGGATGCGCTGCACTAACAATAAGATCACCATATGTATATTTCGCCATCCTGGTACTATTAAGAAAAATCCATTTGAAGGACATAAAGGAAACGGAAGGGGTCCGAAACAAAGGAAGATGCAAAGAAATGAGCATTTTGTAACGAACACTGAAGGTTAGAAGCGATAATCGGCGAAAAAACCAAGAATCAAAGGCGCGACGCTGCGGTGTGTATTCGCATCCCATTCGCATCAACCCACTGACTTTCCGAGTTGTCCGCTGTAGGAGACGGGCCGCGGGCCAACGTTAGTTGTAGCACCTTACTCTCAGCGCAGTGGTGTAGCCATTCCCAACTACTTATTATAATAGAAACGTCTTCTCTTGGCACCATGCCAAGGCGCCAAATTGGCGAGTTTGTGCAATGGCGGCCACTTAATCTCGTTCGACCTACGTCTGATCTACCGTAGGCCAAAGTTTCCCCCCCCCTCTTCCGGTGTCTTTAAGGCTCCATCGAGAATGGTCACTGCATACGAAGAGGGGATTATCTGGTTTACTCACTCGCCACATTGGGAGCTGAAGATGCCCTAGCCCAACATCCATAAAACTGGAGACAATTCACCTTGAGCTCCTCATGAAAATTCAGGCATTAAATGTCCACACAAAAGTGTAGAGAAAGCTGCTGCTGTTACAATGCTTGAAAGACGTTTTAATTTTGGCGCCGCAAAGATGAGGTGGTCCCGTCAAGAACACCGGTGCAGCAGCGCTACAGTAACATCTCGAGCTAAGCGGGCCTATCCCATTCGCAGGCTCACAATGTCATTTTTCCTTCGGTTTTCTCAGATTTTCCGCATTGTTCCGGTTTTGACGGTTCTATGATGATGTTAGTTGTGTTGCCTGCTCAAATACAAATATCGAAGGTTTGGTTCGGTTTTTGAGGGTACTTTTGTTATCTGCGTTTGACGCGTTGCAGCAGCCATGCGTTTGGCTTAGTGACTGGGAATCCACAACTACATTAGAGCGAGCATTCGGCTTGGACTAGTATTTGCCACTCTGTGATCTTTATGGTTTTTGTGAAGCCATTTCCATATGCGCGAAGGGCGTTCATAACGTGAAAGATGTTGTCTACCGCGAGGTTTCCCCCTCTAAGGCCTAAAAGATCCGCAAAACATTCCTTTGAACTAAACACTGTTTCATAGGTCAAAATGAGGCTTCGGAACTAGTTTATGCTCTAGACAGGACGGCTGCGGGAGGCCGGTGCATTACCACCTCCGTAACAATGTTCAAAGCACGCAATGCGGTATTTCGTAGGAACGAACCCGCTCCCACGTGCATTTACGTACCTCCGACAATTACCGTAACCCGTTGCCAAGATAAATCGACTCTGGAGCGCATCCTTCGGTATTCCATTCACTTCAACCTGCACTAGAAGTGATTTTTTTTTACCTGAATCCATTGCATAATCTATAAAATCGTTGCTCTAGTGATACCACTCTCAAGGTGATTTTATGCCTAGATCCAGCTAGTTGACTGAGGAAACGGTTGAATTATTCTTCCATTAGTCTATTATGAAAAATTCGCTTCAACTGAACTGAACAACCACGTACGCGCACTCGCCTAGGCCTAAGGAAAGAGAATCTTTCTTCCCAAGGCTTAGGCTCAAATAGGTTCGAAAGAAGCACGACATTGCTTCACCAGGATCGTTTCTATGTAGGATTTGAACCCGATTAGACTAGCGCTATGGCTTCTCTGCGCTCTAGCCATAGTGTTAGAGACGCAGAGCATAGTGCGCTGGCCGCCCTGAGGCTGCGTTCATACCCGGGAGGAGGGAAAAACTCACCGGCGCGCGCATGCGGCGCGTGCTTGGTGACGTCACAGCCACCGCGCGACGCGACGGTTTGCGATGGCCTGCGCTGCAAACATTGCTCTTCAATGAGAATAACCTTGCTGTCACTCCACCAAAGTCATGAGATGGCTTGTATTTTCTGCTATGTGTCTTCCCGCATAGTTATACATGGGACGGAGCTCACACAGTTTTCTGAAACTTCTACATCATTGGGCTGAGGCAAATCCATACGTCTGGAGAGGCTAGCCACTTTGAAAAAGGCCAGCTCTTCCAGCTGTCGAAAGTCTGTCAAAGCAGCAAAGCTTTCCGCAGCATTATGTGCTAACGTTGATGTATTAGCAAAGCACCATCAGGTTACCCTTTGTTAAGCGCATCGGTAGGAGCAGGGCTATCGCTCACCGTCTCGCTGCGCCGTGGCTGTGACGTCACCTAGCACGCGCCGCATACGCACGCCGGTGAGTTTTTTCGTGGAGCCTTCATTCCTAACTGAATGAGGTTTTTGGCGTTTCGCCGCATCCGCGATCTGGGATATCTGTCGATCCACGTACCACCACGTCAGTTCGTTTGCACTGCGGCAAATAGCCAAAATCACGAACGCTGATCCGCCAATTCTCTCAAATCGCGAATGCGAACGCCAACACTCCTTTTCTTGATCGAAACTTATCTTATGCATGACGCAAGTGCGCCAATTCTCTCAAAACTGCGGATGCGCAACGCGCTCATTTCACGATCGATACGTATATTCATCATCACGCCGGTGCGCCAAAAATTCCATTCGGTTGAGTATGAACGCAGCCTAACTGCAGTAGCAAAATAGTTGCTCTAGTGATACCAGCCTAAGCCACCGAAAATAGGTCTACATTTCGCTTGGCATCTCTCAGAAACCGATTATTAGCCCTTCTAAATTGTCTATGCATAACTTTTAGCAGTCGGCGTATCCGTCCATGAGGCAACGTAATGTACTCTTCAACCTACAAGCTACAGTAGCTATTCTAGAACGCTCATTTGGTTTGCGCAAAAAACAACGCCAGTGCAGGTCGAAGTGAGTGCGATAAAGAAAGCCCCGGAGTCGAATTATCTAGGCGTCGGGTTACGATAATTGCCGGAAGTACGCATATGCACGTGTGAGCAAGTGTTTTTTACGTATTACCACAGAACGCGTCTTTTGAAAACCCTGACATCACGCGGTCCTTTAAACATACTGAAAGTTTGGATTGTGAGGACCCGAGGTTTTTGAGGCAATCTTTGTTGGCGATAACCTGACCTTCCAAATCCTTCTTGTATGCTCAAGTACATTCTCTGTGAACTTTGTTTACCACAGGACAAGTTTGCCGTGTATTCACTCTCTTGATATGCTTCCGTCCCTTTCCCCTTTCATTCCCAGTCACACAACGCTCGAATTTCAACTCGATAGTTAGCGACAGTATGGGTCATCAGTGGATTGCACTGACGTCTTGAAGTAGCTCCTCATTACGTGCTACTATTGGAAGGTGCTATTTGACGTTTTGCGGCAAGAAGGGTGATTAGCGCGTTCGGTGCCCCCGTGGCGGCCGGTTTGTTTGGTGACCAGGGTACACGGGAGTCGAGGATTGCTCGAAAGGGGGGTCGTATTTGACCGGATGTAAGGGGAGAGGGTCGTGCCTGCAGGGGTCCGCGATATCCGCTAGAATCTTGGCTTTCGTATTCCGCAGCCGATCTCGTATGAGGAAATGTGAAGTGAATAGCTTCTTGTTTCAAATAAGAATGCATAGCAATAAGACACATCGCAACTACAATCCGGCTACAGTTAGTGATATTGTAAAGTAAAAATAAGAGGGGGTTGTATTTAGTACCTGTAGAGGAGAAGCAGGAAGCAGTGGGGGAAGGGTCGTACTAAAACGGCTATTTTCCTGGACACCTGGGAGTGCCCTGCTGGTGACCTGAGTCGGTATTGATCATATGTCATGATCTGCAGGGGGTGTATACTTGGCGGATGTGGGCCGTGAGCAAAATTACTGAAGTAATTTTGCTCACGGCTCACATCCGCCAAGTATACAAAACATAGAGAAACGAAAGAGAAGTATTCAGGCAAAATATTTCTGAAATGTTCCTTTAGAAACAGGAGCATGCTGAGACTCACTAATTTCACCCTCATCAAAATGAGTAGCCTTCAGTCGGCACAGTCGGGCCTCGGAGCACTTACGGTATCAAGGTCCGCTTAAACAGTCGAGCCAGCTTCCGTGGTACGTCTTTTGTGGGCAGCTTCCAAAGGATGGGCCTTCCGGTTTATGGGAGTCACAGAGCCCTTGCTGCTTGGACAACGCTGACTGTCATTTTTCATACCTCAAACCCCCTCCGGAAGGTTTTCGGTGGTAATGGCACCTTTTGGTTTTTGGAAACGAAGGATGTTGGGAGCCTGAAAAAAACGGTATACTTAAGGGCACCACCCAATATGAATCCGTGGGATACCCAGAGTGAACGGACCCTAGCAAGGTTGTGAACGAGAGTGACGAAATCCCTGATTGCCGTGTTGAGGTGACACATCATGTTCACTCGAAATAAGCTTCCTATCGTGTTCGTGTTGGGGATGGGAATACCTCGTCAGAAATTGCCGAAGTTGACTAAAGTGGAGTTGAAAGTGGAGGAGATAAGGATACGTTTTTCGGCAGCTCGTATAGTACCTCGTTGGTATGACCGCTGGAACCACATTTCGCTTACTTCGCAAAACACTGCCGCTATGGTCCGATCAGTGGTGACGATGAGCACATTTAAGCGATTGATCAACATGGTTAGTGTCAAAACTTATCCACGATTTCGGTGTTTCAAGTTATATTAAGTAAACTTTGTAGCTAAAGACTGCTAACGGTTTTAAAAAAGTGCCAATATGATATCTTGTGTTAGTTGAGTGTTTGGGCTATACACATCAAGTTGTTAGTAGTGCCACCAATGTAAGGTCCTTATATTAAAAGCAATTTTGAAGCTGGACGTTTTCAGAAGTTTGGAAGGGAAGTTAATATGTGCTGGGCATGGGAGAGTTCACCCGCTCCCGACAAGAAAGTCGACAAGGACCACGTGTGGCTTACTAGTAGTGGTTTCCAAGGTTCGTTTCTTCATACTCGTAATTTTCTCATAAGATTTCTTTTATTCATGTATATTTACCTGAAGGAAGCTATGGTAGCACATTTTCAGACGATTCGCTTGCGTAAACTTCGTAGGAATTAGCACTTAACAATAGTTTACGAGAGGCCCTAAGGAAATGTGCACAGATTGCTCGTATCGATTATCGATCCACAACTGCTGGTCGGAATGAAATAAAGCAGTGAGAGAAGAGTGTTATTGTTAGTTACGTGTGATGAGGAAAATGTAGCTAACGCGCTCTATCGAGCACAACGCTCCTCACCTGTCTGCAGCGCGAACCAGTCGCCCTGTGATTGGTCGTTTGTCTGCTGGCCTTCTTTATACTGTAGTTATCATTTGAGAGCTTTTTCATTCTTCGGCAAGATAATTTTTCTATCTACTCTTATCCGCCGTTTCATAAACCACTTATTGCGTTTCTAGAGGTAAGTGGTAAAAGTAAGCTGTAAATATTAAACTGGCAGTGAATGGTAATATGTACTATGCCCGCAGTTAACACAAGGTCAGCACACTCAGCAAGGCTGGCAGGATTAGCAGGAGTAACTTAATCTCGCGGCCACTGTGGGATACACTTAGGTGCTTCTGTAGCATGTTGATCGATGGCTTTTTGATACTAGTTGTTCGCATGAAAACACTCCTTCAATGTAGGAGTGGTTACCTACGTTCATTTCTGGAAGTTTCATGACTGTAACGAATAGTCCTAGTTGTTTTACGGAAATGTAAGTAAGATTTGTGGAAATGAGCTAGTCAACTGAAGACAGCGCGTTGTATTTGATAAATAATTGGTTTAGATAATGTCGCTATCTCTGAAAGACCTCTTGGAAGCCCTACCGAACGCAGACGAGGGGAGCGTGAGATGCTTGTTCTGCCGCAGAAACATTGCGAACCGCCGTGAACTTGAACTTCACCTGGTAAATAGCGCAATATTGTTTTTCTGGCTTTCTTATTGTACAGTTGAGTTACTTATCATTTCAAGAAAAATAAGCCACAGGAGTTAGCTCCTCCTGGGAGGATTCTGCCAGAATGATGAACAGTTACAGGTGTTCTGTGCTTTGACATATATTCACTGAACAGCAATTCATTCACCACAACCAGTAAAGAGGAGGGTTTGGTGAAGGAACAATTAGTATAGCGTAACACCTTGTCATTCTTGGCTTCGCTCTCTCACCTAGGCCATCAAGAGTGTGCGCGACGCCGCATCATCTGCCCTTCAAGGCTATGCTAGAAAATTATTTCTTTTGGATCCCTATACCACATAAAACTTTCCAGTATCAAAACACAACCGAGTCATTTCCAGGTTAGTTGCGTTCTGGGTCCATACCGCGAGTGTGCCGAGTGTCATCGTTTTACTTCGTTTCTCGATCGAGCTATGCACGTGTAAGTTTCCCCTTAACTCCAGAAGCTATCGAAGTGATCAACGGTATTTACTGAATTCCTTGCAGCTAACTCAAATTTTAGGTATAATAGCCACAGAAGATGGCTGTAAGTTTACCACAAATCCCTCAAGCTGATGGGGATGGCGCACAATGTATTTTGCTGCATGCAAAAAGTACTGTTGAATTAATGCTTTTCTGTTGTCTATGCTTTTCCTTCTGTCTCCAATAAAGATTGTTTTGGTCTGGCGTGTTTCGGGTAAATCGGCGCATTTGGCAATTCTGATTTGAATGTAGACCGAACGCAATATGTCACACATACCATGCCGCGTTGCGATTCTTGATCTGCATGCTCGCACCCAGGTGACGCGTGGTTGCTGTTTACAGTTTAGAGTATGTGGCCTTTAGCTCGTTCAGGGTGGAGTGCGGCAAATAGCGCGGTTTCGCTACCGACACTGGCGTGTTTGGCTAGAGCGCGAGCACGTTAAGGGCAAATCAAGAACAGGATGACTAGCATTTATCGAGAGGTAAGCCCATAAATTTTTGAATTCGTGATCGTACGAAGGCCGTGATCTCGTAAGCTCTCCGCGCCTTCCTCGTGGAGATGAATTCACCCGAGATGTAATGGGCGAATGAGCATTGGAGCGCCATGTGGGATATGGTGACTGGACGTGTGTAGTGGTTAGGTCACGGTCATATTTTGCGGTGCCTTCGGCTGGGCGTGGCAGCGTATCTCTGCGTCTCCGCCTATGCCACCCTGCCTCGTTGCCTGCGTCATCTCTGCATCTCCCCCGCGCCACTCTCCCTCGCTGCGTGTGAACGCAGCCACGCCCTGCCGCGGCGAGTATGACGGCGGCCTTACGACTGGTATATGGAATGAGCGAGAACATTCTTGAGCGCTCGAGTTAGAGTCGGTCCACCGATGCGGTTGTCCTGCCGCTGACTGCGTACGAGCTGTAAAACATAGGATGTGTGGTGAAATCCATTGCAGCGACTGCATTTTCGTCTATTGCATTCAAAACTCGTATGTCTTTTACTATATCGCAATTGTTTGAGACGCCTTATTTCGTTCAGTTGTAGTGGGAACTTCGTGCATTGTATAATATGAATCACTGATTGCCATTACAACTTGCGCAGAAGCTGTGAGAGCGAGTGGTCTTGCTGTTATACGAAGTGTTAGTGAGGGGTTTCGTTTACCTAGTGTTGCAATGGGATAAATGGCCTCTACGGCTCCTCTCTAAGTTTATAGAAAATCTGCCATTGTTCAAAGTGTATTGGAGTCGTACTCCCTCTTAGTGACGTCTTGTATATGAGAAAAAAATTTACTAAGCATAGTATGAAGTAAGCTCGTTTACGGACGTGTTTTCGCATTTCTCCTACGAGAGCTAGTACGTCGTTTAGTGTGTTTTGAAGACACCGTTAGGGGCAATTTTGGCAATTTGGGTGATTACGAAAGTAGAGGTGCTCAGTAATATAACAGCAGAAAAAGAACGACATAAAACCAAGAAATAGGAACCCGATATTCCCCCTTCCTCTCTCGTCCTCTACGTCTCTGGTAGGAGTGGACTGAAGAAGGGCCAGAGTCTCAACCAGCCGGCCGCGATTGTTGTCCCGCCCCTCTACGTCGACTCCCCCGGGGCGCATAACGGCATAACGGCATGACGAGTTGCGGGGCCGCCATAAGACCCCAAGTCGCGTTTTTTATGCGATTTTCACCACATGTGACCCCTTCTGAAATAGAAGGTTCGTTTCGCAAAACATGTATTTCCAGAACTCAGTTTTCCCTTACCCCTGATGGTGCCTTTAAAGTTGTCGGGGTTCATACGAACGGGCAGGGAGGGCATATCAATTCTCAAAGATGGTCGCTTTAGTTCGTCTAAGTCGTGATAATGCGATTTAAAGGCACCATTAGGGGTAAGGGAAAATTGAGATCTGGGAGTACATATTCTCTGAAAACGAACCTTCTACCCTAGAAGAGTTCATATGTTGCGAAAATCGCACTAAAAAACGCGGCTTTGGGTCTTATAACGACCCCGCAGCTCGGCATGCCGTTATGCGGTTATGCGGCCGGGGGAGTCGCCGTGGAGAGACGAGACAACAATCGCGGCCGGCTGGTTTAGACTCTGGCCTGTCTCCAGTCCACTCCGGCTAGAGACGCAGAGGACGAGGGAGAGAAGGGAGATTTTCGGGTTCCAATTTCTCGATTTTTTCACCGTTTTATGTCGTTCTTTCTCTACTGTTATATTGCTGAGCACCTCTACTTTCGTAATCCCAAATTTGCCAAATTTACCCCTAACGGTGTCTTTAAGTTGTTGAATTGCAAGGGGTATTACGTAAAAGCACCTTGCCCACAGTGCAATTACGTACCCCCGACAATTACCGTGACCCACTGCCTGAATAAATTGAATTTGAAGCGCAGCTTCCGTACCCTATTCATTTCAACCTTTTGTAGAGTTGCTTTTCGCGTGAATAAACTGAACGTTCTGAATTCGGTGCTGTAGTGTGCATGCCAATATGATGTCCGATCGATGTTAATGCATTGGTATTCACCTTTTCGTGATCCTCTTTTATGTCTGGAAGACATACCTAAAAGTGCTGTCGTGTGCAGTAAGTGATATAATCCTTTTTTGTATACCTCAGGCCGCTTTCATACTTTGCGCACTTTGCGCGTCAAACTCACGCAATCCTCTGCCCGCCGCCGACGACGGCGTCCATAGATAATGTGCAGCGTTTGCAAAATTCTTGACCCAATCACACTACAGTATGGCGATAGTGGCCGCTTCGAATCTTGGCGCTGTGGCAATATGGTAATCGTGGCCGCTTCGTGTATTGGCACAGCGCCAAGATTCGAAGCGGCCACTATCGCCATACTTAGTGTGATTGGGTCAAGAATTTTGCAAACGCTGCACATTATCTATGGACGCCGTCGTCGGCGGCGGGTGGGTTTCACTTCACGCGGTCACCTGCGCCGATTTGTCGCCGTCACCGCCGGTGACGGCGTCAAATCGACGCAGATTTCATACTTTGCGCACCGACGGCGTAGGTGCGCAAAGTATGAAAGCGGCCTCACTATTCCCATCATGTCAGAAAAGTCCGCGATCCACTTAATCAATTGAGCAGACTCCCAAGGCGTATTGATTGCGAAATTGACGTCGTTTCGCAAAACGAATACGATATTCGCACTCTGGAGGTTGAGTAACCCCTCTGTGCAAATTTTTAAGCCAAATGAAGTTTTGGCTCAACTTCGGAATACTATTGGGGGTGGCCACGTTGCAAGTAATATTTTTTAAAAGTTTTCTGTAAAGAAGCCATCAATCATCCTTCTATCATATAAACCAGTAACTTTGTGAGTCTGTTTGTCGGTATGTCGGTTTGTATGTAAGAATGTAAGTATGTCGGTATGTAAGTATGTCTGTCCGTCGCAAATGAATGATTCTGATAAGGGAATGATAGAGCAGAGCAACCGCATTAGGTAGGGAGAAACCGATGGGTGTGGGAGTATCATTGTAAAGCTATGTTATCATTGTGATAGCACCTCTTATATAAGCACCTATTTCGTACCCTCACCGCCATTCTGCGGTGCGCTGACGTCGCAGTAGATGTCCTCACACTGGGATGGCATGCAATATATTGGGTTATGAGAGGAGCACTGCCATTTGAACTAAACCGATCACAAAATGGGTAACTGTGTGAATCAAAACGATTGCAAACTTTTTCACAAGCCATGAGCGGCTCAGACAGCTATCATAAAGTACTTGGCCGGAACGGATGGTGGATCCCACAAAGGGGTACATTCACTGATTTCTGTGACTAATGGGTGCACCAGTGGAAGTGCGGTTAAGTGTGAATTCAACAATGTTATACTCCTTACTAAACCACATTGCTGAGCAGCTTCAGTTAACATTATCGTATGGACACCAGTTCGATCGTCAAGCCGCCGTAGGCCATTTCTTCTTCTGAGGAGGGCCGGCTTTGCCATCTCTTTCAGATTTCATTTTTCTATGAATGTTACTCATTCTTTACATACAGGGCGTCAGTAGTTATTAATCTAATCCAGTGACAGCTATTCGAGGTTGCAGTACTGGCTCTGCGAAATCTATATGGGTCTGCTTTCATGTCGATCGGCACATGAAGCTTGATGTTCGGATCTGATCTAATTTCTTTGCGGATTCATGCTGGCTGTGAACCATGTGCGCTTCCGAAAAGCAAGCATTACTGAAATTTTATGCATATCCCAATTATTTCGTCTTGAAATTTTCCGTTTTCTTCTCCCGCCTAATGCAGAAAGCTACTATCTCTGCGGTCGCTAAAGATCAGCGAAGAGTTGTCTTTTGAGGATGCTAGGAGGATGAGACAATGTATGTTAAATTCATTTCTTGATGAAATAATGCCCACAATAATGCCAAGATCTTACTAGGTGTATCTTTTGTCAGACGTATGGCCAAGATGTGTTCTCCTTCGCTACCTATCGATTGAACAGAGTGAAGTCTTTGCAGAAGGTATGCGCTTATCCCATCCCGCTCAGCGTGCGCCGAACAGTTGCCACATATTACCTTGAAATCCTTATCACCGAGCGCTTTTTGTAAGAATCCATATCAGTAATAACCGCTGACCTATGTAAAGAGTGTGTAAAACGCATTCATAAAAAAATGAAATTTTAAGGGAGCCCGGCAAAGCTGGGCTATATAAGCCAGGAGTTGGGTGTGTCTGTCTGTCCATCCGGAACTGAGTACTGCCTGGAAATCAAGCGGGAGAAGTCAGGTCAAGTTATGGTTGGGTGGATCTTGCTAAGAGATGCACAGGTAGCACATGGACCATTTCAGACTACGTCCACTGTGGACGGGGCCCGCGATAATGTTCGGCGTTAGGATAGTAAGCTGCGTGCACGATGAAAGGTGCTTTAACCCTTCATCTGTCTCCGAGCTCAGTGAGAATACAGTTTATTAGTAAAATATCATCACAATCAATTAAGGCACGAATACAGGTAGGGATACAGATACATGGCGCGACAGTGATAGTACGGTCGAAAATCGAAGGAGATCACTGGAAGTCGTCGATCCGACTGGAACTGCCTGAGGCTGGACAGGGAATCACCCTGGGGATGGAACGGTGCGGGTACAGTAGGAGCGGCCGGTCTCCAGCTTGGTGCGAGGTCGTCTCTCCAGCTTCTCCCTCGTCGGCACGCCACGCTCTGAAACAGAGATGAGTCATGAGATACCTGCGAAAATGCCGTGCATGACGGCTCCCTTACACCTCCCCCCTTCACACAAAGTCCGTCCCGGACTTTAAGAAGTGAACGAAAATAAAAAGAACTATCTCACCGGGTAAAAGTGAGTGAATTAATCCTGTGATAGGTGTTGAGATCAGCTGGTCGGACGACGGCCTTGATGGAGTCTGCCCATTCCAGCACGCAATTCCATGATGGGACCGAGCGCAGGGAGTCGACGTGGCCGAAAATAAATTGGCCCTGGCGGCAACGCGATACGGCCACATTGAGGCGGCGGTAGTCGTCGATGAAATCCGCGGTATCTGGAGAGAAACCGGTTTTAGTCGTAACTTCCTTTTCTCGTCCTTGCACGGAGTCGACGGTGGTGAGCTCGATGTGGAGGGCGCCCAGAGTATCACGCATCTGCCGGTATTGCTCCTTGTAAAAAGTAATGACACAGACATCTGCAGGCCGAATACTCTTGCTTATCAGCTGCTCAATAAAGTGGGTGCAGATACGCGCCTCGGTCGTGTTAGAGTGGGACCTGCTAGCCGCCCGAGTTGACTCACCCATAACGTCGATGAGCATGAACGGAATTCCCTTGGCCGGGAAACTCATGACCGACAACAGCATTTGGCGGGCGTGCGCTGGGGTGCCACTGACCAGCTGACCCTCGTACGACAGATGGTTTCGATAAGAGCGGGATGCGCGCGGAACGTAGTGACGAGGGGTGCTACCGGGATCCCTGGAGCTTGGAGTAAGGAGCTCATAACACTGCGAGCGCCGTGGAGGGCACTTGGCATGGGGCGCCAGTTGGTGGACATCGCCAATGGAGACATGGCGAGCCCGATGTAACCTACTAGCTATTGCCAGAAGTGCGGGCTTAGGGACTTGGGAAGCTTCATCTCCAATGACCGTGTGGAAGGATGATATGTGTGGGGTAAAGAGACCCGCCCTGCCCGTAGTGGAGTTAAGAAGGGAAGAGGTGGTCATGCAGATGACCGATGGGGGTCTCACAGTAAACATAATGGATACCATCCTCTTGAGGGTACGTCATACATATTGCTCGGCGATGGCATACTCCTCTTTGTCCTCATCTGACATTTCGGGAACGAGTGCCGGATCTTCCATAAAATTTATTTATTTATTTATTTATTTATTTATATATTTATTTATTTATTATGCACTCACGGGTGCGCTACAATGCCAACAAAACGATGGACAACACAGTGAACGATTGAACGAGAAAAAATCAATAAGACAAAGGAGAAAACTAAATTGGAAAAAAATAGAATAAGATACAATCATCGGCGACTTGGTACGCGGGAAGTCTCCAGACCATAAATTATTTATAATCCTGGATCCCTATCAAAGAAAGCGCATCAACTTTCTTGATTTTCTTTCTGAACTCAATGCTATTCGGCGCCTTCTGCAGATCTGATGGCAGAGATTGGAGCCATCTCGCTCTACGAAAAAACAGTGTGTCAAAAACCTTGGATCGCTGGGTACAGGATATCTTAGGACATTGCAGGGAGAGCGAGAAACTGCGACTCTGCTCGGTCTAAATATCCAATATTTACTGGGCTTCAACCCAGATCCACCTCCCAGTACCTTGAAGCAGAACAAGATATCATCAAACACTCTTTTGTAAAGTAACGATTTTAAGTTGAAAAGTCGTAAGCGCTCTTTATAGCTGGGTAAACAACGAGGGTATGTCGGACTGGGGTAGCATCGATACATCAAAATTCTTGTAAATGTCTGCTGAACTTTTTCAACCTTTGCCTGGAGTTTTTTTGTAGAAGGACTCCATATCTGTGAACCATATTCAAGTAAAGGGACGACATAAGCTTTGTAGATCTTCAACAGAATCGAAGAATCGTTTTGCTTAATACTTCTGAGTATTGCAAAAAGGGTCGCAAAGGCTTTTTGAATCACGACGTCAATGTGATGCGAGAAGTCCAGATTGGAGTTCATGAAAAACCCAAGGTCGCGAACTTCGGTTGAAGTGCTAAGAGGAATACCATTAATAATGTACGTCTTAACCTTGGCTTTTCCCAAATGAACTACAGATGTTTTGGTGAAATTAATAGGTATACCCCAAGCACTAGCCCAATTCATCATGTTGCATACAGATTGAGAAATCGCTTGATGAATGCTTTCATAATTATCAGTGTTATAAATGCCATATACTTTAATGTCATCAGCATATATTCTAGTTTTCACCATTGGATGAGTGTTGAGGATACGCGGGAGGTCGTAGGTGTACGCTAAAAATAGTAAAGGTGACAGTACACCCCCTTGTGGCACTCCACTACAACAATGGAAGCTACTCGAAAAACTATAGTCAACTTTTAAGTACGAATGTCTATTATTTAGATAGGAACGGATCCAGCTGAGTATGGGTCCATCGGTTCCTAATTGCCACAATTTATGAAGAAGCTTTTCATGGTTCACTTTATCAAAAGCTTTGGATAAATCAAATAGATTATATCCACACCCTTTCCTTCGCTAATAGCAAAGCTCCAATCGAATATACAGTCTGCCATAAGGGTGCTTGTGGAAGCACCACTGATAAAGCCGTGCTGCTGGGGGGGATCAGATTGTTCTTTCTAAAATGAGATATAATTTTATCTCGTAATATCTTTTCCAGAGCTTTAGCAGGCGGTGCAGTAATACTTATAGGCCGGAAAGAGGAGACCAGTTTAGGTTCAGAAATCTTAGGAAGGGCAGTAATGATGGCTTGTTTCCGACTCTGCGGGACCTCACCGAACATAAGAGAAGCGTTGATTATCATACATATCGGTTTACATAATGAAAAGGCGCACTTTTTATAAACAATTTGCGGGATACCATCGTAGGGCAGAGAAGTAGAGCTCTTTAATGATTTAAACGTTTGATAGACGATTTCGTTTCTTACTTCACATTCACTAAGAAGGTCCAAACTTTATTCTGGCCACGGGGCCTACATTGGGGATGCTCCCACTCTCTTTGGAGAAGACAGGTGAAAAGAAAATTGCGAGCGCTTCTGCTTTATGACCGTCAGTCAGCAAACGATTGCCACTTTCATCAAGAAGAACAGGTACTTTAGAGTATGACTTAATTTTATGTTTTATCATTGCGAAAATGGCTTTCTTATGAAGGCTAGAGCCAGCTCGCCTTTCCCTATTCGTCAAAAACTTCCTCAAATGATGATCAAGCTCACGGCAGACTTTTCTGTATTGAATACTAATCAAGGGGTCACCTTGCGTGTCGCTGCAGAGTCGTGCCTTTTGGGCTAGTGAATTGAGTATATGTTTAGGATACCTCGTTCTTGAGATACTCCCCGAATCGAAGGGTACATACTCAGCTAGCCCCGCATAGACAGTGCGACAGAATCTGTTGTACATGTCATCGCAGGAAATATAACCATCAAAAACACTCCACCAATCTATGGAGGAGAAATATTTAGAAAGAGCAGAGTAATTGGCCCTAGAGAAGTTTGGTAATGGAAGTCTATACGGCGTGGATGAGGGGATACTAATTTCACAAGTTATAATACTGTGATCAGAGGCTGCAAAAGGCGGTAATACCGAAACTTTTCCGACAACAAGAGTATTCGATAGTATAACGTCTACAGTAGACTTTCCGCGAGTGGGTGTAGTGACATACTGATCAATTCCACAACATTCAAAGAAATCCACAAACTTCAAAGAAAACGAGTTTCTGGCCCTACACGTTTCCCAGTCCACATCAATGTTAAGGTCTCCTAGAACAATCAAGTGCTTATCAAGAATGCTATGATTTAATAGAGCATCAATAAGAACATCATCATCATTCGTGGAACAATTCGGAGGTCGGTAAACAGTAATTACTCTGTACAACACACAGAGTATTCATCAAGACCTTCAAGGCAAAGTAGTTCGGAGTTGAGGCAGGCAGGGGTTGCAACTGGCAGAAGGAAGAATGAATCTTTCGCTATACAGCAGACACCCCCACCCTTTCGCCCTCTGCGATCGGAGCGGAAAATGTTATAAGGGCGACTTCCAAGAATTTCTGAATTCGATATTTTTGAGGACAACCATGTTTCAGTAATAAATGTCAAATCAGGATCGTACACATCCAAGAAAAAATGCAAATGGTGTATTTTGTTGCTCAGGCTTCTAGCATTGAAAAGAAAACATCGCAATCCATGTGGTGAACAGTGACAGCCTAGGCGTTTCCCGAGCCCCTTTTATTAGGGAGCTCATCTATACGCCTCAGCTCCCCCCGGTACACCACCCAAGTACGTTTTCCTTCTTGTTGCGTGCCCTGCACTCCTGCCTCAGCTCGAACTCGCGTTTACGCTCAGCGGAAGTCATACTTTTCCGTATGAAGACATTCGACTAACCTGCCGAGCGCAAACGATGACTATTCTTCAGACAGTTATCCAATGCCCTTTAGATGGCAATACGAGCTTCACCAACCGTGGGCGTTCCCCGCTGGGGTTACCCGTGCGGTATAACTCCACGGGGCGGCACTCGACCCCAACACAATCAAGGATCTCGCTTATTTTTCCTTCAAGCTCCCGTTGTTTAGTGGACTGGGGTTTGACGAGGTCCGATTCTTCGATGCCAGATATTACTAAACTTCGCCCCCTTTTCTCAGCACCGACTGCATCAGCAATTGTTTCTGGTAGTTTTGATACCAACGCATTGAGATATTTCGCCATTACTTGGTCCTTAAGTACCTTATTCCGTTCCATCATTGCGCCAATGATATCCGATACTGACATTGTGGACACATAAATCTCGGGAATCTCGGGTGGGCTCCTAGTAGAACTCGTAGAAGGAACCACTTTAACAATCGTAGACTGACGAGATCGTGACTTGCTTTGTGACATGATGATCAAAAAAATATCAATACCGACTTAGCTGGTGAGTCGCCGCGACGATCAGGAGAAATCCGCAACAAATCTCAGTTGAAAATAATTGCGACGGAAGTTTGGCAGAAAAGAATAGCATGACTAGTGAGCAGATAAATAATAAATATGAGTATAACGTCGATTGTCAGCAAACAGCAATTTGTAGTTAACAGCAATATGTAGTACACAGACAGTGGACAGGACGTGTGCTCAGAGCAGTATCAAACCGACCGCTCGCGATCAATGAGCAACGAAGAATGAATGTAATTCTCCAGAAGCTGTCTGCACCGCTTGAAGTTCATACAATGCTCCAGGTCGGTGTTGTCCAAGCGATCTGCAAAATCATCACCTAAATTTTTAAGTATTTTACTAAGATCAACCTCCGTTGGGCAGCGCTGGTCCGCGGCTACCGTGTCAGAGATATGACGCACTACCGTGAGGTTGGGGAAATCACCCAGGGAAAGCAGCGTTTCCGTAGACGGCTGCATTGGTAGTGGTGGTGACGATGATCGTGGAGTTTGACTTACCGGAAGATAAGGCTGCTATTAGGGCACCTACCAGCGTTTTGCCGGTACCAAATGCAGCTTGAATGGCGACAATAGGCAAGGGACCGGTGCCGAGGCGGCCGGCGTCTCGCTGATCGGGCATGAGAGTAATTGAGCGACCGCCGACCCTAAAGGATCTCCCCTCGTTCACGGTCGAAATAAGTGCGTCCAGATCCATCGGGGAGGGCGCGCGGTTGGAAAAAAGAAGATCCACGATTCTGTCACCGGGTGAATCGCGGGGAACACCTGCGAAGAGCTGCATGCGCGAGACGACGTCGTACACTGGGTTGGATTGAGCCGTGAATTTGCAGAGACGAATACAGACGTCGATCACTCTCGTATCGCCTGCCATACGGCCGTAGAAGTCGACAGCTCTGGAAAAAGAATTATGTGACCAAGTAAATGCCTGAAACCGGACCGTTACTGTTTTCCTGTTGGCATTGGACTTGACGCGGGCTACCGTAACCCGAATAAGGTTGCGAGAGCCTGGTATCTAAATTGTAGCATGGCGGCCAGCTGCCCAACCGGCCTCGCTTGCCATGTCTGTTAGCACGGTTTGCAGCCGGAGCGGAAACCATACAGGCGTTATCACGGAGGCGGTGCTCCAATGAGTCTGCCTCTCATCACCAGCTGTATTTACGGCTGCGAGGGCCGCGTTTATTATCTTCGCTACCTTTTGCTTCGACCCGGCGGGATCGCGGTGGAAATTGTCAAAAGCGCCGAGGCGGTCGGCAAACCAATGGCGATCAGATGCGGTAATTCGGAAGAATGCCTTCCTCCGGGTGCATAGGGAAGAACTTACGGACAATGCCAGCCAGCTGAGAGCGAGCGTCTAGGGAGACAGGCGGCTCCGAAACGCATCGCAGTTGAGACATTTACGCGTGCGATAGCTGATACAATTTCGTATTGCTGCAGCGAGTTGAGCCTGAAATGGCAAATCGATGGAGTAAGAGTCACGGCTTCTGGACAGCCTTCGAAGACAGCGCGCGCGTGCGCAACCTTGTAGTGTCGTACCGTGAGAGATAGAATAATACCGTAGATAGGTTCGTGGCGATCACGAGGAGTGACGAAAGCAAAACGGGAGGCCCTGAAAAAGTAAATTGATGTGGTTTTGAGTGCCGATGTACGCGGGAGGGACGCCCGTTTAAGAGTCGTAGTGGGAGATTGCAAGGCCTGGGGAGTTCGTTTCACATTAAATCCACACGAAGTCTTTTACGGAAACCAACGATTTATCGTATCCGCGACCACCGGACAAGACCTCGATGGAATACTGATCAAGAATAATGCAATGCAGGTCCGATCGGTCGGGACCCACTATGAAAAAGTGCTTAGCTTCTAATATTACGCCTGCGCCCCGACCCGCAGCCACCACTTGATACAGCACGGGATGACATCCGTCAATCACTAGCGGTTTAATGGTGGACGGATTGTTGCCCGGGGGGGGGGGTTGGGTCCATGTTCGCTACCTCCACGTCTTGGTGGTGCCAGATAAGAGGTCGTCAATGACCCGCTTGGATTTTTCGCGGAACACGATGGTATCCTCCGGATGTGGGAGTTCGACGAACGTTATCTCCGCCGAAGGGCGGTCCTCCCGTAGGGTGACCTGGGGAAACAATGAGCGGTTGAAGCTGAGCGACATATACCCGGAGTCTGGTAGCTGTCGGTACGAGTCGGTGTCTAGTTCCGAGATTACTCGCGGGGTGCGTTCGCGAAGCATGCTGATGGGCCGTGGGTTTACATAGCGTGCCCATGGGTGGTAGTCTATTAAGTAATGGGTGAAGCCCTCGGGGGTTGACCGCGGCAGCTGGGCAGTATTAATCTGCGGGGACTGCTCGTATGGAGCATCGCGAAGTAAACGCTTGGACACTCGCCCGCGACCTGAACGAGAGGAAGTAGTTTGCCCGCGAGATGAAGCGAGGGCCGGGACGATGAAGCCGGCGCATTCGATGCTTTGGTCTGACGGGTGCGTCGCTTACGATTAGGGCGATCCTTATGAGAGGGGGGTTGTCGGCGGCCGGATGCCGAGCGCCTGGCCTTGGCAGGAGGACCTGCCGTGGCTTTGGAAGCCTTAGCTGCGGGCGAAGGGGAGGCAGTAGGCGTGACCGCAAGCTGCTGCAAGGAGGCAGTCATGGAGGAGACCGATCCATTATCTGAGGGATGGGAATGTCCTGGTCACAGATACTTGCTCAGCGAGCGTGGAGCGGCCGTGGACGTCAGAAGATACGGATGACGAGGGTCTGTGAGAGGAGGACGGCAGCACGGCTTTCTCTAAAACAGATGTGGTTAAAGTTTTGATAATCTTAGACTCATCGGAGAGACCAGTAGCGGTCTCCTCTGAAGTGTCCATTGGACATTCCTCATCCTGCTTAGACGAGGTATCCATACCAGTTTCTACGGCCGAATCACAACCAAGACTCGAGACTACAGTACTCGAAGATTTTAGATTACCGGAGGTAGCAGCTGAATCACAACTTGGGTCTGAGGAAACCTCGGACCCGTCGTCTGACAACACGTTTGGCTCCGAAGGAGGCGAGTGGCCGTCCATGGTCGCAGAGAATACGGTACGTAAACAGATGTGGGCTTACTCAAGCTATCTGAAAGGAAGAAAATTGAGTATTAGACGGAGAGGGAACACACGAGATATGCGCAGCTGCGGTTAGGACGAAGACAAGCAAGGCGAGTGAATACTAGGAGCGAAATAAATCGATACAGCGAAGGGTGTGAAACCGAAGGAAACAGGCGTGTTAATCGAAGCAAGAAAACATGTGATCACCGAAGTCGGAGAGCGCGTGAGACATTTCACAGGCGAGAAACAAAGGAATAGGTCGTGTATGAGTGCGAAGCAAGAAGAGCATGTAAATTGTGGAGAGTAGGAGAATATGTGGAGCATATCGGAGGCTACTGACCGGCTGGTCATATGGACGTGCGACGAGACTTGAAACGAGTGTTGTATGAGTGTGTGGGAGCAGCTGGTGAAGTAGACGGAGAGAAGTCACCGAATGGTCATAGCCCACAACGGGATCATGGGAAGCCTCAGCTGCTGCCAGAGCTAGCTGTTCTACCTCTGGCACCCAAGGTGTGGTGAAAACGGGACCGGATAAAATGTGGCAGGGCTTGACCAGGCTCATGTGAACCGTTTTGGGTGGTGATTGAGGGGCTGATATGCTAACAATGGTCAAATGTGGCGGCTCTACCTTAATAACCCGGAAATGCCCCAACCAGGGATAGCAAAGCTTTTGTGAAAGACCCACCTTTGGTGCGAAATCGGTATACTCTATCGCCTTCTTTAATGGAGAGGGGGTTACGATGGGTTCGTTCGTGCTGGCGTTTGTATTTGGCACGCTGTAGATTATTGAACTGGACAGCAGCACACCACGCTGCATGAAGCGTGGTGATAAATTTTGGACGCTCCTTAGAAGCTGGAATCCTCGAAGGAGAGGAAATGCCGTTCCAGATCGTGCTTGATTGGTAAATCGATCTTAAATACATAATAAAGAACGGAGTATTGCTAGTTCTGGAATGAATAGAAGTGTTATACAAGAAAGCACAAGCACTGACATACTTATCCCAATCGGACTGGTTCGCGTTGATATACGTTCGTAGCATCGGATGGAATGTCGCAAAAATGCGTTCGCAAGCGCCATTTCCCTCATGATCATAGGGGGTACAAAAATACCTGTGAATGCGTAAAAAGCGTCTGATTTTGGACATAACCTCACCTTTGAAATACGAAGCGTTATCCGAAATTAGCTGGGTCATAATGCCAAATTTGAGTATACATTCGGAAACAATGGTCTGCGCAACCGTCATCGCAGTGCAATCTGGCAGGGGAGACGCAATAACATACTTGGAAAAGTGATCAATCATGGCCAGTATGTATTAATTACCGGCGTCGGAAGTATGCAGGGGTCCTGTGAGGTCGACATAAACTTTATCGAATATAGCTCCGTTTACAACCGGTAGGAGAGGTTCTTGGTGCATGGGATTAGGCCGTTTACGTTGACAGGGTCCGCAGCTGCGCACTAACGCGAAAATATCCTCAGCCATATGAGGCCAAAATGATTTACGGGAAATTTTAGCCAAGGTTTTCTTCCAATTAAAATGGCTTCCAGAAGAGGGGCTAGTATGGAATGCTAGAAACACTGGCTCTCGTAATTTTTCGGGAACGACCAAGCGTTCAAAACGGAAAGGAGTTGTACCGGACTGGGGACCTATATAGTATAGGCAACCGTTTTTGCGAATGACGCATTTCTCGGCAATAGCCAGTCAGGTGGCTTTTTGGTCCTCAGCGAGTGAGGCAGGGAAACGTTGAGTTTGAATGAAAGAGATGATCGCCGAACAGAATTCGTCCTGTCTCTGTTCTTGAAGAGCGTCATATGGTCGAATTGACGAGAGAGGGTCTAGACAGAGCAGAGAGGGTCGGATGGAGTAACGGGCGGGGGAAAGAGTATTAATGCTAACAGGGTGATGAACGAGGCCTTCTGCTTCGGGCGTGCCGTCCTGAAATCGAACGCTAGGGTTGACAGGTCGTGAAAGAGCATCAGCTACTACATTGGAAGAGCCTTTCAGGTACTCGATAGTAACGTCATAACTCTGCAGCTCGACAACCCATCGTGATAGGTTATCGTGCGTTTTATTGTGCTTAAGTAAGAAAATAACCGAGCGATGGTCCGAGAATACTGTAGTATGGTTACCGTAGATCGTGGCGCGGAAAAAGCGCAAGGCGCTGATAATGGCGAACAACCCTATATGAGTGGGGCTCTTTTTGCTGAAAGTCCGAAAGCGTTTTACTGTAATAACCAATGGCGACGAGCTGCTTTTCGGATTCCGAACTATTTTGAAAAAGCGCGGCGCCCACCGCCATTTGATTTCCGTCAGTATGAAGAAAGAACTCTTTGTCCTGTGGGAAAGCTAAGCATGGCTTAGAGGCTAGCAAATGTTTAAGACGTTGGAAGGCTTCCTCTTGTTCCTGACCCCAAACGAACTTGACTTTGTGTTTAGGAAGTGCATAAAGGGGCGACGCGATTAGCAAAATTGGCAATACATTTGCGAAAGAAATTGGCCACACCTATAAATCCTTTGACGGCTTTGGTGGAAAAGGGTAGTCAGCACGAGGGAGTCGCTATGGTTACCCTCGACTTGGCAGCGGACAAAGGTCTCCGTTGACGGCGGGAGTACTGTAGTTTCGGCAACGCGGACCGGTACGGACTGGTCTGGCGTGGACGACGTTTCGGCTGCGTTAGCGCATAGTATTTTGACCTCTTGACCTGCCATCAGGAGGGTACGACTACCGTAATCGATAGTCCATGATGGGAGCCTACGCAATAAATCGTTGCCCAAGATGATGTTGTGTGATGTTGTACGAAACGGTGACATCCGGAATACAGGCTGCCTTGGTGAAGGATGATCGGAGGAAAGGTTGCCAATTTCAAATGATAACGATGCGTAACCCAGGAGGTGAATAGGAACTCCTGCCATGCCCACCGCGTTTGCTACGTCACAAGCTATGAAGTGGAAAACTCCAAAGAGCGGTGCTGAGTCTGCGGTCGTGATAGTTATGGAAGCGCCTGTGTCTACTAAAGCGAGCACGCGAATACCATTAACACGAATTGGAATTTGAGCCATAAAGAAATGCTTGCGGTCTGCAAGGTGCAGTACGTTAACAGGTGCTATGGTGGCGCACGGGGGCCATGATGAAGTTGCGTCAATCTTGACACAAACGAGCTCTATATCAGCACTCGGCAGGGAAACCAGCGGGTCCGGTATGGAGGGTAACGCACGATTGGTAGCTGTAGGAGCGAGGCATGGTACCGACCATAAATTATCAAAATATCCGTGAAAACGGGCTGACAAGCCCAGGTAATAAGAACGTCAGAAGCGGTCCAGGATCCGAATATGGAGGACCAGATGGAAAACGAAGGGTACGATGAAGAATCGACAGGAAAGACATGTTGATTCGCACTGATGTGCAAGAAGCGGTTCTGGGAGGTGGAAGACTACAGTTCTTGCCACTGATGGGCATTAACCAACTCGCTGAGATTGGTTAGGACAAGATTGTGGAATATGGTGAGTGAAAGAGCGAGGGAAGAGGCGTTGAAAGATGGGGGCATACCAGTATTGTGGATGCTGTCCCGTGACACTACTTGAGTTTCGCCGGTAGCTGTATCGAATTTAAGGTAAGAAGCATCATGCGAAATATAAAAGTGGCGCACTGTAGGGCGGTGCGCGATAGAAGCGTCTGAAAAGACCATCAAAGTAGTGGGATCCAGAAAGGAGACGATTGTAGGATCATTGGGGAATCCTCACCATTGGTTTAGCGAAACACGTGTCATTGAATGGTATAAGCTGGAAATGGTGAGAAGGAATCGGAAGGCAGCGGTGCAGCTACACTAAATCGCTACCAAGGAATGTGGCAGCTACATTGTCGCGAGCTAGAAGATGCCTGAGTGTAAGCATGGGGTTACTGGCTAGTGAGGAACGAAGGGAGAACGCGAGTAGGTTCGTTCTGTCGTATAATGCTGAAGGGCATGGTAGAACAAAGCAGACACGGAAGACCCTACGACTCCCTCTACCGCTAATAATTGCGCTGCGAGCTGGTTAGAAGCGACAAGGCCCACGTCTTTTGTTGCGGAACGGGGTATGCGGGTGATCGGTACGCCTGCGTACCCCTGGTCCGTTAGGATCACTTGCGAGCCGCAATCTAGAACACGGTCGCTGGAATTGCGCCAGGACAGAGCGAATTCGTTGGAATCGCTGATCCAGATATCGCCCATTTGACGACCCTTCATTTCATGACGGGAATGAAACGACAAGTTTCCTCCTTATTGGGGGTCCAGAGTAAGAAGGATCCATCTTTCAATATACAGTTACCAGAGTCGTAGGTACAATGGGCTAAGTTACCCACCGGAGAATCTGGGGAGTTGGATCCACGTTGCATATGGACTGAGGTTTGAATAAGGATGCAATTAGATACAAAAATAAAATGTTCGGTGCAGCAGCCAAAGTGGGCCGAAGGCCAACCGATATCAAGAGGGTTAGATGTGGACCAGAAATTATTGGAAGGTGCTAAATCGCCGAATTCACATTTATGATGTTGCACCATGAGCCTACACGCTTCAAGAGAAACAATATGTGACGTCTCAGTACGGTTCTCATACCGTACACCTAATAGGTTGACAGAATAGGCAATGGACTGAGTAATGATGGGGGGTTGGTTGGGGCGGTAAATGTGAATAGAAAGAGCGTGAGGGGTATTCTCCACACGAGGAATGATGTGCGAACAATTGTATGATGCAGGAATTCGAGCAAGCGCATCGGCTGAGTCGTGAGGACAAAGCTATGCCGAAGCAGGGAGTGCTTCGCTCGCTCCGCAACAAAGAAGCATAAGAATCGGCACTAATGTTTTGACATGAGGCAATGAGGAAGAAGGAGATGAGTTATGTTGCCCGAAAGTTGAATTTTCCAGCTCCTCATTGCGCTTCACTAAAGCGCTTACTCTGGCGTCTGATTGTTATAACGCTGTTTGGTTCTTGCGCAATGAAATAGACAGAGCATTAATTCGACTGCGAGCTTCTAAAAGTTCTCTGCTATCAAATCGAGGAGAGGAGTCTGAGGAACGAGTGTAAGAAGAAGGAACCTCATGTTCACGAGATGGATTACGAAAATTAGAGGTACCTGTGGTACGTAGCAGATTCCGTGGGGATGGGCAGTAACGCGAAATATGTCCTCTTCCTCCACAGTTAAAACAGGTGGGCATTACTTGCGAACGGCTTGGCCCGGCGACGTTCCTAGTCGAGGATCCCTGAAAAGGTCGAAGTTGATTGCGAATAAATGGGGAATTCGTCCTACGAAATGAGGGTTTCCTGAAGCGCTCAGTTACTGGAGCAACAGCTTTTACTTCAATGGCCTGTGGGGATGATGAGGGCCTAATAAGACGATCCGCAGTGGTCTCGGCCAGAAGTTGTTCCACCATTTGGGCTTTGGGCTTGTTCAAAAGTGGAGGGGTTGTCCAATTTGACATAGTAGCGGATATCGGGTCGAAGGTGCGCTACAAATTCTTCTAGGATACGCTCTTTCTGACTGGCTGGGTCTTGACCAGCCGTAGCCCCGCGCACAAGGAGTAATAAGCGGTTCGCAAAAATAGACGAGGTCTCACCCGCTGACTGCTGGCACAAGGATAGTTGTTGCCTAGCCATGTAACGGTGTTGAGGTCCTTCGAATGATTTTCGTAGGTGGGCGACCACGGTGGGATAGTCATTGCCCCTTCTTCCGACAGCTCCTCCAGTTTTTCTCTAGCGACACCGTCCAAATGCCCTATAAGAAAATAAGCTTTTTGGGAACTTGTTCAGGAAGTGGATCGCATCCTCATGATGTCCTCCAAACGGCGAAGCCATAAGGAGAGTTGCATGGGATCCTCTCTCGAACAGAGAACAATGCGATCCGAGGTAACGGCCCATCAGGACCCAGTGTAGCAACAAGAGGGATAGCATTAATGCGCTCGCCAACAGCCTCAAAGGACTGGTCAAGTCCCGACAAGAAACTGGAATTACCTTGATTGATTCTTTGCGTCAACCGGCTTGTTTCCGCCCTAGCATCGCTGCGTACCTCTTCGATAGCGGAGACCGTAGCGTCACAGCGGTCTTTCGCGTCCTTGCCGTGTACTGTGGCGTTATCGTCAAGGTACGATAAGACGGTAGCCAAATTGTCGGAAGCGGTGCGCTCCGTAACTAGCGGAGGAGTCGGGGCAACAGCCCTGGGATCGACAAAGTGAGTACGTAAGCGAGTTACGGGAGGGCCCATAACTCAAGGCAGAATACAGACGACAATGTACGACAGGCGAATGAATGCCGGTTAATGAGGGTGGCGACCTTATGTAATCAACTGTGAAGAAGGGGCGGGGCCAACCAATGCGGGGTCCGGTATCGTAATCTCTGAGTAATGTTATGGTTGGAGTACAAAGAACTTTGTTGCGATGAAAGATAGAGCTGATTGGGACGTCAACATTTGCACCTGGGAAAATGAAAGAATCTAAATGTTGAAGGAGTGAATGTTGTTGGATGGGAAAATTCTCGACTTGCCTCATATCAGGGGGTTTCATCATAAGAACGTCGGAAAAAAACACCGTAGGAACGTTGCGAGGAATGGTGATACGATCGCTGGTGGGAAAGGAAGTGTGAGCCGGGATGTTGTTAAATGTCGCGACGTTCCAGCCACAATATCCAAGAAAACGTTCCTGGGAACGATATTAGCAAGATGAACATTGAAATAAAAAGAAGTTCAAAAAAGTGAGGGAAAGTGGATGAGCATATACGTAATGTAAACGAATAAAATATGATGAGATGAGAGGATTCAAACTTACTAGGATATGGGTACATCTGGTACCGCTAGTGATGTGTAATGTGGCCTGATCTGGCGAATTCCTCATTAAGATGACAAGTGTTGATGAGTATGGCTCGATGGAACGCACCAGACTCCCTCAAAGGGGATTCCGATATTCCGTATGTCTTCGCCTTCATTGCTCGATGGACTTGAAAATTGGAGTGGGACCGTTCATTGATGTGCCGACTCCAAAATACCAATGGCAACAGGCCAGCAGGCTCAACTGAAAAGAACTTCAAATAAGAGAACAAACGCAGGCACTCAAGAGAGCAAGATAATCGGGTACCGAACTAAAGTCCAATATGGACCAAATTTCTTTTTTGGTTTAAGTATTTTTTAAATTAATTTTTTATTATTTTTTATTTTGTAACATCTTTTTTTTTCTTACCGCGGATACGCATATATCATTGCTGAACAGCTCGAGCTCGTCCCTTGCACCTATGTGCTTACCTTGGTCGACCACCTGCCGCATTCACAAATTCTAACGTCCCACAATGTCCTCATTATCCAGAACAGCTAACTGCGGCGTCAACATTTCTTATCATTAGTATATCAACGATATCAATGCTTCTTAAGTAACGCGACAACAGGACGATTCTTCTTCACTTCACTAATTTTTTTCCTCGAGGTTTGGCGATTAGTCCCTCGCCATGGGAATAGCTGCAGACAAGAGAATTTTTAGACAAAGGGAATCGTACGGTACCCAGGACTCATGGAGAAAGTCTCCGCCATGTGTCCGTTCGGCGTAAAAAAACGTTTCGAAACAGAGAAGTATGAATGCAAATAGAGAGAGACAAAAGACACGCCGATACCACGAAACCGAATCTTACCGTGCGATGCCCTTAGGTTTGAGACGACCATCGGGCGATGGCTTTTCCATGAGCGAAAACAAATTGAGAGCGGAAACGAATGGGCCCTATCGAAATCGTTTAATTAATAGTCACTCAGGAAAAAACATACCTGTCCTTGCCTCTGGCAGCGAGGGGTGAACCACTCGCTGCTACCAGTAAGCTGCGTGCACGGTGGAAGGTGCTTTAACCCTTGATCTGTCTCCGAGCTCATTGAGAATACAGTTTTTTAGTAAAATATCATCACAATCAATTAAGGCACGAATACAGGTAGGGATACAGAATGGCGCGACAGTGAGTGTACGGTCGAACATCGAAGGAGATCACTGAACGTCGATCCGACTGGAACTGCCTGAGGCTGGACGGAGAATCACCCTGGGGATGGAACGGTGCGGGTACAGCGGGAGCGGCTGGTCTCCAGCTTGGTGCGAGGTCGTCTATCCAGCTTCTCTCTCGTCGGCACGCCACGCCCTGAAACAGAGATGAGTCATGGGAATCCCTGCGAAAATGCCGTGCATGACGGCTCCCTTACAGGATGCGAAATTCTATAATTCGTGTCAGAGCAGACCAGAAGTCGGGATAACGTGGGCGAAAATGTTAAGGGTGTGTATAGCAGATGAAGATTATCCGCCTACAGTGGGAGTGACGCGCTTCTTGTAAGTGGTGCTTACTACAAGCGTTTGCATGTTGCCTTAGGAGCAACCTTGAGACTGCACAGAAGTTGAGAAACTGCGGCATTATTCGCCATGGGTCGTAACCGTATTGTTCCAATTTTAGTAATGTTCAGGAATGAAAAGTAACTGTCGGTTCACGTACTGAGGACCGTGTATTGTGATGGACCACACCAGTGGATGGACACAACTGCGAAAGCTTACAATCCATAGAGCACATTGCATGTATACGGATACCTATTGCTATGATGGGCCTGTAGTGAAGGCGATGAATGGACTACCCCACAGCAAAAATGTAAAACTATAGTTTTTCGCCAAACCATATTGCTCTGCCATTTCTGTTTACATCATTGTGCCCACAGCCCGCTTCGCACCGGTACGCCGTAATGCGATGTATTTAGGTCGCGAAGCTCACCTGGTGACAAAGATAACCCAGACATATCTATTACAGATGCCTAGATGTCCATGACAAAAAGTAAGTAAAAAGCGCCAAATAAGAGCATTTGCTCGGCAAAGATCAGCGACGTCTCTTTGTTGCCACCCATTAGGCCAAGAATTTTTTCCGAAATTCGGTCAAATTCTCGAATTGTCTAAAAACATGTTCCACAGGGTAGTTTGGTCCCCTGAACACGAAAATTGCACTGGTTCTGCGGGACAACGTCTGGCTCGCGTGCTACAGGCTTCCAAACCTACCATATAATAGTAGGTTTTTTTCAAAAAGAAAACCTCCACAACTCTGCTAAGAGAATCGTTCTGCAAATTTGGAGTACACATCCGAGATCAGCGTCCGAAAATACGTCGGATCTTATGCATCCCATTTCGAATAGCCAGTGCGACCTCGGGACCTTCCCTTGTAAGCCCTATCTCATCAAGTAAGTTTAGGTTAGAAGTATACACTCGAGTGAACAAAATGATGATTCTAGAAAGGTATCGAGTGGAGACGACAGCGCGACTATGAGAACTGCGCCCCACCCCCTTTCCAATTACATTAGCGTCGAGGGATCCTCCGCCTAGTGCTGATCCCTAATCTTGAAGGCAGATGATGGGTGCTGACGTTTTTTTTTGAAGCCTGGAGATTCTTTCTGTCTCATATTGCTTTGTATCCGCTATGAAGAACGCAAGAAATAAATTGGGGCAAATCCATTATCAGCTCTAGAAAACTTAGTGGTCCATGTGAACTGTAAATGAACGCAAAAGAACGCAAGATAAGTTAGGTCAAATCCATTATCAGCGCTAGAAAACTTAGTGCTCCATGTGAACTGTAAATGACTTATGGCACTTGCCTGTTTATCCGACCGAAAGGCAATGCATGCCGCTAAATGTATTAAAACATCGAATTTTAATTGTTGATGCAGTGGGCTCACGCAAAAACAACTTAGGCTACAATGAAACAGATGCATTATGTTTTGAACGAAAGTCATGCTCCAGAAACGATTTCTTTGGGCGTTTCGGTTACGGTAGTCGTCGGAAGTACGTAATTGCACTGTGAGCGGAGGTGCTTTTACGTGATACATTACGGGAGATCACATGGAGGGCTCGAGCAGCGTCGTCTTTGCAGCAACCTAATAGGTCAATAATTTCTCGAGTATGGACACGGTCGACTATGTACGAGCTCTCCGAAAAGCCGTCTCCGGGTTCTGAATATCTCTGCGTTCGAAGGTACCGTCCCCACCCTCAAATGCAGTAGTTTGTGTGAACCCCCTCCCTGCTCTGAGTCAGAATATCTCGCTTCCTTTTCAGACGTTTTCTTGACAATCCAGTTCAAGTTCGCGCATTTTCCTGACAACCCAGTTCAAGTATGAGCTGTCCTGAATTGTGGCGCAGACTGGAGCTAGTATCAAGAACGACATCACCTTCGCCTTCGTCCAGTAAGCACTGAAGTGAGCTATAGTTTTTCGACCTGCTGTAAATCGCCCTTCTAATGTTGTCGATTGCGTTAGAAATGATCACGTATGCTACTTGAATAGTTCGTTCTTAGCGAATGAGAGCGTCTTTTATGTAATTAACTTTTGATCTGTTCAATAGTGTACCTGAGAAGTGCGCTCGAATCGGCGCAAATTCTGCTTTGCTCTCCCGGAGCACTGAACTTCAAGAAGTCGCCTTATTTATTCAGTGGTGTTACCCCACGGAAGCTATCCAACTCCACAGCGATCAGCGGCACTCGGATCAGTGGCACAATACGGGATCCCGCTCTCAGCCCTAAAAAGAGGCTATTTTCTGTCTACCATCCCGTACGTAAACGTGAGACAATCTTCAGTACTGGGCCCCCATCTACCGATTCCACGGCTAGTGGGCTCTAGACTCGGGTTGTCCCGTACATGCTTAGTACAGATTTTCAAGCAGATCGACAAGAAAATGTGAGCGACGGATAGGCGGAGACGGCTGAAGTAGACTGACTGGGTAATCTATCCTTTCAAAGGTTAAGGGCGGAACTACTACATCGATCGAACCAAAGTGCAAGCTAGAGGTTCAAAATGTGTCGGAGTCTTGGCAGTCAGCCCTATCGATGGTATGTATGGACAAAGTAAATGAGTCACTGAAGAATGAGGAGCAGTCACAATAGATTACATATAGTATATATGATAGATGGTTCAAAAGCACACTTATAAGAAGATACATACAAAAACACACCATAGATATGGACCCGAAGCACATCGGGAACTTACTGGCTCAAAAAGTTCGCCTCTCCATCGCAGCAAGAAAGACGCAGGAGAATTGTATCATAGCTCATCAATGTAAGAAGGCATACCTTGAGTTCAATCACTTCAAAACATTCCTATTCGATCGGTAAAGACGTTCTAATAACAGCAATAACAGGTGAACTGTTTTGCCAGTCAAGTCCTTGCGAATTGTAGGAATCCAAGAGCTCTCATGGAGGATGGAGTACTTCCCGATGACCTTCACGAACTACGCCTCGACCCCGCGTGAGGGCGGACCTATTCGCCAATGTTAGGGTATTTAAACCCCTTTTCTACCACTACGGGGTGGCAGATGGACCTCTACGGAAGACGGTCTCAAAGGTCAGACAGTATGACTCTGAGACATCGCCTCCTTTTTTACGAACTGTCAGTTTTCCCTATGAAATGAAATCCTTTGAACGAGTAGTTTTCATGAAGACTTCACCCTTTCAAACTCTGAAGAAGGCGAAATGTCAGTCGGGAATTAAGTGATTAACAATCTTGGTTGAAGCTAAACCGAACAACCATTATTGGAAGATCATGCCAAAATCCATCGAAAGTCGCACATGGACTTCGGACAAAGTATTACGGTATTACGTGATAAAATCCCATAAGATTTGCTTCGTTTGATTCCTCATCCTGCTGTTTAATGGGTATTAATCAGCAGGGTGTGACCCTAGTGCATCCGCAGGCATTCTTATGACACGAGCTCTTTTCTTCGTAAAATCTTCATTCTGGCCAACGTTTCGTCAATGTCGTGCTTTCCGTCAATGTCAAAACCATAACTTCCACCGATAGCAACGATACGCTTAGTTAGTATATCATTAGCGAATCTCCTAAAATGACATAGGCACAATCTTTGTTTCGATGAAGCGATTCACTAAAGTCTTTCTTGAAACTACTGCACTAAGGAATCAAAGGCTTCTTTTTATCAGGAAGACACACATATGTGCCTTCCTAGTGAATCAGTTGAGCTATCGCACAGTACTGTGCGGATAACACGATGATAATGATTAACCGATGTCGAAGAAGTTCATATCACATGGATTCGCATTGTGATAATGTCAGTACTGAGCGCTTCTCAACTGGTTTCCCTATAAAGTCGTGTCACTATTTGGAATTTCACGTAGTTCAACAGTGGTAGGGTTTCCGTTCATTTCTACCGGATAACGAAGAACGTTCAGTTGCCGAACTTTTACTGCTTAAGCTTAGTGTTTATCGATAATCTATTCATTTACCACTGCATATCGCTTTCCCAAAGAGGTCCACCACTTTGCGGAAGTCCAAATGATTTAGCGGTCGATACCTTTGTTACAATGATATTGGCTATCAATGTGAATGGAATAGGAGTGAGATGTATTTCCCACTAATCATTTGACACTTTTGTCGGAGTGGTCGCTATTTGGAGTTCAGATAGTTCAGTGAGTGATGGTTTGTGTTCAATTGCTCTGATTGGAAGCCGATTTTTTACTCATTGTGCATCTAATTCTTGCATGTTGGTGGTAGATCCGTATGTCAGTTATCGATGGTTATCGTTTTTGTAAACATGTACCGCCATTTCGAACTTCATATAGCCTAGCTGCCAATACCCAATATTGTTGCTGGTACCGCATGAGAAAATGATTCACTTGCTTTACTATAGCATATATACAGTCCATTTCCCGACGGCTGGCGAGGCGAGGCTTACGGACTTGGATGAACGTATCCTGCTCATGAAATGTAGAACACTGTATCAAATGACGCGCACCATTATTTGGACGCAAGCAATTTAGCGGTCGATACATCGGACTGATATCAGAACATAATTAAAATATTAGGTTTTCCCAAAAGTCTTGTAGGATTTTTTTCGACCACCGTTTTTTATGATTTTTTCTTCCAACAAACGACATTCAGGCAACAACGTAGTCACCAGTGTTATCGATAACACTCTGCCACCTCATGGGTAAATCGTTCATTCCCTCCTCCCGGAAGCCAGGGTTCTGGGAGTCGATGAAGTCAGCGATCGCCTTTGCAAACATGTCATAATCAACGAATTTTCTCTTGGCCAGGAAGATTCAAGAGGATGGATAAGGTGATAGTCAGAAGGGGCAGTGTCTGGGAGTATGGCCTGTAGGGCAGGACATCCCAGCCGAGCTCGTATAGCTTGGCCTAGGTACTTTTCGTGAAATCGGAGGGGGCGTTGTCATGGGAGGGTGACCGCGGACTTGACCGCGGACCTTTTTTGGAGCTTTTCTCGAACAGCGACGGCGAGCTGCTGAAGCTGGTGGGGCATACGGTAGCGGTGAATGTCTCGCCTTGTACCAGCACCTCATGGAAAAGCATTCCTTCAGCGTCGCAGAAATAGCACAGTCTTAAGCGTGGTCCGTTATCAATGCGGGTCACCCACCATTAATGTCCCGTCCCACCCCGCACAACACCTATGGGAGTTAACGATCTAGCATCAACGCAAAAGGCGATACGGCTCCGCTGACAGTCGCCTTCAGACGCTCCTTATCAGCCCTTATCAGTTGTTATCAGAACCGGTCCCCCACCATTAGTGTCCCCTTGCCATCCCACACATCACTTGCAAAAATCAAGGTTCCAGCTTTACTGCGATGCGAGATATGAATTTCGTGACAAACAGACACACACACGCAGACACACACACGGACAGACAGACATACTTAGCGGATTTTATATAGTAGGATAATAGTTTCCCCCGAAGAATTATTTGCGGTACACTATTTGCTTTGTATGTGGAAGGGTTCCACCATACAACAGTATGATGTGCTATCTGACGTGGGTTGTGGATGGTTAGGGATGCCTTGTCGTTGACTACGTCTTGCTCATCGGTTAGTTGCATCGATTATCTCTCCTGTCCTCTTGACTGGCATCCTTGTCCTTGTGGATTCGCTAGAGTGAGTTTACGACAGGTACTGCTCCAGTTGGCATGAAAGAGTGATGAAGTGGGGTACGTGAAGAATTGAGGCGTTCGAGAAGGACGTAACTGATACTGTATGACAGACTGTCTTCGAGCGGCAACGAATCACCTCCAAAGCGGCAAGTATCTGTATCAGAACAGGCCGGCGGTACAGCCAGGGTTAGATCTCCGTCGAGGAATCATTGACAAGGGGGAGGGTCGAGTTTGGTTCACTGGGAGGGGATCGTAATCGCTGGGGCAGGCAGTGATCAACATGATATCTGCACGCTGACAGGGGAGATGTAATAAAACTGACTAATTGGACTCAAATCTGGAACCTAAATTCAATCTACACTTTGAAATCGCGAGTGCTATACAAAAGGAGGCACTCCACAAATATAGGAGGCAAGACACAAACGTATAAGGTAAGTGCAAGAAATCGTGCACGAAAACGAGTTTGTCTGTTACCCTCTTTTTTTTGTTTATGTTGCATGTGCTTAGTAAGAGCAGCATGCAAAGTTTCACGATAAAAAGTAAGAATCTGGCTAAGATACACCGCCTCAAAGTGGTGCCCGACGGGGCGGAGCCGCATGAATGCCTGCCCCGTCGTCCACCGCGGTCAGGGATGAAGAGTGAGACTGTTTACGTATTTTTTGTTACTATGCGTCGCGATCGCGGTGTACAACGGGGCAGGTATCTGCTCTGAGGCTCCACCCCTTGGCCACCATTTTCGGGAGCTGTATCTAAGCCAAATTCCCACTTCTTCGCTTGGAAAATTGCACGCGATCATAATTAGGCGGCTACAGCATAAGTATATGAGTGAGAGAGAAAATTTTCCGCTCTTCAAGACGATATTGTAGAGAGGAGAGCGTATGTAAAAACACAAAAGGTAAACAGAGTCAGAGGGCACGATGGTGTCTCGTATCTCCTAGAATTGTGGGCTGTGAACAAGGTTTCAAGCTTCCGCAACCGAACACGCATAATCTATGCTGTGGGGCGAGGTCGACATTTGATTTGTAACAGTTCACAATTTCGAGAATGGAAGTAGTGTAGCCTCTAACCTTATGGGTCGCCGATGGAAACCTCATGCATGACGCGTACCACGACGAAGCCGGCGAACAATCGCCCTCCCATTGCTGCAGGCACCAAAAATGTGCTCCACTGGCATCAAAAACGTACAAAGCAACCTCCGACATACAGATTGACCTTGGGACGCGTTATCTTCCACTGGTAACAGCGTGGAGGAGAACACCACTCAAGTATACCCCATCTCCGAGAGTCTGATAGGGCGTGGCTTGCGGACATGTGTGAGTGGCGAGGGTGAGAGTACGCGGCAAGAGCGAGAGTGTGTGGCGGAGTGAAAGAGTTCGATTGCCCATCAGGCGCTCCGCAGTGGACTGTATTTGTGGGATGAGAACGGAAATATAGCTGATGTAGGCTTCTCTTATATCTTATTACCATTGTAAGCACGTAAACTGGTGCTAGCGAGCCACTATGCGGCCCGAGAACGTGTTTGTGATCACCAAGAATGTGAATGGAGTTCTCATGCATGGCGCATCCTATAACGAGGCAAGTGAGGCCAATCACCATCCTGTTGGTCCCCTGAGAGGAGAGCGAAAGGTGTGTACTGAAGTCACTGCAGACAAACTGATCATTTTTCCAAGGAATCGTGGGAGGATCTCGCCACTTCGACAAAAAAATATATCCTCAACTGGCTTTCTTCAAAATATCTTTCCTTTTGGAGATACTGTGTAACTCTAGTAGTCATTAGAGAACGGCATCTTCGTAGATCCCGCCCCGGGAATCCGCATTCATAAAGTTTCGTTGGAAGGACGTCCCATTGGAAGGGGGCACTTAGAAATTCCCCGAATTTTCCTCGAGTGAATTCGCATATAGAGAACTACGCAGCCATCAGGGAATTTAAGCGGCCAATGGGATGGGGGAGTTATTTCGGAAACAGTTGACTTTACTCTGATAAAGAATGTTCAAAGTTACTATAGAAAAGATCCCGCGCTCCATTGCGATCGCCTATTCCAACAGCGACCGGCAATGGCTGTGGAGGCACATGGCTTTCGTTTCGTTTCGAAGTTTTCCACCCTTCTTTTTTCATCCTTTATCTCTGCCACAAAACTTGTATGACTTTCAGCCCATCTCCTCTGTCGACAAAGGACGAGCAAATGACTCCTGGTGGCGGACACTTCCGTTCCGGAATATAAGTATTGAATTTTGTTTGGGACTGATTTCTCTCATTTTGTCACGAGATTGGTCTCAATTTTTCAACTGTAAGCTTTTGATTTCCTTAATGAATCGCACTGACTGGTTAGGGAATAGTCAGTGCGACTCATCAAGGAAATTGAAAGCCTAATCCTAAAGAAGGGGGTGTATTGAATGCAGACCCTTTTTTTTTGGGGGGGGGGGGTGGCATTTTTGGAAATATTCTCAGACGCCACACTCTGCCCTGGTCACTACCTCTCATGATTGGTTGCTTCGCAGTTGTATTTATTTGGATTACGCATTTTGTGGCCCACATTATGACCATGAGTCATTACATACACCAGGAAACTGCAAGCAAATAATTGAGAAGGTTAAGCAAAATTTCGCTTGAAACGATTTGACTGATTACAAAGACTTCCTGGAATGTTTTAAGCTTGGCACCAAAAAAAAAAGAGTGTTCAATGATTTTGTATTTTGTTTTAAGGTGCCAAGGGGAAGTTAACTCAACGCAAGGTAGGATTTATGCTTTTGTACATAGCAGAAACTGTTATCTTCTTTTCCTCCATCCCAGTGTTAGTCTTACGCTGTCATTTGCACCGTCGGGGTCTCTAAAAACCGAACCCCAGTGTCCTCCTCTCAAGGTCCCTTACCCTTTGTGTAGCTTCTAATCTGATTCTTCTTCCTGTCTTAAGCCCTGTTCCCTTGGAAAGCTCTATGGCCATGTCTGCTGGGAGATACAACTGTTCGGTGGTAAGCCTCCTGGCAGTTCCTCATTGATGCTCACATTTTTGAGGGCTGATCTCCTTATGAGTACATGGCCGACACCCGTCTGTCACCCTCTCCTGCAGTAGGTATATATCGGAGTGTTCATTTCGCGTTGCGTCCTGCTGACCGCTATGTCGTGGACTTTTTCCGAGTCCAGTATCCTTTCCTCCTTGCCGCACGACGACGAGCGGCCTTCCTTACCCCCATTCCTCTGCTTTCGCGCACCCTTTCTTAGCCTCTTCTGCGACAATGTAACGGTTAGCATCACCTGCCACAGTGAGGTAATTGCTATTCGAATCTGCTCTTATGGCTTCGTCGAGGCACAGATAGAACGTCCTTCTCGGGGTGTGTACCCTTACATCAGGATGCCGCACGACGACGAGCGGCTGCGACAGTGTGTGCGAGCTATGCACGTGGGTCTCAGAGCGATTACAACGTAATGCTAGCGGTGCGATACGCACTTAACTTCCAATCGCTTCGGGACCCAACAACATGGCGCCTTTATCTCGTCCGCATTGCTTCGCTTGCGACATGCAGCAGTGCGGCATCCTGACATAAGGGTACACACCCTCCTTCTCGTGTTAGGGATAACCATCTTGCGTTGCGTACACAAAGGAAATCCTTGAGGAAATTCGCTACCGCGATGGCCACTCAATTCCGCTTTATCTTCACCGTCATGGGAAGTTTTGATTCCTTCTCCACTCTCCCTCGCCTTAGCGCCTCTCAAGCGTGTCTCCTGGAGACATAAGACTTAGATGTTTCAACGTCTCATTAGGCCGGCAACCTATTGAGACCTTCTAGTCAGTGTTCATATGTTTAGACCCTTCATTCGAAGTCTTTCTCAGCCGGGGTCGATCACCCCTGGGTAAGTCCCTCCTAGCGACAACAGAACTTAGGCGAGGGTTCTCCGGTGCCACTTCCGAGGGAAATTTAGCTTTATCACTGATACTTATGCGACTTCCAGACATTATTACAGGGGCTGGTTTTCACTGGTGACGTCCCCATTTTTGCAACGTCTCTGGGTCTCGAGTGTGCAGAATGAGGCCTTCAAATCGCTATCCCTCCGTAACGCTAGATGGCTACTTTTGCCACCAGCTGATCTGCTGAAGGCGCTTATTTCATGCACGTTCCCTTAAAAAAGTGTCAATGTCAAAATATTTCATTTATTCGTAAACAATCTGAGATTCAATGCTGGCAAGAGCATAACCAACTAGAGGTACTTCATAAGCTAAATTTACAATATGTAAACGGTACAATGGATTATACAACAATGAAATAAGAAAAGAAACAACAGATGATGGCAAGAGATTGATCGGAGGAAGAGAGACGAGTAATGCTTAAGAGAAGTAAGACTCGACACAAAAGTTTATATGACACTCCCAGACGACTAGAAATTGGGATATGGATCAGTCAGAGTGCACTCACTCAATATCAGCAATAAATAATAAAAAATAAAACACACACTGATTTCTACCCAAATAAAATTCTATAAATGCGTTTCATCAAGATCGAAAAAAAATTAAAACCACCTAGAGCAAAAACGAAACCGTTGAAAGAATCGCGTAAATATGAAAGTTTCAAAAGATCGTAACTGCAGTGACAGTGTGCGTTGGAGGACCCTGATCGGGCACGACTACGCGACGGCGGGGCAGCGACGGTGCTTAGTGATGAGCGCGCAATTTGATAAAAAAAAATGCATTAGGCATGGCTATACAGTACTCGCCAGAAGAGATAGATATCCACATAATGATCAAGAGTATCGATTTTTGTGCAGCAAATATCAAGCGGAAATGTATGAAAGGATATTAGAGGTAAGCTGGTTGCTCCGGCCTCAGCGCTTGCACCCGACGTATGTATTCCGATTCTCGGAAAAAGTCCGACTGGAAGGAGTTATGTCGAATTGTTGACATTCCTAAAATCATAAGTACTTTTAGTACAGTACATTTGCAGATCCCCAAAATGTTTCCTTGCAAATGGCGCCGAAAGAGAACTGGTCGTGGAGAGCGGGGCAACGTTGGCAACAGAGGCTTAGCCGGCCTCGCACTTGCTTGAAACCCTTCAGCGATGCGGAGGACGCGAACGATCCCTATAGTTGTAGACGTGATGGGTACCCAACCTAAGTCATCAGTTTCTAAAAAAGCTCCTGATCACAAGCTACCAGAAGGGCCATTTATTACCGTTGCGGCGAAACAGTAGAAGGGTGACAGTAAGGAGGCTGGTACAACTTCCTTCACGCTGCATCCCGCATTTCTCATTCACTTCGCATATCACTGGGCAGGGTTACATAGCTGCTTCTTCAGCAGCACAGAGGAAAGTATCTGGAGCGTGGATAGAAACAGAACCTACTATCCACGTTTCCTGCCTGGGCTAGCCCCTGCAATATTTCCAAACAATCCTTTTCCTTTCGCAGGTGAAGTCCTTCATTGCGTCTCTTGTTTGATGAAGTAGTAAAATAGCAGAAAAGCTGTCTGGTAGAACAAAGGTCCAGATTAGCGATATTGGTGTTGATTCGGTTGTTCTGGTGTGGGAGGACTTGCTCACTGTGAGTGAGCGTTTGGGGTTAAATGGGACGGCGTTTCGCGCCTTTCGTGGCGAAAGGCGGATCATGAAGGAATCGCCCACGGGAATTTGAATTTTACTGTC
Source organism: Trichostrongylus colubriformis (assembly GCA_963978905.1). Classification (NCBI taxonomy): domain Eukaryota; kingdom Metazoa; phylum Nematoda; class Chromadorea; order Rhabditida; family Trichostrongylidae; genus Trichostrongylus; species Trichostrongylus colubriformis. Next base: position 21,673,753 of record OZ022261.1, on the reverse strand, counting down.
ACACATATTTATGTTCTATCTGCTTACTAAGAGCCGCATGCGAAGATTCACGCGTTTATACAAGAATCCAATCGAGTAAAGATCCCCAAAGTGACTGACGACGGGATGGGGCGCCCAAGTGGGTTTGGACGCTAGAGAGTTGAGGAGCAAAGAGGCGACACTCACGTGATTAGGGACACAGAGTGAGGAGCAAACCAAAATTGCGCGCGGAAACTTGAACTGCACTCTGGCCGCTGTTGGCTGCTTGAATCCTGTAGCGGGGAATGTGGCCGAAATTCAAACGACTTGCTCTTCCTGCTTCCTCTTTGTGTTTCTCGATTTCTGTTTCGGAATGAAGAAAATTCTCCTTTTTTCTGATTCTGTTCGTGTATTGTATCTAGCAGAGTGGTTTCAAGAGGAATTAGATGCATGAAATCTCCGCGGACGATTCCTTCAAGGACAGCATTAAGGATAATGTGGTTATTGGATAATCCTCAAAAGAAGTCACTCGCTTAGAAACTATGGGCCTGGAATTTATGACGAAATCCCGTCGAAAAGCGCTCCCCGAGCTGTAGGGACAGCGTAACGGTTAACAGCTGACACCTTTGGATGACAGATCCCGCCTTCAGGCGACTTGATTCCTGGTTGGCTACGATGAGAGCGGCCAAGGATATGCGGCAGGATCGAAAGTAATGCGGAGCCCATTCACAGTTTTCGCTTGAAGCTCACTCCATAAAGTAGATGCTGTCGTATTTTCAGACATCCCCTTGTGTTTACTTGGCAACATGTCGATGGAAACTCGATCGGACTACTCGCACTTGCCCGGAAGGTCGTCCGCGTCGAGAATCAACGGAAGAGGTTCCTACTTCTTGGGTCTTTGGGCATTTCCTTCCGTTTTTTTTCACCATTGTGTTACTAAGCATCTCGACTTTCATGTTTACTACAATTTTCACTGTTCGTCCAAATTTCCCCTACCGCTGCTTTTGAGCTTCTTATCTTGGTTCTCTGACGAGAGCGGCACGGCACGCCATGTGAAGAAAGCCGTGGCTTCGTTTGGTCGTCACCTCACCCGTCCTGTACTGGTGTGCGCGAAAACGCGATGAAAGCGGGAGGAGGTTCTATCCTTGGGTTTCGGCCGATTACATTACATTTCTTCTCCTTTGAGGCACTACTCAGAGCAATTGTCCACCGACGTACACGAGTCCGTGGCCGAGGGGGCGGGGCCTTTACATGGCTGCCCCCGTCGTCTGCCGCGGTCGGCGAGAGAAAGGGATGGTTTACGTAATTTTCTGTTTCCCCTATGCGTCCCCGACCGCGGCGGACGACGGGGGGCAACCACTCGGAGGCCCCGCCCCTTTGGCCACAAACCCTTGGACGTATGTGGACGATTCCTTTGACGCTTCTACCCACATAGTCAACAATCGATCAAATTACCCCTTCTGGCGCCAGGCGCCTTTCACCAGTGAAAAGCAAACGAATTCAACGAACCTGATGAAGTTTCATCAATGAACCGTAATTTCATAAGTAATTCATGAGGCTCAAATGGGCGATCACGCAACTCATTGTCAAGAAAATCTCGTACGTCATTCCACGTTACCTAAACGTTATTGTTTGACTTCGAGCTTTCATCTTGCTTTCGGTCAGCATAGTCTGTCTCTTACCTTTCCTCCTTTCTTCCGCCTCATAGCTCCGAGTAGAGCCACGATTTCTTTCAGCTCTTCGCTCATCCCCAAGAACCTAACGAATATAAATCAATTGAATTCAATTCATTTTTTTACAACATTTCAGCCAGTAGTGTAATTATACCTTTTCGCTCGTCCAAAGTAGTGGATTCGAGTAAAGTAGGCTTTGAGGTGTGTGGAGGCCAAATCAACGCACATAGTTACTACGGAAAGACCTGAACAAATGTCTTCAATCCTATTATGGTAGCCTACAGCATGATCTAATATATAGTAGCGCTCAAAAGTCTTCGGCGAAATGGTCTTTCACTTTGGTTTTTCACTTGTAACTTTTTTGCGACTGGACCGATCTAAGACAAATTTTAGCATGTTGTATTTGGAGACACTGCATACTAAATACATATACTATTTCGGCGCTCAACGGTGTAAGTTACGTTTTGTTTTTGAAGTGCCAGCCCTATGCCGTCCCGCTGTACCGCTGTCATCAAAAGTCGTCGTCTTTCTACAGAATATTGACGTTTGCTAAGGCTTGCTGTTTATTTTTGTAAAGAAACCCAGTTTTTTCTTAACTAATCCTCTCCCTTTTCTCCGGTGGTTTTGTAGTAAATTCTTGTAAGAAACCATGGAAAGAGTCAAGCGGCACTCAAGTAAAAGGAAATGTTGGCAATAGGTTCAGACACCACATATTATAATTTTGTCAGACTTGGTCAAGTAGAGAAAAAGTTATGACAAAAAAGTGTTTGGCCAAAGATTTTGAGCGCTACTGTATATCGCTGCACAACCTATCATTCTAGATTCTGGTGGAAATACCTACCGACGATGACAAAGGCGACAATGAGTGAAAGAAATATATAATCCTTGACAACAATGTCTCCCAAACCAACCGTCACTATCAAGTTGAATCCAAAGTGAAAGGCATGAATGAAAGACCAGGTGCTAAAAATACAATTTATTCATTTCTATCTTCATTTGACTTTCAATGACGCGTACTTTCAAGTGAACAGGACGATGTGAAAGAAGGGTAGAAAAGTGTATTATAGCGCACCAAAGACACACCACACGATAATCAAATTAGTGGATTTTTTCTTGTGGCAAGTAAGCCCTTCGATAACTACTCAGGCTGCATCTCTGTTGCGGCTGCACGGTGCATCTTCGGGAGACTGCGCCCGCTTGGAGAGAGTCAAGCCCGAATCACACCTGGCTTCAGACCGAAATCCCAACGTGAAGCTTACGCGTAAAGGGAAACTCGCGATAAGAGAAGATAATTCAATGGACCAGTCATTTCGTTGATGAAGGCAGTTTCTATATAGGAAATCCTGTCGTCTCAGGCCAGGTGTGATTTGGTTGGGTGGACGTGACTTGGTTGTGTTCAAGCAGGTACAACACCTTGACGGTGCACCGTGCAGTCGCAAGAAAGGTGCAGCTTCAGCAGTTATCTAAGGGCCCATCGCCCCAAGAAAGTCAGCCACCAATATGATCATCCGTGGTGTGCTTTTGATGTGTGTTGTGGGTCACTACACCAATTGCGACTAGAAGCACGGCAAACATACATATCTGCTAGATATAACGTTCACAAATAATACACTCTTTTGGAACCGAATATCGTTTTATCTTTCTTAAGATACAAAAAACGCTATTCTAAGTCAGGGAATGTGGATATCAGGTTAAGCCCAGGAAGGGCATAGGATCACCTAGGGAACTAATCCCTGCATAAGTAACTCCTTCTTACACGTGAAAATTTTTCATTAACTCCACGACTCTCTTCCCATGCCCACGTCTTTCTAAGCCTAGGCTCAAAGACAGTGGTAGGGGTAATGTGAGTAATGAAAACTTCTAAAGTAAGTCAACCAAATGAGAGCTTCGGCCCGGGGAGACTACATGTGGAGTAAATTCCGGCGAAAATAAGTGTCCTCGGGCTTTATAGGAGGCCTCTTTTTTAACGGTTGCCAGCTCGTTTAATATGGCCTTCCCTGCCGTTAGCATGGCCCGCCTCGATCGGACTTTCGCACTACTACAAAACACCTCAAGTGCCAAATTAAACAATGCCAAATTGAACAATCTTTTCATATACGACCCCATCTATCACTACCGTTACCTCTCAATCCACATTTTCGTACCTCCTAAACGAAAAACTCAATTGCTCAAGCGTGCTGTGGGGATGAAGCCGTCCTAGCGTCTTTCGCGTGCTGCTGGGTGCGAAAGGTGCAGTCGCCCATAATACACGGTACTGTGTTACATTACGCACTGATACCCTTCCTTCACATCGCTCCGTGTTCCGCTGTCATTCAAAATTTAAGAACGAATATTGACTCCCTGCACAGGGCAGGAGCAGTCGATGCACTCACCGTTCCCAATTTATAAACATGGCTGATCCCATAGAGCAATATAAACATATGCAGGCAACGTAGGCTCCTAAACAAAGCAAAGTATATTCTCCTGAATAACACTGAAAAACTGCGGATTTCCATCTAATCTGAGGATTGACGACAATTTCACACGAAAGTTCTAGACTATCCATGAGGTACCGAGGGAAGGAAAAACATTGGGTTTACATACATAGAATTGGAGATTTTCGGGGTAAATGGATTTAAGGATGGAAGACGTGAAGCAAGTGTACCGGCAGGATTCCCATCGAAGGATTCCTGACTGGTCTATTACGATCGGTACATGGTGGTTTTAAAAAGAGTAAGGCGCATGCAACGCATTTACCATCTACGAAGTATCAAAGGGAGCTTTTTCGATAAATGTATGAATAGAAGTTACAATAAGTATGTACTTCTTCCCCGAGTATAAGCCATTTCAAAGCAGAACACTCACCCTTGCAGATGAGCATGCTACCGGCTAATCAGAGGAGAGGGCATAGAAGGTTAGCTGGATGAGGAGATTTGATTCGCCACTAAAGCGCGGTGGCGGTGCCACTTTTCTCTTCCCACTGTCTACGGTACATCTTGATTCTCGTCATGCATCTCTATCCCGGCTAGAGTGCAAATGGATTGAGGTCAGCTGATGGCCCAGCATTCCAAGATGGTAACCGTTTCAACTAAAACCAGCGAGGAGTGGACGAGCGTGGCACTTCGAGAAGGCGTGGGAGGGCAGAAAAACATGCTCGGCTTCCACAAATTTTTAATTGTGGTGAAGAGGCGCGTCACCCTCCCAACTTTGCCTGTTTTGCGATGTATTTAGGCAAAACAGCGCAATATCTGTTATAGATAACGAGCAAGTTTGTTGAACAGAGGTGACAGCCCTTACCGTACAGTGACCGAATACTGACTAAAGCCGACCGCATCACAATAGCTTACAAAACGCCAAAGGTTCTAGGAAAATCTGCGTTCAAATATTCGGAATCTACCTGACTCTCTCAACGAAACAAACAGGTGGGAGCAAGCACAGGTATGAGAGCTCTGATTGAGAACCTACCAATAACAAATCCAAGATTGGTTCTTTCACCCTCCGCAGCTTGAAGCAAAAAAAAAGAATTAATATAAATGATGAAACGTAAGAGCATCGCATGTGAACTGACTGGTTTGATGAGAGAAGCGATAAAAACAATTGAACGGTAGCTGATGCCTGCTATATTCTGAGTGGGTGTGTCATGTCAGGGTTTCGCGCGACCACGAGCGGCGTGCGACGCAGTGCGTGCGAGCTATGCGCGTCGCGTTAGTGGGGTCTCAGAACGATTACACGGTAATGCTAGGGGTGCGATACGCATTGACTTGTAATCGCTTCGGGACCCAACAACATGGCGCCTTTAGCTCGTCCGCATTGCCGCTTGTGACGCGCCGCGCTGCGCAATCCTGAAATAGATTTACCAACTGCGGGTATTCCTTGAATCTGCCGTGCGCCTACGACTCTGAGCTCGCTTAATGGCATTTCAGAAGATGTCACAGTCATTCCGTAGACATGGTAACACTGATATTTCGCGGCAACAGGTTTGCTCACTGCTCTTGGCATTTAATTTTCAAGCATCCATTATGACGGAATAAAACCACCCTATGATTTGATTCGCTCAAAAAAGGAATAGAGCGCGAATTGAGAGCGAAGCAACACTGAGTGACAAAATTCGAATTGGCAAAGTACTAACCGATAGGAAACCACAGTTTCTCTTCAGTTCCATCAACACCAAGAATATCTAACGTATCTGTGTTACCGTTCGATGACTGCATAGACTTCCGTCGGCCATGACGACTACGGTAAATCCATTGCTGAAATTAATAGTAATATCTCTGCTCTTCAGATACAGATACGGTGCAGGAGCCAGTGCGGCTTCGTACCACTCGTCGTCGAAATCGTCGCTTTTGAATTGTAAGGCGCCTTTGCAACTCATGAGAAATTTTGTCGCCCTGTTTGTTTTTCTACATTTTGAAAGTAACGCTGTGAATGTGGAGGGGTGCATACGCTGCCTCACCGGCGCAGTGCCCCTTGAGGCTCCGCATCGGCATCTCGTGCACCACACTCGACAACTATTCATTACACCATACTCTTCAGAATATTCTGAAGAGGTTATCAACGGAAGTTGCTGAGCCGGCCATCCTCTACCTTACCAAACGCCTTTCCCATACCATAAGATAGAATTCCAGCCCCTGGTTGGCATTATTCTTTCACCCATAGTAGCGGGATCTATTTTAGCTCTTCCTCTTTTGACGTCGGATCGCCTGCAGGAAACCGCCCACTATTTTTGACTCTCACGTGGGCGTCAGTGTCCGGCAGAACTTCGTTTAGCGGCCAGCACAAAGAAGTTGTTAAATCGAAGTTCGTCATACTTCCGTCATAAAAAGTGGTGGCCCACGCCAGTTAGCACTTCCCAATCAGATCAAAGCATGATAAAAAAAATCTTAAAGATAAAGAACATCTTGTTATACATCTTAGCAGGTCTTGCACAAAAATATTTGACTATCCCCACCCAAAACCGGTGTATAAGCATAGTCCTTAGTGCGGATCATGAAAAGAATGAGAAGTTCACGTCCTTCCCAAAAAATTCACGAAACTCAGAAATCGTAACCCTCGCTTCAATCCATCCATCTCACCACCAAAGCCGGCAATTTAAGGATGTCGAGAGCGGTTGGGGGACACTATCCTTCGTAAACGAAGAGTCGAGCACAGAAGAGAAATGTATGGTGAAATTTGCGTTGAAAAACGCGTCTTTAGGGCGCTTTTGCGATTCCAACGCGCTTCACCTCAGCTCTACGACTCAGTGGCCGAGTTGCCAGCTAACAGCAGATCGGCGCTTCGTGATTTGATGTCGCGTAATGCAAATCTGATTCCGTTCATGTTAAACAAGTGAAACAATAAATAGCAACACCCAAGGGAAACCATGAAAGCATGAATAAGCGAGACAGTGAAAAAAAAGTATATGATGAAAATCAATGAATTCGCACTTGACCTCTTGGCAAGAAGCTGTGTGTGCCATTGTACGAGCTGCATGCGCTACCGTAGGCCTAAAATTGCCCCTCTCGATGTTCTCGATGTTTTTATAGGCTTATTTCAGATCACTGGAGTCTTTACAGCTCTCGCAGTTGTCAGATAGTTTGACCCACAGCCACGTAGGTTGTACCTTTACCGAGGCGTGAGTGTGAGTTTCTGAGCCTTTCGGAGCCAATGAAGCTAGCGCGACTCCACTAATCGTAAGCAAGCAGGCTCGTCCACTCTGAACGTGACCGCCGGCAATATCTGTGGCGAAATGTGACAAATAAGGTTTGCGACTGCGACAAGATAAGACAAGGAAGAGATTCCAGTTGTGAAGGAAACGTTAACATGGGAAAACAGGTGATATCTCAGAGATCTCATGATATCATCCGGGGGAGCAGACTCAGAGACTTACTTTCCCACGGTCTCGCACAAGGTCAAATGCATGACGCTTTATTTTGGTACGCTGCGGGAACTTTTTCGGATTTTTGTTCGCCAGCGTATTCTCAGCACCTCCTGTTTCACAATTCTGCGCTTCAGTCCACTCAGTCAAATCCTGAAATGTCCCTTTACGAATAATGTCCCTGAGCGCCCCAAAGTACCTTGCTGGTCCCGTTGTGAATTGACCGGGCGCTTAGGGAAACTGCTTTCTGGTGTGACCTGACCCAGTTCGACTGTTCTGATGTCGCCGGGGGCAAGGAGTTGTGTTCCCATGCATGGTGCTGTCAACATTTGGTTCTTGGCGACTTTCGATGAATGTTCGTCATTTCGGACAAGTCTAGCAGATCACGTGCTTTAAAAGCGATTGTCAACAGTTGCTTCAAAGAAAATTCAATTTGGTAAAACGGAAGCTACAGAGCTTGGGTGCCTCCAACCACTGATCCGTTTCACACAACTGAGTTAAGAAAAATCAATAACAGAACGAACAAACTCACTTTGATTTTCCGTGTCATCCTATTCCAATTGCTAACAAACTTGAGCAATGTTTCTGAGAGGAATTTGCCGATATCGGCCGCAGTGATGAACATAAGAGGAATACCAACAAGTGCAAAAACCACAGCAAACACTTTACCAACATCCGTGTCTACGGACACTTCGCCGTAACCTGAAAAAGAAAACTTTCATTTTTTGAACAACTTTTCCTTTTCCCTTGTGCGGCCTATACCAGCTGCCATTTTCTCCGGACCATTAGTTTCTTTCGGTTCATTATGCCTCTTTACAAATGATTGTGGGACATTGATATGAGGAAATACAGCCAAGGCACCAAAATATGTCTTTGTAGATGAGTGATGGTTCCTGTAACACCAGCGCAAAGTAAGCCAAGAGCATGTTTGTGGAGATTTCGTATTGAGTATGAACCATCCAGCCCTTTGTCAATGCACTATACTGCAGTGCCTACAAAATCGTACAAGCTCGCATTCATCAGGTAGGGCGTGTACACAGACCTATTGGGCATGTGACCGCCCGTTAAAACTGTCGCACTCTCACGATGGTTAGTGCCCTTGAGATAGTCTACGAATTTTGAAACGGATGGCCCTTGAGATAGTCTACGAATTTTGAAACGGATGCAATATGTGATTTTTAAATGATATTTGGATGTGATAAGCAATCAAACATCTCAATAAGCCGCGAATTTAAAAGAGAACCGGTTTTCTAAGTTCCTCAGTTCCAGATGGGGAAGCTTCTTAAAACGCTATAATGAGCATTCCATAGGAAAGTGCTCGGGACTAAGTTTGTGTCAGTCATTCCAAGAAATAGCGGATTAACAATTGTACATGACGAAAAAGTCACTACAAGGATGCTGAGTTATGGGCAAAAGCTTCGGTGTCGGACGGGACTCGAACCCGGCGATAAACAGCAGTTATCAAAAATAAAAATATCAAAAACAACGAAAAAGGTCTAATTTTGGCACAAAAAAGGGCGTGTGGTGCAGAAGGAGTCGATAGTGTTGTCCTACGCGATTCTCTGCTGCAATTTCTCGGCATAATCGACGTGAATTCCGCGCGCTTTGTATGGGAACGTCGCATCGGCTCCTTCTACACCATGACTTGGAAAAAAAGACATAGTACCTTCAAACACGTCAATAATTTCAGTGTCATTCCACATTAGAGAGAACACTTCAATTCTCAAGCAGTATAGTGATTCTCAGCTCTTTTTGGTCACATAAAGCTCAATTTTTCTATGTTCAAGCTATTCCATTTTATACAATGTCTACACAAATCCTAATTATCTGTGGGGTACCAGACTGAGTATCGCACAATACCATGCATGTCAAAGACATAAGGATTGACCCTGTTGTATGATTTTTGTAATCTGAATTAGCGTTCCAACGAGAAACTTCCATGAAGGCTTCAATCTTCCAAGCTCTAAGGAAGGTGACGCCGCCGAAACGTCAGGTGAGAATGCAATTGGCACTGATCTTGGCTGGAAGCTAAGAATTCAAACTGCCTTATTCGAAAGAATATGCCAAAGTTCATTGAAGTACCTCATCACTATCCTGACGGCTTACGGACATTAAAGATCAATTTCTGCTCCACTCTCGAAATATCGCTTAGCACCTACTTTTTTGGCCATGTTTACGTGCACCTACAGTTGTGATCGGAACTGTCTTTGCACTCGAGATATTCATTAATCACTGGCTATAAAATTTGACTGAGCTTTGGACCGAAACTGCATATATTTCCCTTCTGCCGCTCGAATTCCACTTCGATCGATAACAAGTTCTAGCAGAATTGATAGCGTTTTCGGCGGTTAAAAGTGATGGCCCGCAAGCTCTTTCTATGTTGAATCCGACTAGTAAGATTGCCAGTAGTTCGTGCGTGTCTTTCGGTAATACTAGGCAATGTTTGGAAGTATTATGTTCACTCAACCTAGCACATCCACCTCATCTATCTGGATTCAAAATCTGAAAACAGCTTTCAGAAGGACACAATAATCTCATAAGATCGTCGTAGATAGGTTCTGAATGGGGCATGCCAATTTTGACATGTCAAAGTTGTTTTGATACTATGACTGGCCAGGCCGAGATAGTAACGCTAGTTCTTGAGTAGGTCATGAATCAGCGAACGATATTTTTTCTTTAAATGCTCTGATTTTGAGGCACCACTAAAAACGTACCACAAGTGGTTAATACGGTGAGTACGTAGAGTAACGCTGTTGGAAATGTCCATTTATTATGCATATTGGCGAGATCGTCCGGTCGGTTCAACTCTCGGCGGATCGGCCGTCGATCATCGACGACTTCCGATATCGACAGCATCCATTCCCTGGAAATACATTGTATTCTTTTATCAACGTTGCTCGCCCATATATCGCTTTCTAATCTCAGACACTATTTCAATGAGCGCAAATGCGGAACCACGCCAATGAAACCGCAAAGATTTCCACGAAGATGGTGGTAGTAGTTGCTCTGAGGCGGATCAGGAACCAAATCGAGCAATTTTTCCGTGTTGCACGACCCTCTTCTCACAAATATTTGCAATACTACCCCTATACGATTTAAAGACACCGTTAGGAGTAATGGAGGGAACAGAGCTGACAAAAAAGTTTTCTGTATATGAATGGAGAGCTTCCAAGCGATGGCCTTTGACGATTCACGCGCTGGAAAGTGCGCTTCGGAGTTTTGAAGAGACGGCACTTTAATGAGTTTCGGCCCTACGGGTACCGATGGTCGAGTTACCGCGGAGAACTCCACGAGTGGCCAATGCTTACGAATGGCCGGCTCAGCTGTCCACAAAGTCTACATCACCTTACTCTGTGATGCAGAAGAAGCGAAAGGACGTTTTTGACCGTGGGAGAGGGTCCTCTTTCTCTGGCTTTCGACCGTTTCACCCAGCTTTTCGTTCCATACATTTCACCGTTTTTCGCCCATACTGTGACACTACTTCGCACCTTCACTTTCGTAGTTCACAATCGGTGGAAATAACTGGTGAATAAGGATAATAAAGTTCTTGGCGCCAATTAAATCTTTTCTGGGATGCGCTGCACAGTTCTGTTCAGAATCGTGTTGCCTAGTGTATGTGATGTGGCCTATACAATGACTTGCGGTGGCCAGCCGATGTACAAGTCATTGCTTTTATCCTCCCAGACGAGTTTGGAACCATTCTACCGACTCCAGATAGAAGTAAGGCTTGGTAGGCCTGGGCGTGCACCGATGCGGGATTTGATCCCAGCACCGTGACAGTGAGGTGTGCGCCACCTGTCTTTACGCCTCCCGCCCCCTAACTATGAATTGGATGAAAAGATGGATTTTAGCCAGGATCAGACGTCTTTTTGCCCACAAAGAAGGGTGAGAGATCGTACTAAAAAATTATACTCAAAGCTGTTCCGCCCAAACTCTCTCACCTCTGCTCGATCACGTCATGTAATTGGTGAAAATGGTGAATTTTCATCAATGAGAGTGTAGCTTTTAAAAGGTATAGTTTGATGTTACATCTACATCCCACGAGGATAATCGATGTGGTGGTACTGAAAAAAACACGAAGCGGATATTCGGGCGTCGAGTCTGGTCGGAGTGGAGACGTTGGCCATTCCTAATTAGCATACGTCAGAAAGTTCATAGCCCCACTGCGGGTGGCATCAAGAATGGCTCTCGGTTGGCTCACTCGCTCGACCTTACTCGTCGCTTCTTCGCCGACCGATTCGGAAATAGTAATTAGTAAGGTCGATGTTTGAGAATAGTAACTATTCGAACTGGAGTTTCACAGTAGCCCTGAATGAGGCTACGGATTATAGGGGGTGGAGAAGCCAGTGGTCCCCTTATACCGAATAACAGGATTTCGCATTTAGTCCCAAGTACTTTCTCTATAGCCGAGTTTCTTCCCTCTAGTTAGGCGAACACTCATGTCCTCGGGCTGATTTCCCCTTGACTCATTTAGCGACGTATGGCTACTGTTATCGTCAGATTTCACAATAGAAACAACTAAAAGTAAATGGTAATCTTTAAATAATTAGTACTAGAAGTAAGACATTAGCTGGGATCGCGTTAAGCCCAAGTTATCTTGGGCTTCCACGGAATTAATATGGCTCCCCCTTCTTCACATGGCCTGCCAGGATTCAAGCAAAAACGACAACTATGCCCTTGCTTCTGCAGCCAGCGGCAGCGGTGAAAATGGCACTATCCAGCGCTAGAGCCATGCAGGTGACGAAAACGTGCAGGATCGGTAGGACAAGTAAATGAAAATCAGCAGTGAAAATAGTACCGAAATGCCGCTGCCCAATCTTGTTCATCAACTATACGACCGCCGTGTTGGGCTTCGTTCAATATCCGCCAACTATCCGCGGTAAAGTTGGACATCATATTGGTTAATCTAAAAATAGAATAAATTCAACTGATGCCTAAGGATTACTCGAGTTAGTGGTTAACAGACACCGACAGTGGTTAGTTAACACTCACCGGACAAGTTTTTTTGACCGTGCTAAAAGTTCTGTTCTCGTTTCGAGAAGCATGAGAATCCAGGCTCCGAGACACAAATAACCTATGAGCACGGCAACCAGTATGACATGAGGTGTGAGGATTTTGATATACTGAAAAATTTATCCAATTATGGAGAGCTATCGGAGAATAATTACCACTATTTCGTGAGACGTAGGACGTAGGTAGAGGGTAAATTTTCATGGGAACTGAAAATAATTAGAAAAGGGATGCGCAAATTTTTCTGCCTGAGTTTTAGACATAAAAATGTTTGAATGCGGTTGCGCCGGGACGGAAGATTACCGACATATGGGTCAAGGTTTTTATCTGGTTAAATATCAAATAATGGGTCCTGGTCTGATGGAATGCTTTGCTTGGCTGCTCATTATCTAGAGATGGAGTTGACGGTACATGTGAGATGGATGAAAACAATCTCAAATTCACCGAAAACTTTTTAGTTTGTTTCAGAAAATTTTCGCACTTATTCAGGTAGACTGTCCAAAAATCATTCGGTAGCCGCTTTGATGGGTCTGCTCACGAGTTCGCGCGGTGTGGATACCAGTTACACCTATGCGATTCGAAATTAAATAGTAAAGGGACGGTAGGAGTGATATGTATGGTATGGTGTCTAACGGGAATTGCGTCACTCCGTGTGCAGCGAGCTACAGCGGATTTTGTCGACATTCAGCCATGTATTCATGGTACTGCAATTCTGTCTTTAAAAGTTATAATTAAGATTACAAAAATTAAATTTACAACTTTTCGTCACTTTTCGAACATCATAAAAAGAATCGCTTCGAAATGCTTTCAAATCTTGGTGTCCACGAGTTAATCAAATTTTTAGTACATGTAAATATGTGGCAATTGGTGATATTCTGAGATGAGCAGCAGCATAATTCATGAGTTATTGATGGACCTAACTTTTTTGTCAAACAGGGACCTCTGTTTTTTGAAAAATGTTTGGAGATATACTGTGTATCTTCTTCATATAAAAAGTATATGAGCTTAAGCTGTGCTCTCAGATCTTATTAGTTATCAATAAATATTAATGTATTTTTTCAGTTTGACGTGATTTTTGCAACATTAGAGGCTTTGTGCTGCTCTGCCACCGAGCCATCAATAGTATTATGTCGGACAAAAAGTTTCGCCGATATTCACATCGACTATTTCGCCTTGATTTTTTAGCCCTAAATTTCGCGACTTTTCAAATTGTCTCGGCATAACTTTGAAGAAAAAAACGTGTTTTTCATAATTATGTAAAGCCGATAACGGTTTTCAGATGGCGGGATATTCCAGCCGCATTTTCAAGCCACAGAATATACGTTTTCGGATGGTGGCGCAAGATATCTCAGAGCTTCCAGGAAATACGTCGTAATCAACTAGGATTATAACGACTACCTTTGGTAGGGATGTTGTGAGCCGTGAGGTCCAAAATGATGCATGCTTCGATCACTTTCTCATGGCCAGTCGTAAGCGCAGACTACCAAAAATCTGCGAGCGAGTCCTTTACGAAGCAGTGCAACTTTTCAATGAAAAACCGACCAAAGTTCACTGAAATACGCTCTTCTGCAGAACAAGTAAGGTCCCAGCGCTTCTCGCGATGACGTCATAACCCGCACATCGGAAGATGAGCTATACAAAAAACTGCGCAAAAAAGATGCGGAAGTTCTGCTCCATTCTCTGTAAATCTCGGATATGTACAGCACGGAGCACTACTTTTGGCACTCCGAAGCTTTTCAAAGGAGATATGGCTCTAAAAAGAGAGGACTGTCTAAATTGCCTTCCAGATTCTGAGGAAGGAAAATTCTGAATAAAAAAGAGGATCTGCTCTGTGATTGTAGAGTAGAGTGTGCTAAATTGAATGGTTTTATTTTCGTTACAATCGATTGCGTTTGAGCAAAATTATGATCTGCCAAAGTTAGGCAATGCAAAACATGTGGTACCTTTACAGACCTAATATACTTCTATTTTAACCCTGATATACATTTACCAGCGGAATATTTACGGAATCATTCATCTTTGTGGCAAGAGACTGCTAAAGCAGTAACCCACAAAAACTGCATTCATGATAAAGTATGTGACAAGCATCGATCGATACTCGCTGAGAAAATGATGATGTGCGCTCAGTAACTGAGAACAGGCTAAATTCCTAATTAATCGCCTGCCCTCATGAGCCGCCTATGAATCCCTTGAGACAGCTCAATTACCGCTTTCCTCTTGGCTCCATCACGTACGTTCATTACCGCCAGTTTTCTTGAAAGGTTATCCTAAGACCGCCCATTTGTAGTAGCAGGTGCGTGAAGCCACATACCCCACTTTGAAGGGTTAGATGTTTTTCATACAAATCGCCTGATGCGTACTAGCCTACGTAGTTTTCAGTTTCCTGCCAATCAAAAGCATAGCATCATCAGCCATTCCATAGTCATTTCATAACCTTGTGTTATAAAAAGTTGTTATGTACGTCTGTGTAAAGAGCGAGATCGATATTTCAACAACAACTTCAGCGCCGTTGAAGGGGCCTTATTGAGACGAGTGATGATACTCAACAGATTTTCAACCAGTTCTCCAACGCGCATCCGAAAACATTTGTCATCGCTCATATTTCATCGCCAGACGAATTTGTCGTGGCATCTTTTCTCGAGCATACGCCACTGCCAGATAGCTGCTGTGCTCTGTTGAAAAATGAGCGCAGGTCCATCTCTCGCAGCAATACTCGTCCCTAGACGCCATGCGCCAAATGAATGAGCGTATTCTCCATGGTTAACATTCACCAAATCATTTTCACTTAGCAAAACCATAGCGGAGTATGACCATGTAAGAAAAATAGGGAAGAAAATAAAATAAAATCAGCGTGAAGCTGATGAATCCACGCCTACTTCCCATATGGGCATCACTGACGTCCCTTGGACGATTTTGAATATATTTCCTAAATCAGTGATGAATTGCAGTTACTACGAGTCTAGTGCAAAAAGGTTGAACTGCAGGGAAGCGAGAAAAAAATCGACGTGGATAAAATTGGGCATAGAGCACGGTAAGCACCTTAACAGTTTGCTGTGGGCAGCTTTTTGGTTCTTGTCGTTCTGCATCATCTTTGATGGTGTCAGTGATTACAGTGGCGCCATCATCGGCATCGATCAACGCCGATTGTGAATTCAACGGTACACCTTCCCATCTGGCTGTCACATGATCTGAAAATAAGAGTGGTAGATTATGCTTAATAGTAGAATTCATAACAAAGTAATCATATAACTTACCTATATTCAATACCCCGGGGCTTTTAATCTGCGGATACTGGTCGCCCTGGCTTTGAGAGACTGTCTGATACGTCCTGTCGGACGTCACGCCTTGACCGCCTAATCATGCGCAACACTTATGGTCATCATGCAAGCTATCCTTGCCACCAAATCGATGATCCATCAATGTATTAACATCAATTTAGTTTTTTTTTCTTGAAGGGTCATCCTTTTGCTGACTGAAGTGTGAGGGTATTATTAACGAAGTAATGTCTACTAATAACCAATTGGGCGCTGGAAGCCGCTCGTCACTAGGGGGGCTCATAATAAAGTTTGCAGTCCAAAGCAAAATTTTCCGATAAATATTACTCAAATGGACATCAACTTCGCATTCGATACGCCAACAAGGTGTTGTGCTCCTAAAAATCAGCTATACGAGTCTCAAATTACCAGAAACTAAGTAAAACGCTTTGGACAAATGTAATTCCAGTAGCGCTTTTTCGCTACAGCACCAAGGGAACAGGAAATGAAAAAAGCGGAGTAAAATCTCACGCTCTCACACAGAACAGGCAAATTACCTATAACGATTTTCCCGTCGTCCTGAATGGAGATCGTTGGACGGCGAAGGAACACCTTTTGCTGGCGACTTGCTCGACGTAGTTCATTTGCCGAAAACACGGGTGAAACCGGTGAAGCACATAGTTCAACCCGATCCTGAGCATGTAGATCGTGTCGAAACGGCAACGCAAAGCTATGCCGCTCTTCGACACGAAGCTCTTCTGGCCGATTCCGTAACAGTTCTTGTGTTTCAAAAGGAGGATGACGAGATAGTATTTCCGGAATTTGGTATGACAGACGAGTGTCAAGGTAGCCAACATTCAGTAGACTGGCATGGGAGAGGGTCTGACGTCGTGCTGAGGTACTTGTTGATAGACGAGCATGAGGTGAGTAGAAGAACATCGTTCGTGGCGATAAACAAAAGTGCAGTGAGCTTTACACCAGGCCTATCACGGATGAGGTGTTAGGGGGTGCATTCATGCAGCGAGTTCAAACGAAGCAGCAGCACTAGTGGGCGGGCTTATCATATGACGGGCCAGCTACCAGCATAATCAGCAGCCAAATCCCGTCTCGACGGAGGAGGTCAAGTGAGGAGAAAACGAAACTGCCGGACGCGTGGATGACTCGATCGGGACGTTCGGGTAATAGCTGCACTAACAAACACTCACAATCACCCCGATTCAATCATTGCCGCATATAGAAACATCGCAATTAGTTCATGACGCGATCTCAACGCATCCGTCATGCTTCGTGGCTTCAAAACACCCGTCATTCGCCTCTTCAATTGTTCTGCTTTATCCCACTCTTACAACTTTGTGAATGACTCACACCTTTCAAAAAACGGCCAGTTTGAAACTAATGTCCACATAAACATGAAATGTGCATTTGCGACATGCACTTTCAACGAACAAATTGGTGGTTTCTTGACGCTACAGCCATACGCAATAGTGCATCGATGCAGCTTTGTTAGACGACTCGTCCAGAACTGAAGTGAGGGACATGAATTAGCCGAACACAATGGAGCCCGAATTATCCATCATACTTCGGGGAGAACCAGCGCATTCCAATTGATTTTTTCCACCATAATCGGAAATATTTGAGATACTAATATTTTGCACTATGCACAAGTACATAGTGCTAGAGCAATTCTTGTCCTATTAGTATGGGCAGGAACTCAACTAGGAGCAGGAATTTCTCTTGAACTTTTTTGTCTTTCTTTAATGCTCATTCGCTGGAAAACGTTTGGATATATAGAGCTTTAGGGTGTCCATCTGCTTTTCGATTTCTCGTAGCCAAATTATTGTCTATTGCTCTAAAACAACAACTCAAATAGAGGCAGTACACGTGTGGCTGTAATCCTTAAAGTATGTCCTACTGCAATGTAACACAGTACCATACCATAATTGGTTGGGCTACAATCCAATTCATTACCCAGTCGGGTCCTTGATATCGGTCTTTTCCCGAGTCTGCGTTCCTGGCAGTAGCATTGAATGATTCGGAGGATGAGTCAGAAGAATACGCGAGGTCAAAACGAAGGAAGTTCCCCAAACTTATATAGCAGGGTGGGCTTTTTTGGATTTTTGGTGCGTCATTGCACTCAATTATGGATCGACAGGTCACGCGAATTGTGTCATCGCGCGCGAAATAAGCCTCACTGGTCCCGCTGTGAATTTATCGCAAGCTGAAAGGATTGACTACCGCCTCGTGTGACTTCGTCCAATCCGAGTGTCCTGACGCACATCATTGGACTTCTGCCGCCTGCGTCATAAATAGGAGAAGCATTTCCGTGAAAAAGGACACACCGATGAAGAGACGCTCCCGGTTCGATCCTGCCTGCCACTAGTCTTGGATTGAGTCCAGAAGTGCCTACGCTTGCACATTTTAGAAAACTTCTGTGTTGGGACCTAATCCTCAATCTGGCCAGTGGAATTTGTGGACTGGATGGCTGGACTGGATGGACTACATATTGGTGTGAACCCTGCTTCCTTACTCGGCAAATAATGATACGGTACACCGCCTTCCTGAGAAGGAATATTGATGCTCAGATGTATACACGCTCATTTTTCTGTGTCAGAGGGAGTCAGAATCACTGTAGGATCTTTTGTTCTGTTCTAGTACTGCCCTCGAATCTGCCTGACTAATTTTGTCTTTGAACCGGCATCTCCCCTCGAAAAAAAGCGCACGAACCACGAAACACCGAATTGCTTGGAAGTCGGTCAAGCTAGATGCAATGGGGAACCATACCATTACGGCTCTTAGGCGTGCATTAGGGCACGCGAGTTGAGTCAAGTTACATTAAGAGGTGACGGTTGCGCCCTTCGAGCGTGGCCACTTCACTATGTATAAGCAACGCACCGGAGGCTAACGGTGACCCAATTCGGGTGTCCTGACACACACTCGTGTCCCTTATGTCTGGCCATGGAATGTAGAAGAAAGGCACGAAACTTGGTCTGGCCCTGACTACTACATAATTCGTAGGATTGCGAAGACTTCGAGATAGGGCCAGCATTCCAAGAATACACCAAGTCTCATAATTCACGCTATTGCACTATTTGGTTCAGTTATCTCAAGAGCGCGGAGATCCACGAATTCGAAAAAAAATCCAAAGACTTAAGGAATATCTTCATGTCAAGGTTGACTCTGACAGCCAATTTCAGCACGGAAGCATTCAAAACGGTAATGAAGGCAGGAGGCAAGAAGCAAAGTGAAAACAACTGATTTCGAAAACGTGCCACCTTTGCTATATAGGCAATGACTGCTAACAACGATATGGTAAGTAGAGACATCCCTACGAGTAGCTATGCCAGAAGTTCAATGCTGCGATAGGTTGCCCGCATTCGCTGAGTCGGATGCCTCGCAGGCTATGCCCTTCAGAACGAATTTTTATGTGCTGCGTGGTGAATGGAAAAGTATTACGATCCATTTCATAAACACAAGAGGCTATCGATTAGCGACTACGGAAGGAACGTTTTGGCGGGAAAGATAACTCGGATTGCTGTTGATCGGATTGTAAATACGCACATATATGTAGCAGTTGATAAAAAAGGTAGCACTCAAAATGATCTTTCCTCAAAGCCTGTGCCTTCTATGTTCGAGAAATTATACTCAGGGGAGACGCCTCAACCGGAAGTAACTTGGACGTCGTCCTCCGCTGAAAGATGCTACACAGAAACTAGCGCGGCGCTATACGCAACGACATCATTCTCAAAATTGCCGCCGCAAAAAAAAATTGGATGGCTTATAAAAAGTGGGCACGAGACGAACCTGCACACTGTGTGATTAGTTGCAGCACGTCCAGATGCCGCGGTGAGATCATCACATTTTAGAGAGGGTGATCCGGTGAGCATTGTGAATGCATGATATTGAACACGTTTGAATTCGCCACTCTGAGGGTGATGACAGGTGTCAAGTGAGTGAGAAAAGGAGCATGAGAGACAGACAGAAAGTGGTTGGCTGTGGAAGGTTGAGACAAGGGTGACGTGATGCCTCACAGTATGTCGTCACAGACAGCCGTCACTAACAATGAGTCCCATACGCTCACATGTACACGCCAAACAGCACGATTACTGCTATGACAAAGGTTCTGCAGGTAAAAGAAGGGAAAATCGTCAACAAAAACTCTTTGCACGAGTGGTCACTTTAGGCGTGGAGGTGCTGCGCTCAACACATTGGGCACACCATGGACGGCGAGTTGCAACGGGCTTGACCATAAAATCCGCATAAAAACGGATAGCAACACGGCGAATGCGCCAAATGGTCCACTTGTGAACTGGGAAAGTTAATAACCTACAAGATACTGGAAAGAAGACGAAAAATTCACTTAAAAGCATTTGATGGGAAAAAATGTAAATTAGCACTGGTATCTGTAGTGAGTTGTTACCATTCATGTGATCTGCAACTCGCGCTCGAAACTTGCAAAAACTGTCAGTGAATCCATTTGAGTCAGCCTTTATTCGTGGTCCATCTTACTGTAGCTATGCATTGCAGGAACCAAGTTTTTACATAACAGTGAATTGCAATACTACTTTCTGAGGGCATTTTTCACAAACGATTGAATGAGCTGGAATGGCGCTATAAAAAACGTCATAAAAGATGACGAAAGGGCACATTGCACATGTTCTCGAAAATGTTGGCGAAATATTGGAAAAATCGGTCACGTGTCAGATGTGATCACCACAAAAGGTACAGCGCTAGTGCTTCATTACTCCGAAGCAATCTGTGATGCTCCAGTCATCACAAACAGCTTGAATGAAACCAATGACACGGATGATGCGTTTAGATGACCAAGGGTCTAAACGACCATCTATTAACAAGGAGCATCACCCATCTTAATCAGGCAGTAGACAGCCATGGTCAGTTGAGCCCATGTTAGGGATGCTTTACTGCCGTGGTCGATGAAAAGTGAGGTATACAATGGAAAATTGATTAAGATTGTGGAAAAGGACGTATTTATGTCTAAGATATGCATATATTCTTTGGAAAAGCTGATAAAGCTCAGTTAGCCTCAGCCAGAGCACGATCAAATGAGCGAGGGTGTGTAGCGTTAGGCCTGAAATGAGGCACATGGCACGGTTTTCGCTTTAGAACCCAACTCTCCATCCTAGGTCGCACGCAGCATGCAGCACGCCGCGTTGCGAAATTCTGTTCTAACGATACGCACTCAAAGAGTCAAGGACACAATTTCAGATTCGTGAGGTGCTACTGTGCTACAGAAAATGCAATTTGACAAGAAAATGAAATTTCGTTCGATAGTTAACGTAATTTAGTATCCAAGGAAAACTTCGAAAGCATCTATGGACTCAGTGGATGATGGGAGTTGTTCAAGCAGCTCACATTTCGTATAGGCAAGAAAATCTGTTTTGCAGGAAACATGGTCATAAATATTTGTGTGTAATATAAGTAGTGTATAAAAGCAATGACAGTAGGATTGTGAACAATGAGACTGAAAGAGCTGTAAGAATGAAAGTGGAACATCAAGTAGAGTACCGACAAATGCCTGCATTAACAATCGAACCGCCACAGCACTTTAATCCCGAGTCTTAAAGACGTTGCATATGACGCTGACGATGTGTCTTAAGGTTCGCATTACAAGACTCTAAGATTGATTTCTCTCAGCGTTCTTGTCACACCATCTCTACCTTATCGCACTTTCTAGACGTCAATTAATGAAAGCTTAGGATAGAGGTAGGGTATGAACAGTTGACTGTGACGGTATGAATAGGTAGAAACAAACTCAAAAAGCCTGCAAAAGTATCAAAAAAATCTTTTAAAATGGCGTACAATATTATGGTGCTCGGCACCTCCATCAAGCTTTGTCAGGAGGCGAGTGGAGCAGCAACTCAAGAAGCATTTTCTGAGATTTTTTGCATGCTTTTTGAGTTTTTCTTTTAGATAAACTTTGGGATCTTATTAAGGTCTTAAGCATTCGATTCTGGAAGAGCACAATATTGAAAAGAAAGCAAGTTGAACTTACTCGGTATAACAGCAGCAGTATGCTTTTTCGTGGCCGCGGCTGCAGCAGCAGCAGCAGCACGTTCCTCATGAATACCAGCGGTGGTGCGAATAAGTCCAGCTGCGGAAAATAATGCGACCGCAGGACTGAACTGCTCGTTGCGGAAAGCTTGGGAGTAGATCATCCGCGGTGTGACATGCCGCTCACGCGGCCCGTAGAAGAACATACGCTCCGAAGCATTGGCTACGATCAGGACGCTGGTCGAGCGCCTGATTGCAGCGATTCAACGTCGAGCATTTTAGCACTTCCGAATAGCACTATTCACAAACGACTATCATCAAAGAAAGAAACGGAGGACTTTTAGCGTGTGGCAGTGTGTGTGTGTGTGAGTGGCGGGCGCGTGAATGACACAAGAATGGTGTACTCACAGTAGGACACACAATAGTGGTAAGGGGCGAAGTGTCTGGAGCGGCGTTGGCGACGACGGAAATACGTGACTTACAGACCCGTGTTATGCAAAAAACACAAAAGAGTGATATTTTACTAAAGATGGCTCGGTGCTAGCTCATCAGTTTCAGGTTGTCCAGGCTACTGGAACATATGAAAGTTAAGGCTGCCTTGGTAAGCTCCGGAGTGGTGGGTGCGAAGGTGAGTGAAAAGCCGAGGTCTTAGGATTATGCCCAGTTACCCAAGCAAACACTCCCGCTACTCAGCGACTCAGCTCCAACAAGTGATGAGTTGCATACATTATTCTCGGTTGCAGACGTCTGAATCTTTTGCGAAACATCAAAAATTCATTTAAACTAACTACTTCCGCTTCAAAAATATCTGCAGATTCGAGTTTTGAGGTTCAGGCTGTTACCAGGTCTCCGTAATCAGTAGGGGGAGTGTATTCCGAAGAGTTCAAACGGATGCCGGGAATTTCTATCTTTACCGGTAGAAGCAATGGAAAGGATATGCTTTGAGAAGCATATGCATAGCAAATCATGAGTGGGCAGGGAAACTAAGGCAAATAGAGTTTGAGGTGATTGAGCATAGAAAACCGTGAATGCGATTAGATGGGATATGCACATATATCCGCTACGGAAAGAATGTAGCGTAACGTTACCGCACACACTGTCATCGTAAGTGCCACCACCCCAAAAACAACGAATCCACAGCTTTTAAATTGAAAATTCAATTCACCGCGCACTAAAATGATATTGGCAACTTTCCCGTGAATACGCTCATGAGCTAACAGTGATGACGGTGTTGGATGAGCGTGCAGGCGACGAAAGGTGTCCAGAAACAAAACAGAGACAGATGAGCAGGCGTAGTTACCGGTGTCGGAACGGCACCATAATCGTCTATGAGGTAAGCACACGGAACGTCGTTGGCTGGGCTTATTAGCGTGTTGTCAAACCGAAGTCGGCGAGCCAACAGCCGATGTATTCGTCTTTCCATGCAAGATATATCCAAGGATACAATAGATCATAGCTAAATGGAATAGGGCAGCAAGAATCCGGCAGAAGAATTATGGTGGTTGGGACACGTCCTTACAGCCCTCCATACTTGAAAAATAACGAGATGGGGTGGAGCACCTCAACGACCCCACCAAACCCGAATGAATGCCTCGGTGACTTTGCACGAACGGATATGTTTCTAATACCACCTCAGTCAGGGGCTTTATCGGGTGCATTTTCCACAGGAAAATTAATTCTAGGCAACGGAATAATTACAGAGGCATGGAAATACAAATTGGTACCGGAAAGGCCGTCGGCAATTGATCAAGCGGACTCTAATACGTTGTGCAATGTGTGCCAAACTGAAACAACTAACATGAAACATTCATGTATAGCATGCGGACTGCGTCGACAAATTCTTTGCAGTGGTCGAATGCACCCAGTAAATGGCCCCACCAAGACGATTTATGAAGAGTTGTTTGTGCGATTTTCATCGTTAATGGATGTATTTACACATAATCGTCATGTCATCGTGACTGCAATATTTCCCAGTAATTACCCATATTTCAATGCTTTCCCATGTCAGTAAAGCTGAGCAAGCCTTTGCGTGCGTGAAGGCTCATTCCAAGATAATTTGAGTATCACGGTCCATTCCGTGGCTGGATAGCATGGTTTGCTACCGAGGAAGCATTCCACTACGCGCTGGTGAGTCATAAGCATTGTGCACTGAACCTGTCAATTAGCTACCGCCCATCCCAGCTGACAAGGAAAGGACCCGAGGTCGAAGGCCATTCGGAATGGGATACATATGGTCCGACGTATTTTCGGACGCTGATCTCGAGTCTGTTTTCTGAATCGGCAGAACGATTCTCTGAGCGGAGTCATGAAGATTTTTTGTAAAATAATACTATTACATGGTAGGTTTGAAAGCCCATAACGCGCGAACCAGACGTTTTTGCGCAAAAGCAGTGCAATTTTCGTGTCCACGGGGATCAAGCTACTCCACGGGGCAAGTTTTTAGCCGGTTCTAGAATATGATAGATTCCGGGAAAAGTCGTGGGCTGTCGGGTGGCAATACATTGAACAAAGGAGAACTCATTAACCCTTGCCGAGGAAATGCTCTCATTTGGTGCTTTCATTTTTTCTCATGGACATCTGTAACAGATATGTTCAGGTTATCTTTGTCATGGTTGATGGCTCCTTCACAGAAAGTCTCAAAAAATATTATTCCCAACATAGCCACCCCTAATTTTCCAGAGTTGAGCCAAAAACTCGATTTGGCTAGAAATTTGCACAGAGAGTGGATTCGACCCCTGAGCACGAATACCATATTCGTTCTGCGCAGTAACGTAAAATTCGTGCGCTATGGCAGTCTGCTGAATAAGAAAAGATGGATCATGGAGCTTTCTGCGATCTTGAAGATAGGGATAGTGAGGTACGCGGAAAAGGAATATAACACTAATCGTACATGACAACACGTTAGGATCTTTCCTAAACATATAAGAGGAACCCTTATGAAATGGAAAATACCAGTGCATTAAAAGTTATTGAACAGACTAGTTGCGAAAAGTGTTCACCATTTGAACATGCCCTATATCAAGGTAGAAGTGCCTTATGTAGTCGGCAGAATAAGTTCAACAAAGTGCGAAGGCAAGTTTCCCTAAGGATCCGAACCATGGTCCTCAGTTCATAGAGTGTGACAGTTACCTCCACTTCGACCTCGGGTACTTCCTTGTGAGCAACACCCACCTGCGACGCCGTCAGTGGACCGGCCTACCGACTGCGGTAAGATAGGGTAAAATAAGAAAGTGCAACCTTGTCGAAGTCGAAAGTCAAGAGACCACATTTTCAGTAAATTCATAAGTTCGCTCAGGTTCCTTTCGAATGACAGGCCGTGAACAACAAAACACAAGCGCGTGAATATTGAAGAAGACTGCGCTTCACTGCTAACACGAGGATGCTTGAATGGTCGCATTTTGGAAAAGAGCATTTCCGCTTCATCGGCTTCAGTTTCTGAGGAAAACCTCGGGTACACAGATCGCTACGGTGATTTTGACCATCATTATCACCGCCTCATTCGGTTTCATGAGCTGCTGTGGACTTTTGTTGAGGTTATCTGCTCTCAAATCTGTCCTGCTTCCATATCAAAACCGCGGCTACCGTGCGCTGTTCATGCCTGGGTCAGGTATGGTGTGAAGGAGAGTTTTTTCGTCCTGCTACCCCCCACTTTGGTCTGCAATACGACCCCACCTCTATTTCGCCACCCCAGCATTTGATTTCAGATCGAGCATGAAGCATGGGAGACTTCATCAGGTGCACAGACCTCATTTTCAAGTTCGAAATCAGTAGTGGCTGGATGGTCAACTACAAATCGAAAAGGCACAGAACATCTTACATCCTTCCTAAGCCAGCCAAAAAGTACAACCCTCACCGAGGATTTCTTGACACACATTTGGCTTCGGTTCATGAAGCCTCTGTGTTACTAGTCCATAAATATGACATGACCATGTAAAATAAAGTTTCATGCAGATAGGGCTTTCCACATTCACATGCTATCCATCCGATAGAAAGATGAGTTCACCGGATGCTGACCGGTAATCCCGAAGGAAAACCCTGAACAAAAAACCCTGCACTTCATAAATGCCATCATCGCTGTTCTCTGATGAATTGACATCGACCTTCACCGTGACAAGTGCCCCACACTGACATGAGTTTAAGTGATGTATTGCAGAGACAATGACATGGCTATTAGTATATACTTAGTGATCACTGAGTATTATTAGTATCACATGCACTCGATTGAATTCATTATAAAATTCGTCATCGGATCTGTCGGCATTGGACATTCAAGTGACAAGTCGTTCATCACAGTGTATGATTCAGAGGAAATGACTGATGAGGTCCGTTTGCGTGCTCAAAAGAACGATGACCGAGAGGGGATCACCAGTGATACTCATTGGTTTTTGCGCGGGAACTTTTAGAAGACCGCTATGGGCATTCAATGGTTTTTGCGCGGGAAAAGTATGAATAATCATCAGTGGGTTTCGACTGTTCCGGGCGAGAATATTTGAAAGTTGCATAATTGTTTGGTATTTTGTCGAAAGAAGTGGAACACTTCCCACTGTTTTTGAATCGCCCTGCTTTTTGAAAACCGCTAAGAAACGGTGTAAGTGTGTTACCTGTTATACCCACACATATGTACCCGTACCTATGATGGACCGGACAAGGCTATTTTCAAACGGCAACAACTCTCGTAAAGCAAATTATTACTGAATTGCCCTCGAAAATCAATGCCTTTTGTTTAGGGGAGTTTAGCAGCCGTTTACACACTTAGCCATACTGCTGCCTCAATAGGGCTACACCCTCCGACTGAAAATAATAGAGCTGGCACAATATGCGAGTCCTAAATAGTGCAGTAGAAATAACATGACTACAATATATAAATCAATTCACGAGCCGAA
The DNA here is from genome assembly GCA_963978905.1 of Trichostrongylus colubriformis. NCBI lineage: Eukaryota > Metazoa > Nematoda > Chromadorea > Rhabditida > Trichostrongylidae > Trichostrongylus > Trichostrongylus colubriformis. Next base: position 21,647,133 of record OZ022261.1, on the reverse strand, counting down.
ACCTAGAATTAGCAGTGAAGTTGTTATTAAAATCTATTGGAAGAGTTATTCAGACGACAGAAGAAATTTTGGGTTGCACCTGCACTTAGCGGCATCTGAGAGCAGTCTTCCGAATGCAACCTATGAGACATGGGGTTAGTTCATCAAGTCGAAGATTCCACAAGCCAAAAGTACTGATAAAGGAGTGGAATACGGTAAATGAATAATGGAGGGGAAATAATGAGTGTGATTACCATGCATTATTATAGGATGTGATTACCTGTATCTTGAGTTTTCTCTGGACATAATTCGGCAAGTTCGCTGGGAGATCTGAGATGGACCTTCTTCGTGCCGGAGGGGAGCACGGTAATCGTCATACGACGTGCATTCTCCTCGAGTGTCCACTGGTTCCAGAACTTGCGTAGGAACATACCGCCAGCTTAGAGCGGCGCCTAAGGACGCCAGCACTGCAAACCTTAGACGTTTTAGAATTATGTAAGCAAGACGGATCGGTGGATGTGTGAATGTGAAGAATGGTCGATGAGTTTTGCTTTCAAAGATAGCGTAAACCCTATATCTCATACAAGCAAAGCACACCGAACACATATGAGTCCATATGAGGCTTATTAGGTTGGACAGCATAAAAGTTGAGGGTGAGGAGAGTGGGATGCTTTCGAGCCGGCGGCCAAGCCAATAACTCGGACACCGCCCGGCCTCTCACGAACAAAAGGAATAGCGAAGGACGCATATCATTGCACTGATTAGTGAAAAAGACACGCAGCATATTTCGGCATGCGACATCCGACACATCGCGCGAACTCATTGAGACGCGGCGACCTCTCAACGGCCACCACCTGCAGCTCTCGAGAGCACATATACGCGAAGTCACGCTGTCGTCGGACATCACGCCAGTGGCCGGAAGCCGCCGCCCGTTTGAGAAATGACCGTTTTCAATTGATATCGCGAGTGGCTGGCGTTAAAAATGTCAAAAACAGCGAGGAGTTGAGTTAGTGGCACGTGCCACCACAAAACCCTCCGTCTGCTGACCACTAACATATGAGTGTAAACATAAATAAAAGCCTTCGTAGGGGGCCAATTTGGCAAAGTTTGCCGCAAGGATTTGTATGGGCCGCGGCGGCGTCTAACTGCACACACATGCTCTTTCATGTTCGCACTAACATAACACACATATACACATACGCACATCCATATGTATAAATATAAATATATACAATGTGATTCTGCTGGTCGAAATAAAAGACAATTTCAGGACTGAGCGAGGATTCAGGATGGTTGCTGAATTGGGTGGTGATTTACGAGATGTCAAGAGGATGTTGAGGGTTTCGCCGCGTAATGTTTCGAGCAGAACGGGAGACGTTGTTCTCAGGTTACGCGTTATCCACGAGAAGCGAATGGCCGGACGACAAACACCTTGGCGTCGAACGAGATCCGATTTGTGGCCGGCATGCTGCTATGATTATGTAAGTCCAAAACGGATGCAAACGGGTGCTTTCCTACACAAGAGAATTGACATGGCTACAAAAAACACCGAACACGACAAAAGACAGAGCAGCTCTGGACACTCCTGCTGCGCTGCCGCTGTCATCGCTGGTGCAGCCGATGCCGCGAGGCAAGTTGATGGCTGCCTCGACAATGAACCGCCACTACTCGCTGAATTCGATGATGATCGCGCTTAAAGTGTGTGAGGGCGATTAGACACCATCAGAGACTAAGAATTTTGTTCCTCTTGTGGCCCCTCGGGCCGCCACGCCCCATTACTAACAACAGCGCCCTCATACTGTTGAGAAACCAGTGAAGAATACATCGGATACATCCTACCTGGACATCGATTTCGCGCCTTTAGTAGTGGTCCGCGTTTCGGTAGCGTAGTCATTACTGCCCAGCTGAGCGCATTGTCCGTTGGAGTTGGAACAGACGGTTGAAAGTCTTCGATGGCGCCAATACCGTACCACATTGGAGGAATGTGATGATGTGAACTGGCTAGCACATCGCCAACAGGAACACGATGTGAGCCTTGGCGTTCCTCGAAGGGGAGCCGTGAAAGACGTCGCTCGTCCATCAGGTAAGCGCTCACCGATTGTAGCATGATTGCGGTGAAGCCCGGAACACCTCGAAGACAAATAGATGAACGACGGCTGATCTCCAGAAATATTGGCAGCAGTTCGGGAATGCCGAGGCAGCAAGAATGAGTCGTTTATTTTTTTTCTTGGCGTTGTTACACATTGTAGGTCCCTGGGCGACGATTTTGAAGCAGCTCATCGCACGAGCTATGGAGGCCATTGAAAAGGAAACGCGCGAAACTTCAACTCCAACAAGTGACACTGCTCTTAGCTACTGCCCAACGGCGCAATTACTGTTGGTGTGTCGGGAGAGAGATGAGGACAAGCCGACATATGACTCCATGGAGACTGCGACACATCTCAAGACAACAACATTAGGAACGGCTGATTTCAGGAGCTCCGACCGGTGCGCTCAAGCGCAAATGTACTTGATGAGATGCACTGATGAAGGTAGTCACGAAGTATCCTCATCTGATTGAAGTATGGGGTGCCGCCATCATCTCGCCGAATTATTCATGCGTCAACGCAAAACAGCCGAACGCTTGATCTGAACACGGCATTTTCGAACGCGCGGCTTCGTAGCGCCCCTCGCCTTCTCGATGCAATAATGCAAATACCCGTTGCAGCAGTGATCTCTGGGGATAAGAGATGTATTCGCGGGTCACGAACCATCATCTGTGACGTGGCAACGAACATGCACATGTGTGTATTTCTTTGAGTTTGTGTGGAAAGAACAGAATGTAAGGAGAGGAGATTGGACGAAAAGAAATCATTTCAAGCTGTCACGAACGATATGGTTTCAACGACATTCGATGAAAGACCCGACCGCCGGTCTCTGTTAGTGCGCATAAATCATTGAATAAAGTTGGCGGAAAAATCGCATAAAAATCCCCATAAAAACAAGCAGACCGAACAGAATGCGCCGGCTCTTCCAGTTCTCCTTCTTGCAATCCCTCATTTCGGATACACATGCATGCTTTCCTCGGGTATTGACATAGTGAGAAAGTGCATATACACTTAAGGTTCACGAGGGCTGTTCGTCCTCCTCATTCTACAAGGCAATGAATTTCAACGCGATACTGTAGTGGCAGAGTACTACGGTGCAAAGAATTGATTGCCCCGTTGTCGATTGGTCATTACGGTAGGTGAGATGTACATTCACGAGGCGCTGGGGACCGCCGTGCTGAACATTTCATATGTATATATCAGCGATCTTCTCCAGCTCTATTGGTTATTAGATGTGGTTGGAGGCTGCAGCGTTGCGCGAGTGAAGAGCCGCTGCCAAGTCATTTGTTATGTCAAGTTCGGGCATTGTGACTTGGGAGTTATAGGATCAATACAGACCTCCTTATATGTCCTAAACATTGTGCACTATCAAAGTAGGTTTAGTGATGAGATTCGCGGTTTGTTAGTCATATTCAAGGTTAACACATTACTCGGAACGATCACAATTCGGATCGGAAAGAGACCGGTAGTTGGAGAATGGAAGCTCGCTAATCGGTGATATTGCTCGATACTTAGGCTAGTTAGCCATCCCATTGGCTACCGCCTTCATAGACAACATACTGACAAATAAGAGCACGTTCATACGTGCTGAAATATGAAAGATGAAAGAAATACAAGTGTGGGCTAATTGAGATTAGCATCGAAACACTATATGTACGACGTGAACCAATCCGTGTAGAAGTAACCCGAGACGATCAAATTGACGGAGAGAGATACCCAAGGCGGAGGATGGCTGATGGCACTGAGACATGCAGAAACTGGGTGAAAATGACGTGCCATAGCATCGAAAATATGTATCAACTGAAAGTCGAGAAGCTTTTGGGGATAGCGATGAGTACATACAAGTCAGGGTTCAGCCAAAAAATGCGCCAATCACTGACACGATGGCACTCTTCCAACTAGAGTTGCAGTTCTTTTTTTTTTTTTTTCTCAGTCCCAATCCCTTGCATAACACTTCCCAAGCATTATAAAAATCACTTTTACAAAGATGTTGCCAGAGTCAACGAAAAACTGAAGATCAATCAATCTGAAAGACAAGTGTTTCGCTGTGTCTGCTATCAGAGGCGGAACTCATCCATATATATTTGTCAGTACTTCTAGAACAATGGACGGCAGTGCTCACTCTCCTATGGTGTCCTCAACATTGAACAGCTGGCTGGCCTGTTTGTTAAAGGATGGTTCGCACCTATAAAAAGAGAAAGGGCTAGGGCACTTTTTTCAATAGAAAACGTGGTAGAATTTGAAAGCTCTGTACAAGGTCATCATGAAGTACAATCCTTTGCAACTTTTTACAGACTATGGTAGAATATTATCGCTTACTCTGTCTATACCAGAGACTGAAAGCTGTTAATCGTCAGGAATATTTCAACTTATAAACTATGTTTGAAAGAAATTGTACGTAAATCTCATAAGTTCGCTTGGAAGCAAATAATCGTTGACTGCTCTAATAAACTGCAAACGAAACAGGGGAAATCACAGGAATAGACATAAAGTGCAGAAAGCTGTAGCAGCCTGCAAAAAATTCCAGTCAAAAAAACGCGATATAAATTAATGTCCAAGAAAAGCTGCGCAAAGGACTCTTTCACTGTGGTCTGCATTAAAAAGAAAAATTAAATTTATCTGAGTGCCTTGAGCTATGAGAATCAACATAGCTGCACTTATGAGGATAAAGCAGACATTCAAAATAGGCCGATGAAAAACGCGCATGACACTGATTGATGAGACCTCAATACTTCGAGTAGGTCTGAATGTTTAACAATAGTCCAAAATACATGTGCTCTATAATAGCAATTCATTTTCTCGTCCAAAACTACTACAAGGCTACCCGATCGATTCTGTCCCACATAATCATCATATTAGAACCTAATAAACCGACATGATTGGACACTGAGGGAAAATTAGGTAACGGAGTAACTGAAAGCATATTCAACGAGATGAGAAACCCACACGATGGCACCACTGGTGGTCCAAATGGCGTGAACTGTAGTAGTAATGGTGTCCGTGAGATCGTTGGTAATGGTCGTAACTTCGTATGCCTTTCTGCCAGTGCGGCTGATAGTGGATCGGTCTGCATCAGAGAATCCCGCACCCCTCGTAGGGCCCATGAGACGAACACAGGCGTCCGAAATGGTTGCATGTTCAGTCAGATGTTCAAATATTTAAAAACTAACGAAGTGCTGTGCTGCTCTACTTATGCATACCGTACCGTGAATTACCGTACTCACATCGTTGGTAGGATGAAATTTTTTTGGCATCGTTTCAGGGTGTAAAGTGAAGAGAGTGAAGTGAATATGTGCGATGTGTTGGGTAGTAGATGGGCAAGGTAGTAGGTGGCTTAGTGTGGTGTAGGCGGCAGCGACTGCGATGAGAATACTCTCTATCCAGCTCCGATCACAGGCTTCAATGAGCGTGCCTAACCGCCAATGAATGTAGTAAGGCAGAGTGCTTCTCTCGCCATTGCACATCACGGCTAACAATCATTCCGTCAGCTTTAGCATTAACCAAAATGCTTTTAGCTAGTGATGCGTGCATGAACGCTCGAAAGGATGCTAACCAACGACAGATTTCAACTTACCAAATCTTCATCCATCCAGCTGATGCAACATATGAAATTCTTAATACCAACCTTGAAAAGGATGCACATCTTCCGGAGGATGCGAAAGCAGGGGGCCGCAGTGGCAGTTTGTGAACGTCTCTCTCTCTCAAAGTCACCATCTATGGACCAGGTATATTTGCGACGACCCCCCGCTGACTTTTCCCTTTCAGTCAGCTCTCGGCACATAAGAGCCCCGTCCAGTGTATTGCAAGTGGCAGAGACTAGTCAGACAGGGAAAGATCCTAGTATGTGCAGCATAACATGAGTTTTGCACAACCACAACGAGCAGTGGGTTACATGCATAAAGAAATAATAAGAATAGAGGAAGTGAGCTGGTTCCGTTTCCGTTTCAGCTCAGTTACGAATGGTGCCCCTTCCACCAATCAGAGATTACAGCTACACCTCGTAAATCAACAAAAGGAACATTAAGCGGCACTAGAGGCCCTCTAAATCTTGGGCGGATTAAGTGGCTTTTGAGAAAAATTCGACTAAATGCCTTCTCATTTGGCATTGATGGATCATCGATTTTGTTTGTCAAGAAAAATGATAAACTTACCTGTGAAGATCATTATAAAAAGTAATGAAGCAGTAGCAGTTGTATATCATAGTGTCATGCTTTAAACTCTGAATGGGAAGAAGAAGATGGGATGTAAGAAGACATGTACATGAGATGGCCGAACGCACAGCTTGGATGAATAATCCGAATTGGTAGCATGTGGGTCTTGTGAATACATAACGGCGGCGGGAAATAATAGGGATAAATTAGAGGAAAAAGAAAAAAAACCCTCCGCATTAATGAGACACTTATGTATGTGAAACGGGAAATATGTCCTTCTGGGAATTCCTAACATGTATACACGCCGTTTAATAGTAATATTTCGGGAATTATAGGAAGATGTGTAAGGTTCGCGCGGTAGTGAAATAAGTGACGTGTGAATCAGTGTATGATAGGGCCTGGATAGCTGGAGTAACGGCGGCTAGTGGAAGGGCTAATTTGCGCGTATTCAGACGCTCCATGTTCACAATACATATTATAGCGCAGTCGTCTCATACAATACCACATTAGGAACGTTGAGCGTTGTGGTCGCCGTCGTGTCAGCTGCTGAACACATACCCTCATCGGATGTCGCTTTCTATGAAGCGGTTTCCCCCCAAAACCGCAACGCTGCAAGCAAGATTGCTTCACGAACTCAAATCTTGTTGCCATCATCCATAGACGAAAATATTTTGAAATCACCGTAAACCTCAATTCGGAAAGTGGCATGACAACTGAATCCATCAGGAACACGTTTAACTCAATCTCAACCCAACCAGTATACAACTAGTCGGCAATAGTGGGAAGTAGGGGTAGGCGCCCAGTTTCAAAAACCGAAAATTTTTTTAGGCGACCAGCTTCAGAGACCGGAAATTTCAATGAGATAAAAGTTTCTCCTCGCCTTTTGAACTTCATGTGATAGGCTAAACTGGTGTGTGTACCCTTATGTCAGGATTTCGCACACGACGAGCGGTGTGCGACGCAGTCTGTGCGAGCTATGCGCGTCGCGGTAATTGGGTCTTAGAAGATCTACACGCTAAAATTAGGGGCGCGATACGCAGCTCACTTGTAATCGCTTCGAGAGCCAACAACATGGCACCTTTAGCTCTTCGCGTTGCTTCGCTTGCGACCTTCCGCGGTGCGAAATCCTGACATAAGGGTACACACCCGGGCTAACCTATTACTACATACATATATGGGGACTACTCCGAATTAGCGGTCTTCCTAGCTGCCATCACCACCCATTACACAGAACGTGGCTAGTTGCTAGATCATTGGCGATAATGTTCTAGGCGCAAAACGTCGCAAAAACTGTGAAAAACGCAGATTTCACGCAAGCCATCAGTCTGACCACCTTGAAACCTGACAAATGACAATCCGACACTAACAATCTCTCGCTGTTATCCACGTTAAGCCTTTTCCCATGGGCTCCAACAGATTTCATGGTGGCAGAAAAATTGCACTGCAACGGCAATACGAACCCGCAAGCGAGTGCTTAATATAGGGTTTGCAGAATTCTATGGATTAGACGATGCACTTTTCCGATTTACACGGCCAGAATGAGAACCTACAATGCAGCTCCAGTTATGTCATTAGTACGAGGAAACCCGTGCAGTCCTACACCCTCATGCTAGAGCAGTATGTGCACTTGCAAGCTATTCACTTTTTGCCTCAGATAGCAGAAGAATTCACTAATATGGACAATTTATGATGAGATATAGCCTCTTATCGGAAAATTTCTCGGCCCTTCCCTCTCAGAAAGTAGGAGAGGGGTCAGGAAATGTTATGTGGACAAAAAAAACGCAAAGTTTTTGGCGTGAAATGTTATAGGGAAGAAAGGATAAGTTTTCGGCTTAATCAGTTCCTTCTTTGGATGCACTGCACATTCTAGTTCCATTCAGAATCGTGGTGGCTGGTGAATGTGATGTGGCCTATACAATGATTGCGGTGGCCAGCCTATGTACAAATCAGTGCTTTTATCCTCCCAGACCAGTATGGTACCAATTCACCGCCTCTGGAGGAATGGAGGGTTTGGTTGGCATGGGCGGCGCTGATGTGGGATTTGATCCCCGCACCATAACTGCGCCACCTCCGCCGTTGACGACGATAAATTAAAGGATAAAGTTTTATGTTATATGGATAGGGCCTTATTACTATGAGCATATAGTGCTCTTCAATCTATAAGTGATGCGGCGGCACAGCGACAAAGCGTACCTATTGATCCTAGCTATCGATACATAATGGCGGTTTCAGCAAAGGCAACAAGTGTGTTCCCGAAGGTTCAATGAAGCGAATTCCTAATCCTCTTACCTTGAAGTGTTATTAAAGTCTGAGCAACGGCTCACAAATTTCATCTAACATTTCCGCCACGATTCTTTCCTTCACATGCCCGTGATGCGTTAGCAAAAAAGGCAGTATCGGACTGATCAGTGACGTTTTTGAAATAAGTAAAAGTCTTCAGAGGATCCAAACAATGAAGTAAAATTTAGTAAATCGAAGTAATTTGTTTTTTTAGTTCACAAGAATAGGTGGCCTTATTTTTTTTCCCTGAAACCCAGTTCTCAGTCTATTCAAAAAGAGATTTGTCTCAATATGAAAGACTCTCAGAGAGCAATGGAAGGGAAAGGTAAACAGCTCAAAGGGTTAAGGCTTAGAGGTTTACTTCCAAGTACCTTCTGCGATCCGTGATCTCCGAATTTGAGCTATCAAAAGTTGTCCCTCTGTCAATGCTTGCATTGGTAATATCATATGACATAATATCAATATACATTAGCGCTCAAAAGTCTTCGGCCAAACACTTTTTTGTCATACTTTTTTTTCTACTTGAACAAATTTGACATAATTACAATATGTGGTGCCTGAGCCTACTGTCAACATTTCCTTCTACTCGAGTGCCGCCACCGAAAAAAGGCTTGGTCATGGAAAACGGCTTTCTCTACAAAACTAAAACTAGCAAGCCTTAGAAGACATCAATATTCTGTAGAAAAACCACTCTTGATGGCAGCGGCACAGCGGGACGGCATAGGGATGGCACCCCAAAAAGAAAAAAATTGCATCAACCACGTAACTTACACCGTTGAGCGCCAAAATAGTATATTCAGTATGCAGTGTCTCCAAGTACAACACACTAAAATTTCTCTTATTGTTAGATCGGTCCAGTCGCAAAAAAGTTACAGGTAGAAAACCCAAGTGAGAACCATTTGGCCGAAGACTTTTGAACGCTACTGTATATCACTAAGGGTTACTGCTAAAAAGCAGGCAGAATGAATAACACTAAATTATCATACAAAAATTGACTGGTAATATTAGGTATAAATATCATCTCAGTCAGGTAACTTCACTTTCCAAACGAGGAATAACGTTTGAAGAAGCACTCCTACTTCCCCAACATTTAGGGTTGATCACCAGATTGCTTTCGTCTTTCCTTACCTGGTCATTATTTTCAATCACAATTATTATTCGATCACTATTATTGTATCCTGTACGATAAAACCTTTCGTGATGGGATCGTACGATGCCATTCGTCATCCCAAGAGGCATGAAAGCAAAGACATAAAAACAGCCCTTGTTTCGGCCAGTACTATAGCATTTCGTCTGAATTAATCCACTCCGAACTGCCCCACATGCATGCAAGTAATACTTCACGGTTCACGTCATGCATCGATAGCAATCCATAAGTGTGTGGCAGGACACTCGATGTGGGTCAGGTCACACGGGAAGGAGGCGGTCATACCCTTTGGCACGCTGCCTTTTTCATGACGGGACCAGCAAAGCACATGTCGCACGCGGTAACGCCATTCTAGTGGTGCAGCGAGTTTCGACGGACCAGCAGTTTAATGCGTACATGGCACCTCACACATACTGTAAAGCTGAGGTGAAGTGCCCACTGTTAGTGACACTATCGTTTTCTGTCCACCGGCGGTGAGTTGCACCTGGGATAAAGCCTAGCTAACAGATCGAGCAGAAGCAAATAGTAAGCGATAACAGTAAGTAGCGTAGTACTAGTACCCAGTATGCTCAAAACAATCACAGGTTTTCATGTAGGCGGACTTGTCAAAGCGCCAGATTCAGTAGAGACCCCACAGAGAAAACGTGCAAATCACAGAAGCGCAATCATGAATAGAGATGTAACTTTCCAATTTAAGGTGGCTGGTCTCACAAACGGTACTTTCTGACATGCTGGAGCCAGACGCCGTACAAAATCGCGTTCATGACCTCTCACACAATCCTGCTCCCTATTCATCGACACAAATAGATGGAAGCGTTGATTGGGCTGAGGGGGAGGGCATTTACAAAAGATTTCACCCCTGAACCGTGCGATTGCAAGCGGAACCACTTACTACTCTACCACCTCCGTACAGGTTCCGTATTGTGAGCGCACTGGAAAGTAGAACTGGCTAGTCTTACCGATAGCGAAGAAGACGAACAAGAATGGGGTGAGGAAAAGATAAAAGGAATTGATAGCAGATCGCATAGCACATGGAAAAGCGAAAGTAGAACATCGACGTGGAAGACTAGCGGAATACTGTCACAGAGAATCTCAGCAATTCAAAAGCCCCACAAAAGGGACTTAAGTAATCAGTAATCAAGCAAGCAGTCAAAGCTCATTCAGTAGAAACAGAGAGAAATATCCAGGCATGGCACATAGTTACTGAAATACGTGTACCTGCACGTAGCTGACTTTTCATGGGTGACCTATAGACCATTTTATTTCTGCATATGCTTGTTGCATCGTGCTGCATCGCTTGTGATAGCTCTCACAGCGGATATAAAGCGAAAAGGTGATCAACGCGTCACATAAATAGTGTCTGGTCGAAGTGGCCAGTTGATCCGTAAATCACACTGGAATCTTTGAGAGTACTTCTAAGTCGGTAATCGCATCGCTACGTGCGGCTTGCAACGCAATGCGTGCAACGATAAGTGCGCCATATGTCATTGAGTCCCAAAGCGATTATCGTGTCCTTGGGCGCTTCTAGATAACAGGTCATTGGGAGACGGTCTTTAGACGAGGCCCCTTGCAGCCAATTTGCCGATGGGGCACAGGGCCATAGCTGCCACCCTAACGCTGACCTCACGCATCTTCCGCGTCGGGCAACTCGTCCACATACCGAACTCACTTATTCGCTTCACCACATAGAAACTTCATTAAACAAAGATCGCGAATTATTGCCTTTTGCGAACTAATTCTCTTCTTCTGGCTTTTTTCCCTATTCGGCTTCTTTCCGTCTCTGTCGTGAAGTTGTGATGAAGTTAATTCCCAGTAATTTGCAGTCCATATCTAAGAAGGTGCTTAATGTGGTAATTATCAATTTAAAAATTCTGAAGGCTCGGTGATGCGAACGAGTAGTCTGAAGCAGAAGATACGTTGGATGGTCAGCGTTAGGTTAGCAACTATGGCCCATGCGCCCCATTGACAAATTACTTGCAAAGGGCCGCGTCTAACGACATACACCCCAGGTCACATTCCTGACATAAAGGTACACACCTCAACCCATTGTCAGATTGCTGGAGACGGTGTCTGCGTAAGGTTGAGCGAGAAAGAGTTTGTAGTGATCATTCACCTGCGATTGACGGTAAGGCCACGCCTCCGGTAATGGTAAGAAGGGCGGGAAACGGACGTCTTGTGGTGAGTTTTCTTGACAGGCGACCGCTACGTAGGTCCACGTCTAATTCGCCAGCTACGAACACTGACATCTACAAACGCGACACGCTTACTTCCGATATTAATAGCACCACTAAAAGAAGGTCATCAAGAAAGTACGTATTGTCACGAACGTGTCAGTGGCATTACGGCAGAATTACAGCATACAAGCACAAAAAGCATCTCAAACTATGTAAGAAGAGATGATGTACAATGTACCAGTTGTCAATAACAAAACGTTGGGGTTCATTCACTTGTATACTGAGAGTAAATGAAGGTAGTCAGAGCTGAAACTACGTAAAGAGTGGTGGAGACCGATAAGATGTTCAGACTTTCTCAAGTGGTCTCATCTCGAATTGGTCGACTACTAAGAAGTGGCCTGTTCAAATTCGCCAGCCGCGTGAAATTCCGTTGATGATCATTGCAAGTGCTTCTAATCTCTTATGGGCCACGAACTAATAGGCTGTAGAGTAAACACATAGAGAATGGAACATAAACTGAAAATGCTATAACTACGTGGGGGGGGGGCAGAGAAACGTCGGCTGCTTTTTGACAAACATGACGAGGATACTTCTAGAAGAGTATCGGAGATTTTCGAGGGAGCGAACGCTAACATAGCATTTTTAAGACTATTCGTCCTTCGTATGGTGTGAATCATCAATTGATAAATGATATTCTCACCGAGACTAGCAATTTGATCGAATGTGTACTTAGCGATTTCTGTCTCAGTTCTTTGATTGGTGGATAGATTGCGGTAGCCAATCACAGTCACGCTATCAGAAATTGCTTGCTTTTGTTCCGTTTCTAACATTCATTTTCTGGGTGAGGTGCTTTGCTAGTGTGCCAATTACAATGAAGAGAGCAAAAATGTGAAAAATCAAGCAAATAATTTGAGTATACCAGCAGAGAAATAATCCGTTCATCTCTTGATTATGAGTAGGATACATAGAAAACCACATGTTTTGGAAATTGAGCTGAAAACGACTAACAACACGAGTACTGTGTTCGGTCAAGGAAAGTATTAGGTAGTCTAACAAGTCTATTCGTATTTTTAAATACCGCTCTTTCCCCTTAAACTGCTTTCCAGAAAATTTCTTCTGTACATATATATGTAGTACAAGTCCACACGCATCTATAGGTGTTGTTGTCTTCCATCTCCCGGATAACCCTTTTCGGCAAAATAAAAATATCAAAAGTCACTTCATTTTCAATTCCAATTTTTTTTTCTTTGAATGGCGTAGAAATGGAAAGGAAAAGGTGATAATCCGATGGAGCAAGATCAGGGCTATAAGGCAGCAATTTTTATCCAAGCTCGAAAATTTTCCAAAAGAAAAAATTCAAAAAAAATTTTATCACTAGTGAAAAAATGACTCGCCAAAAAATTCTCGAGCTTGGATGAAAATTGCTGCCCCATCCACCTTATAGCCCTCATCTTGCTCCATCGTATTATCACCTTTTCCTTTCCCTGTCTAACGCCATTCAAAGAAAAAATTTTTTATAATTTTTGTATTGAAAATGAGGTTGACCGTTGATATGTTTATTTTGCCGAAAAGGGTTATCCGGGAGATGGAAGACAATAATACCCATAGATGCGTGTGGACTTGTACTACCTGTGTATGTACAGAAGAGATTGCTGGAAAGCAGTTTGGAGGGAGAAAGCGGTATTTGAAAATACGAAAAAAACTTTTTAGACTACCCAATATATTCTAGCTGCTGAAGATTTCTTCGATACTTACCACAAAATACAATAGCAGCGCATTACAAAATTGTAAAGTGAACCCGCACTAATCGATTCTTTCAAACCACATAGAAATGAACATTCAAAGGTTTGACGAAATCCGCCAATTTCACTCACTTCGAATAACTGTTAAGAGACACGTCGCAGAGCACGTCCAACTGGGGAAAGTAGTAGCAAATGATATCTGGACAAGTAATCACCGAAATGCCTTCTGGACGTTCTACAGCTCATCTTGTAATGTAAAATGAAGCAACGCTATGTAAAATGGCTCTATAACATGGTGGTCCATTTCATTAAAAAACAGCCGTTTTGTTTGGTATTCATGGAATACACGCTCACAAATCAGTCACCTTAATCGCTTCGCCAGGTTGCTTGAAAGCAGGCTGACGTAACAGAGGTTTTCTATACTTTAGATTGAAGACGAGTCTTACATGGAAAACGTTCGAAACGGGAATGTTGGGTTTAGTGAAGGACTAATATCTTCGAGGTTTTGAGGTGTGATTCAGTGTTTTCATTTTGCAAAAATAAATACCTAATTAGAAATGATAATGGTATTCGGTCTCTTGTGGACGAGCCCGGTGAGGGACAGGGCTAGCAAGTCGTATATATCCCTAAATAATCTCGGTGTTTATCGCTACGACAGAATTTTGCAACGCGGTGCATGAAAAGAGGCGCTGTACAAAGCTGGTCCCCATGCCAAAACCGTGTCCTACTCCTGGAATAAGGCCTAAGCCGCGCGTCGTCTCAGAACCCAACTACATACCCCCCCCCCCCAATAACCCGCACGCATCGCGTCGTACGCTGCACTCCTTACTGCAAAGTTCTGTCTCACTCATACACATCCGATTCTCTGCTACTTCGCTGTCGAACAAGTTGTTAACACAGAAAGGGTTACGACTAGTTGATTGATGACAATCAGTCACGTGAGTTTTTTTCTAAATCATTGATTGATCCGGTTGTTGCGGCATGCCAGGGGTGTGTGCTATTGGTGGATATCTTGTATTATATTGTACTATGCTTTATTATGATATACAGGGGGTGCCTAAAAAGAGAAGTAGTTTTTTCCTCCACCTTCAACCCCAAACTAATCGAAATTCAGCAAATTTTAACTATTATTTCTATCCCCAAATTCAAGAGCACACCTCATACTATCACTGCACTCCGTAACAGCCTTCTGCACGAACAGAGTCGGTGTCACCTCAACTCGGCAAAATCCGAGGTTTCGCTACCCTCGTTCACAACTTCTCTGAGGTCCGGCTTAGGTACCTGAGGGGATCTTACTGGGTGGCGTTCTTAAACCTTATATTTGCTCCGGATACATAACGCCTCTCGTTTCCAAGAACGAGATTTTGCCATTATCTTTGAAACCCCTATGGAGGTGGGTTTGAGGCATGAAAAATGACACTTCGGGCAACAGTAGCGTTATAAAAGCAGCGAGAGCTCCGTGACTTCCATCAACCGATGGGTCAGTCCTCAGGAAGCTTCCCATGAGAGACCTGCTACGGAAGCCGGCTCTGCTGTTTTGGGCGGACCTTAATGCCGTAAAAGCTCTATAGCCCGACCGTACTGACTGATGGCTCCATATTTTTGCGACATTGAAAGTAGTGAGCTACAGTTTGCTCCTTGTTTCGCTTGAGAGAAACATTCCAAGAATATTCTGCCCTGATACTTTCATCTCCTTCATTACCTCTGTTTTGTATACTTGGGGGAAGTGAGCCGCCAACAAAATTACTTTTTTTGGCACCCCCTGTATAATTCCTATCACAGTAAGGCAGTCCTTTTAATTTCGCACATTGCAGCAATCCATAGATTCGCGTTTCCGTTTCATCGTACTGACTCCTAGTGGATGAATAGGTTTGTCAAAGCGGACTAAGACCATTGTTTACCGACAGTCTTAAAACAGACCCCATTGCAATCAGCACTGGATGTGCAATTCATCTACCTGGCATAATGGGGAGAGTAAAAAGAACAAAACAGCAGAAAAACCCAATCCAAGTATACAAGTGGGGAAAACGAGTGTAAAGACGCCTTGCCTTGATTCAAAAGATATAGAAGTTCGAGAGTCTCCTCTTGTGACAGCGGGTAGTACTTATGACGACTTTGCCGTGTGCTTGACTGCTTTGATCGTGACGTGAGGAGTGGCGCCTGACACGAAAACTGTTACTACATTGACATGCATCAACAACAACCAATTGTCCCTGAATAAGATGAAATATTATTAGCGGAACTTGAAAAAGTACAATTCAAAAAATCCTTAGCCTGTAGTACCTCGCAACCCTCCAATGATCAGCTGTTACGATTTTTTCAGCGAAGTGAATAGAGCCTTTGCAATACTCCCTGCATGAGTGAACTATCGCTGGTATGCATAAACATCAGCCGACATAATTTACTTTTACATCACTTTCTTTTTATCGACCATTCCGAATTTCAGACAGAGTATCCGAAGTTTCCCAGAGAAAGAAGGTGCAATTCAGTAGGACCCTTCGAGAACGGCCACATTTATTTGTTTTAGATTATGTAGCCATTATTGAGAATCGTAGCATCAAAGATATTGACTTTTAAACCCACAATGTGCATCACTTTCCAGCAAAAAAATTGACACCCTTTGCATGTAAAAGCGAAATCGAGTTCGAAAGTTGAAGTTCAAGATTTCAAGGAACGAAAGGGATTGAGGAAAGTTGAGGAAGTGCCGAGCTCTTCGAAAGAAAGCGCGACTGGCATCCAGCGTTTCTTGTGCTTGGTAGAAAAGGAAGTGTGTGTTAGTTAGTTCATCAGACTTTGATGGTACCGTGAACACGTAGTCGCCATGCCCACAAATTGCATTCAGAAATCCCAAGTGGTTGTTTCCCATTCAATTATTTTCCAGAAATCCATTATTAGAATAAAACCCGAAATCTCTTTTTTTTTGACATTACCTAACAACAAACGATCACTTAAAAAGTCGCTATTGACTATGCTCGTGTTGTCGTGAACCTAAAGGTCAATAATGGTAAACATATGTAAATATTGGGTTGATTCATAATAAATCGGACAAATGGTAGTGATGATTTCTAGAGATCATAACTCAGTAACGAATTAACGAAAATGGACGCGCGAGGTACCGTTGGAATGAGTATGGAAAGCTCTTCAAAGTACCGCAAAATAATCACTCCAAAGTAAATTCATTCCGCCACAATGCCGCACGATTTCAAGCGGTCCAGAGACCACATCCGCAACGTCATACTATTTATATCGCTATCTGGCCAGGAACCCGCGGATATCGGCAGACGTCTGATAGAAGTTCACAAGGAGCAAGGAGCATGCCCCCGGCAGAAGTACACTGTAGTTGTAGCATTCGAAGTTTGCGTCAGGCGACTATTCCATCGAAGACGAAAACCGCGGTTGGTGGAGCGTACACGGCGTAGAGTACTGGGAGCTGCTCGATGAAGGTACCACAGTATCCGCCGACGTCTACGTTCGTCAATTATGAGAATTGAAGGCCAATGTCCAAAGTTCGCTACGGCGGCGGTCACATGTCTACTTCCAGCACGACAACGTTTCTACTTCCACAGACCGCACTTCGCAAGATCGACCAAGGCCGAGCTGCTGTCGTACAGTTGGACCGTACTTCTATACCCATCGTACTCCCCAGACCTGGCCCCTTCAGATTTCCACCTTTTCTCCCACAGCCAACGCCACCTGGACGGCAAAGACTTCAAAACTCGCGACGAGGTCAAGGCGGCACTCGGCAACCTCTTCGAGCTCCAGCTTCCGGCCTTCTGGAGCAAGGGCATCCATGATCTGCCTATACCGTGGCAGAAGGTCATCGATAAAGATGGAGTATATTTCAAGTGAATCCCTGTTGTCGTAAAAAAGTTGTACGACAATGATTAAAATTGGTCAATTTGTCCGATTTATTATGAATCAACCTAATACCTCTACCGTCAACAGAGTTATTATTGCCCCTCCAGTGCATATTTATCTGCATCGCTAATTGCGGAGAAACGAAACTTAAGAGAATTTCAACTTGCAGTCAGATTAAAAATTACGTATATGTGTCGCATTAATATATAATTTCTGTTAAGGACCAATTACATAGACATTGAGCTTTGCGGTGAAAGAAAGGGAGTTCTTCATATTTCGAACGAGAACGCCTCCACACGTGTTGAAATGTGAGACGTTACACCTTTGCAACACCTTTTTGTATGCCTGAAATAGAGCCCACTGGCTGTTGTTGCTACGTTTCGTCACAGGTCTCACTACTTTTTCCATGTTCCTCTGTTTGAATATTTTAGCGAGCGTGGGAGGTCGCTCGAGTGCCGTTCTTTTTCCTACAACTTAACAAACAGCTATAATATTTTAAATAAGGGACCATTCGTCAGATAGCGATCAATTTATGCTTGAATAGATCGACAGGTATACTGCACTGTTCCAATGCTTAAAGAATCGCAATATAAGCAGTTTCGCCACTTTTTCATTTTCTGATATTGAAACATACGTGATTAACCTGTGAAAATAAATTACGAAAATCAGTTCTATTGGCAAGAACTCAACAATTCAGCTGACAACTGGAATAGGTAAAAGTTGAAAAGAAAAGTCACAGCTCGAGATAATCAGATACGGCCGTAGCCAATGAATGTGATCACAATCATAAACGTTTTGGTACAGGGAAGAGATAAG
Organism: Trichostrongylus colubriformis; assembly: GCA_963978905.1. Lineage (NCBI taxonomy): Eukaryota > Metazoa > Nematoda > Chromadorea > Rhabditida > Trichostrongylidae > Trichostrongylus > Trichostrongylus colubriformis. The sequence continues at coordinate 21,628,899 of OZ022261.1, read as the reverse complement.
TTGCGATACTCAGTGATTCTGCACGATAGGAAGTAGTGTAAGCAAGTGTCGAAAAATCAATCAATAACAAAGCTGCACTTGTCATTAAAACAAGAAACGAACCTTTTCATATCCTACTTCATCCTGACTCGCCGATCTGGTCAAAGGCATCATCGACAATGCACGTTGCCGCGGCTGGCGAGTTCGCAGCAGACCCTGAACATTCTCTGAATTGTGCTTGAGGTAAAGCAGTACACACTAAAAACTCGAAAAATGGAGGTTTTTTGCGAACTACGCCAATAAGCGATAATTAATCAACAAACCAAATTCTTCGATTCCCTTGAAATTCCATTACGAAATACCGTACCAATGTGTTTGTGCTCTTTTAAGATATTACGGAGTTGTTAGAAAGCCTCAGTTGGATACGCAGTGTAATTAGATATTCATCTCGCATATTATAAGTGAGGACACATGTATTGATCGGTAAGTGATCACTGACGGTGATTTACATTCTCATTACCTTTGATCTTTGATTAATTGTAGGGCTGGGACAGAGTTCGTGTATAAAGAGAACCCGAAGGGTCCTACTTCAGTTAGACATTAAAATGCAAACACGCAGTAGGACAAAATGTTGACTGGTAAAGTTAAATGGGGAGCAGCTACATAAAATCGATAATAATCAAAATACAAGAGAAGAATCAAATCACATAACTGTGCAATTTTCTTGAGAATGAGATCATTGACCATAACGTGTCGTAGGTTTTAACTACCTTTTATATGTATGGGTACAGGTAAATAACCTTCAAGCCCACTCCCTTCGTCACTGGTATAGCATACTCGATTATTTTTTGCTATGATAACCTGTATGAAACCTTTAAATAACCTTTAAAACCTTTAAAAACCGTGAAGTTGCCGTGCCAAGGTCAAAATGGATTACGAAGGGTTTTCCCTTTTACCATTTTTCTTTTGTTTAACTTGTGATGAAGCATTGGAATATCTACTTTACAGGATTTCCACACGATGAGTGCGAAAAAAACAAAAAATGGATAGCTGTATAACTTGAATTTCAATGAGTTATTGTTAGTGTCGACGAAGGACATCGTAGCGAAGTTCTTCTTCCCACAGCTTATGTTACGCTGTAGTAAACATAACCTAATGCACTTAAAATCGATAGATTCAGTATTATTTTTCGGAAAGATAAATTGATGTAAGACAATAAATATTTCACTAGAGATTCTCTAAAATGTGAAGTAGATGTTGTTATAGAAGTACAAGTAAGCGAGTATCTCAGTCCTGAGCAGTGGTGCGAAAGGGGATAGTGATTTCTACTGACAACTGGTAATTTACTTTCTCAGAGCAGAAATTCCTAACGCAACTTTTTTTCTTTTCTAAGAACAGGAGCAGGAATTTATGCGGATATGTATGATACTGAACACAACGACTTACTGGTAATAGAACATCATAAAAATGGAACTTTGTAATATTTATGAGTATAACATGATCATGAAGTCGGCCACATGACTGGTGTTTGAGGTGGTACTTCGCTAGAACGATAAAACAGCATGGCGGCGATTTAGAGGCAAAATGTCGCCCAACTCCTTTCCCCCCCCCCTCCATCCTGCTCAGGCTCCTCTCACTTCTGTCTAAACAGCTTCTTCTCAGAGTGCATCGAGCCAGGCTGCACAACTTTGTTTTGAATTTGCATAGAAACATAACTAACGAGGAACGAGACATACAATTTCTGAATATACACTTATACACACTTAACCATGACTCTGTGACAGCACTGGCCTCCGGTAGACTCGACATGGGAAAAATGGGTAGGGGTCATCAGTCGTAATCATGGCAGGGGTAGTGTTGACTGAATGCTTTGAAAATGACTATAAAATTATTCAATGGTGGGTGTTATGCAGCAAATAGTATATTAATGCGTCATAGTCCTAGGTACTGTAAGTCATAGGTAACAATCCATAAAACACTACTACGTATAGTCCGCTAAGTGTTCTATTTCTGTGTGAATCCGTCCGTGTGTTGATCAAAAAATTCACAATTCGCGTCGCAGCGACGGTAGCATCTCGGATTTTGGGGTGATTTGGGATGTAGTACGGGGCCATCAACGGCTGCTGATTGGTGATATGTGGGGGAGACACTATTAGCGGATGACGACAAATGATAAAATTTGATAAAACCAGATAAGAGCCAATAATAGCTCGTTACTGTTATATCAGTTAACCATCGGACACTACTGCGCTCATCACAAGGCCGAACGCTTGATAGCTGGTATCTTCAGAGACACCAGAAGGAGTAAATTTGGCGGATTGTGGAGTGATTGGAGAATAAAGTAGCGTACTCAGCAGTGTAATAATAGAGAAAAAACGAAAGGAAACGGCGAAAAAGGCGGGAAATAGAAGCCCAGAATCTCCCTTCTCACTCTTTTCCTTTTGCGCCCACTTGCATCACTAGCCGGTGGGGCATGCGCAGACGGGCGAGGAAATAAGTCAGTCGGCGGCGAACATTGTGGCGCTGTTCAGGCAAGTGCTGCGAGATCTGTAATGTTTCTTTCAGAAGAAATGGTTTCTCAGTTCCCACTTCTCCTTGCCCCTAGGCAGTGTCTTTGAGTTTGACGGAATCCGCCAACTACTAGCATCTGTTGTTCTGTTGTTCCGAGATCATCTATATCAAAGCGTATTGATCGCCAAACTATCAATCTTTCAATCGGTGATAGGTGTCAACAGAAATACGGTAAAAAGGAGCAACAAAAAATATGTCAGATCAAGTTTTCCACGATAAGTGGCCACATTACCTACTTCGATATCGTAGTAACAAAATGCTTCGATCGCTAAATCCTGTCTGAATGTTTGAAGGGTGGTAGGTGCGCCTGTATATGTAGAGATATAATATCTGCTGGGCAAGACACACTACTGCGCCTATCACGTTGTATGACTATCCATCCTGCAAGTGAGGAAATGAGGGAAATAACTCATGAGAGATGCTACTAATACTATACTACTAATACCACACTGATATTACCATACTATTAGGTTGTTCGGAAAGAAATGCGCGTTTTTTTGTCCATCTATTTCTCTTCTATTACAGAAGATTTTGTAAAACAGTTTTGTCCGTTAGAAAGAGAATTTTATTGCGCATCTTTTGAAATACTTTTGTCTAAATCTACTTGTTTTTTTTTTGAAGAAAAAATTCAAAAAAGAATTTCAATTTTTTCAAAATTTTGAAAAAAAATTCAAAAAATGCAAGATTCAATGCAATAAGCGGTAAATATTTGTTGCCATGCGTATAATGTTTGCAGAAAGATTTGGCTGTATTAAGTGTTGGGCAAAGTTCCAGCGTTTAAAAACGGTAATGAAAGCTTGGATGACGAAGAACATGGAAGTCGGCCTCAAGTCGTTGAAACTTTTTTTTCTTTGAAAAAAACCAAGTAGACATAGACAAAGATATATGAAACGATGCACAATAAAAATCTCTTTCTAATAGATTGAACTGTTTTGAAGAATCTTTTATAGTAGGAGAGAAAAATGGACAAATTCAACGCGCATTTCTTTCCGAACAACCTAATAATACTAATACTATAGTTACTAATGTACTAACCGAGTGTAGCTTGCTGCACTCTAGCGGTGGAATTCAAGGTGAGTCTGACTTCAGGCTTTTGTATTTTTGCGGGTGTTTCTGACACGATGTCAGAAATACTAGGGGGGGGGGGTGAGGCGTTTGGTGGGATAGTGTGCATTTCTCAAGCCCTGAGCCATGCTTAGGCCTTTGAAAACGACGGAAGGTCGAAACGTTGGCCGAAATAAATTCCACCGAAAAACCTCGTGGCAGAAGCACTAAAATCGAAAACTCGTGAGAGATATTTTTGGTGAAACTTGCATTGAAAAAGCACGCCCCACGGACGGCAAGGGGGTATGCTACTTGAAAAAGCAGGATAGCCCTTGCCGTCTGCATCTAGCCGCGGCGACTAGTGATGCAAGGGGGGGGGGGTGAAAACAAATAGAATAGGCCTTCTGACCGTTTCATCCATTTCTCTTTCTGTTATAACACAACTCAGCGCCTCGACTTTCGTGCCACAATTGGCCATAATCACTTTTCTGGCGTCAACAAGTCAATGTAAATCGTCTACATTACTCGTTTGAGCGTGTGTGCACGCAGTACTATGCGATGACTAACTGGAATATTAAAGAGAGGGTGTATGACGTCCATCTCTGACAAAGTTCCTGGACAGCCCAACACATGGAGACCGGAGACTAGCTATGAGTGAGGAAATAAGGAGAGCCACAATCAATTTTCCAGTTAGAAAGTAAAAGTAATATTATTATCACCATTAAGAGACGAGCATTCGCCATCGTTCACTCCCTCATGTTTGCGTAGTGCACTCCACCTCCATCCAGAATCCTAATTGCATTCGAATACGTCTTTTTTCCAATGATCTGGTGTAAAATTCACTGTGCAACCAACAAACTCAGAAGAGTAGAAGGCTCGAATGAGCTGGGTGGGCATTAATCCATTATCCGAGTCATGCTTGGGAAAGCCGCTATTTGTAAATCCACCACTACCACCTCATTCCAACATATGTGGGTGCACTCATCCGGTAGAACGACCATCAATTTCACCCCAGTATTTAAAAAAAAGGAATCTCTCCTTTACTATCGCTGCCAGGGTATGTTCCGTAGTAGACACAAAAATGCAACATAAAAGGATTGAATGTGTTCATTTGCTTTTTGCTCTGAAATAAAAGTGCCTAAAATGAAAAGAACAGAAACTTAACTAAAATTGCACTAAGGACTTGTGGTATGTGTCTATTTATATATGTCTTCGAAGCACCGATTAGGGTCGGTGAAAAAAATTCGCCTCGATTAGGAAACAGCAGTTGTTTCAGAATTCACTCGGAAGGCGGTGGAAGCAGACGCAGCTGTCGCATGACCATGTCAGTTTACTCACTCAGTTCAGCTCCAACACCACTTCGAAACGTTCAATCAAATTCATGGTGTACCGCATTTTACACACTTGGAAGTCAGTAATAAAAAGGTTTACGGCCATAACATGGCTCTCGATCATGCAAAGAACACGTGAGCTGACAACTGATGCGGTCATCAAATTTAGGGCCGTGCTTGCCACCGCACCACCTACAGTAGCGCTCAAAAGTCTTCGGCCAAAACTTTTTTGTCATAACTTTTTTTCTACTTGACAAAATTTGACAAAATTTTAATATGTGGTGCCTAAACCTATTGTCAACATTTCCTTCTACTTGAGCGCCGCTTGCCACTTTTCATGATTTTTTACAAGAATTTACTACAAGACCACCCAAAAAAAAGTAAGAGGCTTGTTCGAGAAAACCGGCTTTCTATACAAAAACAAAAAGAGCAAGCCTCAGAGAACATTAATATTCTGTTGAAAGACCACGACTTTTGATGACAGCGGCACTGCGGGACGGCATAGCGATGGCATGCCAAAATTGAAAAATTTCATGTAACCACGTAACCTACGCCGTTGCGCGCCAAAATGGTATATTAAGTATGCAGTGTCTCCGAGTACAACATACTAAAATTTCTCTTAAATCGGTGCAGTTACAAAAAAGTTACAAGTGAAAAAACCCAGGTGAGAGACCATTTCGCCGAAGACTTTTGAGCGCTACTGTATGTAAGAATTATAAAAAAGCATTTCTCATGCGTTGGGGCCAAACCATTGAGAATATCTGAGATACTAGCAAAATTACTTAGTGAATCTGAAAAAAAACGTTACAAAAACATTAGTACTGAATAATCGAGAAATCGTGTATATGGCCTAGAGTTCAACTTGCACGTAAATACTATTCGGATGAATGCGTTCAGAAGTAAACAACCTCCAGATGATTACACAAAATTTAGTCTGGTGGGCAGAAATCGGAACTCGGAAGTAGGACCTTCACTTACCAGTAAATAAGAGTCCTCAAGGACGTTTTTCGGACTCACACTACTACGGAATTCTTACGATGAAAATGGCATGCAAGCAGTACATATACAGTAATACTTCAGTTTCATAAAATTGAAAGCGGTTGAGTAAAGCTCAAAGTGCAGTAGTTACGTAAACTATAAGAATTCTCAAAGGTGAAGATGGTGTAGAGGAGACGGTGATCGCCCCCGCCACATTATCCTGGGATCAAAACCTGTGTCAATGGCCGCCTGGGCTAACGAAGTCTTCTAACTACATACAGATAGATCCGTCTGGGAATACATGAACAGTGAACAGTTCATGAACTGATGAAACCCATGTTGTGAAAACATGTTATCATAAAAAATCGGAATGAGATCATGGAAAACCTTGCTGCAGATTCAAGAAGGCGTTGAACACCAAGTCAATAACCCTTTATGGATCGACATTTTCAAAAAAACCGGTGACGTGAGACGATCCCTCATTCTAATGGATATCACAGTCACTGAAAATACTAATCAATAAAAGTCCTAGAACAAATGCTGAGTATGAGCTCTATTATTAGATCCTTGGGGGAATTATTATCGCGGGGGTGTGTTGTATGGTGTTGAAGTGGTCGAAGACTAGCGGGACGCAAATCGCGTTTGCCTCCACATATAATGAATTTACGCAAAACAACACACAAAATAAATAGTGGCGATGTGGTAGACTGCGACACAAGAATTATGCATGTTCAAGCCCTCCGGCACGAAATTAAATGCTGCATAACCAAAAGGCGTTGAAAACAAAAAACTTCAGGGAGCTGTGGGAAATCGGCTATATGGAGCTCCTTCGTTGAGAATACTTAAGATAAACTTTACAGAAAAATTAGTTTTGAAGGAGGGGATTAAACATGAAAGTAGAACGAATTCTATTCAAAACCTGGTACAGACATCATAAAAAAGCAAATCCACCCCTGTGAACTATGTTAATAATTACTTAAAACAAAAAACTTACCTCCCTGAGTAACTTCCATTCATGGACGCTTTCAAATGTTTTAAAAGAGCTTTCGCTGTCAAATACGGAATAACAGGAGTTGGATAGATAAATGGAACTTCATGAGCCACCTCTGGAAATCGCCTGACAAATGCTCGCTGGGATTTCTACGCGTCCCACATCCTTCATCGTCTTTGCACTTATTAGTCCACATTTGAGTGTGGGCAAAACAACTTGAACTCTCGCCCTGCCATTCTACGCACCCGACCAAAACGCGGAGAGTGCAGATAGATGACTCACTGTCAGCATCTTGTAGTGGTAACCCGCTAACATGAGTCATGGGGAGGTTTGCGCCTTGAGAGGCGCAGACGATTACAGAAAGTGGCCGAGGTTTGCGCGCGAATTTCAAAACAAGCTCAAGATCCAACACGAGCCATTTAGGGTCCAGTACGACGCACCGAAGGACTCTTCATCCTTACGTGTAACCTAATGTCGTCCATTTTTAATACGCAAAAATGGGAGCACGCGCTTTTGCTATCGAAGGTCTATTACTGATAGTCTAGTGTAGATGCAGTACTATTTATGTTGTATGATCCAGAAATCTACACGAATCTACAATATGACCACAGAAAGCAAGAGGATCGTGCTGTGAGAGTATATACACAGTAACATATGACTTCACGGGAGTGGAATAGCGGGCAATGAGCCTGTAGAGGGCTGGACTGAAGCTTCCTACATATCTTGAACTGATTACTTGTACGAAGGTATCAGAATATACATAGAGCAGCGTGTAGAGCCAAGTAGAATAAGAGAATGAGAAGCTGATTCGACCTGCAAAGTCTGAAAGGACGACACACAAGTGGCATTTTCACAATTGGCGCGATGAGGGCTCAGAACCGAATGTCGTGTGGCATCACACCGCATTGGCCCTTTCCACTCTTGGTATATTACCAACTAATCGAGCCACTAATGAAAATTTTTCTGGTATTCCCGCGTTGTCTTTGAAGGTCCTTGTACATGCTTAGCTTAAACAGGATAACATCCCACAGCTTTTGTTATGAAATTTCATAAAGTTTTAATGAAATGATTGTATTTATAGAGACTTTGATTTTCAAAAACGTATTTGATTCTCGACAACGTTCCCATTTGAACACAAGTGTTATGTAGTCATCCATATGGTCATTATAATAAATACGTCCTATAGGATACGCATGCGGTAAAGCGTATTTGAAATCATCTATTTCTACATTGGTGAAACAAATAAGAAGTATCACTAAGCATTACGAATATAGACATGCTATAAGAGTGTAACAGATAACTGATGAGCGGTAAAGGCATTTATCCTCAATGGTTATCAGGTTGCAGCTCAATGGTTACAGCTTGCAGCTCAATGGTTACAGCTGCTAGGTTTCTGGCTTCTTTTATTTTGAACGAGGAAAAAGGATTCGCCATAATGTCTCACCGGCGGTATTATGTTTGTTGTTTTGTTTGGCACAAAGTGTCTATCGTTCGCGGAATAACACAATTTGAATCGGCATAAAGTAAAAAACATACACAATGCAGTTCAACTTGTGCAAAGGCAAATGGCAAAAGTGACGGGAACTTGATCTGGTTAAAAACGGAGAAGGTGACATTCACTGCCATTTCATTCATTCCCATTTCACCACATTCACTGCCACAGTTGTGATCTCTACTATAAATAAGGGACACCTTCGCTGGGAAAGCCTTGTTGAAAAACTACTAAAATTCGCAAAGTGTAATTTTAATATTGTAACTTTAATTGTAATTTTCTGACTATACTGCTGTTGCTGGATCCTAAGCGCACAATACGTGCGCAATACATAAGTAAATTAATTAATAAGTAAATAAACAAATAAATAAATTGAAAACAAACACAAAGCGTATTACAACAGTGTAGCTATTCCTACAAGGATGCTGAGCTACGGCAAAAGCTTCAGTCTCGGACCAAACTCGAACCCGCACAACATGCTTTCCGGGCATATGTGCTAATCCATTCCACTACCGAGACCCCTGTAAACTTAACACAGCTTCTGAATGGTATATTTACCATAGCTTATCAGTACTCACACGTACATTGTGTTGAGTCGGTTGGCCAGTATCAGCATCGAACCGTGAAGCTGAAAGCTTGAGTAGATACTGATTTCGATATTCTGTAGTAACTTTGACATCGCGGACTGCGGCGAAAATCAACAGCTATCAAAAGGCAAAAATATCATTCAGCTCACGGTTCGATGCCGATACTGGCCAACCGGCTCAACTCATTATACGTGTGAGTGCTGATAAGCTATGGTGAGTATACCATTCAGAAGCTGAGATAAGGTGAGAGGGGTCTCGCTAGTGTAATCGATTAGCACATACGTCCGCAAAACATGAAGTGCGGGTTCGAGTCCCGTCCGACACCGAAGCTTTTGCCCATAGCTTAGCATCTTTGAAGTAACTTCCGCATCGCGGGCTGCGGCGATATGCAGCACCTTTCAGAAATCAAAAAGCATAACAAAAGTGTGGCTATTCATAGTAGTAATAAAAAACTGGATAGAATTCGAGTACCACATAGAGATACGGCGGCGTCAAAACAGTGACAAGTGCTGCTTTGATCTTTCAGTGAAAACCATGATGCAATTTAAAATACAAATAGATATGTGTATCGCAAAAGCAACTGGTTATTTACTGAAGATTTTCAAAGTTTTCGGGTAAAAATGTACGAAAAACTAGAAAAGAGAGAGAAGTAATTATAGCTGAATGATCGCGGAGTAGTCAGCAACAAACACGTACCGATGCGAAGAATCCACCTCCTCCAGTGGGTGCAAGGCCGAGTTGCACCTCAACGTGTTGATTCTGAGCCACATGCTGAACAATAAGTGGTGCTGGTAAGACCGGTAACGTTGCTGGGCCACCACCACGTTCAGTCTGTGGCACCGGTACTGGCCTGGGTCGAAGTGTGGTTGGACGTTGATGACCTAGTAGATGATTTGGAGCACCAACTGGTAACACCATCAGCACGTCCTTGCCGATCAGTTATTACCTGCAATGATAAAATTGTTGCTATTGTAAAGAAAAAGTGCGAAAAGAACAATACGCTAGAGAGAAAAGGAAAGATCAACAGTTCTCCAGTATACCAAGATATATAATATTAGGTTGTCGAAGAAGTTTTTCGTCTTTTAAATACGGCGCTTTCCCCCTCCAAACTGCTTTCCAGCAATTTCTTCTGTACATTCACATGTAGTACAAGTTCACATGCATCTATAGGTATTATTGTCTTCCATCTCCGGGATAACCTTTTTCGGCGAAATAATATCAAAGGAGTACTTTCAGGGCATTCTACTAAATGATTTCAAATATGGCCTGCAGCAACCGAATCCAGTCGTCGTATAAACGCTGCATTCGAAGAGGCTCCAATGTCTGAACTTGTGGCACAACTTTGGTTTAAACGCTTTCGAGAAGGCAACTACCAGAACAGTTCCATGCGGATGGCATAGCAAATTTGCCTGAAAGGTGGCGAAGAGTGGTAGAACAAGATGGTGATTACCCTGTTTCATAGTATGCTCTGTGTTTCGTAATAAAGTGTAAAAATGAATTGCTTCAAAAAACGAAGATACTTTTTCGACAAACTAATGTATGAGGAGATGAAGAAAACAGCCATACTTGCACTTCTTGGTATTATTCTTGACTACAGATTCACGAGCGAGGGTGAAAAGCAGACGCGCTGCCGTGAGAGTTATGTGTAGCCGGGAAACCGGGTTGTGTACCCTGATGTCAGGATTTCGCACGACGACGAGCGGCGTGCGACGTAGTGTACGCGAGCTATGCGCGTCGTGGTAGTTGGGTCTTAAAACGACTACACGGGGATGCAAGGGGCACGATACGCAGTTGACTTGTAATGGCTTCGGTACCCCACAACATGGCGCCCTTCGCTCGTCCGCACTGCTTCGCTTGCGGCATGCCGCGATGCGAAATTCTGACATAGGGGTACACACCCGGGAGCCCGTGGTGCGATGCCGCATAGGCTCTTTATGCACCACAAACCCTAGCTGACACTCTGATCGATTACCTACTTCGTATAGAAAAGGATGCATCAATGCGATCTTTTCTATACGGGGAAGTAAATGCATCAACATAAGGCCATGTTTAGCATCTGTTTCATTGAATTTAACTCTTTGTTTGATTTAAGGGCTATTTTCAGCACCACGCCCTGTTATAATCATACGAGATCGATTCCGAACAGGGTGCCAGTAGAACGAGATAGGTGATCAGAAATGACCACTAGAAATCGACGCCTTTTGAAAATAAAGGACATGTGTGAGACGTAAAATTAGACAAAACTCTCGAAGAAACATTTGACAAAATCAATAAAATCAACAACCATCAAGAATTTCCGAGGTCGCAGGTAGTTGTAATGTTGTGAACAGCGATGTTAAAAAACATGAAAGGTATGTTCACCTGTCATCATGAACGAGAGTAAGCCATATGAGATCCTCACGCTGCGAGCGAGGAATAATTCGTCGATAGCGATATCGACTTTTTATCAGGATATCCCGAGAAATTAGAAGATTCCAGTCATTCGTCTACATGCTTTCTAAAACGAGCGTAAGACACCTATTCATCCCCAATGCACCAAAAGAAACGCCATTTTTCAAGTGAGTATTCCCTAGCGATTTAGCCATCTCGAAGCGTAGAGCTCTACTGATGCTATGAATGAGTCCGAGAACATTTAACAGATACGAGTGGCTTACATTGACTGGCACTCACGGCATGTGCCTGTTGGTTTTTCGGCACGGGCCATTTCTGTCCTCTGTTTCCCTTTCTTATGTTTCTTGAAAAAGAAACCCATCCTTACCGTAGACATGAATGATCAAAACCCTTCTTTATTTAGTGCAGTTAATGCGTAAGATTATACGCGAATTTATTGAAAAAACTAAAAGATGGGACAATGGAGTAGGAAGCCAGCCTATCGTAAATAATGCGGATGGTGCATAGGTGCTCTTAGATGCGTACGGTCGCAGCGCGGTCGTTCTTGATCATGAACAGTCAATACAGCAGTCATGCGCCGCTGTCAAAGCAAAGATTACGTATTCCTTGTCGGGTAACCACAGAACAAGACTTCCCAGATGAGTTGAGCAGTTATCATAGAGATTGCCAGGTAAAAATGGAGGTCCCGTGTAGGGTCACCACGTACGGTAATATGTATGCGATGTGGTCAATAAATTGTATGAGCCGAAATACAGCTATAGCAATCATCTTCATCACTCTCTCATGATGAAAATTTGGCTTAGGTAGAGAATGGTCATAAGGATTGGGTCAGGCATCTCGCAAATCACAAATATTTCTAACAGACGAGGACCTACGGAACATCATGAAGCAACTCGAACCATGGTTTGAAAATTGAAAACTGATCCATCTACTCATGGGAAAGGAGGGAGAGGAGTAGAAGGGAAAAAGAAAAACAGAACTCAGTAGAGCCCAGAAAAATAGAGGAAAAAGAAAAAAAGCTTTTGAATAAACATTCGGACTGATTAACACTTAAGGGCGGTAGTGCACTTGCTCCGAAGTTCTGAAGATGACGATTCAGTAGAAATGCAGGCCGATTTAATGAAGTTTTGATCTGTCAAGTTGGTGAGGCATGAATTAATAACACATTGATAAATGCAGGTGGCGCATAGGAACTCTTCGGACTGAATAGCACTCAGAATGGTAGTGCACTTGCTCCGAAATTCAAGATGACGATTGAGTTGAAATACAGGCCGATTCGATGAGGGTTTGATCTACCGAGTTGGTGAGGCACGATTTAATAGCACATCATTCACAAATGCAGATGGCGCATGGGTACTCTTGAGTGGGTGCGGTCGTAGCACGGTTGTAATGAACATGAATAAGTTGTTTTCAAGGATTTAATGAATCTAAAGACAGAAATACAGGAAGATTTCACAAACAGTGATTTCCACAGAGCTGCTGTGCAACATAATGCACTATGATCCTCATAACTCGCTGATGTCCTATCGACAGATTTGCGCATTGAATATCCTTTTTCAGATTACCCACCTTGACTACGTTTCAAAAATGAGAGCTATTTTCACGATGTGTCGTCTTTCTGATAGCATCGAACCCAAAATAAATGGTAACGGACTCAGTTGAGGGCCGTTGTGGGTTCAAGTACGTCAAAATCTGACGGAAAGAATGAGAGAGTGCATGCTTGTCAAGTTTGATCAGAGATGAATGTCGAGACCACTACATACGCGGCATAGTGACATGCTCGCTAGTGCTCTGTGATTGTTCCTACACGCCTACACTGGAATGTTGGCGGAAACCCGAAAAAAAAACGAAAAATTGGTGAATGTAATGAAGGAGCGAAAAATTATTTTGAACATGTGGCCTTATGCGAATGGTAACGGGACGTGGTACCATCTCTCCACTGATTCGTATCGGAAAGGGAAAAAAGGACTGTAAGCTGAGCATATCATGGAGTAAATGATAGAAGATTCAAATAAATGGACTGGCTGAGTAGGAACGGAAAAATATCAACAGAAGTTCAAGAACTACAGGTGGTGCCAAAAAAAAGTAATTTTGCTCAAGGCCCACATCCGCCTCTTAAACAGAACATAGGGAAACGAAAGAGATAAAAGAATTGGGTCAAAATATTCCCGAAATGTTCCCCTAAAAGTAGGAACAAGCTGAGACTCACTTCTTTCACTTTCATAAAAATATGGAGCCTTCGAGCGGCGCAGTCGGGCTTAAGGGCACCCACGGAATCAAGGTCCCCTTAAAACAGTGGAGCCAGGTTCCGTGGTAGGTCTTTTGTGGGAAGCTTCCTAAGAATTGGCCCTTCGGGTCAAGGAAGTCACAGAGCCTTTGCTGCTTGGACAAGGCTGCTATGATCCGAAGTATCATTTTTCATGCCTCAAGCCTGTACTTTAGGGATGACAATACCTGGTCGGAATTAGCCGAAGTCCGGCTAATGTGGGGTTAGAAGTGGAGGACAAATATTACTTTTTTTGGCACCCCCTGTATACACTGCGTTGTGTGAAATGCGTGTCATTCAGTGAAACTATGCTCAATTGATAATTCAAACTGAAACCTTAAATACATTTTTAATTTGAGAACCAGCTAAAAAAGTGCGAATCGGAAGGATTAAGCATTGGGCGATGATCGACCTCTACTAGGATACGTGACGCATTCTACCTCCACTTATACTCGCATTAGCAATGAATGCGATTGGCTAAGTTATACGGGCCGGCCCGATATAGGCCAGTGGGCCCACCGATTGTTAGTCCGTGTTTTTATTCTCTCATATATGTATCAGTTTGTCGGATGTATGTGTTGGGCCAGAAAAGTTGGGATGCGGCGTCGCGCCCGCGACGTTCGCGCACGAGTCGCCCGTTTTTGATCGAGGGCAACCTTTGCTTCAATATGTAAGTAGCCTTTTATCCGTATCATGACCTCTTTGTATCTTTTTTATATTTTTAATATCCTAACAATCTAGCCAATCGTGGTGAGAGAGGGCCACTAGACTAAGCTCGGCGCCCGGCGCTATTTTTACCTATGTCTTCAGCCTAAGCCTTGGTTCAGGGGAGGCTCTTACTTCCCTAGAGTAAGGTGATGCACTTACTGAAGCTAAAGTACAAAGTGCAAAACCGTGACATCGGCGGGGAGCAAACCCACAAACTCTCGCTCGTTAAGGAAAGGCTGTACCACAGAGCCATCTTGGCCATTTATGTCTTAAAGACACCAGGAGGGGGTAATTTTGGCTTATGTACTGTAGAACAGACGTAGTGTGGACGAGTTTGAGTGGCCGCCATTGCACAAACTCGCCAATCTGACGCCTTGGCATGGTGCCAAAAGAAGATGGTTCTATTATAGATTTGTTTTTCCTTTTAGTTTTTACTTTGTTCTTTCTTATATTGTTTCTAGATGATTACGGGTCAAATAAAGACAGGGGGGGGGGGAGAGAAGCAAAATTTTCACCCACGACAAAGCTTCTTTCCCTTCCTAGGGTTAGGCTAAAGCAGATGAGACCTATGCTTTGACAGATGCTTTTTAATGTGGGAGGAGGGGATATCAATTTTAGCCTAAACCTAGTGAGGGAAAGGAGCTTCGACGTCGACGCAAAGTTGCGTCTCCCCCCGACTTTATTTGACCCTTCTGAGATTTTCAGGTATAGAAATGCACAATTAAGAAGATCCATAAGTAAACAAGTAAAATACGTCACTAGAAAACAGTCTAAAGAGGAAGTAGTTCAAAAATAAGGTTACATCAGGCCGAAGACAAGTTCTAAAATGAACGAAGCGTGGCTCGGCCATGGAAGCTTGCAGTTCGGACGGAAGCGCGCCCTGGGGGCAAATAGCGCCCTATGGCACGTTTTTCAACGCCGGTTTCGTTACACATTGTATCTACCGAACCCATATGTTTGTATTCAGACGCCATTGTTTTTGTAAACGTTATTCCGCCCTTGCCCCCCTCCCGGTGCCTTTAAAGTTAGCCTCGCTGTCGAGGCGCTGCCCCATCGATGACCTATCGCTGGCAAAATTTGAACCCTCCTGACTCTCATCAGAACTCCATTTTGCAAGTTTGGATGGCATATTTGTAATCAGCATTCGAAACTCTCTAGACCCATCAGGTCTGCTTTCGAAGTTTAATGGGAAGTTGAAACCCTTCCCTGGTGAGGCCCAACTATAGCAGCCTGCATAACTGGCCGCTATAGCTGCGTCTCTACGCACTCCGCTCGTCGTGGTGCCATTTCCTCATGGAGTTAGGTCACATATACTCCTACGAACATCACTCCCCTATTTGATTCAGATAGCTCCAAAGCTCATAGGGTACTGCAAAGAGGGACTTAGGAACATGGTGTTAAGTGCCACCAGTGCCACCATCGCACACAGGGAGCGCCGGGACCGGGAATCGAGGATCTCGACAGAGTGAGGAAGGGGGGGGGGGGTGTCGTCGTTGCAGAGATTAGCAATGGTCTCAGGTTAGATGGTAAGGGGAACGTGCCGTGCTGACTCGGTTTTGTAAAAAAAAAATTATCAACACAAAAATTACAGTAATAAAATAGTTAGTGATACTATGCAATCGGCAATAGTTACTGATTGTGGATGTTGGAAGAGGGTCGCATTCGAGTACTAGCTAAGGAGAAGGTCGTGTTGGAGCGGTCCTTTTCCTCGACACCTGGTTGTGCTCTGATCGCTGATATGATGAGGTTCTGCTACCTAAAATTTCGGAAAACTGTGATGAAGCGAGTGAGCCGCAGTCCTGAGAATCACGGATGGGTAGCCATGGTTTCGTTACCGCAGTGCATATCTATGGAAGGTGAAGTCCGTCAACTACTACAAATATTTATTTCCTCATAATTTCAAGAAAATGAAGAGGGAGAGAGGGAATAATGTTGCTGCGTTGAACCCTTTTCAAACGCTGTCTCACGTAATGCAATTCGAGTGATCGAAATAAAAGGCTCGAGTATTTTCCAGGGACTGAATATACCGAAAAACCACCGTGAGTAATGTAACTTACAAAGCTAGTTCAGATGGAGAAAATACAAGTAATAAAACGATTTTTCGAAAAAAGTTTCCAAAATAATCCATTCTTCATCAGGACCTTCCAGCAACCTCTATGTCGAAAACGCCCAACCAGTGAAGGAAGTGCATGGCACTTGAGCTCCCTTATTGATGATGAGCAAAATGGCGTAAGAAGAGTACGTTTGAACAATTGTAGCCTGCGATGGCGCACCATGGCAGCGCAAAGTGGATGTATCCTGCATACATACCCTAAAGTCTGATAGATAAGTCCGCCCATACGCGGTGTCGCGCGCGGCACAGGCAGCCGCAGTCTTCAAAGAATCAAAGGTGGAGGAAATTGAGGAAGCTATGATTAATGAATTGTATTAATAACGAGTTTATGTTGTACTGTATATTGTGTTTGTTAATATAAAAGGAGTAGCAAGTAAAGTTGGGTCGTACGAAGGGTGAACACAGAACTTCACAATTTGCAGAGGAAAGTTAACGAGTGAAAGGGAAATTGTTGTTTAACGGGGGTTTCAATGCAACGATGATTTTGGCGATGAAATAGCGGTTGAGTAAAAACTTTTCCTTATTTCCGTTATGATAATGTTGCACAAAACCTCGCAGACATTCCCCCTGTAAAAAGCGCCTCTGCTTGCCGCGTCAAGTTTTTGCACCTGATGTAAGCCCTCCTTCTAGTTATCGAGCCCTTTGGAAGCCTGAACAATTTACCATCAGCAAAGCACGGGATGAATAGTAAAATTGACCCAACAAAAGCCGCATATACAAGAAGCGGCATCAGGAAAAGGATGAGGTACGGATAGGTAGCTGCTTCAGTTTGCGACAGTTTCTACTCAATTTCTGAGGAGACCATGTCAACAGCTTCTTAAGGGCCCTGGATCAAGAGGCATTGCTAGATGAGATGAGTGAGAGTTTTTATGTTATGAATGTTTGTGACGATGAAATTGAGATTGCGTTGAAAGTTCAAGATGAATGATCATTGTGACACGGAAAAAATAAAGTTGAATAAACATTTTCTACAATTCTATCGTTCTTAAGAATGAAGGGTGCATCGCAATCCTGTGTTCTTTGGAAACTGCGCTTGCGTCAGCCGCTGCTGCGCGCGACACCGGTGAGGGCGGACTTATCTATCAGACCTTAGGGTAATCACATAAGGGCCTACTGCACCAAAGGAGTAAATCGAGTGATCTGATTATCGCAAGGTGTGTCTTAAATGGATCCCTAGTACTGTACTGTTCACTTTATATGGGCCTCAAAAAGAACCTATAATCAAGTAACTTGGACACGTTGCAACAAACAGCTGTATTCGAATGAAAACGGTTACGCCGCATTTCGCGTTACTGTCGTTACGCCATGCTTCGAATGGTCCCGATAAGGACAGCATTCTAAAGACCAATTCTCCACTAACACCGCAAAAACTTTGATTTATTGTCGAATAAATCACCGCGTATAAGTGGCACAGGTTTCGTTGCGATTATCTTGCAAACCATTGTTTTTTCTGGACATTTGGCGCTGCTTAACCGCTGCAAAGGACTAGACAATAATAAAAATTAAGAAGTGTATAAAACCTGTAACGGTAATACATAAATGCAGGTACCGTCTAAATGACGCAACCTGGTCGATTGGTAAATCGTAGCAGAGGTGCTAACCAGTAGCAATGAGGAAAAAAACGAAATGAAGTGTCCAAAATTGGGAAAATAGATTCTTTATTCATTCCATTGATTTTTTTGCCTGCCATGCACAGCATAAGTGAACAAGTTTTCCGTTGTGCGCCATCGCTGAGAATTGATTGACCGGAGCCACATGAGTCTGTGGTGTTTAGCGGTCATTCACAGTACGCGACGGGCTTGCTTGTGAGTGGAGCGCGCCTATCTTATCGCTTTTTTGAGGAACATGGGTGAGCCTATCACCGTTTCCCCTTCTGAATACATACTTGAATTATCGCAGGGTGTGCTTACGAAATGCAATTAGGAGCATATGAAAAAACATCCAATAAGTAACAAATAATAATAAAAACAACAATAAAAATAGTATATATAACATAGTACAATAATATTATAAAAATATCGATGTATAACGCGCTTGACATAAATAACTTGCGTCACGGAACTATCAAGGGACTACCTAATATTTGATTCTTGTGAAACTCCTGTCTGGACAAGCATAGCTGTCATTTAGAGTCATTTACAGGAGGAAATGGGAAAGTCATTGGCAAGAACCATCACACCACTCTCCAACCAACAAAGTGTGTTGCGAAGGTGACGCAGTGACGTGTCTCAACCACTCACACGAATTAGTCCTTCAATGTTGTCGTTATTTGCGAACACGATACCTTCCTTTTGTAAAAAGTTGTAGTTATCGCAGATGAGAAGGATTCCGCTTCGGGGTAGGTGGTTCCACCGAACCATCACGCATATCGGCCTGAGAGGCTATTCCATCCCTAGCAGTGTACACCACCTTGTTTAAAAGGTCAATCGCTCTTTATGGGTGTGCTGCCGTGTAAGCAGCGAGTGATGGAGGACCTGGAAAAGATGGGAAAACGGCTCATTCTTCAGTTGTGTGCTGTCCTTGAATCCCGTCAGGTTAGAGATGGGAAAACCAGATGGGAGCTCATTCAAAAGCTGTCACCAGACTACGTTGGCGCTTAAGAATTCTTTGGAGAACTTGCAATAGTAGTGGTAATTGCCCTCAGAAAAGCTATTAGCTGCACTGTGGATAATAACCTTAAACTCTGCTGAGTAATAATCAACATTGAACACTCGCGTAGTGATTTTGAAAAGAGTGGGCAAGGCGCTGGTGAAATGGGCACGCTAAAGCTGTAAATGAAGTTAACTTCCTGACATCACTTTCTTTAAGATTCCGGTCCACCCAAGGAATTCCAATAATTTGAACAGGGACAAGTATCGTCAAGGCTAAAATTGGGAGCGTCAGTACATTTGAAATGTCACCCTTTCTTCTGAAATTCATATCAACCCGACTCATCATGAGAGGTACCACTGTATACCCAAAAGGGCAAAAGGTTGGTTTTGAGGAGGTGTTTAGAGTCTCTAGAGGTTTCTGAAAATAACCAGAAAAGTTCACTTCGTACTCCATTTTTCGCTTAGACCCAATCCTCCGATTACAAACGCCCTTTGGCAATTACGCCCCCCCCCCCCCCCGCCTCTCGATGGTCTTCGACCGAATTAGAGAAATACTGTAATGCAACGGAGGTCAAGCGCTATAAAATTGAAAACTACGGATTTCCAGAGAAATAGTGAAGATCGTTGGCAAAAAAGAATTCCATCCAGCAGCTCGAAACAGAAGGAAAATTATTTGCATTTTGCAGCATTTTATTGCCATGTGGTGGTTATATTAGCCTAAATCGTGGGTGGAGACAAATTCTTTTAGTCTGTTCGTCCAAACACACTATCTGCAGTGAGGATTGTGTTTTTTGTCCGCAGAACCTCCTAATAAATGACTCGTCAATGTCTGCTGGATAGCATCGCAAAAGTTCGCCTTCGCACGGTCGCAAAATCGATGTCCTGACCCCCAAGGAAGTCCTCAACTCCTTTGGGGGTTGTTAATCGGTATCAGATTTATCTGGAAGAATGAAAACACTGAAAACGATTTGTAGGCGCAGCAGGGTACTCGACTCAGTAGGATAGCAACAACATGTCAACTTGAATTGTGTTGTACTTATGAAAGAGCAATGACGCATGTCTCCTAAGGAACTTTGCTCAGTTCACAGACCCTTTCAAAAGCATCAAGGAGTGCACAGAAAAATGAGTTCCTTCGTTATCCATACACTTACATTGTATTTGCTTAAGGGGCACCGTACGCAAAGTTTCACGCGATATAGTGAGAATCCGGGTAGGATACAGCTCCTCCAAGTGGCGGCCAATAGGGAGGAGCTCCAGAGTCAATGCCCACCCCGTCAACCACCGTAGTCGGACAAAGAGTGGGACTGTTTACGTGACAGTTCATTCCCACTATGCGTCTCCGATGGCGATGGACGACAGACCGGGCATTTATTCGAAGCCCCGCCCTCCTGTCCACCGCTTTGGGGATCTGTATCTTAGCCGAATTCTCACCTTATCGTGTGAAACTTTACGTGCATCCATTATTAGACAAATGCAGCATAAATATACAGGTAGCGGAGATACTCATTTTTCCTTGCACGATTTCTTTGAGTGGAAAGATCTTGAAACAAAATACCAAAAGCTCGTCCTTTCACTGCTCAAAATTGTGATAATTAACTTTTCGTTACTATTTGGATTTGGAGGGGGAGTGCCGGTCTTAAAGAGCACTGCAATGGCTGGGACCAGATTGTACCAGGTTACTGAATGGAGTTCACAGAAAGGACGTTTTTCACTGCAGCATGAATTTCTTCTTGAGCAGAACAATGACAGCTAATTAGGACGTGGCTGTTTTGAAAGCACACAACCAGTAGGATTAGGGTCACTGGAGCTCGGCTATTCTGCGTTAATCCTTCTTCTGTAGATGAGCTGCATGGCCACATTGAATGAGTACGAGCTAAAAGATCTGCGGATCGATTCGGGGAATTCAGGTTTTGGATTCAAGTCCATCCTGACTTCGAAACGAGAAGATTTATAGGCATGAAATTGTAAAATTCTCATACATTAGCGTCAGATGAGCTTATCAGAAAGGGGATACTAGAGGAGCAGCAGTAATGGAACCATTGCTCATGGGGTGGGGGTCGATTGGTCAAATTTTCTTCGCGGCGCCGTCAGCACGATTTGCTGTCGCTTGGAATCTCACTCAGTATGCAGTGGGCTGGGGTCTGTACCCTAATGTCAGGATGCCGCACTGCGGCATGTCGCAAGTCAAACAATGCGGACGAGCTAAATTGTTGGGTCCCGAAGTGATTAGAAGTCAACTGCGTATCGCTCCATTTGCATTACGTTGTAATCGTTCCAAGACCCAACTACCGCGACGCGCAAAGCTCGCACACACTGTGTCGCACGCCGCTCATCGTCATGCGGCATCCTGACATTAGGGTACAAACCCAGTGGGCTGCTATCGTGAGGGACCTTCGAGGATTTCAGGTTGGAAGCTTTGGAAGTTCGCCTGTGTTGTTGCTGTTGGTGTTTCAACGGATAAAATTACAAGCAACTCGCACTAGCCGCAGGCGGCCACGCGAAAATTCGACCAATCGACTACCACCCTTGTCCACGTAATGCTTATGAAATCTTCTGAAGCAGTGAAATAAAGGCCTATCGAGCAGTAAAGTAAAGGGTTGAAGTGCAGGAGGAGCTGATACGGTTTCACGCCCGTGAATTTCGGCATTGATTCCATACCATGTCCATGTGGAAGTGTCGCGTGCACGTCACCCTTCGCGACGAGCGGTGCCGCATCCTGCTCCCGCTACTCCTGCACTAGGCCCCAGTCGGAGGAACACCCTACATGTGGGCGACTTCATCATGCGACATCTTGAATCAATGGACATTCACATTTTTCAACATCACATAGCTGCCCTTTAAATATTAATGAGAAAAACCTGACTCCACTTATGCTTGTCAGCCTATACGAAAAATGTGATGAATGTTACTTTTATCAAAAACCCTGTGGTCCACTTTAGCGGATGTTCGAGTAAAGTCTCATTCATGCAAGATCTTGTGACTGATGTCAATAAATGGCTCCAGTGAAAAATTGAAAACTTCAATTGACAAGCATAAAGGAATCATTACTCTTTCGGTATAGGAACGCACGCTATGTGACGGAATGTGTGAATTTAAGTAGAAGTAAAAAGTAAAAGTGAAGCATGGTTATCGATTGGTTATCGACGACCTTACCAATCTCTCAAAGTCACTTAAAACAAGTAGGCCTCAGGGGATTCTTTGAGGAATTTGGCGACCTGACCAGATACTGCGAAATCAACTCTTTTTCCTGCCGGAAATACAACCTCTCTTAAGATTCATAAACCCTTGTGTGACTCTGGGGGAGCACATTGAGGAAATGTTTTCTTAGAATTATTGTACATTTTCTGTTCTGAGACTATTAGCATATATTTTTAGCCTCAGAACAAAGTATGTTCTACCAATGCCGAAAAACTAAAATATTGATTATCGATGTATAGTGCGAGGAAATACACGATTAACAACTGCCACAATGGGAAAGTTGTAACCGAAAATTTGAAGGTTGCAGTAAGTTTTTTCATGGTCATCCAAATCGAGGAAACTCATTCATTCGGTAACTGATGTGGCCGCTTCACGTCAACGTCAATAGATAGCACTTATTAAGTGTCAACAGTGATGAATCTGAAGCATTTCAACGATGAGACTCTATTACTACTGCAACAACCTGATACGATTGAGGAAGCAGACAGAAAAAAAGAAAACATCATAGGAATTAAATGAAGTTCCAAAAATGGGAAGAATAGGTTCCCTGCACTGAAAAAAAGGTTTTGTAGGTATAGGTATAGAGGTAAGGTATAGATGCACTGAATAAAACAGAACAGCGAGAAGCACTTTCGGAATAAAATGCTCTCAAGAAGAAGATCACAAAATAGGATTCGCCCCAAGAGGGCTGCCATAGGAGTTTTGCATCGCAGCTCCAATTATTTTTTAAATCACTGAAGTTGTGGATCTTCTCGGACCACCCATATTTGGAGTACAGCGCAATTTGCGGCGCTACTATACAAACTTCGTAGTCAAGTGAAATTACTATTCCAGTAGACATGTGATGTTTGCATAAAAGGAAGAATATTGCCGCTTGGAAAACCTTACAGCTAAACTAAATTGAGAAGATTTCGAGATTTTCAACTGAAATCGGAAGTGTTGACCACATAGGGGTAGATGGCTGTGGACGATAAATAGACGAAGTACAAAGCAGAAGGGATCAGTGCACTAGTCGAAATTTCAGTTGCCAGTGGGCCTGGTGGTGGGGCACGCCATAGATTCCGAGGACAATGCTACAATTAAAGAACTGCCAACAGCGGCCAGCCGTCCGATACGGCGGCGAACACGCATAATATCTGTAGCTCACGCAGCTCTTGTTCGATTCGAAGCTCTGTCGTCACGCCACACACTCGTCTCACAATTTCTTGATAATTTTTAAATATCTGAATGAGTGGAATATCAAACGGCAAATTAAATTTTTGATGTTCTGTCCAAACATAACCTAATCTATCAAAAATGCTCTGGTGTACCGTTGTAAAGGGTCCGTTTGTGTTAGAAACAATGGAATATGGAACTGTGACATGAAGCGCGGAGAACTTCAGTTAACTTCAGTTCAGTGGAAGTGAAATAAGAGTGCAAGGGTGCGGAGTGAAACATGAAACGCTAAACTACTTGATTTTCCGTGGGCAACGCGGATGATGACAACGGCCATCAGGATCACCGCGGCGGCCGCCAATCCATCTCCTGCTCAACATTCTCCAAGAGCATCAGGCTCGGAGAAAACATGCACACATCAGTGTCAATGATGACCCCAGGGGATGACGAACCGACCATAATATTGATGCAAAGCAATGGGCCGAAATCCTCCCTGCAACAACCACTCGACGCTATTGAGTTGTCACGCATTATAGGCTACGTGATTGGTGTCAACTCCATAACAAGCTAATGATGCAACAACTCGAACACTTCTGACAACGACACCAAGTCGTCTCGTATTTTACTATGCGAATTCACTGGGGGAAACCTGGTGTGTATCCTCACGAGGGTTTTCCCGCGAGAGCGTGCAACGTGTGAGTGAGCTATGTAGTCGTTTTCTAGAGCGATTGTGGTGTCCTACACCTGAAATGGGAACAATCTCTCTAGGACCCTACCAAACATGCCGCCTTACCTCGCCCGCATCGCGTCTCACGCCGCGCTGTGAAATTCTGGGATAAGATTACAACCGGGAAAACTAACGACTGAAGACAATGAATTATGTGCGAAGTCTCATTTTCACAGCGCCGTGTTCTCGAATGTACGTTGAAATAGCTGATATGAACTTACATGCAAAAAATAAGCCATACAAAAGAAGTAGAGTATTGCGCTCTGAAGCAGATAGTGGTAGCTAACGCAGCATTGCAGGATATCAGCTCCTTAGACTCGGTGCAAAAGTGCGGCATCGCAAAATTGCGGAGCCACAAAATCGAAAAATAGCGGAACTGCGAAATCGCAGAATCTCGAAGCCTGACGTCGGTCTAAGGGTGCATGGAGCGTGTACGTCAGCTAGCCACCCCCCCCCCCCCCATTTTCATACATTTTTCACGCAACAGCACCTATTCTCTTGGATGTGACCGCGAAGATTGACCAGGAATGCGTAGCTGAGCCGGATGATAAGGTAATATAGGAGCAGTGAAGGTTCAATTGCCATATTTATATTAGTGGTAATCAAGCTTCATAATCTATTGAATTCAAATATTCGATAAAGTACAGGATTTATAAGTCGCCGAGACTGTACTGTTAGGATCATGGAAGGAAGTACGTATTAGATTAAACAATACGATCGTGCCGTTATTTACTCTCTATGTTTCACACTACCCAATTTATGGTTCGGCAACATTTACAAGTATGGAGCTTCTGATGCTACAAATGGCAAAATGTTATAAAAAAATAACAAAGCGATAATTACAGTGAAATTATTAATGAAAAATGTCTCTAAAATCAAATATCTACTTATGATTTTTGTATCCTTTACTAATTCAGTACCTATGAGGCTTAAAAATGGAGTGATCAGAAGGTACAAATTCGCACATTCAGCATATGCTCTTCATCGTGTGCCATCGAGGTCAAAAAATATGTTTTTGATTGACCTTTTTTAGCTTCATTCTAAAAGTGAGGTATTCATCAAAAATCAGTACTCTCCACCCCTGCCCTTTTTCGACAAAAATGAGGCAAACAGTTGTAATGGTCACATGGTTTTATCCGGCGCGAAGATGGTCAGCTTTTTTGGACCTCGATGTGCCTGAGTGCGGATTTTTGCTTACAGCATGTATTGATTCCAAGTCTTGAGAACAAAAACAATTGAATGATTTGAAACAAATAGTACCATTTTATAAAGCCGAAAAGCTCCATCGTACTCATATACGTGAGCATATATTTTTTGACCTCGATGGTAGGCGAAAAGATGAAGTTGTCGAAAGTGTAGATTCCTGCTGTCTGGGTACTCCATCTTCAGGCCTTGAGAATACTGATTAATCGAATATTCAAAAAAAACAAATGTAAAGTACCGTTTGACGCAGAATAAGTTCCAACCAGTACATTCATACATATATGCATGTGGTCGAACGACGTTGATATCCTTTGATTCGACAATTTGAGAGGGATGGAAAGAATCCACTCAATAGTTGGATAAGCAGTTGTTCATACACGGAATAGGAAAACTAGTAGCTGCTGTTGCATCAAATATACTTGTGATATCCATTGCAGGGAAATAGCTGAAAGTGCATTCAAAGTACTGCCGCTCCGCCATTATTTTCGGATTACTATATGTCATATCACGTGAAACTGCGTAAATGTTCAAATTCATGTAGACAGGGAAAAGCCTAAGGAGCGGCCTCACTAATTTCAGGTCACAAAAGGATACTGGACCGGTTAGATACTTTCGGTAGTCTTACAGCATTTGCTGAATACCTGAACCTTACAAGGGAGGGACCCAAGGTCGAAGTGGCCATTCGGAATAGGATACATATGGTCGTATTTTCGGGCGCTGATCTCGAACCTGCACTCCAAATTGGCAGAACGATTCTCTGAGCGGAGTTATTGAGGTTTTTTCGAGAAAAAAAAACATTACTATTACATGGTAGGTTTTGAAGCCCGTAGCACGTAAGCCATAAGTTCTCGCGCAAATCAGCGCGATTTTCCTGTTCAAGGGACCTAACTACCTCTAGGGCGGTGTTTTCAGCCAATTTTAGGCCTATTGGGTAGATCAAGTATTGTTCCGAAATTTGGTCGAATTCTCGATAGGCCAAGAATTTTTCCGAAGCTGCCAAATTCTCGAATTGGCTGAAAACATGTCCCATGGGTAGTATGGCTCTCTGAACAGGAGAATCGCAGTGGTTTTGCGCGAGAACGTCTGGCTCGCGTGCTACGAGCTTCCAAACCTACCATATTTCTTAAAAAAAACCTTCATAACTCCGCTCAGAGAATCGTTTTGCGAAATTGGAATGCAGTTTTGAGATCAGCGTCCGAAAATACGTCGGATCATACTTATCCCATTCCGAATGGCCACATCGACCCCGGGCGCTCCCCTTGTTAGACCGTGCCCCAACCATCCCCTACCTGCTATTTGTTTCTTTCCCTGGCCATCGCATATGAAGTGAAGCAGAGGAAAATTGGTAAAGTACACCTGAGGGCTTCAACCAAAGAAGTGAGCGAAAAGCCATGTTTGTGGCCCTTACGGCTCCACAACAGGCTTTTCATGCTAAAGCAGCTCTGCCGGGTTCTCTGCAATTTTTCATAGAGAACTCTGCCTACTCTTTTTATAGTGATGGTCTCAGCTGAATGCGTAATGTGTCATGATGACGTGGTCGCCTGGCAGAACGCTTTTCCGGCTACAAACCAACAAAGAAACGTCTGACGTAGCGAACTTGACCACCAGACTAACGTAATTCGATCTGCAGAAGATGTCACCACCTACTTCATGACGTCACATAAAAATTTCCGCGGGCACACGTCATCAGATAATTTCGGACAAACGCAAAGCAACAAAGAGCAAGGCCAACTATCTGCACAAACAAGAGCAGGGGTTTCAAGAAATCTGGACCACTCACCTTGTTGCCTTTGCTTGATGCGGACCATGACGCAAAAACAGTAGCAAAAGACAGAAAACTTGTGAACGGTTTGGAGGGGTTCTTGGACTGAATAAATCGGTTATCTGATCTTGGTATGGATTTCGATGGAGATCACTATTGCTTGTATCTGTATCACTTCTGGAGCTCGAAAAGGAGGAGCAAAGACGGCACCCAAGGCTATTCGAGAAGCACTGTGCTCACCTACCCCATTAGGTCACGCACCTTGACCTCTAGGAGCATTAGAGGATTCGGAAGTGCTCGAAAGAAAGAGGAAGATGGCAAGAAATGATTGTTTCGAAACAAACAATCGAGGTCAAAAGCGATAATCGGTATACAAACCCGGATTCAAAAGCGCGACGTTGGGGTCTGTATTCGCATTTCTCGCGCACCCCTCTCTGTAACATCACCTTTTCGAGTTGCTCGCTGTAAAGTATTTGTTGTTTTGTAGTCATTCATTCATGATGATGTGGAATAAGTGAAACAATAAGCAGCATGAAACAAGTGAAGCCAAAGATAGGAGAGTAAGTGAAAGAGAAAAAAGGTGCTCTTGGCAAGAAAATTCACTGAATTTACACTCAGCGTCTTAGAGAGGTTTCGTGTGCAATTTCTGCAACCCATCGAACTGCAAGCGTTACGGTAGGTCTTCCAGTGGACATAAATAGCCACCTTAGAGTCTTTAACGACCAACTACCTTAATCTTTATCAAATGACCTAGACAAGGTCCACGTGGGTATGACAACTCCCAAAAGAAGAATAATCGCGGACTTAGTAAGTGGTGCATACCAAAAGGTGAATGAAAAAACAAAACAAAAAAAAGAAGGGGACAAAAAGAAAGGGAAACCAAGAAAGTAGTGGCAACGTCATATATCAGAAATGGAAGAATCCTCTGCAGGCACTGACTTTTTTGCTAAAGCTCTCAAAGTTTTCAGAGAAAAAATGCATGACATCCTCACGTAATATTTTATTCAGAAGAGCTACTTTTCTAATTGAGAAATATTTAGCGCGGAACTGAGTTCTTACTGCCGGACACCTGATTTTAGTAGCACCTGTGCGCGTACTGGAGTGATTTAGAATAAAAGTCATGCGGGTTGATCGAAGCCTTATTGGTAAGGATTTTAAATGCCATAACGAGGTCAGCGATCTTCCTTCGAACGAGTAGACTCGGAAGTAAATACGACGACGTGGAACACTACCTAGAATAAACTGATAGCCCAGACCAGTGCATCGCATAGCCAACTTGCGTGTAAAACTGCTTTGAACACTTTCCAGGAGAGAAATATCCCTTTTCTTGTAAGGAAAGGAAATAGTTGTTCCTGATTCCAGTATTGGCCTGACGTAGCTTTTGTAGGCTGATAAGGGTTTTTGAATACCTAATATCACATTTGCAAGTGTAAGTCGTTGGCCCTGCCTCTTGCATCTTCGCGTTTGTTCGAAAGGTGACGCGAGATTGCTGAAACTTCTATGTGACGTCATCAGGGAAGGCGATGACATCTTCAACGGATCGAATAACGTTTTGTTCGTCTGGTAATCGAATTCTCTATGTTACAGCCGATTAGACGGTCTGTCTGTAGCCGAGGAAAGCGTAATGCTTACTTTAAAAATCACGATTTCCTTAGAAGTAGGCACAGCAAGTAGTGAATTGAACATATACAAACTAGGAGTGTTTTCTAGAGAAAAGAGCGGTGAAGTTAGATTTGCCATTAAAAGCTCCCGCCATGAAGAAGTTCTAGATCCGGCTCATACTCATGAAAAACCTTATGGCACATGATCGACTACCCGAGCAAGAATACTTCAAACAACTTATGATGTTCACAAATATCCCGTCACGCTAAAATGGTTAGTGGTTCCGTAAATCGAAGGAACAGCACTCTCCACGATCCTGAATGGTAGTGAAGTACTTGTCGTCTAGAACACTCTGTTCGTTGATTTGATTTCGAATAGCCATCTCATCCCTCAGGATTTTTGAATTTTTAATTGACACATGCTCTCACTGGATGTGATGAACTTCTTCAAATTAAATACATCGGAAGGGGTAAATCTGGTAGATTGTAGATATGAAAGTAGGGGTGCTCACCGGTGTAGTAGTAGAGAAAGAACGAAATAAAGGGACAAGAATCGGAGACATATGACACATTCATTTTTATTACGCAATTTCGAGTTGAAAAACAGGTACATGCTAAAATGTGAGAGGATACAAAAGAATAGTGGTATCATCTTGTAGAGCAAAGAAAGCTCTATCAAATGCACATATGAACACCT
This sequence comes from Trichostrongylus colubriformis, assembly GCA_963978905.1. Taxonomy (NCBI): domain Eukaryota; kingdom Metazoa; phylum Nematoda; class Chromadorea; order Rhabditida; family Trichostrongylidae; genus Trichostrongylus; species Trichostrongylus colubriformis. The sequence continues at coordinate 21,599,514 of OZ022261.1, read as the reverse complement.
TTTCCAAAGAATCGGAGACATATGACATATGTAAATTCATTTTTATTACGCAATTTCGAGTTGAAAAACAGGTACATGCTAAAATGTGAGAGGATACAAAAGAATAGTGGCATCATCTTGTAGAGCAAAGAAAGCTCTATCAAATGCACATATGAACACCTTTTCCAATCTCGATGGTATGCAAAGAAGAGGAGATAACGAAAGTGCACACTTTTGCGAGTACTGCATTTGTGAGTCTCAAAACAGCAAAAACTTGAGCGATTTGAATAACAAGTGGTACCATTCTGTAGAGCTGAAAAAGCTCTATCGAAATATGTATACACACATTTTTTGATCTCGATGGCAAACGAGAAAGATGAGGTGCGCAAGTGGCAGTTTTTTTGCCTTCAGCGTACTTCATTTCCAAACCTCATAAATAATAGGTAGTCGGAGAAATCGAAAAACAGATCATAGCTTTTTGTAGAGCAGGAAAAGCTCTATCGAAAACATATATAAGCTCTGTCAAAGAATGAAGGAAACAGTGTGAAAAACGGGGTTGAAAAAAGGGCGGGGACTTATTCCCCAACCCAATAGATCTATGTGATCTGCGCGACGGTGTGGATGGAACGTTGTCTTCAAAAATTTTGATTTGACCAGCTTTCAGACAAGGTTCATGCGAACTTCATGATTCCAATTGTCCTAGAATACATTTTACCAGATACAATACATGAACACACGAAAAGGAGTTTTTTTTTTGTTCTCGCAGAAACTGAACAACTCGGTTGAATTCCACCGAGCAATCTTTGCACATCTGTCAGTCAGAAGAGCACAGTTCAGTAGTAGCTCAGCAAAGTATCGCGCCAATGTTACTTTGCTTCCACTCGCGTCCCTGACCACCTGGTCGTCGCCGCTTCGCTCCTACAGCCCTTGCGTCCTCTCCTCCATGGACAGCCCCTCGTTGTCGGACTACCTTTAGGAGGTGTATCTGAGTCGGATTATTTTTTTCGTGAAACACTCCATGTGGCCCTCCATGTGGTGTAGTATGCATTTATTTTATAAATGTATGGATGAAAGAGAACTCAAATTTCCTTAGACGATTCCTTCAGGAGTTTGAAAGAAATTTCAAAGCTTCATGTTACTGAGTAAAATAAGCTCTTCTGAAAGCAAGTGCCAAGGGACGCGTTGATCCATCGACAGAAAATTGTTGTTCGAAAACGCTATCACCACTTACTAGTTACCATGATCTGAGTCCTAGAATCAGGAGTTAATATGGGTGGCAAACAATCTACATACTAGAATGATGAAACATCCAAAGCGTCAAAAAGGAATACACATAGGAACCACATAGAAGAGCGGAAAGGAGTTGTACCCCTATGTCAAAATTTCGCGCCGCTTTCTAGCGTACGACGGCGGGCGTTGTGCGGCGCGATGCGCGATAGGTAAGGGCGTCACATCTGTGTGGCGTCGCACAACGCCCTCCGCGGCGCGAGATCCTGATGTAGGAATACACGGTTAGGAAAGGGTGGGGCGCAGTGGAGATCTATGGTGGTGAAGGGGCAGGGACCCGTCAACGCGAGAGTGGCGGGATCCTCGCAGCGCTTTCATACAGACAGTGCCTTTGTAGGTTTGTCACCACCACTAGGTACTCCCATTCCTAAGCAGAGCTAATGTCGTGGCACATTTGATTAATAACATGTAACAAGCCAGAAACACGTAACAAGTTAGATAGAAGACAGTACAACAAGTGTGAGAAAAAAACAATTGACGCAGAAGTGTTTCCACTCGAGGAAGACATTCAGTAATCCAAGCAGGCCTAATGAACGTTTTGTAAGCTTGGAGTTGTATGGATGTGTCTTTGGTTCAAAAAACTCTGGAAAATTCGTGAAGCAATACAGTAGGCTTACTGGCAATCATGAAGCAGCGCTCATCAAAGCTGAGTTCATCTGTCATCAAAAATCCTGATTATGTAGTGTCATGGTTTTTAGCTCTGAAATAGGCAAGTCCTACGATATAGGCCATTTCTGCACGATACGGTTTGCATTTACGCACACATATCTGTATAATCATGTATGGGCCGATATAGTTGCGAGACACCCGCGAACGTGCACAACTTCGCTGCTGAAAGTAGACTGAGCAAGTCGTATGTATGTATTAGGTTGTTCCAAAAGTCTTGTAGTATTTTTCCAAAAAAAATCAGTAACTCTTGTTCACCTCGAGGCAGGTCCAGGCGGTTCAGGAATATGGTACAACGTTCTCTAAGCTCACTAGGAAAATATATATTGACCCACCAGATCCCGTGGAGAGAGCTACAATGCCCATTGTCGATACCCACCCAACTCGCGGTGTCATCTATTATGAGCGGTTTTGCGGCACCAAAACGACGGAAGCTTGCCACTCCATCAGCGCTGCATTGGGCAAGGGATGTGTGAGCTACGTGACCGTGCGCCGCTGGTTCAACAGCTTCAGCAACGGCGAGATTGACATGAAGGACAAACCACGCTGGGGACTGTGCTGGTTCTGGGACGCGGAAGGAATGCTTTTCCGCGAGGTGCTGGTACAAGGCGAGACAGTCACCGCTGCCGTATGCATCCACCAGCTCCAGCAAAAAGTGCCGGAGAACGTCCGCGGTCACCCTTCTTCATGACGACGCCCGCTCCCATTTGGCGAAAAGTTCCCAGGCCAAGTTATAGGAGCTTGGCTGGGATGTGCTGCCGGGTGTATATCGTTAGGACAGAAACGTCGCGTGGCCGTGTTCGGCACGCGACGAGATGGTGCGAGCTATGCGCGCCGTATTAGCTGAGTCTTGAAGCGATTACGGCTAGAATGAGGCGTAGAGCATCGTCATCGCTTCAAGACCCATCCAATACGGCGTGCATAGCTCGCACCATTCCGTCGCGTGCCGAACACGGCCACGCGACCTTTCTGTCCTATCGATATACACCCATGTGCTGCCCCACCCGCCATACTCTCCAAACATTGCCCCTTCTGGCTATCACCTTACCCATCCTCTCGAATCCTTTCTGCCCAAGAGAAAATTCGTTGATTATGACTTGCTTGCGAAGGCGATCGCTGACTTCTTCGACTCTCAGAACCCAGAGTTTTCGGAGAAGGGAATCAAGACTTTCCTGTAAAAGGGCAGAGGGATGCCGATAACAATACGTTGTTGCGTAATGGTTATTTGTTGGAATAAAGTGCGAAAAAGTGGAATATAGCGAAAAAAATGGAATAAAGTGGAATATAGCGAAAAAAAAATAAAAAGTGATGATGGACAAAAATACTACAAGACTTGTGGAACAACCTAATATAAATGCTAAACAAAATCCGAGATAGAACGCCATCTTCGGGTACGTCGCTGGAGGCAGTTTTAGGTTCTGATAATTATGAGTTGACATTACAATATACTCTCTGCTGAAAAGGAAAAATTTGATCCATGCATTTATACAAGGATAGATTCCAACCACTTGCAGTTTATGTAGCAACTTACATGCGATATTTTATCGAAAACTTTGCAAAAGTTGAAATATATCTCGTCAACACTTTCGCCGTTGTCTAGATACACGTCCAACCATTTAGCGCCTGCACCATAGAAGTTACGTTGATTTCCCACTTTGAAACCGATGTTGATCACGAGATATTATCGAATTCATTTCTTGATGGGTACAATTCGTTTTTTCACAATTTTTTCAGGCAGCCTGATGGATACCAAAGTTATACTAAGTGGTCTTGAGGAAGCTTCTGTACATGGGGTCATGAATGCAATCATCCAATGGGTCCGTTATATGCGATGAAATAGCCAGCCTGTCTTCTGTCTGCAATGCACCGTAAAACCCATGAGGAGTTGTTGTTCAGCGATTTCAAGCTAACTTGAAACCCCGGAGGACTCAGCGTTCTTCAATCCCGGCGATGTGCTTGTTCTTTGAAGACACCGTTAGGGGTGAAGTTGGCAAATTGGGGGACAACGAGTAGAGGTGCTCAGCAATATAACAGTAGAGAAAGATCGACATAAAACGGCGAAAAAACCGAGAAATAGGAACCCAAAAATCCCCCTTCTCTCCCTCGTCCTCTGCTTCTCTAGCGGGTGTGGACTAAAGACAGGCCAGAGTCTGAACCAGCCGGCCGCGATTGTCCCACCCCTTCACGGCGACTTTCCCGGCCGCATAACCGCATAACGGCATGCCGAGCTTCGCGGTTGCCATAAGACCCCAAGCCGCGTTTTTTATGCGATTTTCATCACATGTGACCTCTTCCGAAGTAGAAGGCTCGTTTCAGAGAACATGTACTCTCAGATCTCAGTTTTCCCTTACCCCTAATGGTGCCTTTAACAAATGTCCACATACATTTGATACAACGAAAAATTTTCTCAATAATAAAAAATTGCCTCGTCCAGAAAACCCCCTCAGGTAAAGTATTCTAGGGTTATCGCATGCAAGGAATTAAATAGTTAAAGCGTGTGTTGCGAAATTGAACAGTGCCTTTGAGGGACCAAAATTTGATATGTCGGCATGCTTTTCGTATGGACTGTATTAGATATATTTACTACATGAGGTAGTTCATGCAAGCGCCGTAACTTTGCACAAAACAAATAGCGAACAATGGAACTAATTGTAACATTCATTTGGCTTCAACGGGAAAATAGAAGTAAACAAAACAAACGAAAAAATCTAAAACCAGTGGAAAATACCAATTGATATAAGATCTGCTCCGTCTGCCGTAACTCTCTACGGTTCGGGCATCAGCGATATGACCCAAAATCAAGCTCCAGTTTGTTTATCGAAACGGCATAACATGTTGCAATAAGCCATCTCTGTACGCCTTCGAGAGCTTCCAGTATACGATCAATGTCTATTACATCTATCTGACAAGAAAGCATTTATTCAGGGAACGGGAAGGGGTCCGAAAAAGAGGAGGATGCAAAGAAAAGATCATGATCAGTTTGCAACGAACATAAAGATCAGAAGCGATGATAGATAGTAGAACCCAGATCAAAAGCACGACTATGTGGTGTGTATTCGCATCACATTGTGTAGTTCGCTGCGTAGTCCGCTATAGAGAAGTCATTTGTTGTATCGTAGGGTGTATTTCATTCATTCGTGATGATGTGAAATAAGTGAAACAACACACAGCAACAAGCAAGTAAATGAATGAAGAATAAGCGAAACTGTAAGAAAAAAGTGTGACTACAATTAAAATCTAATGAATTCACTTCCGACGGCTTAACATGGTGTCGTACGTTCATCGCGTCAACTGCGACCACTTTGATCCCATACCGTAAACCGAAATTTCCTTCCTCCCGGAGTCTTTAATTTACCATTCGATGTCTACGCAGGCTTTCCGAAAAATTAATGGGTTACTACCCAAAGTTTTACGACAGACAGATCAACGCGATATCTGAACTTTGTTGCTGCTGACGTCATACATCACGACAGCGTGTGTATCAATGAGAATAGTTTATGCGAAAGAGGTGATTATGCAAATCATACACGAGCTCAAAAAAGGTTGGTACTAACCCATCATAACAGGCCGGTCCACCAAGTTTACAGCTCTATCCATGCAGTCGAAGTCACCCAAGTAAGGATTTCTTATTTACGTGAATACATTTCCAATCCACTTGTAACACCTTCTACCTCATGAGAAGGAAGGTTAGTTGTCTTTGCATACATGTTACGAGATATCTGACCGTCTCAACTCTGATAAGGTGAGTGGCTCAAAGTTTTCATCCACGGGAAAAAAGTTTCTTTGTCACCTTTATATTTATGTTGTACTCCCCTAATAAGGACCGCATGCGAAGTTTCACACAAAAAAAACCGAGAATTCGGCTAAGATAGGGCTCCTCAATTTCTTGGTCGGGTGGGCCGGGCTTCCGTGCAAAACCCTCGTCCCGTCGTCCTCCGCTGTTGGAAACGGAGAGTAGGACTGTCTACGTAACTTTCTGTTTCTACAATGCATCTCCGACTGCGGCGGGCGACGTGGTGGGCAATAGCTCGGGGGTCCCGCCCACCTGGCCGAGACTTCGTGAGGCTGTATCTTAGCCACATTCATATTTTTTGCGTGAAACTTTGCATGCTGCCCACATCAGGCAAATACAACATAAATATATAGGCAATAGGAAACTCATTTTCCCGTGGATGATTCCTTTAATTTCCGGCCTTCTTTCCCTCTGAATTACAAGCTTAAACCATAGCGCATGTTAGCGGCTACAGTGCCTTTCTAAGGATGACTATCACTGCGAGAGTGATCTGCAAAAAAGTGTCGTATCATTGGTCCTACCCTGCTTCTGCTACGAGATTCCGCAAAGCTCTAAAGTTTGGTACGATACCCGACGTGAGTTATTAAAACTAACAGGCAGATCCGCGTTTTCCGCGTTTTTTTTCGAAAACTTACGGTGGCTATTGTCCCAATTTCTATTTTCTAAAATTACGCCCTACAAAACCAATTGATTGGGAAGGGTAGAGGAGAATGAGGATACTTCTTTCTATTGTTGTAATGTATCATTTTTATTCAGAGGTTCCACATCTCGTTTGTTCAAAAAAATTTTTTAGCGCTGAATCCACGGACGGCGACAGTGGTGACGTCACCGACTGGCGCTCTTTGGCTATTGCTAGCGTGATCTCACTTTTTACAGCTATACAATTCACTATTTATTTCTCATCGTTATGGCCTTATCTTTTACAAGTAAGTGCCAGTTCATTCATTCATTATTAAGAAAATATGAAAGAGTGGTGTAGCGACTTCCAAACCAACCGTCGTGGTTCGGGGAGCGAAAGTTATGGCCAATGTAATACAACGTCTATATCATCATTGCCCACCCAGGTCGTGTGATTGCCCTAGTTCAATTTCACTGACGATGCCGAGGCCACAAATGAGTACCAGACGCTATGAGAAGCATAAAAACATTAGTTTTTGCATGTCTGATCTCCTCTGCTGATACCTTACAGAAATTATCCGCAGTATGGCGTTCAGTAACATGCATACAGTACAAAGACTTGTTCCTCGAGCAGTAGCGGCAGGATTACGATGCAGTGGCTCAAGGGTGGGTGTCAGGACAGTCCTGATAGGTCCTAACTACTCTTTGCTTGAGCACAATACTGCCAATGTAATACAACGTAATAATGTGCTAATGCAGAATAGACTCAATCTTTGATTGTTGATAGTGATTTTGAATGAGCCGTTTCGCACTTCGCCGTGTGATACGCGCAATGTTGTGCGCTAGCAAGCTCATAAATTAGCAAGGGAATTTGGTTCGGGGAGAAACAGCAGAAGCAGTGACTATAACAATTAGGTAGGTACCAACACACTTAATCGAAATCAAACACACTTTTCGCCAACATCGTAAAGGATCAATCTGTCTACATATGTTCAGAAGAAACTGAGTTTAAGAACAAACCGGAATAACCATATTGCTCTAGTAATCGGAGCACCTTTTGGGAAAAGTTCAATACTAGTCGGAATAGCCAGGAAAGTCTCTGCCCTCTGCCTTCGAAATGGCTGCACCAAACACGCTTGAACACAGGGTTTGGGGTAATGTCGAAGATAAGGAACCCCTAAAGGATGTCATTTACTTAAAAACTAGGTGCAAGTATTCCGACTACTGTTCCGACCGATCAGGTCACAGCTGTTCCGTGGTGGGCGATTCACTAAAGGAAAAACGTGACCAACTTCCACCTTATTCATGCATATGATCTGCTTTTGATTGGAAATTGCATTTCATAGAAGATGTCACAATACTATTCATATTATATGGTCACCTACCGATCAGGTCACAGCACGCTGAATATTTATTTTCACAGATCTCTATTTCTCATTCTTTAGGCTTTATTTTTGACATGAGCAGGCCATTCTCGTAGCAGAGATCTCGAACTCGGTTGCAAATCAATCCTCTCTCAAGGTAAATCCACCCATGGGCGAGTGGTCCCACATCATCCAGAAACACTCGCCGCACATCCCAAACAAAAATTGAAATGAATCTTTGGTTATGAGACGTTACCAACTGTAAGCGCCCACCCACATGTCCATGTACGGTTGTTGGTACGTGAGTTCTGAATTTCCGGTCGGACACACAGACGCACACACCAACAGACACTCAGCCGTTTATACATATACCAGGTGAGCTTCGCGATCTACATCGCGTTATGGGGTACCGGTGCGAAACGGGCTGCCGGCAAAATGATGCAAAAGAAATTTCACAGCAATGTGGTTTGGCGGCAATCAATAGATTTTACGTTTATGCTGAGGAGTAGTCCATTAACAGCCTTCACTACAAAGGCTTATCATAGCAATACAGTAGGTATCGATATGCATGCAATAAGCTCTATAGAATGTAAGCCTCTCTGAATTGTGTACAACCACTGGTGGTGTCCATCACACTGCGGGTGTATGTCGTTTGGCGCGGCCCTTGCAGCTAATTTGCCAATGGGGCGCATGGGCCGTCTGGACTCTCCCAGATTTACCTAAGCCTTTTTAGGAGAGGAGCTTTTAGAGTGCCCCATTGGCAAATTAGCTCCAAGGGGCCGCGCCAAACGACCGTCTCCCCCACACTGCCCCGCCCTTCGAACGAAAACGGACAATTACGACCGATGGCACATGATGCTGCAGTTTTTCAACTCCTGCGACTGTGATCATTCATTGGGATCCCATTACCTATTTTCAGCTCTTTGCTTAGAGATCTATGATTTCGATCGATGTCGACCGATAGGACTTCATTGAAGTTCTGCAACAGCGGCACCTATTTGCTTGGCTCGCTGGTCATATTCCACAATTTCATCTTCTATAAGGGTACTCACTCAGTGGTATGGCGCATAAGCCGTTCCCAGCCTTCCGCATAAAAACCGATATTTCACCAATATGCTGATGACGCCCCGTCTACGTGATCAGTTGCCATTATTTTTGTCACCTTGGCAGCTTCGAATTACTTCAGCTTTTTCGGCACTCTAGACCGCTCTGGAGCGGTGTAATATTTTTTATGAGTGGGCACGATATTGTTGATTGCACGTTCCGCCCATTGTAGGGGGCCTCCACCTACCTCAATAACGTGCAAGACCACCTAGACATCACTGATCTCCATCGATCTTTTCGCAGTCTCTGGGCTGCTTCTGACGCAACTTATAAACGCTCGTAGTAAACACCATCTACGTGGAGCGTGCTCCGCCAACTGAAGGCGGGTATTCTTCATCTGCTACATACACCTTTAACTTATTTTGGCCTACCTTGTCCCGACTCCTGGGCATTTTTGGAAGGAATTATGGAATTTTGCATCTAAACACTGAACATTTCAACACATGCCACGCCCACAGTGTGGGAGTCTGACATGATCCATATGCTACCTGTTCATCTCTTAGCAAGACCCACCCACGCGTTACCTGACCTGACTTCTCCGCTTGCTCTTCAGGTAGTTCTGGTTTCGGGTGCACAGGCAGACAACATGGCAGACACACCAAACTCGTGGTGTATATATAGGTTATGATTCTTCATATGCTACATACACCCTTAACTCATTTTGGCCCACCTTATCCCGACTTCTGCACTCTCCTGGAACGAATTATAGAATTTCGCATCTAAACACCGAACATTTTAATGCATACTCCGTCCACAGTGTCCACAGTGGGCGGAGTCTGACATGGTCCAGCAGTGTGCAGTGAAGACACCTCCTGCCAATATCGATCGGTGATGCATGATGTTGCAGTATTTCAACTTTTATGAGGGCGCTTAAATACTATGGTCCATAAGCCTTCCCAGCCTTCGGCACAAACACTGATACTTTCAATCGACACCGTAGCGAAGGCTTCGCCTAACGTGATCATTTGGCATTATTTATGCTACTTGAGCTGTTACATATTGCTTCGGTTTTTAGCCGGTTCCTAGATCGCTCTAGGGAGGAATTATGTTTCATGAGTGAATACGATTTCGATTGCTTCCTCCGCCCACTGTGGGCGGGTCGCCACTCACTTCAGATATGCTGAACACACCTCAGATCTCGCTGACCTCCACCGGTTTTAACTCAGTCTCTACACTGCTCTGAAGCCGGGTTATGAACATTTGTCGTTAGCACCGCCCACTTGGAGCACGCTCCGCCCATTGAAGGTGAGTTTCCCTCAACTGCTACATATAGCCGGATCTCATCTTGGTCCACCTTCTCCCGATATCCGGGCAATTTTGAGACGAAATACAGATTTTTTAGTACTGATCCGAGCACAGTGCATTGCACGCCCCGCCTACTGTGTGCGGAGTCCGTGTGCGCTCTGCACATCTTGGACCATTTTGAGAGGAAGGCTAAAAACGGCTTGTCAACCGTACCATCGAGTGAGTGCCCCACCCAACTCAAACTTGACCTGACGTCCCCCACTTGTTTTTCTGGTAGAGCCAAAAAGCGAGTGGACAGACACACAACAGTATAAACACACCAAACTCCTGCTTTATATATAGGGTCTGATAAGTTGAGGCTACAGGATTTCAACTTCTTGGGCACTCACTCAGTGGTATGGTTGATAAGCCGTTATCAGCCTTCCGCTCGAAAACCAATATTTTCAACCATCTCCCAGCTTACGCTCCGTCTACCCTTTCAGTTTGGTATATTTTTGTCACCATTAAACATTGCTCGGCTTTTACCCAGTCCCCAGATTGCTATGTAGAGGAAATATAATTTCTCATGAGTGAACACGACTTCATCTATTGCATGCTCCGCTCCTTGAGGCGGATCTCTCTTACCTGCGACAAACACCATAAACTCGCCTCCGCCCCTTTCCCTTTTTGGCGACGTCCGGGCTCTTTTGGAACGACTTATAGAATTATCCACATAAATATCGATCATTTTAGCGCATGTGGACGGAGGATCTTCACATGGTCCATGTGCGCTCTTTACATCCCCTAATACCATGACCCATACAACCCAAAGTTGTCCCAACCTCTCCCGCTTGTTTCTCGACTTATGTCGAGTTTTGGAGGGCAGACAAATAAAATAACAGGCAATAAAATAGGTCATGATGAAAGGTTATGAAAGGTTTGCATTCCTAGGCTGCTCTATAGCCGATTTATGAAGTTAATCGTGGTGAGCACTGCCTATTTGGAGCACGCTCCCCCTACTGAAGGCAAGCCTTTCTTAACTACATAAAAACTAACTTCATCCCGCGCCCTTACCCAAGTTTTCTCTACGTTCGAATTCTTTTGGAACGATATATAGAACTTTCGGCGTTGTCGCAGAGAGAGGGGGGTGCATCCCACCATGAACGAAGCCTAGAGGAAGAAAGGAATCCTGTCTTTCTACTCAGCCATAGGCAAAAAATGCGCCCCAATGTGCAGAGTTACCCCTCAAGGATCCCTCCGAGATGCCTAGATATGCAACAATTTGTGAAACGTCCCTCATTGGGAAGACACCAATTTTGCACCCAAACACCGAACATTTTGACCGCAAACCCTACCCACAGTAGGCGTGGTCTCACTTAGTTATGCACTCTGCAAACTTCTACCATGCCCTACCTAAACCACACTTGACCCGTGTTCCCCGTTTGTTTTACAGGCGGTACTGAGTTTCAGACAGGCAGACATACAAAATGAAACACATACCAAACTCCTACTCATGGTTTATAAATAGGGTATAACAGGTTCTGATGACAATGTACTGAATACAGCCTAGACTTCGCTCCTCGCCTTCTGGAAGTGCCCAGACCCGAGTCAACCCACGTTTCCTGACGTTCCAGCAATTTTGAGACGAATTATAGAATTTCACACCCAAACACCGACCATTTTGACGCAAGTCCCGCCCACAGTAGGGGAGTCCTACAATGCATATGTGCGCTCGGTAAATCTTGAACCGTGCCCCAACCAACCTAAACTTGACCTGATCTTCCCATGTGCCTTTCTGGCAAAACCGAGAATCAAGCGGGTAGACAAAGACCCGTACAAACAAACACACCAAACCCTGATTTATATATAGGGTATGATCTATCTTGGTCCACCATCTCCCGATATTCGGGCTATTTTGAGACAAATTATAGAATTTTGGCAATAACATAAGAACGCTGCGACGCATACCTCGCCCACTGTGGGCGGAGTCCCACATTGTGCATGTGCGCTCTGACATCTTGGACCATGCCCCACCCAAGCCCGACTTAAGCTGACCTCCCCCACTGGTAAACCGGGAATCGAGCGGGCAGATAAACAAACATTCGCACAAACAAACACACCAAACCCCTGGCTTACATAGGGGTATGACTGATCGGCGATGCATGGTGTTGTGGAATTTCAACTTCTATGAGGTCACTTAACCAATAGTATAGTCGATAAACCATTTCCGGCCTCCTGCACAAAAACCGATATTCTCAATCAATATCGATCGATTCAAACAATATCGACAAATTCGATGTGCTCTCTGTACATCACTTACCATGCCCCACCCAACCCACACTTGAGCCGAATTTCCCGCCAATTTCTGAGGTTATGTCGAGTTGCGCGTGGACAGACAGACAAACAACATTACAAACACACCAAACCCCTGGTTTATATATAGGTTATATGTCGGGTTGCGGGTGGACAGACAGAAAAACAGCATTACAAACACACCAAACCCCTGGTTATAGGTTATGATAGATAGATATCCCAACACCTGAACTCCTTTCGAACCAACTATATAATTTTGCATCTAAACACCGAACATTTTAGCGCAGGCCCCGTCAACAATGTCTACAGGGGGCGGAGTCTGACATGGTCCAGTAAAGTAGTGTGCAGTAAAGACACCTTCTGCACAAAAAACCTTCTGCAACCAAACCCATATTTCCAATCAGCATCTGTCGGTGATGCATGATGTTGTAGGATTCTAACTTCTATGAGGGCACTCGTTCAGTGGTATGGGCCTTGAGCCGTCTACAGCCCTCTGCACAAAAACCGATATTATCAATCAATATCGATCGGTGATGCATGATGTTGTAGGATTTTAACTTCTATGAGGGCACTCACTCAGTGGTATGGTCCATGAGCCGTTTACGGCCTTCTGCACAAAAACCGATGTTTTCAATCAATATCGACAAAGTCCATGTCCGCTCTGTACATCTCCTACCATTCCCCACCCAAACCACGCTTGAGCCGACCTTTTCCGCTGATTTGTGAGGGTATGTCGGATGTCGAGTACCTCAAACTTGGGTAATTGAACCAACAGGGTGGACAGACAACAGTACAAACAGACCAAACTCCTGGTGTATTTATAGAGTATGATTGGCGCATTCGCGTGATTGATAAGATACATATCGACTGAAAAATGAGAGTATTGGTGCATCCACGATTTTGGATGTTTGCCATAACAGAAGAAGATCAAGAAATGGAAAGAGGAGAAAAAGAACAACCGCACGTTGGCACGCGCCTCGTTCAAAAGGGTGACGTGGCACGCCAATTCTCTCAAATCGCGCATTCGATTTGGTATGAACGCAACCTTATGCCATACCCAACTAAATGAGAGTTTTGGCGCATTGGCGTAAAGTTAAATATACGTATCGATCGAGAAAATGAGAACATTTACGCATCCGTGATTTGGGAATTTTGGCGTGCCACGTCACTCTTGTAACCGCGATCAGTTGGAGCGGTGCGTGCCAACGTGCGGCTTTCGATAACGACTTTCGATAAGATATGGAAAATTACGAAAAGGAAATAGGAGAAAAAGAAATCAACCGCACGTTGGCACGCGCCGCGTTCAACTGAACGCGGTTGCTAGAGTGACGTGGCATGCCAAAAATTCCAAATCGCGGATGCGCCGATGCGCTAAAGCTCTCATTCAATTTGTTATGCCAGCCGGAGCACACTACTGCGCGTCACACATGGAAGCATGCAAAGTCAGCGCGTGTATCGAACTCTCTCATCCCGTCACACACTCTCACTCTCACTCAAGCCCGTAGGCCACCCCCTCTACACCTCAAACTTGGGTAGTTGAACCAAAGGGTGGACACACAGATATACAGACTCACCAAACTCCTGTTTTATATATGAGGTATGATATCCCGACACCTGGGCTCTTTCCGAACGAACTATAGACATTTTCATCTAAACACCGAACATTTTAATGCAGTCCCGTCAACAGTGTCCACAGTGGGCGGAGTGTGACATGATCCAGTAAAGTGGTGTACAGTAAGGACACCTTCTGCACAAAAACCGATATTTTCAATCAATATCGATCGGTGATGCATGATGTTATAGAGTTTCAACTTTTATGAGGCACTTAATCAATAGTATGGTCCATGAGCCGTTTCCAGCCTTCTGCACAAAAACCGATAATTCAATCAATATCGACCGGTGACGAATGATGTGGTAGAATTTTAAGTTCCATGAGGGCACTCACTCAGTAGTATGGTCAATGAGCCGTTCCCAGCCTTCTGCACAAAAACCGATATTTTCAATCAGTATCGATCGGTGATGCGTGATGTTGTAGAATTTCAACTTTTATGAGGGCACTCAATCAATAATATGGTCCATGAGCCGTTTCCAGCCTTTTGCACAAAAACCGATATTTTCAATCAATATCGATCGGTGATGCGTGATGTTGTAGAATTTTAACTACTATGGGGGCGCTCACTCAGTAGTATGGTCCATAAGTCGTTTCCATCCTTCTGCACAAAAACCGATATTTTCAGTCAATATCGATCGGTGATGCATGATGTTATAGAATTTCAACTTTTATGAGGGCACTTAATCAATAGTATGGTCCATGAGCCGTTTCCAGCCTTCTGCACAAAAACCGATATTTTCAATCAATATCGACCGGTGATGAATGATGTGGTAGAATTTTAAGTTCCATGAGGGCACTCACTCAGTAGTATGGTCCATGAGCCGTTCCCAGCCTTCTGCACAAAAACCGATATTTTCAATCAGTATCGATCGGTGATGCGTGATGTTGTAGAATTTCAAGTTTTATGAGGGCACTTAATCAATAATATGGTCCATGAGCCGTTTCCAGCCTTTTGCACAAAAACCGATATTTTCAATCAATATCGATCGGTGATGCGTGATGTTGTAGAATTTCAACTTTTATGAGGGCACTCAATCAATAATATGGTCCATGAGCCGTTTCCAGCCTTTTGCACAAAAACCGATATTTTCAATCAATATCGATCGGTGATGCGTGATGTTGTAGAATTTTAACTACTATGGGGGCGCTCACTCAGTAGTATGGTCCATAAGTCGTTTCCATCCTTCTGCACAAAAACCGATATTTTCAGTCAATATCGATCGGTGATGCATGATGTTATAGAATTTCAACTTTTATGAGGGCACTTAATCAATAGTATGGTCCATGAGCCGTTTCCAGCCTTCTGCACAAAAACCGATATTTTCAATCAATATCGACCGGTGATGAATGATGTGGTAGAATTTTAAGTTCCATGAGGGCACTCACTCAGTAGTATGGTCCATGAGCCGTTCCCAGCCTTCTGCACAAAAACCGATATTTTCAATCAGTATCGATCGGTGATGCGTGATGTTGTAGAATTTCAAGTTTTATGAGGGCACTTAATCAATAATATGGTCCATGAGCCGTTTCCAGCCTTTTGCACAAAAACCGATATTTTCAATCAATATCGATCGGTGATGCGTGATGTTGTAGAATTTCAACTTTTATGAGGGCACTCAATCAATAATATGGTCCATGAGCCGTTTCCAGCCTTTTGCACAAAAACCGATATTTTCAATCAATATCGATCGGTGATGCGTGATGTTGTAGAATTTTAACTACTATGGGGGCGCTCACTCAGTAGTATGGTCCATAAGTCGTTTCCATCCTTCTGCACAAAAACCGATATTTTCAGTCAATATCGATCGGTGATGCATGATGTTATAGAATTTCAACTTTTATGAGGGCACTTAATCAATAGTATGGTCCATGAGCCGTTTCCAGCCTTCTGCACAAAAACCGATATTTTCAATCAATATCGACCGGTGATGAATGATGTGGTAGAATTTTAAGTTCCATGAGGGCACTCACTCAGTAGTATGGTCCATGAGCCGTTCCCAGCCTTCTGCACAAAAACCGATATTTTCAATCAGTATCGATCGGTGATGCGTGATGTTGTAGAATTTCAAGTTTTATGAGGGCACTTAATCAATAATATGGTCCATGAGCCGTTTCCAGCCTTTTGCACAAAAACCGATATTTTCAATCAATATCGATCGGTGATGCGTGATGTTGTAGAATTTTAACTACTATGGGGGCGCTCACTCAGTAGTATGGTCCATAAGTCGTTTCCATCCTTCTGCACAAAAACCGATATTTTCAATCAATATCGATCGGTGATGCATGATGTTATAGATTTTCAACTTTTATGAGGGCACTTAATCAATAATATGGTCCATGAGCCGTTTCCAGCCTTTTGCACAAAAACCGATATTTTCAATCAATATCGATCGGTGATGCGTGATGTTGTAGAATTTTAACTACTATGGGGGCGCTCACTCAGTAGCATGGTCCATAAGTCGTTTCCATCCTTCTGCACAAAAACCGATATTTTCAATCAATATCGATCGGTGATGCATGATGTTATAGAATTTCAACTTTTATGAGGGCACTTAATCAATAATATGATCCATGAGCCGTTTCCAGCCTTTTGCACAAAAACCGATATTTTCAATCAATATCGATCGGTGATGCGTGATGTTGTAGAATTTTAACTACTATGGGGGCGCTCACTCAGTAGTATGGTCCATAAGTCGTTTCCATCCTTCTGCACAAAAACCGATATTTTCAATCAATATCGATCGGTGATGCATGATGTTATAGAATTTCAACTTTTATGAGGGCACTTAATCAATAATATGGTCCATGAGCCGTTTCCAGCCTTTTGCACAAAAACCGATATTTTCAATCAATATCGATCGGTGATGAATGATGTGGTAGAATTTTGAGTTCCATGAGGGCACTCACTCAGTAGTATGGTCCATGAGCCGTTCCCAGCCTTCTGCACAAAAACCGATATTTTCAATCAGTATCGATCGGTGATGCGTGATGTTATAGAATTTCAACTTTTATGAGGGCACTTAATCAATAATATGGTCCATGAGCCGTTTCCAGCCTTTTGCACAAAAACCGATATTTTCAATCAGTATCGATCGGTGATGCGTGATGTTGTAGAATTTCAACTTTTATGAGGGCACTTAATCAATAATATGGTCCATGAGCCGTTTCCAGCCTGTTGCACAAAAACCGATATTTTCAATCAATATCGATCGGTGATGCGTGATGTTGTAGAATTTTAACTACTATGGGGGCGCTCACTCAGTAGTATGGTCCATAAGTCGTTTCCATCCTTCTGCACAAAAACCGATATTTTCAGTCAATATCGATCGGTGATGCATGATGTTATAGAATTTCAACTTTTATGAGGGCACTTAATCAATAGTATGGTCCATGAGCCGTTTCCAGCCTTCTGCACAAAAACCGATATTTTCAATCAATATCGATCGGTGATGCGTGTGTTGCAGAATTTCAACTTTCATGAGTGCATCTCCTACCATCCCCCACCCAACCCACACTTGACCCGACCTTTCCCGCTGATGAGCCGACCTTCCGTTGGATCGGGTACATGAGCCGTTTCCAGCCTTCTGCACAAAGCCGATATTTTCGATCAATATCGATCGATTCAATCGATATCGACAAAGTCGATGTGCGTTCTGTACATCCCCCATTACGCCTCACCCAGCCAGCACTTGGCTCGACCTTTCCTGCCAACTTCTGAGGGTCTGTATAGTGTCACGTACCTCAAACTTGGGTAATTGAACCGGACACACACACACACACACACACACACACGCAAACGGACAAACCAAACTCCTGGTTTATATATAGGGTATGATAGGGATAGTAAGATCACTGGATAATAAAGACTAGGTGCTTACTAGAACAAAAAACGAAGAAAACGGATTGGAAAGGTTGAAAACCTTAGTGATAAAACCACTTGCCCACTGTTCACTCAAAGGAGGCGGTCTCTGTCAAAAGGGAGGGGAGGGTCCTGCTGGAACAAGTGGCGGCTTTCGAACGAATGAGCTCTTATAAACTTGAAGCGATCCTTTTCATTCGAAAATTCGCCACATATGGTCATCCTAGACCAGCTCCAGGGATTCTTATTACTCGCCCTTACCGCAGGGGTCGAGTGTAGCGTCAAGGAAAATTTCCAAAAAGTACGAGCCTCAAACGAGGCCCTCCATACAGCCCACTTTTCAATTTCATGTGGTTGTATGGTTTCCCAGACAGTACGATCCATCGAGAAAATTAAAAGTCTATGAAGGAAATTAGGGCCGAATTTGTGACAAAATAAGAAAAATAAAAAGCTAACCAAGTTCATTGCTCACATTCCGAAATGAAAGCATCGCCGACCATGGGACATGTGCTCGTCCTCTGATGACAAAGGGTGAGGGTGAAAAGTCATACAAGTTATGCGGCAGAGATCCTTCTTCGTCTCCTTGTTCTCCCTAGCGTCAGTCCCACGTTGTCGCAGGCTTGTCAGACGTCGCCACTTCCTCCTATCCAAGGCATCCTTCGCCGTGGTCTTCACTTCGGTGAGGTCGCTCGACGTCCCTCCACCTCTTCCTTGGGACTCCACGTGGTCGCTGCCCTTGCGCTTCAAACTGCAGTGCTTTTCTTATGGGGTGGTCCTCTGACCTCCTTAACACGTGTCTATACCACTGCAGCCGCTGCTCTCTCCACTTCACCTGGACAGCAACCGTATGAGTGATCGCTCTCACGTCCTCGTTCCTGATCTTGTCCAGTCGCCTCCAGCCGCATGCTCAACGTACTTATTTCAGCTGCATGCAGCTGCCTTTCATGTATCTTAATTATGAGCCAGCACTCGTTTCCGTACAGCATTGCTCGGGGGCCTACCACTGCTCGATACACCTTGCCTTTGAGCGTCCTGGAACACCGTCGATCGCACAGTGTTCCTTATCCATGCCGCTTTAATCCGGACCTTCACTGCTTATTCTACCGTACCATCAGCTGCTAAGTCACTACCGAGATATCGGAAGTCTTCTACCCTTCTGGTGGTCTCCCATGGCAGTCAGTAATCGCTTCCACACATTCTTCGGAACTCAAGAACTTGCCTTATTGACGTTCAATCAGAGTCCATTCTTTGCCAGTCTGTCTTGCCATTGCTGTACTTCCGCATGCAGTTCTTCCCCGCTTTCCGTTACCAGTGCTATATCGTCCGCTTACAGGATGGTCTTCAGTAAACCTTCCTTGAAATCTTTCACCATTACATCTTGAGGAAGGTGGAAGAGAACGGGCTCAGTGCCCATCCTCGATGCGCCTTAATCCGCATACCGTAATAGCCACTTCATTCCACAGTCCGTGGAGAGTGCAAACAGCTGCGTTAGCTCCATCGTACATATCCCTTATAAGTGCGATCAGCCATTCCGGTACATGGTGTTTCCGCAAGGCATTCCAGGGCATTGGCCTGGGGAATACGGTCAAAAGCCTTCTCGGAATCGAGGAATACAAGAAGTGTGGTTGCCGTTTTCTCTCGATAATTTCCATCAACTGCCTGGCGATAGAAACGGTGTCGCTCGTGGATTTTTTAGGCTTGCACCCGAACTGCTCCTGGAAGATAGGGATGGGTTCCCTCAGCCTGAAATCGACCAGCCCCTCGTACAGCATCATGGCATGCACTGTCAACTTGATCCCACGGTAGTTGGAGCAGTCCATTGCATCACCTTTCTGTATAAAGATGCGGACGATCGTACTAGTCCTCCACCTATGTAGGATCCTTCCTTTAACGGCTGCGGTGTCGAGGAATCAAAAGCCATTCTATCCCGCACTCACCAAATGTCTTCCATGCATCTATAGGCGACCCATCTGGACCAGCCGCTTACCCTATTTTCATCTTCCCTGGCATGCGACGGACCACTCGTTCAGGGTAGGACTAGACCAGCCGTGAACCTCCCTCTTTGGGCTTCCGTTATGGGGAAATTCCTCATTCAGAAGCTCATCGAGGTACTCCTGCCACCCCCATTTCAACTCGGCTGGCTTTCCTAGGATGAGACCGTCACTGCTTTTTAAGGACCTGAGGACGCACTTCTTCGCATCTCTGCCCTCCAACTTTTCGTGAAAGGCATAAATTTCCACGTTTTCGGCTTCGCCTACGGTTGCTTTGACAAGCCTCTTGCAACTTTTAAAAGCGGCGAGATCTTCTTGACTCCGCGTTTTCTGCCAGCGTTCTACGTCCTTCTTCCGTTTCACCACTCGCTGAACTTCCTTCTTGCAGATCCATGTCGCTTTGCCTCCTCGAAGGCCCCCTTGAGTTCCATCCAGTCTTCCTTAGAGCACCGTAGAACGACCTTGGCGGCCCCATCCCAGGTCTCCTGCACCGCACCGCTGGGGTCTGGAAGATCAGCCTCCATTACCCTCATTTTTAGATCATTCTTCTCTACCCTTGTAGCTTCCACCATCACATCCTTCGCTCAGTCCTCACCTTCGTTAAGCAACGTCCGCTAGGAGAGGCCTGTGCTGGATGGCCGTGTCTCACCATGTAGCACCATGATGTCCTTTACACTTTTGAGGCACGGTCTCTTTACGAGTACATGATCTATTTCCATTTGCTTTACCCGCTGCTGTAGGTTACCTTTTGAGTTTCCCTTCATGCGAAGAAAGTACTACAGACGACCAGGTCGTGGGCTGTAGCCAGATCAAGAATGTTCTCTCCTTCAGCATTCCTTATCTCAATGCCTCTGCCCCCGTGCACTCCCCTTTCCGGCCGACATGGCCTTTCAGGTCGCCGGCTATGGTGAGGTAGTCATTTTCCGGGACTGCCTCAATGGCTTTATCGATTGGATAGAACTGGCTTTTTTCAACTTCGGCGCGGCCAGCATGCGGTGCGTACACTGTCTTTATGGTCCACCCCTCATTTGTGTCTATCCTTACAGCCACGATTCGCTCGCTGATCCTGTCCATTGCAGAGACACAGTCTCTGAACTCTGCTACGGCTGTGACTACGCCCTTTCTTTTGGTGTCCCCTCCATTGAAAAGGGTTTGGCACCGTCACCGATTTCCCTTGACTTGGCCCCTTTCCAGCGAGTTTCTTGGAAGTATAAGACTTGGATGCGCCTGCGTTTGATCGCTCCGGCGTCAGCCTTGCCGAACAGCGACCCCACATTAGGAGTCCCGATTCTAACTAACTTTTTTGGCCGAAGTCGTTCACTCTCGGTAGCTTTCGCATACCGACCACTGAACTCGGGCGAGGGTTGTGCGTGCCACTTCTGTATGACGTCCTAGCATTATCACTGATCCTTTTTGTTTTTCTATACATGTTTTTGTGACTAGGGTTCTCCATCACCCGGCCTTTCAACCTGGGTCTAACGCTGGTAACGTCAACATTTTTGCAATTTCTTGCGGGGCTTGGTTTGTGTCTCAAAGGGGATGGAACCCAGTGGACTTGAATGTGCAGACGTGAGCCTTTTCGCTTAACCACTCGGCTATGCCTGCCTGAGTTACGTGGCAGGATGAGGTATGAAGAAAGGGTTAAAAATGCCTAGAGATAAAACAGAAACCTTGTAGTGCGCTCCTAAAAATGCCTAGAGATAAAACAGAAACCTTGTAGTGCGCTCCACTGTGACTGTCCCCATAGCGACACGGCAAACGCAGTGGAGCGCAGTATCTGCCCTATGGTAATTTTCAACATTTTTTCAAACACTTGCAACCTACTAAAACTCGTTCCAATGTCATCTTCTGTCGTAATAATCCCTCAGCCCAAGCTGCGTAGTTCTGCATATGCAAATCTAGTCAAGGAAAATTTGGAAATTCTCAAGTGCCTCATTTAAGTTGGTCGTGACTTCCCTTCAAACGTAACTTCGTGAGGCGGTTTTCGATGTGAAATCCAAAGGGTTGCCAATTTCTAACGATCGCTTGAACTGCACCATACCTCTGAAAAGAAGGAGATTATTAAGGGAAGCGAGTCGGGGGAATTTTCAATGAGACAGTATTTTTATCATTTGCGTTGTTCATACGCTCTCCTCTCTATGTACTATATTTCCAAGCACTATCCTTAAAATTTTTTTGTCTTTCCTTGTTTCCAATTCGTGGGGTGCCTTTTTGTCTGTCCCCTTCGAGGTTTTTGAGTGGAGATTAGGTTTTATCACATCTCTCCCCCACACCCCAAACCCTTAGCCTGAGAAATTCCATTGATCACTACCTACTTCTAGGATTACGATCCCTCCCTCTCAGCGGAGCAAATACGACCCCCTCTTGTGGAGGATTTCTCGACGGAACCTTGTCCCTGTCTACCATTGTCTTCAACAAGCTGCCGATGTACAGCGAAACCAGTGAGCCCTTGTCGTGCGCCGAAACCCAATCGGACTGCACTAGGGCTCACCCATGACCCAACAGGGCTATTGAAGAAACGGTGACACTGCAAGTCCATCATTCCTTTTGTACCCTTTTCAGCTCGATCCCAATGCGACAGAATCGTTTTTCGGTTGGATCACTGCCGTCTACAGTCTTGGGCAAGCAATAATGTGTGTTGGTTTTGGTTATTGGCAAAATCGCATAAAACAGAGCCGTATACCGATACTCGGAGGGTAAGTACTTGAGTTAACGATTTACAAGTGAACGACTCCACTGAAAGTGCTGCAACAAGAACTTTTATTCGAAATTAAGGAAAAGACTGGTCAAACATCAGTGCCCTAAGGTTTTCAAGAGCACGAACTTGCGTTTTCGCTGTAAATCAACTAAATATGATTCTTCATCAAAAATGAATGTTACAATGGGACGCTGAACGTAATTGCATGTCATGGATTGACTTATTCACCAACTTCACGAACTTTGACAAACTTTCTCTGAGACATTTCAGAATGTGGCCATTTTAAGGTCGATGAAATGATTTTAAAAGTGTGTCCCAGTACGGTAAAATCGATATTCTCGATGAGTGCAATGGCGCGAATTTGCTTTTTTGCGCGTTTTCCGTACCCTCACTGCGCTGACATAGGGGCTTTTTGGAACTTGTTCAACAGTGCATATACAAAAGACACGTATAATATTATTCATTTATGTATATGTATGTAGACATATGCAGAGGGGGGGGGGGCCAAAAACAAAGTAATTTTGTTCCTCCATTTTCAGTCCCACTTTGGTCGAACTGCAGCAAATTCTGTTGAGGTATTTTCATCTCCAGATTCAAGAACAGACCTCACTCTATCAATATACCCCGTGGCAGCCTTCTGCACGAACAGGATTGAGAGCGAGGAAAGAGTGAACAAGATGTGTCACCTCAACTGGGCAAAATCCGAAATTTCGTCGCCCTTGTTCACAACCTTGCTGAGGTCCGCTCACTGTGAGTACTCAAGGGATACATACTGGGTGGTGTTCTTTACATTCCATTTTCTCCTGGTTCCCAGCGCTCTTCGTTTTCAAGAGCCAAAACGTGCCCTTACCACTGAAGCCCCTCCGGAGGCGGGTTCGAAGCGTGAAAATGATACTTCGGATCATAGCAGCCTTGTTCAAGCAGCGGGGGCTCTGTGACTTCTATGAACCAAAAGGCCAACCCTCAGGAAGCTTCCCACAAAAGACCTTCCACGGAGCCTGGCTTCACCGTTTTAAGCGGACCCTGATAGTGTAGGTACTCCGAAGCCCGACTGCGCCGGATGAAAGCTCTATATTTTTATAAAGGTGAACGTAGGCAGACACAGCTCGTTCCTGCTTTTAGAGGAACATTTCGGGAATATCTTGCCCCAACACTTTTATTTCTTTCGTTTCTCTATGTTTAGTATGGCTGGCAGATGTGAGCCGTGGGCAAAATTACTTTTTTTGGCACCCCCTGTATAGCTGTGTAGATATATAAAATAGATTTTGGGATACGGATGCAGATGCAAAGCAAAATTGGAAGTAGCTTTGTTTCTTTCCTCTTTGTGAGTGTTTCGCAGCTATTTCTCGAATGACCGCATATTTACTTTGCTTGCGGCCGACGAGACGCAGTGCGGTAGCAGCCAACGTGGTTGATGCATTCAGCACTGGCCGAACTCCGGCCGGCGTACGTGAGCGTCAATTGACGGCGACTAAACATTCGTTCCATGACCTTTGCTCGGGTGAATGCATAGAGTTGTAACGTTTAGAGGATTTCTTGATTGGGAAGCAGGATCCACCACTCGTAACCCTAAGCTACAGACCGCATTTGCTTGCCTCAAAGACATCGGAAGGGAAAATTTGGATGATTTCGAAATATGAAAGTGGGGGTGCTCAGCAGTGTAACATTGAGAAAGAACGAAATGAAAGGGCGAAAACCGAGAAATAGGACTGCTAACCCCTCCCCCTTGTCTTTCGCGCCCCTCTGCATCACTAGACGGTGGTGTAAATGCAGACGGACGAGAGACTAAATCAGGCGGCCGCCCCAATTGTTTCGCCCGCGCCGGCAACTCCTCGGCGGATGAACGGCTCGCAGTGTTGCGGGAGCGTGACAAGTCTCCAAGCCGCGCTTTTCCAGTGCGAGGTTCGCCAGACATCACCTCTGCTGAAATGAAGGCTTGTTTCCAGAAGACATGTATTCACAGTTCTCACTTTCATCCTTCCCCCCAAAGATGCTTTTAGCTGGAGCTCAACTCATCTCATAGCCCGGATATTAGATGACGGAAAGATAATAGCATCAAGTGTAGAATGTCAATTTCGAAGTTTCAACTTACCATGCTGCATGGATATTGTTATTATCAGGCTTGTGTTGATGTTTACTGGGAACTTCATTTATCTGTTGTGTGGTGTGACTACGTTGCCACCGAAATGGGTCATGTTCATATCTCGTAGCGTTACAGGTCTTGGAGCTGGTGAGTATAGACGAAATTTGAAAAATTAGAGGTCTGGATTTCGAGATCTCGCGATAGTATGTCCTTTTGATGCCAGGAATGATTACTGTGCTTCGCACGTACGCCGTGTCTGGTAGTACAGTGAGCGATCGATCGCGATCGATTTCGTTGAGTTCTGGTAGCTTCGCTCTCGGCTTGACAATCGGACCTGGTAACAACAGTTTTTTTGTGAATGTGAAGTATTTATCATGACTCATCGGGGGGAGCCTTCTTATGTGGAGCTGTTGGCTGAAAAGTACCGCAAAAAGTACCAGATATATTTCACGCTGACATATTCCATTCACAAAATAATAAAGTGAAATATAAAATATTGAACGGAAGCAGAGTGATTCGGCGGAAATCCGCTTAATCTTTCCCTCTTATGCCTACATACTAAGCGATAAGATCGCTTGATCACCACAACACAGTGTCAGAACTGTTTGATTAGGTCACCTCATCACGCGCGCCAAATTCTGTCGATCTCGTTGTGAATTTGCTGCGCGCCACGGGCGTGGCGGCCACGTGTTCTTGATGTGACCTAACTGGACAGTTCTAACGCACACCTCTGAAACATAACCACAACGCACACTCCGCCACTATACACTCAGTAAGCCAGCATGGGTGACTATAAAGTGGTACGAATGACCTACTGCATCTCGTTACTCACTACTCCGCAGTAATGTGCGAAGTAGTAATTAACGAGGGGCGAGGTTCTGAAGTCAAAATATTGGCCAACCAATCATGTAACTTGCCAGCAACAGCCACCAAGACAAAAATAACATAAATGAAGGAAGTCGCGAGTGAATGAATTTTTTTCGTCGGGTTTTACATGCCGTTTTAAATATTTGTTACATATTTATTACGAGCGGTACATGAAGACAAAACAAATCAAAGTTTGATGCAAATGAAGCATATCGGTTTCTGTAACTTTGTTAGTAACATATTTGGACATTTTTTAAAGACAGTGTTAGGGGCAAGGTGGGTGATAAGGAATCCGAAATGGAGTCATTTAGTGAAAAACTACGGCTCTGGAAGGCCTTTGCATTGCGGAATCCCCCGCGAAAGGCGTCCTCTTGAGCTGTGGCGGAGGCGGCCTCATCAGGGCAAGCCGCCTTTGCTCAGGGCAGCCCGCCTCCCGGCGACGAGCTCCCTATGATTGGATGGGGTGGGAGGGGCCAAGGCGATGCTGCCGGCTGGAGCGATCGGGCGCGCTTTCGTAAACAGTACGTCGCAGACCCTTTTCTAATCAGCTGATTATCTTTTTCAGTGTTTTTGATTTTTGCTGCTTACCCGTAGAGCTCGCGAGTTTTCCTTTTCTAATTTTCTTTTCTTTTCCTTGAATTTTCACTTATTGTCTTCTCTCGTCTGCAGTCAACGATGGGATGCCTTTCAAGTTTTTTGCATTATTTCCACGCTATTTTTGCGCATTGATTACCTCGATACATGCCAATGGCAGAGTCGTCCGGGCTATTCGCCTGTTGACGAAATGGTCGTCCACGTCGAGAATCAACGATGGGAAGGGGGTCCTATTTCTCGGGTTTTTGGCCAATTCCATCCGTTTTTTCTTCATTGTCTTATTACTAGGCATCTCGACTTTCATATTTACTACTTCTTTTACTTTTCGTCAAAATTTCTCCTAATACTGCCTTTAAGTAGTATGCCTTTAATTCCTCAGGAGAGGGCCCTCGTATTCTCTCATGCTCCCTCGCTACTGACCTGGCGCTTTCTTTATGCTAAAGGAGGTGATAAACAATCCACAACTTGAATCCTCAACGGTCAGCGGAAACCTTTTCAAAAGTAGCAAAGGAACATTCACAATTAGTTAATTATGATGGTGTAATGATGATTGCTTCACTCATTGTACTTGACATTCTGTTTTATTAAGTAAAACTTTGTACACACTAGGGTCAATTATGTAAACTTTCAGTTATATTCATCCAAAATATTGATTGAATACTGTAGGTGCGTTCATGAACTGAAGCTCTCTTTTTGTCTTGTGATACCGAATAAAAATCCGTTCACTCTTGGTTTCCTTTGATTATAATATTTTTCTATTGGCGGCTGTTCTAGGCAAGTTAATAATTGGGTGGCCAATATTTTGACCTTATATTTTCGCCCCTCGTAAATCACTGCTCGTTAATCAGTAATTAATGGGAATCGAAGAAGGTCATTCGTACAACTTTATACACACCCAGCCAGCGTTACCGCGATCAATTTTTCACGTGCGCGCAGTGAACGTATCGATGGTAGACCACGCGT
The DNA here is from genome assembly GCA_963978905.1 of Trichostrongylus colubriformis. Taxonomy (NCBI): domain Eukaryota; kingdom Metazoa; phylum Nematoda; class Chromadorea; order Rhabditida; family Trichostrongylidae; genus Trichostrongylus; species Trichostrongylus colubriformis. The sequence continues at coordinate 21,572,499 of OZ022261.1, read as the reverse complement.
TGAATGTACATGGTGCTAGTATAAATATTCTCAAACCATAACAAGTAATACTGTGGGAGTAAATGGCTGCAAAAAAATATTCGCTTTTTAGCTATTCAAATAATATTCTCACCGATCGGCTACCCTGGATTCAAACTTGTCGGAAATCTCAGCTTGGACATGTACACAGGTTTTTTTATTAGCATTTCCCTTTCCAATTCGGAAATAGCGATCAAAAATTACACTTGTTTCCTAAGCTCCTTCTTCAGCCTGTAGAAATCCTAAGAACTACTTTCAGCGCCGGCTTTTATGGGAATACTGGTGAACTTAGTCTGCTTCATGCTCGTCATATTCCTATTTCGTGAATCTAACGTTGGCCTGCACAAGAAAGTTTCTATGGAAAATGGTAAAACTTGAAATTGACCGAAGATTTCTGCTACTTTTGCTTCGGTTAAAAATCCTGAGACGATTTTTAGAGGAGCATGTACGATTCTTTGCTCTTCCAATGTACGACCGTTGGGCGCTTATGATTTGCATCATGACCCGATTTGCACAGATGTTTGTCATCACAAATCTGGAAACGTGGGTTACCAATACCTATTAATAGTTCTGTTGTTTATTAATTCATCATGCATCATTGCTCTAATTATTGTGACCATTATTTCATTTATTACTGATTTCAGATAGCTTGATATTTATTAACATTTCAGGCTAGGAGCTCCGATTTCTCTGACCGTATTTGGCTGGAATAAGCAGGAAACTGTTAAGTATAATTCACTGATGCATGGCGGTTTCGGATTCATTGGATTTTTGATCTATGCTATCAGCGTATACTACGACATTGGTAAAATGCAAGTGGCTATACAGTAATAACAATCAAAGACACACATCTGCCGGGAGAAAGGCAATCGCTGGATGGCTATCGATAGACGAGCCCTGGGGCTCGTCTACCAATAGTGGCACACCCTTCACGCCAACGGTGACCCTGTGGGTGCCCTCAAATTTGCTGTGGTATCATTACGTTCATGTGATATGCTCAAGTCAATTTACACAGTACACAGCACTCGTAATTCACATCAAAAAATAATATAAAGGGCAGTTGAATAAAGGAATAAAGCATGCTTGAATGTCGTAGTTTAAGAGATGATCAATGAGAGAAAAGGACTCTAAAGATTGTTTTTCTTTTGTATGCCAATACGAGGTTAGAAGTGGAACCTTTATTGGCCTAACGTTTCGACCAAAAGAAAAACAATCGACAACTATGCCGAGGTTTCAACAAGGGAGAACATGGGAGCTATTAGAGGACTCTAAAGAGTTTGATTACCAGTGGCAGAAGGACTGCCGAAACTGAGTTCGAAGAGGCATGAAGTAAGGTGGTAATTCAGAATGATGCAGCCTCTGCGCAGAAGCGCGTTAGGTGAGGACCTTCTGTGACTGGTCTGACCAATGATAAAGCGCACTGCAACTTCGTTCGGCCGAACGCTGTGTAGAGTCTTATGATTGCTTGCTGATGATGGAAATATGCCATACAACGCATAGTGTGTGGTTTTCAGAAAACTGCTCTTTTGAAGCTGGAATCAGATCGAATGCTAGAAGGCGGTTCTGCACGATTTTTCACCTAGTACTCACCACAGTACCTCTGCTAGGACCAGCTTGACGGTTATCAGTCAGAATTTGTTTCATCACTTGATTCCAGGATTAATCATCGAATAGGCGCCTGCGCTGGAATGCTTGGGCTGGTCGCTTTCCATCTAATCACATTCCCCTGGTGGGGATTGCCCGGATCTATTCCGTACCAGCAAGAATGTGAGTTCAAAAGTTTATAAATGGGACTAAAAACCAATAGTTTTTATAGAATTGTATTAGGTCTGTGCAGAATAAATGGCCAAAGCATAACTGGCCATAACTTCGCTCAGACACAAGTTTACTTGTTGAAATAAGAACCATTCGAATCTACAGAATTTCGCCAATGATCTGTTGGGAAGAAAATATGTCACCATGATCAAATTCTGGATTGCTAGAAGCAATAAAGTCAAGAATGGCATTTTTACCGTGCATAATTTTTCTGCCGCAGGTTTGCATCGGGAACCCGGAAAAAGTGGTAATCCGTCAGGGATAGGTCTGGGGAGTAAGGGGGGTGAGGGAGAGGCTCGATGCCTAACTGCATCATTTTTTTACTGGGTGCGCAAAACAACGCAAAACCCCACAGTTCGCAAGTCACCCGGCAGAAACTGATCGAGACTCTCCCTCACCCCCTTCTTCCTCAGACTTATCTCTGACGAATTACCACTTTTTCCTGGTTCTCGATGCAAACCTGGGTCAGAAAGAGTTCGCCGAAACGATGCATGTTGAAAATGCCATCGTTGACTTCATCAATTTTCGCAATCCTGAATTTGATCTTGATAGTATATTTTCCTCAACAGATCGTTGGCAAAATTCTGCAGATTCGAATGGTTTTTATTTCGACAAATAAAGTTGTGTCTGAGCGAAGTTATGGCGTTTTGAAAAAAGTGCTCCGTTTTGGCCATTTATTCTGCACAGACCTAATACACTATTGTGCAAGTAATGAGAGGAGCCATTTACTCGGAAAATTGTTCTTCTTATTCAATGGATACGATAACGCCAGTGCTTGCCCGTTCTCTAACTCAAGTATTGTTAGATTGAGAGTGCGAGCATCTTAAAACATAGCACTATTGTTAAGGTTGAGAAGTGCTTAACAAGTTGCAGCCCCTCACTAGCAAATATCCACTAGATAATCAGCTTCGAGGATAGAGCCATAGGGAGGGAGGGAGGGGGGGGGGGGGCTCAGAGAGCGGCATAAACTTGCCATAAAAGTCAGAAGGCTAACCTGATTTGTTCCGTACAGCTTTTACATCTACGCTTCTACTTTCAGTTGTCAGCGTTAATGGTTCCATTGTACCGAATCCGGATCCCGTTGGATGCAGACCGTCGTTTGAATGGTACGTATTTGCTTCAACTACGGTTTCGTTTATCCTGCGGCCAGGGCAGACAGTTTTAAAAAAAAACTGCGTGGGCGTAGCTATGGGTGTGCCTCAGGAAGGGTGGGTGCTGATTGGTCGAATTTTCGCGCAACCGCCTGCGGCGAACGGCGCGTCGGGAGCGAGTCGCTTGGATTCCGCTCAAGGCGCAACTGGCTGGTACCGTGAGGGACCTTTAAAAAAGACTGCACTATTTTCAGCGCGAGCGGCTATTTCCTTCTGTTCTTATGCTTTCTGTAAGAACTGAAATATTTAAGGTAATTTAACTGTTATTGTTCTCTCTCTCATTTTGCAGGAGTGAACCACAGAAGTTTCTTCAGGAGCGTTAACAGTTGACGAAACCTATCAAGATAACACAACAATCAGCAACAACCTCAAGTACCATAGAAGCTGTGATAGCGATGCCTTTATGAGTTTTGGAGGACGATGAAGAGCTCATAGTGCAGTCTCAGAAAATTCTAATTCACATGTTGCTGAAAATAGGTACCATCTCCAAAGGTCCCTAACGGCACCAGCCCATTGCGTCTTGAGCGAATTTCAAACGACTTGTACTAACGGCGCCGCGAAACGGAAAATCGACCAGTCGACCCCCGCCCCATCGGGAATGTTCAACTAGTTCACCGCATTTCACCGCACTAGTTTTTTCGACTTTTCAGGCTCTGAAGAAGGCGAAGACGCCGAAACGTTAGCCTAGAATAAATAAGATCGTGAATCTTGGAAGGCTTAACAACAAACTAGCCAGAGTATCTATCAATGCCAAGATTAAAAGAGAGTCGAACATGGAACAGTTCACCGCATCGCGCGGCCAAGCGCCGTGCTTTTTCCTGGCTACGGACTAGAAGACGTGGCCGTCGTGCTTGCGTGATCTAACCTAGTTAGACCCTCTTGTCTCCCACCCAAATCGCTTTTATACCCTGCTGCTGGTATGAACGCGGACAGTGACGCGAGCAGTATCACAGAGTATAAAAGCTACCTTTGTATGCCTATACATGCACTTATAGTTCTCAGAATTTGACAAATTAAAGGCTTATAAGATGGCCAGGGCGTCATAGAGAAACTTAAAGGCCTAGAGTTTCGTACAGACTGTGTGGCGACATTGATCGTGGCAGTGTTTCCTTCATAAGGTTTGGCCCTTAGCCAGCACTAACTGGCTCCGCGCTACCAGTGCCTTACGGCGGTCCCAGTTGCTTCGGCTGTATCGCCGAGTTTGAATGCAGCCTAATGGCCGCACCTAGCTGCTGTGCATGATCTTGGATGCCTCCCGAGAGGATAACGAAAAGTCTAAAGAATGGAAATGCTCGCTGAGTTATCATATGTGATTCGTTGATATATGCAGGGGCCTACATTTGACAAGGATGGCCCTCTAGGGCATGACAAGCTTCTTCATCGACTTTTTCTGCATAAAAGCTTACGCTTGAAGCAAAAGCCGGTGCAAATTTGGCCGCACATGCAAACTGAGTGCAAAATGCATTATTCTGCATTAGTACCCCTGTTTCCAGTTTTTTTTTTTGCGATTTACGGCTTATCTGTTTGTACCTGCCAGCGCTGATACCATGGACGCGGCTTTTCCGGCAAAGCGTCTGCGATAATCGTTAGGGGGACGAACTACTTAGGAGAACGAGTTTTCAGATTAATCGAGATTTTCACTCAACTTTCATGTATGGCACCCAACAAAGTGCAAAAAAACCGTTTTAGATAAACTCTATATGCTCTGATGGGCCTTCCTTGTGAGAAGCCTTCGTGCTACAGCAATAACTGACCAGCTCACGTGACGTTTAGGTGTGCCACTACCCCGCCAATAAATCCTGTGCTATTCGTCGTCACCTATATTGTGATTGTGGGGACTTCATTTTCGCTCATCAATGTCAGCATGAACACAGTGTTTTCCACCTTGATTGGACCTCGAAGTCAGGTAGGTGAAAAGGATTGCAATAACGGGAAAAATGAGGTGATAACAGAGAACCATTAACAGGTGAATAAGCTTAGCGAAGTCATCAGCTTCCGATTAGTAGAGCAAAGGAAGTTGAAGTGTGGGCCATTGTCTTTTCACAAAAACAGAACAACTGCATCATGGAAATTTTACAGGGTACAATGCAAGGTGTTCTTCTACTGAGCGGTAGCGTCGCCAGAATGTGTGGTCCGATTTTTGTATCGTAAGTTCATTTTTTGTGACTGAGCTTTTTTAGGTAAAACAAAGGGAGAAAAAGAAAGGAATATACGATCAAAAATATCTGGCGGGGAAGGTTGGGGCTCACGAGGTCGAATTTCCGCTTCGCGGCGGTGCACTCGCGGCGCCCAGACGACTCGCCGTATCGATTGCCCGTGGGAAAACGGCCAAGTGTGACTGCGTCACGTCTGCGCTTCCACTCATGCTACACTGCCTCGCATGAAGGCTGCCATGCCCAGCCACTGGGGTGTGTACCCTTACATCAGGATGCCGCACGACGACGAGCGGCGTGCGACACAGTGTGTGCGAGCTATGCGCGTCGCGGTAGTTGGGTCTCAGAACGATTACAACGTAATGGATACGGCAGTTGACTTCTATCGCTTTGGGAGCCAACAACATGGCGCCTTTGGCTCGTCCGCATTGCTTCGCTTGCGACATGCCGCAGTGCGGCATTCTGACATAAGGGTACACACCCCCAGCCACTGGCACTCGCACCCGCCGCGCCGCTCGTCGCGCGCGGCCGCGCGGAAATTCGACCTCGTGGCCCCCACCCGGCGGGGAATGGCGAGCTATAGCGTGAAAAGCTCACAAACATGGTTCGTAGTTTTACCACACATCGAATTTCAATCATTCATAAAGGGGAATCATTCCCACGGACTTTTCTCGGATTCGTAGTAAAGGCAGCTCCCATTCACACTCGACGACGCGGTCGCGATCACTACAATGCACGCCGTGATCAAAGCATTCTGTTGTGGGTGTGCGCTGGCCGGTGCATAGTGAGAGCGTTGCCACGATCAGTGCAGTCACCTGCTCTAAGCGGCAGGCAACTAGCGGTATTTGGGAATATGAAAATATGTGCCTGGCGCTGTATGATCTGAAATTTTCTGTAATATAGGCCTTGAATGAGCTATGTAATCCTCCTACAGACCCAGGATATGCCTAGATTTGCAGGAATCTCTTCGCGGCATATGGCCCTCGACCGGCATGGGGAATGGAAATTGCTTATGCCGGTGTCTGTGCACTTTTGTGGATAATCTTCTACAAGCGAATGGTTCCATTGAAACTTCCGAGTAGCTTTAGTGCCGGTGAAATGTTCAGAAATAAGCACGGATTGGTTTACAGATTCTAGCCAAATAATCCCTAAAGTTTGGCTTATTTTCGATCCTATGCATTCTGTGATCACACAGTTAACAGCCCCAATTGTACATACTTCACATAATAACTTGTTCTGTTACATTTATTTCGTCAGAAATAAAGCTTATGTGTTGCTTGTCTTCCATATGGAGAGCTATAGCGTTTTTCTAATGCTTGTGTAGCGTTTAGTTTGGCAGATACCTAGAGGTAAGAGAGAGCCGTAAGTTTGAGGCACCCAGAAGGGTTGAGGAGAAAGTGCTGGGAACATATGCTCTCTGACAACAAACCACTTTAGAAGAGGTGCTATGTAGCGAAACTCGCACTGAAAAGGTGCGGCTTGGGGTCTTATAACGGTCCCGCAGCACGGCGCGTCGTTCCACAATTCATCGGTCTGGCGAGTTGCTGGTGAGGGCGGGGCAACGTTCCGGCTGATTGATTAGCTTCTCACCCCGTCTGCAGTCTCTCCGGCCAGTGACGCAGAGAAGCGTGAAAGAGAAAAGGAGAGCGGGTTCTGTGTTCCCATATCTCGGTTTTTCCGCCGTTTGATTTCGTTTTTTTTTTCTCTACTGTGACATTGCTGAGCACCCTTATTTTCATATACCACAATCTGCCAAGTTTACCCCTTCCAATGCCTTCAAAGGATGGCGGGACGCGGTGGTCAGAGGTCCCGTCACGGTGCAACTGTGTGAATTATGAAAACAGTGAACGGAGGATCTGCTCGGTCAACGAAACGAAGAAGGCTGAGGTACTTGTTTGTGTCACCGACGATCTCCCATACCTATGGGATTTCCACTGTAACGTCATCAATGTGCAGAACGCATCCTTTTTTTTCCTAGCTGGAAGGTCGACGAAGTTCGTCATTATACAATTGTTTCACGTCTGTCAATTTCTCCGCATTCGCATTTTCTAGATCAGTGTGTCATCTCATCTTCAATTATCATTTCAGCGCTATATAAGAGAGACACGGATTATTGCTGTGTTTCAACGAAAGACACCGCATTCATTCATCAATTCACCAAAGGATGACCTCCGCAATCCGGATCATCGCCCTCATTTGCTGCTTCATTGCACTTACCGATAGCTATACATGTAAGATTACCGTCAGAGTCACATCAAAGACAGCCAAAAAAGTGAGTTTAAATGTCCATTAGCAATTCGGAAAAGGTGGTTAACCAGAATGTGCCCCTTGAAATCTTAGCAAAATTCACGGATTATTTCTTCGGTACTCATTCTAACATTTTATCTATTATTATCCAACCAGTTGCTCAATTACCTCAGTGATATGGGAATTTACGATATTGCAGATTTTTCTGTTTATTCATGACCAACTGGAAACACGTGTGCAGGACCAGTAGTACCTTCTGCCGTCATTGTAAATCCTTTGGTGCAACACTCATTGTTCTTTCATGTGGAAAAATACGAAAAAAAATGCAGGAAACTGCGCACTTCTTCGCCTGCCTTTGGCATGTTTTGGGTTTTGACTTGAGCTTTTGACTTCTGAACTTTAATCATAATGTGTACCTTGGCTGGTGCTCCCGTGCGCCTGACCCAGTAGCTAAATAGGTATGGTTGGCGGTGGGATTTCGTAAAATGTAGGCAAGCTTCGTGCTCCAAGATGCTCGAACGGGAATAGTAGAGCAGCTTAGCATTCTAGCAGTCTGGAGGAAGTGCTGCAGCGAGGCTCTGCGGAGGAGTGACAAAATTCCACAAATTCGACGATAATTCACTCAAAGCCAACCAGCTCAACTAATTTAACATTGTCATCAAGTTATACGTTTACCCCTAGATATGACTACACTTTGAACCCTATTCTGTCCCCTTCCAACAGCAAGCATTTGCTTTGCAGCTTCCTGAGCATATATAGGCCGAAGGCAACCTTCACAAGTTCTAGAGTCAGCAAAATTCATGTTGATACCTTCTATCTAGCCGAAATGGTAAGACATTGTCATGCGGTCAATACTTTTGTCATACCCTGTATGTACAGCGCCCCTAACTCGCACGTCGCACGAAATACTGTCCTAAAGATGGACATCCGTTTCTGGAATACTAATAGGTACTACAAATGGCACTTCCGTGTCATTTGTAGACTGGAGATTAAGCAAGTGTAGGAACGTAATGCTCAATAATCACCAGATTTTCTGTGGAGCGCCACACGTTTGGCCATCAGTCATACTCCGCGAGGCGATCGCCGCTATGGCCGCAAGCCGCGCCGCATACAGGAGCCCGAGATCAATACTCTGAAAGCTGGCTGGCGCTGCTGGTTGCACAAAGTGCTGGTCGTAGTAATGCTTTTAGTTCACCGCAATCACTGTGCATATTGGTTGCTAAGGTGAGTGTTGCGATGTTTTGTAGGCAATCGCAACGATCCGTCGCCTTGTATGACTGCAATCCTTAGCAAATCATCGTATACGTTCATACCCTGATGAGCATGCATTCTCCAAATATATTTCGCGCCACTCACATGACCTTGAAGTATGGAGTTCATTCGCTTAAAGGCACCGAAGGGGCAAGGAAGGAATGCGTACTTCCAAAACACTGTTCACTGTAAACGGACATTCGAACTCAGATAAGATAATGTGTATCGAAAATCGAGATGAGAAACGGGCGTATAGAACGTTATTGCGATTCTAGCGCGCTTCACTTCGATTTGTACGCTTCAGGCGGGCCGAGGAACTGTTGTCTGATGTTGCGTGAAATGAATTTGTTTTTCATTGTTGATGATGTTAAACAAGTTAACAGCACACAATAACAAGCCAGTGGTACAATGAAAACGAGAGCATAAGAAAAAAGAGTGTTCGTATTTGAAAACAATTAGTTCACCCTCAGCTTCCTGGCAAGGCGTCGCGTGTGCAACCAGCGAATTGCGAACCACCGTGACTCATATCGTGAACCTAAATTCCCTCCCCCTGATATTTTGATAATTAGGCTCAAGCGGGTAAACTCACTCGAAGCATCATAATGTGCTCACTGCAGGACACTGTAGCATTCCTCCCCACCGTCTGTTTTGCTGACAACAGTTCAAAGCCAGGCTACATGGCATATATAGTGTTTCAGTTCAAAGCTCTCGTCATAATCCCGGCACTCGGAGTTCAGTCTCTTCCCATGGTTTTTGAGGGTAAAGGAACAAAGAAAGTCAAGGTACGAAGCGGAGGTTTTTTATATGTAACAGGAAAATAATAACACGTTGATACTGAAGGTAGACGGCGAAGACTGTGGAAAGAAACCATGGATGGTTCGCACATTCAAATGGAAGCAAAATGCATGGGCACCGGCGAAGAACATCACCGCCAAGTATCAAGGCAACGGATGGATCAGGTGATTATGGTCGAAATTTCCCTTCCATGCATCCCTGTGAGGGTCACTGAACGAGAATATATTTTTTTCAAGAATGGTTGTCGGAGATGATCTTGTACCTCGTCCAATGGACAGGTTCGGTGTCGCGTGTTTTGAAGGAACATGTGGATAAAAGAACTTATACGAGAAGGCGAAGATACGCAATACTCAGTGATATCGATTATGTGCATAACTGTTTTTTTTTTACAATGTTAATATTACCACATCAACAATAAATAACACGTACTAAGATGACGTTTTTAGGCTCAACATTTTGCAAACAAAGTAGTAAAGAAATAAAGGCCAATCCCAAATTACATTTCTGCATTCAAATTGGTTTCATTTGTGTAGGTCCTATCAACAACAGCAACGAATGGTTCTTCCTCAGTGCTAGGCCACGCATTGTTACGCGGCGCGATGCGCGCGCACCCATCGTGAATGCCGCGTGTGTGGTGTGTGCGACGCCGCATTGACTCCTTCTGCCTACAGCTTACGATTGCTGATCGAATACAGCAGGTTTGATGTTGCAATGCAGAAACTCATCCGTAAAACTAAGAATTTTAGAGTACCGTTTCGAATCTGGGGTGTGCCATTTCTGAGGTATGTAGGAACAGCTGAGAATCCCGTGCTCCACTAAACCTTATGTAAGGAAGTGACTTCTGCGAATTCCCCATCTAATGTTTTTATGTTATTAACCTGAATGGGAGACTCATTGGAGACATTGCAGAAGGTTGGGATCAGGGTCAAGCCTGGCATCGAGAAAATTCTTCTAATACTGTTTGCGTCTATACTCGAGTTGTGCAAAAAGGATAGTCACTCGATAAACATACCACTACTGTTTAGTACAAAGTATGGAAGTACCATTATTGGTCGACACAAAGACCGACCGGCAGATCGACCAAATTTCCTCAATTTTGCCAACGGTGCACCCTTAAAGGAACCGAAAGAGACCGAAACAAGGGGATTTCGTAACGAATACAAGGGTTAGAAGCGATAATACATAGGCGAAAAACCCGGACTCAAAAGCGCGACGCTGCGGTGTGTATTCCATCCAATTCGCATCCAACACACAGACTTTCCGAGTTGTCCGCTGTAAGAGACGGGCCGTGGGCCAACGATAGTTGTAGCACCTGACTCTCAGCGCAGTGGAGTGGCCATTCTCACTACATTAGCATTCATGTAAGTTTATCTAGAAACAATATAAGAAAGAACAAAGTAAAAAGGAAAAGGAAAAAACAAATTCATAATAGAAACATCTTCTTTTGGCACCATGCCATGGCGTCAAATTGGCGAGTTTGTGCAATGGCGGCCACTCAAACTCGTCCACACTACGTCTGTTCTACCGTAAGCCAAAATTACCCCCTTCCGGGTCTTTAAGGGTACGTGGGTGTCGAGCATTTGTCGATGAAAACATGTGCGAACCCCACCTTCTGAGCCAAAATACGAACCTCCTCGTCAAGATATCCTCAACGTAGCCCTGCGCCTGGTTGGGATAATTCATCAACATCGATCAAGACCTGTCGAGCAATCGGTGTTTAGACCGAAAAGGAAGCAAGGCACTTCAGTTAAGAAGTGGTCTTCGGAAGAGAAGTAAGTATTTGGACCTCTATCCAAATATTGATGTACTATTGGCGGATGCCGATTAAAAATCTCCGATACGTTCGACAAAGGATGAATTACACGCCAGATTCTCCCAGTCGTGGCTTACACGAAAATATCTTTTGAAATTTCTCCCCTCCCGCCGTCATCGAAATCCGCTAGCACTAACATTTGCTAAAGATATGGAAACGAAAAGGGGTAAGCATAGATTGGTATAGCCACGCCTATACTCGAAGACCAGTCGCTACGATCGCATCTATCCCAACGCTGGTTCGCGGTCAATCACTCAGTGCTGGCGCGGCTGTATTGATCGTGGGCAGTGTTTCCTCACTGTGCCGCGTCCCAGCAGCATTTACTTAATATCGCCCCGAAGGGGCTCGAAATTCTGTTGACTACGATCTAAGTTTGCGCGAAAGCCCTGGTCATCTGCTCTGGTCTGTGCCTTCTCCAACTATACAATACCGCTTACATTTTTTGAAAAATCAACACCTGGCGACGGATTAATTCGCGCAGCGTTGCACCGTCATAACTTGGAATAAAGTGAACATGATGGGAAACAATTAGAAGCGTTGGATTCGTCTCGATGCGGCGAGTTTAACGATCGATATGTAGGTCACTAGCTTCTCGGTGAAAGCTGCAAAATTTCATTTTTTCCTACTTTCAGACAAGAACCCCACTTTTTTAGGCCTACATTCACATGTTTAATTGGCGTCGCCCATGTTCCGCACAAACATCATATATTACTGAGCAATCTTTATGTTCCAGAGCACTTTTCTGCATGAGCTTTTCACGACATTTTTGAAAGTTTTTAAGCTCATTTCGTCAGAATTGATCGACCAATTGGGAAAATCACTCACCTTTCACGGACATTTAGCTGCTTTCCGCAGGAATCACCTTTACTTTCGAATTACAGGAAAGGGTTCTCTATGATAGAGTCCCGAACATGTGTGCGGTGCATTTTAAAAGGAGATTACTTTCCTCTCTCATTCTCTAAAATAACGTTTTGATACATGGAAATCGCATGAAGTCTTCAAATATAACCTTCTACACATCCAGCAATTAAAAGCGGAAAACGAAAGTGGTTTGACGTTGATTGCACATGAAAATATGACTATGGACGGCCACTAGAAACTTATACTGTTGTAGGCAGTGTCAAAAATGTTGCTTAGTGATCTAAAGATGATTTCACTGCGATAGTTCCGGATTTTTACCACTGTCCTCGTATTTTTTTTTTCAAATGTTGTCGGCCCCGACCTCTTGCTCTGCGGCACCCTGCATGAATCAGTTCGCGTTATTATCACATCGCATGAATGCACACTATTGATTTCAAAACCGCTCAGTGATATTATTCAGTCCTCTCCCAGTCCCCTCATTTCCAGCGCACTGGAAGGAGCCACTTCCATCGTAGTGAGGGAACTGTTTCTAATGTTGCTTCATTACCGTCGAAAGAACGCGGGAGCACACGACCAGTTACATACGAACACGCAGTCCGTTATTGCTAGGTCTGGAACAGAGCTGCCTTATACCGGCTCGATGACGCGGACCGAGTTGTTCTGGTCACGATATAATTATTATAAACATACTGAAGTTCAATAATTAGGGAGCGGAATAATCATTGCATCAGTAGCTTTCCAGAAGCGGCTTCACATAAACCTTGGCAATGTTATCTGTCGATTTTCTTTACAATTTGACTATTGACTGGCAAAATACCTTTATAAGCTGACGTTTCAGCGCGATCGCTTTCTCCAGGATCAAGACAGTTCATAACTATCCACCCAAACTTACCACAACCCGTTAGCATTCGAGGCCACCTAGACAATAATCGTAATCGTGAGATGGCCCTTCTACCACCCGTCAACCGCCAAGCAACTGGATCCTAGAGACCAAGCGGTCAGCAGCGTTTGAGATACTCATCCTCACTGTCGGAAGGCTCTGTATAAAATGCTCCGCCTGTCTGTACGTCCGTTTGTCCGCCTGTAAGTCCTTCTGTTCGCCTGTCACGAAATTAAGTATTATATGAAAAACGACCTGCTCAGATGGTGACAAGTTGGGATGAGTATGGGACTAGAAGTAAAGAGCACACATGGACCAAGTTAAGTTGGGCCCACGGAGGGCGAAGCGTCCACTGGAATGTTCCGTTCAGATCGAAAATTGTTAATTGGGTTCTAATATGACACAAGCGTGAGGTAAGATGTATTGAGATCACCGATGTGTTTTGAAAATCATGAAATAGGCTTGGGCATAGTGGGCGGAGCGCACCTAAAGTGACGGTCCTTACAGCAAAAACTCATAACTAGGTCATAACGCAGCCTTGAGACCAGGAAAAAATCGGTAGAAATAACCAATGTATCAGCTATCCTGAGCACGCTCAAAATGAGCGGAGGACCGCCCACAATGGGTTAAATGTGATGGAATCTGTACGTGAAGTTTATAAAAAAGTCAATCCCGATCGACTGTCTGACGCCCATGGTGTTACGTGCACAGTAGTGTGCGCCACCCAACTGGTCCTTATGTAAAGCATCAACTCCCGTGCTATCACTGGGCATTCATCTACTTGCCGAAATCGCCCCTGGAAGCCCGGCAGAGCGTGGCTGCGTCACCTCTGCACTTCAACCCATGCCACACTGCCTCCTGCATCCATGCCACCCTGCTTCCTCCACCCATGCCACACTGCCTCGCTCGAAGGCTGCCATGTCCTACCACTGGCAGTCGCACCCGCCGCGCCGCTCGCCGCGGGCGGCCACGCGATTTTTTGTCGTAAATAGCGTCACCCACAGTTTTCTGACGCCTACCGGAGGTCGCAGTCACACACACTAGCGCGAATAGAACGACTGCTTGCGTACACGCTGTTTTTTTTTTCAAAGAAAAGACAGAACGAGCCGTGATCAATCTCAGGAATTCGTTTCATAAACCATACACGCACATAAGTATACCTGCGATACACATAGGAGTTCCTATAAAAAGATGCGAAAGCAGGGTCTAACAGGCCCGCCTTATCCCCTCCCCACCTCCTCCCCAGAATACAGGTGCGAATCTGATCGGAAGAGTAAACCGATGTTCCCCTATAGTTTCATCAGTATTCCCGAACAAAATCGAAAATCGCGATGACATCGCCATTGATTCCAAAACCCTCTGATTCTATCGCCTTTTTCCTCGTAGGAAGTGCACTGAAATGACCTCCTAATGCAATGCTGCAGGATGAACGGTTTCTCTCCACATCTAAATTTTCTAGATCAGTGTGTCATCCTCAAAAGTCCACTTAGCGCTATATAAGGGGCACTTGGCTGAAGTTGACTGTCGCTGTTCCAGTGAAAGTTTCAATCCGGTGAAGGATGTCCGCTGCGATACGTATCATCGTCCTTATGTGCTGTTTCATTGCGCTCAGTAATAGCTTTTACTGCGCAATTACCGTTAGGGTCACCTCGAAGACAGAGAAAAAGGTAAGTACTTGGAGTTCCCATAAATCATCGATTTTATAAAATCATTTTGTTCTGCCTGGGTGTGCTCAGAGTGTGTCCATGGCTTTTCTCGCTACTCAGACTAGTGACCAAGCAAATATAAGTAAACATGTTGAAGTATGTACTTAACGTCCACTAGTCCAATCTACACTTTTGACTTTTATTCATACTCGGCGAAGCCAACACTGCTGTGGCCATAACGCCACATGCAGCGTGCAGAGCCTGATTCTCTCCGAACCCACTATATTCATCACAGGAACGGAAAGATAATAAGGATAAACGGAAATTTGAAATGATCTCTGTGAGCCTGCGAATTTCGATTAATGCAGCAACTCGCGCTCAAAGGAGCGTCTGAAAGGCAGTAAGACACCGTGAGGAATAGAAAGAAGGTGAGAACTTAAAATACACGCTTTCGCATCGCGAGCTGCGGCGATAAACAGCAGTTATCAAAAATTACAAATTACTTCCTTCAGAAGACGTGATGGGTACGAAAATAGCATTGAAAAAGCGCGGCTTGGGATCTTATCACGACCCCGCGGTACGGCGTATCGTCCTACACTCTTGCAGCTTTGCAGCCGGAAGAAGGTGGGAGAACGTTCGCGGCCGGTTGATTGAGCCTCTCCGCCCGTCTGCCGTCTTCCCCGTCTGGTGATGCCGAACGGGGCGAAAGAGAAGCATTGAGGAGGAAGAGGCGGGGGGCTCCCATAATTAGGTGTTTTGCATCTGTTCATTCTCGACTTTTACATTGCGTAGCACCCCTACTTTCAGCTAAACTTACCTTTTCCGCTGCCTTTGAAGCATGTGACCCCGCTTTCTTTCTTACTTCACGTTCCGAGAACGTTGCGGCACCGTTGCAACCCACAGCCCTCGCCTCCCCGTCCCCGTTGCCCGTGCGGACTAAACGTCGAGGGGATGCACCTCTGCCGAATTTTAGTTTTCTACAGGTGAACCATGCAGGTTGCTCGTAGTCAACCAATTCAGCATAACTGTATAGAAGAAGATTCCCATGAAACACTCTGTTAAGCTTCTTGTCATGGCCTTGTCGTCATACAGCTGGTTGAAGTGTAGTGCGTGTGGAAATGCTCATGCTTTCGCTGCCTCACACTTCCATTGCATAAGGCAATAGATCCATGCTCGATGAGGAGCAATGATAGAAAAACGCGTCTTCTTCAGGTCATTCCATTACACTCTTCCTCTACATTCTTACTCGGCAGTCGACTGAATTACCTCTTCTGGTGCCTTTGAGTTCTCATTCATACTTTCGGTCGCGAGAGTTACGTCAGATGTCCGATTGCTCCATTAGGTCATGAATAGGCTCCACGGAAAAACTCACCGACACACGTGCCAGGTGACGTCACAGCCACCGCGCGGCGCGACGGTGAGCGATAGCGTGCGCTGCTACCATTGCACTTCAGAGGGTAACCTTGTCGTTACTTTGCTAATGGGCGAGCACGCTTTGCTGCTTTGACAGACATACGACAGCTGGGAGAGCTGGTTTTTTTTATGTGGCTAGCCTCTCGAGCCGTATGGACTCGCCTCAGCCCAATGATGTAGAAGCTTCAGGAGACTGCGTCTGTTCCGTCCGATGTATAACCATGGTGCGAGATACAGAGTAGGAATACCAGCCATCTCATGCTTTGGTAAAGTGACAGCAAGGTGTTATCCCCGTTGAAGCGCAATGTTTGAAGGGCAGGTCATCGCACACCACCGCGTCGCGCCGTGGCTATGACGTCATTCAGCACGCGCCCCATGCGCGCGCCGTTGAGTTTTTCCCTCCTACCATTGGAATAGGGTCACCACCGGCGAGACAACTTCTGCTAATCCCACTGTGAATTGCACAAGGGGACCAGTAGTGAATTTGTCGAGTGTTGTGAAACACAGTGACATAAATGAATAATCCTAACACCACATGCCAGGCGAGCGCAGCGCAGGGCTGCGCAAGCAGTACACTCAGTGCTCTGTGAGCGCCTGCTGGAATAACCAACACTTTGTTCTGTTTCAGTAAGGCAGAGCCGTAACTGAAGGTGTCAATTGTGGGGCCTCATCGATATGAATGCAGCTTCAGGAACTTAGTAGAGAGGGAGACGGTCGTTTGGCGCGGCCCCTTGGAGCTAATTTGCCAATGGGGCACTGCCAAAGCTCCTCCCCTAAAAAGGCTTAGGTAAATCTGGGAGAGTCCAGACGGCCCATGCGCCCCATTGGCAAATTAGCTGCAAGGGCCGCGCCAAACGACATACACCCAGTAGAGATGGTGCGGACACAGTGAATGGCAGAAAATCAGTTCAGGATTTACGTTTCCGTCCTCCAGGCATATGTGGAGTCAATAAATGGCTAGAATAGAAAGAATAGAGTCCATCGACCTAGGACTCGGAGCTGACAAAGCATAGCTTTCTGCTAAGCCATGATCATAGGCTACGGTGCCTCCCGAAACTGGATTCACACAGTCGTGCGCTCGCATATGTGGTCGTGCACACTCTCAACTGAGTGTGCTATTTTTCCCTTGCAACGCTGGGCCCATGAGTGGTAAGCGCGGTCATTCTCACCGTCGGCAGGGCTGGTCGCGTCCACAAGCACTGAGGGTGAGCGGCACGGGGGAGGTGCAGAGATGACGCAGGCAACGAGGCAGGTTGGCATAGGCGGAAACGCAGAGATACGCAGCCACGCCCTGCCGCCGGCACTGCAGAGTGCGACCGCCGCTTAACAGACCAGCGTCGTTCGGAGAGGATAGCGCGTTCAAGCACATAAGAGTGTGCATGACGACACATTGCGCGAGCTGCAACCACACCTTACAATCATCACCCATTCCGATTGCTCCGACGATCTTCTGAGAAATCAGGATGATGTGATTCATTGTTTTCAGTTCAAAGCTGTGGTGATAGTACCAGCACTCAGAGTTCAGTCTCTCCCGATGATATTCGAGGGGAAAGGTACAAAGAAAGTCAAGGTATAAAGAGATAACTTCAATTCTTCCTAAGATAATCTCTATCATACTCAATAATAATCAAGATAAATGGCGAAGAATGCGGCAGCCAGAAGTGGATATTTCGTACCTATAAATGGAAGCATGACAAGTGGAAACCAGCGAAGAACATCACCACCAAGCTTCAAGGCACTGGTTGGATCAGGTGCGAAAACTCAAGGCTTCTTACTTGTCCCACCTTCAGGGCTGTTAGGGTGTGTGTCATTAAGGCAGAAAATTCGCGTCGCAGCGTTCGGCATCCGACGCACGTGTGCAATCTAGGGGCGTCTTATGTATTTGGGTTCCCGAACGACTGCAGTGCCCTATGCCTTACTTTAGGCCTAGGACGTAGGATTGGTTACAGAACTCAGCTGTGTACATATACGGGCCTCAACTACCACGGACAATTGTCCACACGTTGCGACGCGAATTCTTTGTCCTGGGCACGCACCCCGATTTCTCTCATACTCTGCCCGCAGACAGTGACGCGGCTGTGATGCGGGCCTGTCTGAAAGCAACCTAGGTATACGAACTCAAGGACACTTGTAATTAAAAAAGCACTATTGAAGAGCGGTTGTCGGAGATGATCTCGAGCCTCACTTAACCGACAGATTTGGTATCGTATGTTACGATGGAACGTGTGCATAAGAAGTCTCGCCGCAGACCTTGAAAACATGCATTACTCAAATCGTTCATCGATATTATTACATGTTTACATCAATATTGTAAAAAATATTATTTACTGACTGTACTATGTGAATTTGTTTTGGTACGTGCGGTTTCATCGTGTCGCTTTTTCAATGGTAGCCATTTCACACCACCTGCGTTTTTCACACAGTTCTTAATGTTACACAGATGTGTAAATAATGGTCCCGGTTCTGTGAACATCCTTTCTATATTATCGTATAACGTTGTAATGAATGGTGAGGATTACTACCTTCAATTTGGTGGATAATGTTCTTGAAAGAGACACTGTAAAGCCGTGGCATTTTTAGGCAATGTCGTTTCCTGGGTGCCGGGAGTTATGCCCAGCGATCCATTTTGGAGTGTCCTGGGATCGTACTTTGTCCGAGACCCAATCTAAATCCTAATGAATCGGCTGTCGGCTCCCAGAAAAACCAGAACCACTGACAATAGTGGTGCCATCAATAGGTCACCTTCTCATGAACGTGGTGATGTCAATATTGTCGATCCCGATGTTTCGCTTCTCCACAATCGTGCTGTAAACTTTAATGCCGATACGAGCTCTTTGCCAGTAAAATCCAATTGAGTCCTCGGAATAGAGGCAACAATGTGAGATGTCTTCCCACAAATATTCGGTCATTGAAGAAAAATGCCTTATCACTCAAATACTTATTAACTACAACAGAGTTCGGTGTGGTGGCTTTGTCGGAAACTCGGCTTAAACCTCAGTTCGAAATCAAATCTTTACTAGGAGAAATATCTGGCGATTATGAATTTTTCCGTTGCGACCCAAGAGGAAAAAAGGTGGAGGGGTTGCGCTATTAATCAAAAACATCTTATGTCCCTCTATCACTTATCCTGTAACTGTTAGTGATGGCTATGAAATTATGGCTTGTGATTTAAATATCAGCGTTCGTGTCGCATTATCTTGTGCTATAGAATTCCGAACTGCTCCTTCGACCTGACTTGTAGAACGATGAAATGTTTCTGCGACCTATCGGTCTGTAATCACATTTGTCTACTATTAGGGGATTTCAACTTCCCAGATATTGATTGGTCAGGCGCATCCAACTCTGGTTCTTCCGTTTCGCTATCTTTTGTTGAATTAGTCGAGACTCTTGACTACAAACAGATGGTCAAGTCCTGTACTAGGGGCAACAGCATTCTTGACTTGGTATTCTGCAACCAAAATTCTTTTGTTAGCAAGGTTAGGCCGCTTCCATACTTTGCGCACCGACGCCGTCACGCGCGTGACGCCGGCACGCGCGTGACGCAGGCACGCGCGTGACGGCGTCGGTGCGCAAAGTATGGAAGCGGCCTTAACACCCAGCCACCTGTCGGGACCAGCGATCATGCTTGCGTGGAATACTAATATATGGATCTCCGAATGCAGAGACAGGTCTACATTTGGAACAGGCACTTCGAGGCAGCCGATTATCAACTGATCCGGAACTATCTCGATAAAATTGACTGGTTGGGATCATTTCATGGTCTGAAGAGTGTTAATGAGATGTACGAGCTATTCCTATCGATCTTCAGCATTGCTTGGAATCATTCGTGCCATGGCGCAAGGTTAGACTCAATAAAGGACATATTCCCTCTTACCTGTGAAGTGAAGCGTATAATCGGGCTGTAATGAGTCGAGAGGACAAGGACTGGGAGGAGTATAAGAGAATCGCAGAGAAGTTCGAAAGCAAGCTTTACAAAAATAATTGCGAAAGGTGGAGAAAAAAATTTATTGAAAGTAGTAACAAAGCTGTCTTATTCAAATATGTTAACTCGAGAACCAAGAAAAAAGAAACAATCACGGCATTAGCAAGGCCCGACGGTACCGTTGTGGTTTCTGAAGCAGATAAAGCCGAGCTTTTAGCGCAAACTTTTGAGAACGTTTTCGAAATGCCAGCTTACTCCGAACAGAATATACCACCGCGCGATTCCTTCCTGGTAATGTCCGACTCACTTTGGTTTTACAACAGGATATTACAAGGAGTTGGCGAAATGGAAATCTAAGTCATCTATAAACCGGATGGCATTCCTTTTCGCTTCATAAAAGAAGTAATTCCCTCTATTGTGTCTCCGCAATTTATTTTTGATTTAAGCTTCTTCCGAGCAGAAGTGCCTGTTAGATGAAGACATGCTTATGTTATCCCCATTCCGAAAAAATCCCCCACTAAGTGACCCTTCTAATTTTGGGCCAGTGAGTATCTCGTCGATTTTCTGCAGAGTTTTTGAGAGAACTCTAAAAAAGAGAATAGTTGAGCATATGAATACTTGCAATATTCGTCCGATTCCCAGCACGGTTTCGAAAGCGTCGTTCAACTGTCACCCAAATGCTAGAAGCGATGAACGATTGGACGCACAATGTGGACAATAGGGAAGGGATTGATGTAATATATTTTGATTTCTCTAAGGCGTTCGATAGGGTACCACACGACAAGTTACTAGTTAAGCTCGAACACATTGGTATTCATCGTAGGATATTATGTTGGTTGGACTCATTCCTGAAGCATCGCACCTTCCAAGTTCGGATCAATGGAACCTTCTCCAATGTCAAGGATGCACCTAGTGGTGTACCACAAGGTTGCGCGCTGTCACCAGTTTTGTATAATATATACAATTATGAGCTCCCCAGTCTAATCGAGGCTTCAGGAGTGACTTGCAAAATGTTTGATGATATGAAAATTTGTAGAACAGTCTCTTCAATCGATGATGCAACCCTAATTCAAAATTCAATCGAAATAGTCAGCTCATGGTCCAAGAAGTGGGGTCTTCCTTTAGCCTATGAGAAGACGTCTCTACTCCACATTGGACCTAATACTGTCCCTTTCGTCTATCACATAGATAACGGCGTAATTAGGGAGTCTCACGTGGTTAGGGACTTGGGATTCCTAATTGATAGCAAATTATCTTTCAATGACCACTGCTCAACCATTGCGGCCAAGGCAGCATGATGGCTACATCAGCTCTTGCGCAGTTTGTTTACTAAGGATCTCTGCATACTTCTCAAAGCATACAAAATCTATGTTCGACCGATCTTGGAGCATGGCACCACCGTTTACCCGCATTCCAAAGACAATATAAGAAAGCTTGAAGCCGTGCAGAACAGCTTTACAAGGGAATTGCTTATCCGTGCGCTTGGATTTAACTATAGCGCTATACCTAGAGTGGTTGTTCGGAATAAAATGCTAGCTCTCGATTCCCTCTTATACAGACGGAAAATGCTCGACCTTATAACCTTATTCAAAATGATCACAGGGCAACTTGATGTCAAAAAGCAGAGTTTCTTCACCGCTAGGAGCTCCAATACTATGGGTGAAAAGCTCAAGTTTCCTGTGTCAAGGGCAAAAACTAATTTGAGGGTCAAGTTCTTCACTATCAGGCTGTAACCGAATTCTCCAAGTTGAAGACAAAATTTCCTCTACCTCGAACCGTAGCCCGATTCAAGAGCATCTTACATCGCTACCTCAAATAAAGACTTCTCACAATATTCGGAATTCAGAGTATTTAGTTCTCCAGATTCTGGTTTCTTCTCAAGTTATTTCAGTCTTGTTTTAATTTTAATTTCTCTTTTCTAATTCGGGTTCCATCGTGTTCTAATTCCGGTTTGATAGATGTGTTGTGGTTTGGCTTATCTTAATAGTGCTGTTTCATGAGTATCCGCACATGCAATGAATTTAATTAAATTAGAATCGTGAGTCAGGGGTAGCTCATAGAATCTGTCGCGTCTTCATCCCATGTAAACGCAGATTCTCTATTCACCAGACGGATTGGCCGGCTGACGCCAATTCTCGTAGAGCCGCCTGCGGCCCTACGAGAATTGGCGTCAGCCGGCCAATCCGTCTGGTGAATAGAGAATCTGCGTTTTTCGCAGCTTTTGTAGCATTGGGCGACTTTCGGCTCGCTACTGGCGTGGCGAGACGATTTTCGCATGCGCGCTCCGCGCGCATTGCAGCAAGCATAGGTGTATATTAATTAGACCTCCGACAATTATCGGCTTTGCTTGAAACTAAGACATACCATACGTGCCTATAACCCCTGCCCACTGAAGACAGATACCCTCCAAAAAAGTAGCAGGATTTAATCCGAATGTGAAAAGAAAATTTAGCAGTACAAAAGTGAATAGGATAGGATTTTAGAGCCTCTAAAAGACGTAACAATGCGTATAGATGGCATGCTTAAGTATGCGCTAAAGGCATCCTCACCAATCAACGTAAAACGAAAGTAATCAGAAACATACTTCAGAAGAATGGAAAAATGAGAAGAAAAATTAGTTCACGAGGACCCAAAATAACTGGGGTTTTCATAGCTTGAAAACCCCCAACTAACTGCTTTTGTATGAAAAGTAAACCGGAACATTAAGAAATAGACTCCGAAAAATGGTGAAGGAATCCACAAAATGAGATTAAAAATCAGTTAACGAAGGTATGTGTAGATCAACGAATTAAACCATCCAAAAACATACTCCGAAAGAATATGATAGAAAGATGAGAGGAAAAAATCGGTTCATAAGGATGTGTTTGAATCAGAATACCCAGATTAACTGGGGTCCTCATAGCTGAATAACCCCGGAATAACTGCATTTTGAATGAAATCAATGTAGTAAATCAAAACATAGACTTCGAGAGGAGGAATCGAAAAAACGAGAGGAAAAAATTAGTGCACGAAGGCTAGTGTAGATTCAGAATGCCTAAAATATGTATTTGAGGTCCTCATAACTGAAGGGCTCCCCAACTAATTGCATTCAAAATGAAATCATCGCCGCACAAAAAAAACATATAGAAATGAGCTTCGAGTGAAAGAATCGGAAAAATAAAATCGTCAAGATGACTGGATTCCTCACAGTTGAAACTCCCTCAACTTGCACCTCGAAGTAGAAGTGAACTTTGAGTGAAGGAATCAGAAAAGTAAAATCCTCATGATAACTGGGGTCCTCATAGCTGAAACTCCCCCAGTTGACTGCACTTTGGATGAAATCCGTTACCTATATCAACGTGGTAAACCGAGAGATTTGGGAAAGACTTTGAGTGAAAAAAATTCGAAAAATTAGAGGAGAATATCGGCTCACGAAAGTGTGTGTAGATTCAGAATACTCAAGATAACTGGGGTCCTCCTAGATAAACTCCAAAACTACAGTGCGTTTCATAATTATAAAGTCACCCCCAAATTTCCGGTTTCCAGAACACACAGCCAGCCAAAAAATTTTTAAGTATTTTTTACAAATTCCCCACCACAGAAAACCCTTCCATACTAGTTTTGATGACATTACCTTATAGCCCGATTTTTCTATAAATATTTTCCGATTTTCGTGCCGTTTCATAATTATAAGGTCATTCCGAAGAAAGAGGAGATTTGCTAGAGTTAACAGCGCATTCGAAGGAGCTCATAATCTATGGTTCCCTCCTGATTAAGAACGACATCAACCAGCCGCTTGGGGAAGTAGAAAGGAAATTTCGAAGAGCCTTACCACAGATATTGTTCCAGTCTTCAACAATTGCCTGTTTCAGCAGCTTTGCTTCCTAGAACTGGCGATTATTGGGGTAAATATTTTTGTGGCGATGCCTTCCAGGTCTCCCCAATAGGGCTGAGACCAAGACTGCATGTTATCTATTGCTGGAGGTCCGTATTTCGGAACTTTAACCACGATTCCGTTGAATGATGTACGTGAACAACAGCCTTGTCATGCTGTTAGACACAATTATGAAGAGCCGGTCGGCTCCAAAAGGCAACTGATTTCTTCGTAAGATCGTTTAGCAGCCTCTGGAGTCCAATCTACAGGTTTCGAAGGCAAGGTTCCATGCAACCTCAATGCCGAAAACCACTAAGGCCATCACCGTTCTCCCAGAAAAATTGCCGAGGCTCCGCTAGATCGGCGCACTTCCCAGACCAAGCTAGTACTACCTCTACCCGTCAGCACCATACAAATAGAGTATTTTCAGACTCAAAAGTACAATTCGGATGGAATTATTCGCATGCAGTGTGCAACTGCCATACAAATACAGTTCCGTTCAATCCGTGGCTCAAGAACAACTTTATGAATTGAAGTCGTTCCGCCCTATGGTGTGCTGTAGGCCTCGGAAACTACTTCATTATTTCTTCAGTGATGTTTCTGCTCCTTCCTCGCTGCTGTACACGCTGTGATTCCAGACTAAAGATGGTTTAACTCCAAACAAATCAGGTCCATGGAGGAGGTGCTGTAGGAAGTGCCCCCCACAATCCCTTCCTCGTTAATGGTAATAATCTCACGAGGGAATCCAGAGCCTGAAATACATCTTAAGACATTGAATTCTCAGATGTCATCTAACTGAGCACAGGTATCTTCCGATTCTTTTTGGAATGGCTCTCAAACTGAGCCTATCATCACAAGAATCCCAAATCTGGGCTTTTCTCTTGGAACATAGAAGCTAGCCACAAGACGATTGAATATGTATCTCGAAGATGTATATGGAAGACAAATCTACCGTCACAGACCTGCCGGGACCTTAACTTTTTCCTTTTTTCAGAGTGACCTTATAATTATGAAACGGTGCAAAAAAACAAAAAAATACTCCTAAAAACATAAGGTAAACGAGACTGCTACCAAAAATCGGACAAGGGGGTTATTTCAGGTGAGGAATCCGTCTACGAGACTGGAAAGATCCCTCAATGGAGTGTTGTCGAGAAAACCTGAAATTCAGGGGTGACCTTATAATTATGAAACGCACTGTATTGGGTTGAAGAATAAGTCCCCGCCGTTTTTTTATCCCCGTTTTTCACATTGTTTCCTTTATCCTTTAATAGAGCTTATATATGTTTTCGATAAAGCTTTTTCTGCTCTACAAAATGCTACTATTGTTTTTTCGATCTATTATTTATGAGGCTTGGAAATGAAGTACGCTGAAGGCAAAAAATTGCCACTTGCGCACCTCATCTTTCTCGTTTGCCATCGAGATCAAAAAATGTATGTGTATAAGTTTCGATAGAGCTTTTTCAGCTCTACAGAATGGTACCACTTATTATTCAAATCGCTCAACTTTTTGCTGTTTTTGAGACTCAGAAATGCAGTACTCGCAAAAGTGTGCACTTTCGTTATCTCCTCTTCCTCGCCTACCATCGAGATTGGAGAGGATGTGCATATATGCATTCGATAGAGCTTTTTTTGATCTACCAGATGATACCACTCTTCTTTTGTATCCTCTCACATTTTAGCATGCAGGAGTAGGTCGGCACCTGTTTTTCAACTCGAAATTGCGTAATAAAAATGAATTTTTTTGGCAGAATGCTCCCCATCATTCGATAGAGCTCTTTTCGCTCTACAAGGCTATGTTTATGGTTTTTGTAAGAATTAATTTTTGCCATTTTTTAGAACATTTGAAAGTCGACAAAATCGAGCATTTTCGACTACATCTGTCAAAAATGCTCGATTGCGTCGACTTTCAAATGATCTAAAAAATGCTAAAATCGATTCTTACAAAAATCATAAGGATAACCTTGTAAAGCGAAAAGAGCTCTATCGAATGATGGGAAGCACTCTGCCAAAAAAATTCATTTTTATTACGCAATTTCGAGTTGAAAAACAGGTGCCGACCTACTCCTACATGCTAGAATGTGAGAGGATACAAAAGAAGAGTGGTATCATCTAAGCAAAAAAAGCTCTATCGAATGCATATATGCACATCCTCTCCAATCTCGATGGTAGGCGAGGAAGAGGAGATAACGAAAGTGCACACTTTTGCGAGTACTGCATTTCTGATTCTCAAAAACAGCAAAAAGTTTAGCGATTTGAATAATAAGTGGTACCATTCTGTAGAGCTAAAAAAGCTCTATCGAAACATATGTACAAACATTTTTTGATCTCGATGGCAAACGAGAAAGATGAGGTGCGCAAGTGGCAATTTTTTGCCTTCAGCGTACTTCATTTCCAAACCTCATAAATAATAGGTAGTCGGAAGAATCGAAAAAACAATAGTAGCATTTTTTAGAGCAGAAAAAGCTCTGTCGAAAACATATATAAGCTCTATCAAGGGATGAAGGAAACAATGTGAAAAACGGGGATAAAAGAACGGCGGGGACTTATTCCCCAACCCAATAATTGCATTCAAACTAAGATCGACGTGGTAAACCAACATATTCTAAAATAGATTTTAAGCGAAAGAATCGGAAAAGGTACGGGAAAAATCAGTTAAAGTACGTGATATCCTCAAGATAACTGGGGTCCTCATAGTCAACCCCCCCCCCCGCTGATGAAGATCCCATACTCCAACAATCACGCCAGAAGTGAAGGCACGTAGGTAAACAAAGCTCCCGGTTTAACTTTGAATTACTCAGTTTGATACTTAAAGGCACACTACGCGGTAATCAAATTAGCAGTTTACTTACTTGGGGCTAGCAGGTCCTGGGATAACTGCTCAGATTGCATCTTTGTTGCGTATGCACAGTGCACCCTCATGGTGTTCCGCTTGCGTGAACACAACCGAACAAGCCCACCCTACCAGATCACACCTGGCCTCAGACGAACAATTCCCAATGTGGAAGCTGCTTTCATCGTCGAAATGGCTGTTTCATCAAATCATCTTCTCTTATCGCGCGCTACGTGACGCCACGCTGGAAATATGTTCGTCTAAGGCAAGGGGTGATTTGATTAGGTGGGCGTGGCTCGGTCGTGTTCAAGCTCGCACAACACCGTGAGGATGCACTGTGCAGCCGCAACAAAGGTGCGACGTGAGCAATTATCCAAGGACCTACTATACCCAAGAAAGTAAACCACTAATTTGATTATCGCAGTGGTGTGCCTTTAAGTTTGATATATTCGATATCCGTTCTTAATTACAGGAAATTCCGAAATCCTGTCTCATGGAGGGCGAAAGCGCGGTGCATCCGAAAGCAAATAAGCTTTGACCGAAAGATTCAGAAAACAAGCAAATATGGGTGAGAAACGAATGGTTTCGGATCCAAGATGAAATCCATTATTTAAGAGTGATATATTCGATATCAACGGATCTCTTCACCGAGGGGCTTTTCTCGCTGAAGGATCTCGAGCCGTTAGGTGGCAAGGCTACGTAGCGCGCCCCAGGTGGCGGATAGGGGGCTAATCGCGGACGAAAAGCCACCATGTACCTGCCCTGAGAGTCTCAGGGCAGGCTCCATCCCCTGAATCCATCTGCGTCTCAGGCTGAGACGCAGATGGATTCAGGGGATGGACTCCCTGTTTCTGCTGCGCTGGGCTGATTCATACCCTCTGTATCCATGCAGACGTTTCTTGCATACATGTGGGGGCATTCTGTATGGTGCAGTTGGTATCCTGCATTCGGTCCAGCCAAAAGCTTGCATTCTAATGACTGGGAGGTACATGGAAGGCGGTCCGGCGTCGCCTCCAACAAATAACCCCATGTCCACTTCGGGATAGCCTGGCTAACTACCCGGAGTATACCCAGCCCCCACGACAGAGCCCGGCAAGCTACTCGTGGTTCTCCATCTTGCTGAAAACAGCAATAAAAATGGGCCTCATTCCCCTGGATCTAAGGGAGCCCCCAGTACGGCAGTGTTGGGTAGGACCGCTCGGGAGAGGCTGCTGAAATCTCAGGGCTACAACAGGCTGCCTAAATAGAGGACTAAGATGGCGATCTGTACTTACAACGCACGAACTTTCGCATCGGAAGCGAGTCTCGAAGATCTGATGATGCAAGCCAGGAAGATCAAGTACGACGTCATCGGACTGACCGAGACGAGGAGGCATCACCCGCTACACGCCGTGTACGAGACTGGTGAAGAGCTGTCCCATGGAACATGCGGCAGGAGAGGAGTTGGCAGTGTGGGCGTTCTCGTCAACACGCACTTGGCCATGAACATTGATTCGTACGACAATCTGACAACCCGAATCGGAAGTTTGCGATTGGAAAGATGCGGTTCAATCCCTGCTCTGACCATCTTCGTCGCCTACGCACCAACATCAAGCTACGACGAGAACGAACTCGAAGCTTTTTATGTGGAATTGGAAAAGTTCTACAAGGAAGACCATATCTTCTTCAAGGTCATCGTCGGCGACTTTAATGCCAAGATCGGCCCTAGAAGAACGGACAATGAGCTTCGCATCGGGACTCACGGAACGGAATGGAATGAGCACAGTGAAAGGCTGTCTGAGTTTATTATGTCGATAAACTCCATCCATGGCAACGCACAGTTCCAGAAGCTCTCTCATCTTTGATGGACTTGGGAATCGCCCGGTGGACAATTCCATAATGAGATCGATCACGTCATTTTCAGTTGAAGGTTTTGCCTGACCGACGTCGCTGTTGTTCCAAAGTTCTACACGGGATCAGACCATCGACTCATCCGCGCAAAATTCCTCTTTTCGATACTTGGAGAGAGAGCCGCGAAATTCAAAGAGCGAAGACCCAAGACAGCCATCAACTGGGAACGCTTCGTTTCTCTCGCTGGTGTATGGGAGGATTTCGTTATCGAAAACATCGACGACGAGTACAACCGGCCGGTGAGCATCTTCACGATTGTGCCAGGAGGGCAAAGATTTTGAAAGTCGCAAAAAGGCGTCTCTCTTCGGAAACTCCCGAGCTGATACGCCAACGTGGAGCCGCACGAGCCGCAGGCGATTACCAACTGACGTCCGAACTTGCGAAGCGATGCAGAGAGGCGATAAAAGAGGGTCTCAAGGAGAGAGGAGCAGCAGTGCGGGCTGAAGCAGCAGAGGCTGGGAGGAGCAGCCGCAATGCCCACCGAAGCTTCGCCAGTTATAAGACCAAAATGACCGGCTGACGGCGTCCGGACGGCACAGTTACGGCTTCCCGAAGGGCAATGGAGCAGGTCATCTGCGACTTCTACTTGGATCTCTTCGATAGCCATGTCCAACTGCCTAGGAGGAATCTGAAACAGGATGGATATGTCGCACCATCAGTTCTCCCTTGCGAAGTTCGACACAACATCGTCGGCGAAGAATGGTACAGCACCCGGCCCCGACAGGATCAGACCGGAACATCTGAAGAATCTTCCGCCAGTTATCGTCAGAACACTGACCCGACTCTTCACACGCTACCTGTCGGAATGCAAGGTACCCACATCGAGGAAAACTAGCAGAACTGTGTTGTTGTATAAGAAGGGAGATCCACACGACATTGACAGTTATCGTCCAATCTGCCTGCTGTCTGTAGTCTACAAGCTCTTCAATCGCGTCATCTTGAATAGGATCGGTAGAACTTCAGACGAAGGACAGGCATGCGAGCAGGCAGGGTTTCGAAGAGGATTCAGTACAATCGATCACATCCACACGGTCACTAGACTCATCGAAGTACAAGATGCCGTTATGTCTCACATTCATCGATTTGAAGAAACCCTTCGACTCCGTTGAGACAGAAGCGGCTATCAAAGCCCTGGGAAACCAGGGTGCCTACTCGGTATATAAGAGTACTACGTGAGTTCTACAGCAACTTCACGACCTGGATCTCGCCATTCTACAAGGAAATCATCATCGATGTGAAGAGAGGGGCTCGACAAGGCGACACTATCTCGCCTAAACTATTCAGCGCCTCTCTTGAGAACGTCATGCGTCAACTGGAATGGGAAGGAATGGGAGTGAAAGTCGATGGCCGGCATCTACACCACCTGCGCTTCGCTGACGACATTGTGCTTATAACACCGAATATCCAGAAAGCGGAGCAGATGCTAGTCGATTTCGACTGCGAGTGTGGAAAAATCGGTCTACACCTGACGAAGACGATGTTCACGAGGAATGGATTGGTACCTGATGCTCCATTCACGCTCAACGGAACGAACATTACTGAGTGCTTCAGCTATGTGTACCTAGGTCGAGAAGTCAATACGATGAACAACATATTACCAGAGCTGGGCAAGAGGAGAAGAGCGACTTGGAGAACCTCCAAGATCATCGAGAAAGTAGTGAAGAGGACTAAGAACATTCGGCTCCGCGCCCATCTCTTCTCTTCGGTGTCTTTCCTGCCCTGACATACGCCTCAGAGACTTGGACTCTACGTAAGCAGGAGGAGCATGCCGTCGGCGTCATCCAACGCGCCATCGAGATGACGACGCTCGGAGTATCCCGATACACGCAAGTGCAGAGGGGAATCCGGTGTTCCGAACTCCGTCGTCGATCAAAGATCAGCGACGCCGTCGTATTTGCCAAAGAATCGAAGATTAGATGGGCCGGACACGTCATGCGATATCGCGATGACCGTTGGACCAGAGCGGTTGCCGACTGGATCCCTCGGGACGTCGAACGAACACCTGGGCAACCGCCGGCCTGACGGCAGATTTCTTCACGAAAGCTCTGCGCGAAAGGAACGAGACGCTACGTGTCTCTGGAGCCACAGGCGTTCATTGGACTGCTTTGGCTCGCGACAGGGACGAATGGAGACGTTGTTCGCGCCCGCTCGAGGCTCTCGATGAACAACGGTACGACAGGTGATACAGGTGATATTCGATATATGTTCTTAATTACAGAAAATCTTGAAATTCTGGCTCCATGGGGGGGGGGGCGAAAGCGCGGCGCATCCGAAAGCAAATAAACGTTGACCGAAAGATTTAAAAAAACATGCATGTATGAGTGAGAAACGAATGAGGTGCTATTTCGGATCCAAGATGAAATCCATTACCTATGTAAAAGTTGAAACATTGAAGGAAAAGGAGATTGCATAAGTTCGATCAGTTTTGGTAGAGAAAAACGGAGATCACATATTCCAACAATCACGTCAGTAGTGAAGACACATAAGTAACGTAGCTCTCTATAAAAGTTTGAACTACTCAGTTTGATATCTGAAAGTTATATTCGATATACGTTCCTAATAGCAGAAAATTTTGAAATCCAATCTCTATGAGTACGAAAACGCGGCGCATCCGAAAGCAAATAAACTTTGACCTAAAGTTGAAAAGAAATGAGAGCGGACTTGAATTTGAGCACCGGCCACTTTAGCATGCCCAGTCCAACTGAGTTCTCATAGCTGAGCCTCTTCCTCCCTAACAAGCTGCATTGCAAATGGTACAAATATTATGGGTGAAAAGCGAATAAGGTCCTCATTCGGTTCGCTTCACATCGACGAAGTTTTGATTATGAGGAATATAGGTGAACAAAGCTCTCTATAGAAGTTTAAATTACTCAGTTTGACATTCAAGAGTGATACATATGTAGCGGATAGCTGAGCCCCCCCCCCCCCCAACCAACCGCATTTCAATTGGAACAAATATGGGTGAAAAGCAAATGAAGTGCCCATACGAATACAGGATGAAATATCGACGATGCTTTGATTGTAAGGCACATAGATGAGGTGACATTCGGATCCAAGATGAATTACTGACGATGTTTTGATTGAACACATAGACGAGCAAATTCTACACTTGAACTAAGAGTGCATCATGTGACAAACAGATTCACACAAATACATCAAACTTCTGGTTGGACTAAGAGTGCAACATGCACCGGACAGACGGACACACAGACAAACCTACTAAACTTCTGGTGCCAAGCTAAGCTAAGTTTTTGTGTGCTCCGTACACTTATGTTGGCCCCTACCGAATCCTAACTTGCCCGCCCTCTATAGGCCCATCCCTAATTCACCCGACTTTTTAAACATTTCTGCGCAAGGGGGGCTAGGCTTAATACTTATGGTTTTCGTGTTATGATCTTCAACCCACGACAAACACTCTTGACGGTCATACACCATGGCGATCCAACAAAGACACTTTTCAGAAGACGTGGATTGGACCTCCGTCGACAGAAGCCACGTGCATAGTATGTGGTACGTGGCTGCTCACATGCTCGAGTGGAGTCGATTGGCCGAATTTTCGCTTCGCGGCGCCGTCAGTACGAGTCGTTTGGAATTCTGCTCAAGACGCAATGGGCTTGTACCGTGAGAAACCTTCAAAGGTTGTACCTATTTTCAGCAACATGTTGTGAATTAAAATTTTCTGAGAATGCGCTACGAGCTCTTCATCGTCCTCCAAAGCTAATAGAGGCATCGCTATCACAGCTTCTACTGTACTTGAGATTGTTGTTGATTGTTGTGTTGTCTTGATAGGTTTCGTCAACTCCTAATGCTCCTGGAGAAATTTCTATTGATCACTCACGGCAGAATGGGAGAAAAGAATAACATTCAAATTACCTATATATCTCAGTTCTCTCAGAAAGCATCACTACTACTATATATACAGTCGGCTTAGTATGTCTGTGTGTGTCCGTCTGCCACGAAATTCGGTTTCACATGAAAAACGACCTATGGAGATGGGTCTGTGGAAGGGGTTAGGCATGGGACAAGAAGTAAAGACCCTACATGAACCAAGTCAAGCTCAGCCCACGGTGGGCGGGGCGCGCACTGCAATGTCCCGTTTTCAGACAGAAAATCGTTAATTGGGTTACAATGTGCCCCAAACGTGAGGAGAAAGTGGATTCAGGTCAGTGATGCGTTTCTGAAGGTCACGAAAGAATTCTGGGCTCAGTGGGCGAAGCGTTCGTGTTGGTGGGTGGAGTAGGACATTACATGAAAAACGACCTGTGGAGATGGGGACAACTGTGTGATAGGTTGGGCATGGGACAAGAAGTAAAGACAATAAATGGACCAAGTCAAGCTTCCGCATTGGCTGGCACACACTACTGCGCGCGATTCATGGCGATGTTGTGCAAAATGGGTTCGATCGACATGACCACCTTGTGTAAGGAATTAAGTGAAAATTTTTTCTCTCTCTTTCAGCTGAGCTTCAAATAGCAAAAAAAGCAGGAGAGGCGACGTGTCAAAAAAGCATTTCGGTGGTAATATATTAGTTGTTGAGCAAGTTTTTTCGTTTTTTGAATACGCGCCTTTTCCAAATTGCTTTCCAGCAATTTCTTCTGTACATACAATGTAGTACAATTTCACATGCATCTATAGGTATTATTGTCTTCCATCTCCCGGATAACCTTTTTCGGCAAAATATTGGGTAGTCTAAAAAGTATTTTCGTATTTTCAAATACCGCTTTTTCCTTCCAAACTGCTTTCCAGCAATCTCTTCTGTACATACACATGTAGTACAAGTCCACACGCATCTATTGGTATTATTGTCTTCCATCTCCCGGATAACCCTTTTCGGCAAAATAAAAATATCAACGGTCAACCTCATTTCCAATACAAAAATTATAAAATTTTTTTCTTTAAATGGCGTTAGACAGGGAAAGGAAGATGTGATAATCCGATGGAGCAAGATGAGGGCTATAAGGTGGATAGGGCAGCAATTTTTATCCAAATTTGAGAATATTTTGGCGAGTCATTTTTCACTAGTGGTAAAAATTTTTTTGAATTTTTTCTTTTGAAAAATTTTCGAGCTTGGATAAAAATTGCTGCCTCATAGCCCTGATCTTGCTCCATCGGATTATCACCTTTTCCTTTCCCTGTCTAACGCCATTCGAAGAAAAAAATTGGACTTGAAAATAAGGTGACTTTTGATATTTTTATTTTGCCGAAAAGGGTTATCCGGGAGATGGAAGACAACAATACCTATGGATGCGTGTGGACTTGCACATATATGTACAGAAGAAATTTTGTGGGAAGCAGTTTTGAGGAAAAAAGCGGTATTTAAAAATACGAAAAGACTTTTCAAACTACCTAATATATATATCAAACTTTACTAAGAGTACTTTTGGGGCGTCCTACGATATGATTTCAAATATGGCCTCCATCAACCGAATCCAGTTGTCGTATAAATGCTGCATTCGAAGAGGGTTCAATGTCCGAACTTGCGGCACAACTTTGGTTCAAACGCTTCCGCGAAGGCGACTACAACGTCAAAGGTTCTGACCGGTCCGGACCTACATCGGACGTCGACAACGAACGATTGCGGTTGCTGCAACACTATGCTAACAGCAGACCTATACTGTCAAAAGCCGTATATTCTCGTCGCGAAAATCACAAAGAAACGTCCGAACCATGACTCGATTCTTTTCCTACACTGTGGTGCTCGCCCACAGCGACTGCAAAAGCGACTCGCCAAAAAATTCTCGAGCTTGGATGAAAGGTGCTGCTCCATCCACTGTATAGCCCTGATCTTGCTCCATCGGATTATCACTTTCCCTTTCTCTATCTAACGCCATTCAAAGAAAAACCTTCGATAATGAAGATGACATGGAACGGTGTTGGGCAACTTCTTCAAATCAAAGCTGGAACAGTTCCATGCGGATGGCATAGCAAATTTGCCTGAAAGGTGACGAAGAGTGGTAGAACAAAATGGTGATTACACTGTTTCATAGCATGCTCTGTGTTTTGTAATTAAGTGTTAAAATGAATTCCTTCAAGAAACGGAAAAACTTTTTCAACAACCTGATAAATAAGTCGCTTTTCATCGAAGCCATTCTGCACGTCATCGACATGAATCGCGCACAGTATTGTGCGCCAGCCAACCGGTAAGATTAAAAGCAAATAGCCGCCCGTGCTGAAAATAGGTGCAATTTTTGAAGGTTCCTCACGGTACCAGCCCAGCGTTGCCCAGCCGTTCGCCGCGGGCGGTCGCGCGAAAATTCGACCAATCGACCCCCACCCCATGCTCAGCACGTTAGACCGCGTTCATACTCAGCGCTGGCGAGGCGTGGCTACGTTCACAGGCAGCGAGACAGGGTGACACAGGGGAGACGCAGAGACACGTATCCACGCCCTCCCGTCGACACCACAGAGTATGACCACAGTTTTACGCATTCACTCACTTGACGAAGGAGCTAGGCTCAAC
Organism: Trichostrongylus colubriformis; assembly: GCA_963978905.1. Taxonomy (NCBI): domain Eukaryota; kingdom Metazoa; phylum Nematoda; class Chromadorea; order Rhabditida; family Trichostrongylidae; genus Trichostrongylus; species Trichostrongylus colubriformis. The sequence goes on along the minus strand of OZ022261.1, from coordinate 21,537,501 downwards.
GGAGACTTGGTCAATCCGCATGGGCTCTCTTCGTGAGCTAGATCCGCCAACTGCGCCAAGAGTAATGCGTTGTTGAGCACCCAAAGTACCTCGCGCCACATTCAAGAGCATCTCACAGGGCAAGGTACATACGGTCTCCAGAATCGATGCGAGATCATTGATGTGAACGAGAAAACTTTTCGCCTGATCAGGAGCACACAGTGACTGCATGTACAGACCGGGTTTGTGAAGCACACGTCTCGATTTTTTTCTTTACGGCAGCAATACCACGTCCTGTGAAGGTCCACGAATTTTACGTTATCGTTATAATGCAACCAATGCAATACGGTGGAACGCGTGCTAGTTGAAGACATCTCCCCCTAAACATGTTCTAAGCGCAGGTTGGAGGGATGTATGTCGTTTGGCGCGGCCCTTGCAGCTAATTTGCCAATGGGGCGCATGTGCAGTCTGGACTCTCCCAGATTTACCTAAGCCTTTTTAGGGGAGGAACTTTAGCAGTGCTCCATTGACACATTAGCTCCAAGGGGCCGCGCCAAACGACCGTCTCCCGGTTGGAGCACAAAGTCGCGTACTCGAAGCGGTACCGTAACCAATATTTGCCACAAGTTTTGATAATATGCATCCATGGCATTCTGAGCGCAATGTGATGACATTGTTTTCTTAACACTTAAGTGATATTCTTGTCCCTTACTAAGTAAAACAATTGTGCCAAAATTTTGGGTCAATTCAAGTCGCGGGGGGGGGGGGGGGGGGGGTGGGGGAGACGCAACTTTGCGTCAAGGTCGAAGCTCCTTTCCCTCGCTAGGCTTAGGCTAAAATTGATATCCCTCCTTCCACATGAAAGAGCATCTCTCAAAGCATGGTCTCATCTGCTTTACCCTAAGCCTAGGGAGGGAAAGAAGCTTTGACGTGGGTGAAAATTTGACGCAAAGTTGCGTCTCCCCCCCCCCCCCCCCGATTTGAATTGACCCAAAATTTTCATTTCCTTTCTAACAGTGGTTGCTAGTTTCTCCATTCTCCCCATGATTGCAGTTTCCCATGGCAAATGCATCTGTTTATTTATTTTGCATGGTCTTGATTATCCTGCGGACACTGCGTTTCAAATATTTCAGGAATGCAGACAAAAAGTGATTCTAATTTAGCACACAGTTTGAGCGTCTTAGAAATGATCTGTTTCAGTTATATAAGAAGGGGTGGGAAGAAGTTTCCCGCCTTTTTTGAGATTGTAACTCTTTGAATTTTGCTTATTATTATTATTGCCTATGATGTCATATTCGGAAATCGACAATTTTTAACATATCTTATTATATAACGCTTGTACGTAAGTGTCAGTCTGGGATATTTGTTTCTTTATTCTCGAGTAAAAAGTAAGCGTTCTTTCTCCAGGTGCTTCCACTCCATGCCGTATTCCATCCGATTTTGAACTCAACACTCGTGCAACATCAACAACATTTCTTCCTTACCTCGAATTCGAAGGGCAGCAAAATCGTCACAGGTATTCAACAAATACTAAAAGTTGTTGCTTCAAGGGCGCAGAGTTTCTGCTCAATCATAACCATTCAAGACAAGTTTTTACGAGCTCTTGCGCTTCGATGAATCTTGTGATTCTCTCATTTGTTTTTCTACTTCTTCTTTTCGAGTCGCTGTGAGTCGAGGGAAGTGCACAGTAACCTAATAGGTAGAGAGGCAGTATAAATTTTAGCTTATGATCAATGAAGGAGACGGAGCTCCGTGGTAGGCAAAATACCTGGGGTCCATGTGCAAGAAGGAATTGGGTCATCATCTCCAGTCTCCATTCCCCTTCCCCTTGACCCATATTGGCCCTTTTTCTCTCTTCTAATAGAATAGATGTGGATGTGTTGTAGATGGGTGAACACTTTCACCTCCCTCGTCACACATCATCGAGACGGCGAAGATTGAAGGAGTCATCAGACGAAGATGATGAACGCGAAGATTCCGAGGAAAAGTGTAGTGCTTCTGTCAGGTATCTAGCTGCTTCTCAAACTCTTCGGTTTTTCTCTGCACTTGCTTTGTTATGGGGAATTCCGCACCACCTGCTTGACGCTGGTATACTATGGGGCCAAAAATGTAAACAAGGGTGGAAGTTCTTTTCCTTACTCAATTAGTAGGAAGATGCTTCGATGCGTGTGCATCACTCACAAGAGAGCCAATACCAGACATCGCCATTTTGCTATTTCTAGTGCGAAGTCGCTGCAGCTAGGAAATCAAGGTCGTGCGATATTAGAAACCTTCGAACGTGTGGTCCCTTCAGGATACTACTGCCTTTCTTTTATTTCGGTGATATTAGGTTGGCAGGAAAGATTACCTTTATTTTTGACGACTTCTTGCCAACATGAAGGCGCCCATGGATGCCATCCGTCCTGAGTGTAAGCTGACGGAGAACAGGTGCGTACAGGTGACGGTCTAGGTCAGAACTCCACGGAATGTCAAGGCTAAACGGGTACTAGTGAGAGCTGTCTACCTCACAGCATGGCTTATGAGTTGACCTTTTTCAAGTATGCGGTCAGGCCCTGTCTTGTGACAAGTTGGCTCTTCGTACAAATTTTTCCTGTTAATGAAAAGTTCCCCTCAGATCACTGTATCGCCGCGTGTGGTGACTGATTACACCCTTATGAAGCATTTCCCACCGATCGGTGTACATCTCACGTGATGGACGGTTTGGACCTTATTTCGTTTCCGAATACTTTCCCATGATATCCATATTGTCACCTCAAAGCTGTTAATCTAGTTTGACTATGCAACTTCTTTGGTTGAAAGGCAGAGGCATTCCTGTGAAATGTTCCAAACTTGTTAAGTAAAAATTTTGAGAGATATTTGACATGCAAGTTACGGTGTTATAAAACTGCTGCACAATTTTTCCTGAAAGGTTTTCTTCATTATGAAATATTTAGTGCCCCAAGGCTTACCTCGAGTCATCAAAAGTTCGGTCGGATAAGATATAATGTGGCTCGTCATTCTGATCCCGGAGGATGCTTTTTCAAGCACTGGTAGGTTTATTGTCTAATGTTTTATACGAAACACATGGTTGCACATCGGAATGTGAATTGTTTCTGTTGTAGCGTAATTCGTAGCCATGAAGCTCGGTGTTATTCTATGGAAAATGGCTCATCAAAATCGCTCCGTCCGCGTCTTATTTGTCCTCCCAAACTGTATGAATTGGTTTCCTACAACTCTCCCACTTTTTCATCTTTTCATGCACCATAGGCCTCTGGTATTGCATCTTCAGGTTCTTTCCTGTAGCACCACAAATTCGTTACGTCAGTGAAAGAATTGTTGAAGTTTTTACCGGCAATGCTAAAGGAAAAGTTGAAGTATGCCGATTGACCATTTTAATGAAATACACTTAACTATCTATTTACATTTTGCAGCTCCACCATATCCTTCATCCTAATATGCCCCGCCATGTTCAAAACAACGTAGAAGCCCTTGATTTGACTGATGGTCTGCCACGTCATCGGATTACTGCTAGAGATGTCGTAGATCGCACGCCATTTTCAGTTTATGGCACATTTCATGGTAAAATTGCCATTGTCAAAGCGACTTGTTCATCAGATGTCGGCAGGTTAGCTTTGTCGGTTTTGTGTTAGAGCTGCACCAACTGATATTAATGTCAAACTTCACGATTCTGAGATTTCGCGGCCCTGCCGTTTTGCATGCTAAGTCGCTTATCTGTAAGTGCTTGTTTCGAATTTTTGTCGAGTATTGAATTTTGTCTTAATTCAGATTAACATGTCGAGAAATCGTGCAAGGAAAAAATCCCATTATGGCAACTAGAATAAACCAGATGGATAACTCACTGCTAGCCGCTACAGAATTTCAGTATGTTTCTCTTTGTTTGCCATACTAGGTACTTGATAATTGCATTCATTTCTGCTGTCACTGCAGATGCATTCATGCCCGGACTTCTCTCACTGTGTTAGATCTTGTCAGTCAAAGCAGAACCTCTATCGAATCGCGTAACGTCTTCAAGGCTTCTACTTATTCTAATATGCTAGATGTTTGCTGGCTTTGGTGGGTTGTTTACACTGTAGTGATTAATGGTATATAATTGTTTCCTCACTTTCCAATTTTCTCCCGTGAACGTATCTTTGAAGTTCTTCTTGCAGCACGAATACTTTTGTTCAGTATACTGTTCCAAATCATAAACTATGATGATGTTATCTTTCAGTTTTACGGCTGATCTTCTCTTCAGGGATCATCCATCGCGTTTGTTATTATCCACTACATATAGTTTACGATTATTCGATATTCGCTGCCCAAATCGAACAGAACAAGCGCTCTTCCTAGATCGGGGTGTTACGCATTTGGCAAGTAATAGATTCAGGTACGTGATGTTTTTTTTACCTCGTGGGCAAAGTGTTATCCCTGTCATTGAATTTCTCCTGCAGGCCTCATTTATTCGCTGGATTCAATGATGACGAGGTTCATATATACGATAGTAGGCAACTTTTTGGTCCCATTCAACAGATCAAAGTTCCTATAGTGAGTGTTTTGATGCATCTCCTTTATTTCGTTCTTTCTCGTTTAGCGTGGGAGAGTTATGAGTAGTTGTTCATTGTATGTGTCTCGTGCCAGTCATATCTATTTTTGATGGACGGTCGTAGGTTGCTTGCCGACGAGTTGTCCCAGTTTTAACACAATTTGTTACTTCCATTCCGTAGTCACATAAGTGTGTAAGTCTGATGTCATTGTTCTAGATCGCTGAAACTCCGCTACGCTTTTTCTTCGCATGCTGAATCGCGACATTGTGACATCAGTCCCGAAGCGCAGTTATACAGTCCATTTCACAGCGCTAGATAGGGCGTGGCCTGAGTGGCGAGAGTGAGGATGTGTGGCGGGGTGAGGGAGTTTGATAAACACTTACCCAAGTCCGTAGGCCACGCCCTATCAAGCGCTCCGAAATGAGCTGTACCTTGGTTATTTCATGTTGCACTTCTTAAAACGCGCAGGCGCCTCCTGTCTTCCCTCCCCCTAAGCATACTTCATTTCATACGTCTTCCAGTACTAGTTGCTGAGTATTTGTCCACGATCTTACGCTAAACGCATCGTACATTCGACGGCGTATGCGATACTCCAGCTATGTATCGTCCAAATCCCGTTCTAACGGAATCGGTTGTAGTGCAAAACTGTAGTGCGAAGGATAGAGAATTCTAGCTGTTCACGGCTTTATGCACAGCTTTACAGAAAGCGTAAATTTGGGCGGGTATTTGGTTATGATTGGTAACAAAGTTGTTGTTACGAGATGTTGCTCAAGATCTTCTTTTGTTTCTGCCTCAAGTTAGCAAAGACTTCTGGAAAGCAGGCGAGTTCGTTTGCCATCAGATTCAGGCTTCTCCCTTTTTTGCCGCAAGGCGTTCATTACAGACACCGGTTGGGCCATTCTAGTCTACGGTGAACACTTGCAGTTCTCGGTTTGCCGCATTTACCCACACGACGCTTGCTAACGCCGAGTGTAGAGTCATTCATTTTTACCATTTATTAATTCATTTCAATTTTGTCAACTTATTTCAACCCTTTCTTCTTACACTTTCGCTTATTCTTCCTTTCATTGTTTCGCTTGTTGGTGCGATCTTTTCATTTCACTTGTTGGTGGTAATGTGGTTGGGGGCAGGGGCACACCCCTGTGCTCGGCGTTGCGCTATTTTTGCCTAGGTAGTTTGAGCCTTTTTCTAGGGGGAAGCATTCCCTTTCTCCTGCAACTGCATGAGCACCCACATGTTCAACATCATCAAAAATAAAATAAAAATTACTCTAACTGTTATCAAATGACAGTCGCGTCGGCCTTCTCTGCCCGCCAGCAGGCAACTAGGAAGCAATTTGAGGTGAAGCGCGCCAGGATCGCGATAGCGCTTAGAGGTGCTTTTATCAACGCGAGTTTCGCTAAGCATTATTTCTTCTGAGCTCAAATGTTCGTTTACGACGACAGCGTCTTCTGTCGTACTGTTGCAGTTTCATATTGTTCTCCCTATTGTAATTATTCACAATTCTACGAACATATCTAAGAACCGCATTATTTTAAGGATGGTGATAAGGGGCTGAGCTCGTTACGGTGGAATCCATATATGCCCTATGAATTACTACTGCATTTCCGAGACTCGCCAAGAATATTGCGATGCAACGTTCATGAACTAGGCTTTGATCCTTTCCGCGTGAGTTGCGTATACTTCTGTCTGTTCTTTCACATTTTAAGCTCCCACAGGATATGTGCTCATTGGGCCGCGCTCATACTCAACGCCAGCAATTCGTGGCTGCGTACGACCGCGGTCATATTTTACGTATCTGCGTCAATTGACGCAATCATGGGTCTGCCGCGACGACGGCGTCAATATGATAACGCGCGCCATTGCAAAACGCTCAACCCAACCACACTAAAGTATGGTGTTCGTGGCGAGAGCCCACGATGTCGATTTCGAATCTTGGGATAGTGCCATACTATGCCATATTCGAATTTGAATTTCTGGTCTTTTGCTACGATCACCATACTCTAGTGTGGTTGAGTCGAGCGTTTTGCAAACGGTGCGCGTTATCAGATTGTCGCCGTCGTCTGCGGCAGGCACATGGTTGCGTCAATTGACGCAGACACGTAAGGTATGACTGCTGCCTACACAGGCAGCGAGGTTGAGTGGCACATGGGAGGTGCGGAAGCGAGGCAGGATGGCATAGATGGAGACACAGAGACACGCAGCCACTGCCTGCCCTGCAGAGTATGAACGCGGCCTTAGGCATGTATCAATTGACTCCTCATTTTCAAATGTATTGTTGTAGTGCTGGTGATTTATTCGATTTGAAGCTTTTTAGAGGCGAGTATTGGAAACCTTCAAATCGGATGATATTTTTTCTATAGAACAAATTTGGGAGGGTGGTCTATCACCTGAATTTGTCAATCGACGGAGCAAAAGGTGTCGCATTCTCTTGAATCCTCTACTCATTCAAGTGAATCATTTCTTGCGTTCTGATCTGTGTTTCAGGTATACTAGTGTGGACAACTGTTATCCACTTTTGAGTTACGGAGAGATGTATGACAAATGTAAAGAAGATCTAGATGCTCCAATGCCATTGTGTTGGATGACACCTGCCTTCGAAAAGGCTTTTTACTTTGATGAGGAGGAGGACTGTTCAATTGATGCGGTGAGCGGTTTGTGCGTCGAGTAGCTCTTAGATTTGACCTAATGATGAAAACTAATATCAAGCGCCAAGTTTTTTATTTATTCGAGTGGAACGGCTTATAGTTCAAACTTATTGAAATGTCATGGATATAGTTTCTTATGCCACTATTGGGCTTACATGGTTTTGTTTTTCTTGAACAGATAAAAATTGTTGTATAATTAGCCTGTGAGTGGCTGTGGGTGCTTACGATTGTTTGCAGTGTCACAATCTCTATGTTTTAATACTTTTACCAAACATGGTTTTTCAGGTTTTCGGCGAATCTTCACCACCAAAAAGGTTGAGACGTGCCAGCATTGCACACGAAGCAGATGTTCACTCCTTACGACCAGTGAAAACTCGTCGTATTTGCTCCGATACCGTTCTCTTTCAGAAGCCTACAGGGTGTGTCATGCTCATGAAGTTCCTCAGTCATTTGAAAATTCTCTACCCAGTCGTCACTAGCGCTGCACTCAGTTTATTGCTGATTGTAGAATTGATTTGAGGCTAAGGTCGTCTAGTGCGCTACATATTTTGTCACCTCCAGCTTGAAACGACTTATTAAAGAACCTAATTAGGGCACATGGGTCAGTGTGAGCATATTATCGCTAGCTGAGTACCATCTTTTTGTTAGGCCGTAGTTATACCTTGCGAAACTGTTGATTACAGGATCGCATGCAGCGCAACGCGTAGGGCAAACCACATTATATTGCACGGTCCGCTCTTTTGTTTTCGCGTTCGATTTTGCGATCTTCTGTGTAGCATTGCTCTGTACCACTCACTGCTATGTAATGATAGAGCCTTGCGATACTACATGCGTCGCGGCTTTTCCGATTCTACTATGCTGAGATATTGTTGAACCACAGAATCATAGGGTCGACATCATCTGCCCAGCTTTGCTGACCCACAGCATTGCGCGCAATACACGATAGAGTGCAAAATGGGCTCACTTTAAATTGCTATCAACATAGGCTCAGCCCATTTTGCATTACGACATTATTACGTTGTGTGATCTGCACGGTTGTACACCAGCTGACTGTAAATCAGTGAGGCAACAAAGGCACGATAATAATTCACCCAACTACATCAAAAAATGAAATTGAGGATAATTGGCAGAAACCCCAGAAATTGCTAAAAACAGTTACGGTACATACTGTCCATTTCAGAGCGCCTGACAGGGCGTGGCCTACGGACTTGGCGAGTGACAAGAGTGAGAGTACGTGGCGAGAGTGAGAGTGTGTGGCGGGGTGAGAGAGTTTGATACGCGTTCATCCTAGTCTGTAGGCCACGTCCTGTCAGGCGCTCCGAAATGGACTATATAGCTAGAATAGTATGACTTGTTTGCAGATCTGCAGATCATTTGCTTGCCACCCCTTCATTAACATCAGTTAATCGAGTGCTGTATGAGCAAACACGATCAAAGCTAATCGGACGCCTATCACGAAGTCACGATGATTTGACGAAAGAGGTCTGTCATGCGTCGTGTAAATGGTTGCTTTACATTTTGTTGAGCGAATATTCACGTCTCCAACAATCAGAGAGAGACCTTGTCGATGTCGAATATTATGAGGAATATTTCTATACAGGGTGTCTCAAAATTATAAGCGTCAATGTATTGCAATATTTTGTTGGCGTCAGTAGAGTGAATGGAAAATCAACCCATTCACAACTTTACTCATGACTTGTGTAACAAGGCACAGCAGTCATATCGTAGGTGTCCTGCTCCAACAGGGATTGAGCTCAAAGTCTCTTCATCATTCAAACGCCCTTGACACGCAAGTTGTTCCATTCATTTATTGCCAAATCTTTCCCAGAGCTACCTTATGTGACTCCATACAGTCCGTACCAAAAGTATGTGGACACCTCGAATTTCGATCTGACAAAAACACCGTTCAGTTTCGCAACACGCGGTTTTCACAGTATGTGGACACCTCGAATTTCGATCTGACAAAAACACCGTTCAGTTTCGCAACACGCGGTTTTCACTATTCGATTCCTTGCAGATAACCTCCTTCCTTGCGATAACCTTGGAATACTCAACCTGAGAGGGTTTTGTGAACGATTTTGCAACTTTCTATTATTGAGAAAAATTTTCTTTGTACCAAAAGTATGTGGACACCTAATAAAAAAGAAGCGCGTAGCCGGAATTACAAAGCAGTGGGTCCTTTGAGGTTTCAGATTAGCTCGAACAACTTGTTCGGCATGCTCTGAACCACCTTTTGCATAATTACTTCATCGATGGTGTCCCAGGCAATCAAAACCGCCTCCATCAGTTCGTTTGCGGTACAGCATTGCTTATTTGAAGGAATAGCTGAACAACAGCTCCCCATGGGTTTTCAGGCGCATTGCAGTCAGAGGACAGGCTGACTAATACATCGCCTTGACTTCATTGCACTGGAGTCATGCTTTGGATAAATGTGAGGCGTGGACGCCTGTATTGTCCTGCTGGAAGATGTGTGTCCGGCGCCACGTCCCTTTCAGAAACGGTGGCAAATGGTAGTAAAGCACTTCCCGCTACTCCTAAGGGTCTACATGGCACGAAATGAGTGCGAATTGTAACTTTCCGCTGCCTCCGCAGCCACACCAATCAACCTCCAAAATTCCTTTCCAAACACAAAGGGTGGTCATGCGTAGGTACCTCCATTAGCGACGAAATCCATCTGACCAGTCAAGACTGAACTTCTTGTTGTTATTAAAGATCACAAAAGAAAACGTGCCAAAAGAGCTGCTTGTTCCAAACCTAGAAATTGTTCGGAAGCCCGTACCTTGAGGAACTGCGGAAGTGAGTCTTTGCTGGAACACGGTAACCTCGGACGCAGCGGAAAGTTACAGCTCGCACAAATTTCGTGCCGCGTAGACCTTTAAGAATAGCGAGGAGTGCTTTACTACCATTTGCCACCGTTTCTGAAAGGGACGTGGCGCCGGACACACATTTTTCAGCAGGAAATGCAGGCGTCCACGTCTCACATTATTCCAAAGCATGGCTCAAATGCAATGAAGTCAAGGCGACTGTCTCCTGACTGCAATGCACCTGAAAACCCATGGAGAGCTGTTGTTCAGCGATTTGCAATGCTACCCCGTTAATGCACTGATGGAGGCGGTTCTGATTGCCTGGGACACCATCGATGAAGTAAGTATGCAAAACGTGGTTCAGAGCATGCCCAACAAGTTGTTCGAGCTAATCTAAAACCTCAAAGGACCCACTGCTTTGTAATTCCGGCTAAGCGCTTCTTTTTTATTAGGTGTCCACATACTTTTGGTACAAAGAAAATTTTTCTCAATAATAAAAAGTTGCAAAATCGTCCACAAAACCTTCTCAGGTAAAGTATTACAAGCTCATCGCATGCGAGGAATCGAATAGCGAAAACCGCGTGTTGCGAAGTTGAACGGTGTTTTTGTCAGACCGAAATTCGGGGTGTCCACATACCTTTGGTACGGACTGCACTAGGATAACTAAATCGTCAGACCTTGCTTTTGGTTAAGGATATGGCAAGAAATCGATGGAATCATGTTTTGGGAGGTTTGACATACGGACATACGCATCGGAAAGTGATGAATGCGGACAGATAGGGTCGGCAGCACTTTTGAATCAGTTTGATTCTATAAACTAAAGCGCCTTGCCGCTAAACTCACCAAGTATTGTTCCGAAGGACTAGTGCGGCCACTGCTCCATTATGTCTAACAATGTGTTCTTCATGTTCACATTCCCGCATGCTTTGCGCCGAAATCGACGGAAACCGTTAACGTGTCATCATTGAACCCCAAATCATTACTGGAACCCGTTTACAAGTATCCAAACGTCCTACAGCATGATGTACTCTCTCAGACGGTGTTGGGCACAATTGGTTGCCTTTAGCTGTTAAGGCCATAAAGATTTTCCAGTTTGAACAACAGCACGGCGTGGTGCGTATCACCGTTGAAGCAAATGACCGCGAAGTCCATTTGGAAACGTTTTGAGATCTCAAAAATATCATGAGCTTCACCCGTGAAGTACGCACCGTGGTAGAAGGAGATCCTCTGCACCCACTGAGCAGCAAATGAAAAAAGAAGCGTAGACACAATTTGTATAGAGGAATCCAAAAAAACATGAACATAGGTACCCATAATTCTGGGACACCCTGTGGTATCTCGAAGTGGCCGCAATTGAATGTATGATCGGATATGGTTTAATGAAGAGCCTACTGCTCAGGACGAAGCCATCCGAGCTTTGGTTTTATTGTGTGATGTACGACGAGGATCCAGCAGCTCCACGCTCCTGAACCGACCAGTGGATGAGGGCGGGCTTGACAATGATCAAGTAACTTTATTATCACAATTACTTTTATTTATTGATTTAGCAGACATGTGCAGGTACATGTGACAACTTGAACACAAAAACAAGGGAAGCCAAACTAAAACCATATTAAATCATGTTAACTCTTAATCAAAATCAGGCTACGTGAAATCACCAAACATTGTGAATTCAAAATATAGAAAATCGCCAACACGTTGTTTGAAACAGTGTTCTTCATCGGGTACACATCTTTTCGTAGCAGTGAAATAAAACTCGACTGAACGAGTTAAAGTTCGATCGAACTCAGTTTGTAAAAAACTTCAACCTTACTGAGACTTTGCTGTATTTGTCGTGACTCTTAACGACGCTTCTCTTGCGTTAGTTGGCAACACACTGAAAAAGTTTTGTGGATCTCTTTTTATTAATGGTCTGAGAATTTTGAAAGCCGAGTAAGTCGTATCGCTTCCTTCTCTATTCAAGTGATTCTAGACCAAATTCAGCGTTTCCACCGGTCTGTTGGAAATATCGGACTTAAAGGAACCGGAAGGGGTCCGAAACAAGAGAAAAATACAAAGAAATGAGCATTTTGTGAAGGCAGTAGGTTAGAAGCGATAATCGGTGAAAAAACCCGGATTCAAGAGTGCATCGCTGCGGTGTGTATTCGCGCCTCATTCGCCCCATCGCACTGACTTTCCGAGTTGCCCGCTGTAGGAGACGGGCCGCGGTCCAACATTAGTTGTAGCACCTGACCCCCAGCGCAGTGGAGTGGCCATTCCCAACTACATTAGCATTCATGTAAGTACATCTAGAAACAGTGTAAGAAAGAATAAAGGAAAAGGTAAAAGGAAAAAGCAAATTTATAAAAGAAACATTTCTCTTGGCACCATGCCACGGCGTCAATGGGGAGTTTGTGCAATGACGGCCACTTGAACTCGTCCACACTACGTCTGTTCTACCGTAGGCCAAAATTACCTCCTTCTGGCGTCTTTAAGTCCAGAACATCTCAGCATTAGCTTTCCAGTGAAATTTCTATGTACAGATTCCAATGCCTGGTTTCCTTTTTTGAACAGTGGTTGAAGACCGAAGTACCGCATTCCACAATAGGGCGCACATGAAGCTTACAGTCCATCAGAGCGCCTGATAGGGCGTGGGCTACGGACTTGGGTGAGAGTGTATGAAACTCTCTCATTCCGCCACACACTCACACTCTTGCCACGCACTCTTACTCTCGCCACTCACCCATGACTTTAGGCCACACCCTATCAGGCGCTCCGAAATGGAGTATATATGAGCGTAACAACGTATTGGGGTCTTTAGTAAGGAGTGATTTAAATAAGTTGAAAATTCTGCGAATACATTCGGCCACTAGCGCTGTGTAATGCCTAGAGAAGTTCAACTTATGGTCCTTATGGAAGTCCAAATCTTGCACTTCCAGTAACTGTGCTCAGCTGGACATGTTCTGCAGCATAAACTGGTTCATGCGAATGCAAACCCAAATGCATGGCTTGTGTTTTTTTCCGAGGATAGAACGAGACTACTGCCTTCGGACCGCTCTACCACCTCATACAATTGTATCATAGCGTAGATATTACGATGAACACCGAGACCTTGAAGCTCGTATGGTAATCGGCAGTGTATATATATTGAACAATACTGTGGAGAGGACACCTCCTTAGGGTAACTCGCTACAAGCACAAGCCCGTCCGCCCTACGAAGGCCATTCTGATAACGCGCTATAGTTACAACGACCCATAAAACAGTATGGTGATCGTGGCGAAAGTAGGAGAATTTGAATCTTTGCGTAGTGCCAAAAAGCCTTAGTACCTTACTTTCTATCCATATTTCGTAATCGCAGGTTACTTTTCGAGTTAATGAGTGCCCCGTTTTTCTGAATACTCTGTTCCGACTGTAACTCGAAAACAGACCTGCGATTACGAAATCCATTAACGAAATGTAAACCAGAAGTTTGGTGTGTGTGTGTCCGTCTGTTTGTTACATATTGCACTCTTAGTTCAACTGCAACGGATAGGTCGGCAGATTGCGAGTGGGTAGGGGTTGACCAAAGAAGCGTAACTCCGCATACACTGGGTGGTCTTGCACAGAAATGGACAAAAAATCAGGTTAATTAGGAATGGAACTGTAGCGGTTGGGCAAGTTAGGAGTGCGTCGGTGCTGACCAAAGCGTACAGAGCACATAAGAACTAAGCCTAGCTACCCCTACGCAGATGGGGCTTGCTCTCAATTGGACGGTGTTACTATTCAAGTGCGTTCAGAGGTCCCAAAAACGAGCAAGCTAGTAATGGACCTGGAGAGGTAGGGCAAGTTAGGTTTGGATAGGGGCCAACTTAAGTGTACGGAGCACATAAGAACTAAGCTTAACTCCGCTCACCGAGGGCCTGCGCTTGATTGATGTGTGCTCAAATATGTCTTCGCTAGAATTCCAACTATCGGGAAGGTCAGGAATGGGTCTGTTGAAGCGGGCAAGATAGGATTAGGTAGGGGCCAACCAAAGTGTACGGAGCACACAAGTTGCAAGTTAGGAATGGGCATGGAGAGGTCGGCCAAGTTGGGATTGGGTAGGGGCCAACCCATGTGTACGGAGCACGTAAGTTCTAAGCCCAGCTTCACCTGCTGTAGGCGGAGCATGCACGGAAATCGATGGTTGCACAAATTGAAGTACACGCTTAGATGCCATAAATCGGGCAAGTTAGAAAGGGCCTGGAGAGGTCGGGCAAGTTAGGATTCGGTAGGGACCTTTTCTCCTTTAGCGTGGCCCTCTGTGATAGTTCCTCACACACTTGGATCAAAGGTGGGAAGAGGGCCTTATTTCCCGGATATTCTGGCCGTTCCGCTTCATCTTCCCCTTTCTTGTATTACTGAATACTTTAATTTTGTTGTCGTATTCGGATCAGATCCTGCTACTCCTTAGACAGAAATTCATTTTCAGTAGGCAGGGGTATAGGTAGGTATGGTATCTCTCAGTTTCGACCAAAGCCGATGGTAGCCATAGGTTTGATTACAATATTAACAAACCGCATATTACAGATATCAGGGCCTATTCTTGCTGCGAGCGCGCATGCGAAAGTGGGCGCAACCGGCGAAGCCAAACTGCGGGGGCGGCGAAGCCGCCCCACGAGAATTGGCCGGCGTTAGCGGGCCAATCCGTCTGATGAATAGAAAGTAGGCTACTGAGGCCTTTTCACGCCTTCGGCGCAGGTGCCGGCGTCGCTCACGCGAAGTATGGACGCGGCCTAACCATGACCGCAACCCCCCCCCCCCCACCTCTTTTGCCCAATCTATTTAAAGGAACCGGAAGGGGGTCCGAAACAAGAGAAACATATAAAGAAATGAGCACTTCGTAACGAACGCAGAAGGTTAGAAGCGATAATCGGTGAAAAAACCCGAACTCAAAAGTGCATCGCTGCGGTGTGTAGTCGCGCCTCATTCGCATCATCGCACTGGCGTTCCGAGTTGTCCGCTGTAGGAGACGGCCGCGGGTCAACTTTAGTTGTAGCACCTGACTCCCAGCGCAGTGGAGCGGCCATTCCCAACTACATTAACATTCATGTAAGTACATCTAGTAACAATATAAGAAAGAACAAAGGAGAAGGTAAAAGGAATGAACAACTTTCTAATGGAAACATCTTCTCTTGGCACCATGCCAAGGCGTCAAATTGGCGAGTTTGTGCAATGGCGGCCACTTGAACTCGTCCACACTACGTCTGTTCTACCGTAAGCCAAAATTACTCCCTTACGGTGTCTTTAAGCGATACACCTCATATTGTTTTGCAGCTATACCAAGTATTGGAGCCATGTCGATTCTAAAGTTCAACCATGTCTCACATAATGTAGCTATGTCGAAGTCTTAACCCAAAGGAAGAAAATGCTTTCGTTCAGCGAAAGCTAACTCGGAGAGGTACTGACCACCGAGACAGCGAAGCTGCTCCTATAGATTTCATATCTTTGACATTATTTCAGACAAATTGAGTTTGTGTTTTGTGCTCTTTGGATGCTTTTTCTGATATGCTGTGTTGCTGTTATGCTCTGCGACGCATCATTGCGTCTGAAATGCACCCGCTACTGTGACTGTATGATCAATCCGTTATTGCGCTCTTGCACACCAACCTCAGCGAGCTTGTCAACATATTGATCGGGAAGCCTGGCTGCGTTGCAGTACTCAGCGATGTTGTGAACGTTGTTGTCAGAGTATAACTGCGGCCTCAGCTATTGGCCGTTTTGCCGCAGCGATTTTGTACGTTAGCGTTCACCTGATTGGCCCCATTTCATGCTGACTGGAAATCATTACAGACTCCAGTTCCTGAGCAGGTTTCGACAGCCTCCTCGACTCAGACGTCGGTGTCCCATGTGAAAGTCGGTGTAAAAACAACTGACAACAATGTCTGCACTCTTCAAGAGATTGGCTGTGAAACAAAATTGGGAAGCATCCACAAGACACACAAAGAGAAAATATCGTGTATTTTTGGCCGTCTTGGCTTGGATTTCAAGGATGTCAAGACGCTGTATGAATTGAAGAAAGATGTAGGGATTGCGTTGAATGATGGTATGTGAGTATTGGATTTCTTGATTGGTTGATTGTTCCCCTAAATGAAGGAAACTTTCTGATGCCTATGAAATTTAGAGCGAAGTAACGACGATTCGGCGTCTTCCTTTTTTTGGTCCCATCCATGTGACAATCGCGATTCTGTGACGGGCAAAAAAGTCGATAATGGGCACAGAATTAAGGTTAGAGTTGTTCCGTTTTCTAGTCATGTGAGAATTTTCAATAGTTGCGTCATCACTTGTTTTCTTCTGTATGTGTGTTTGAGTTTGATGTTCATTTTTCAATGTTCTTCATTACTTTCAGCTTAAGCATAAAATCCGCTCATTTGACTTCGCTCCCATAGGATACAGCGGAGTACTATGTCTCGTGGAAGATCTTCCGGGCCGATCGAAGCTCATTTTTGCTCCTGTACGCTTCACTTCACTTGGAATTCATTTGTTTTTTTTACTTAATGTTGATTGGTCTTACACAGTTATAGTTTATTGCCCCTGATGAAGGATTTCGCATCAAGCCGGAGTTGATAAAGATGTTCGAGGAGATTAGGATGTGGGAAACGTTCGATGTGAGTGATCGATCACCGCCAAAAATGGTGTCTATATAATTACTTCATTCAGTCCATCCCGTATAATCTCTATCAGACTATGGAATTCCGTCTTTACCATGGTATGGATCAGGTTCCTGATCAGAAAGCCTTGTTGTGTAAGTTCAAAGTGCACCCTCCTACTTATTAAGTAACAGTGTTTCAAATAAAATGATTAAGCGATTTTCCAAGGATTGGCCAAGCACTTACCTAAGCGATGGATGCAGTGGATATTGAGTTCTGCGAGGAGACAACCATTTTATCGTGGTATTTTATATAATTCCTTGCCTTTCGCTGGTTTCCACGTATTTGGGCTTAAAGGCACGTCACGCGATAATCAGATTGGTGGGTTACTTTCTTGGGACGAGTGGGTCTCTGGATGATTGCGCAGCCTGCACTTTTGTTGCGGCCCGCAATGCATCCTCACGGTGGTGTACCTTCCAACGTGGTAGTGGGTTCCATCATCGAGGTGGCTTTTTCATTGAATCATCTTCTCTTAGCACTAGTTTCCTTCTTCACGTGAGCACCACGTTGGAAATTTGCTCCCCTAAGGCCAGGTGTGACTTTTCTGTGCTTCGCTTGGTTTTGTACAACAGCGGCACAACACCGTGACAGCCTAAGTAATTGGCAAGGGCCTACTTGCCCCAAGAAACCAAGCCACTAATGTGATCATCGCGTTGTGTGTCTTCAATCAAACTGGATGGGAGTTTTGCTCGAATTAAGGCTACCAGGTGGGTATGTGTAGTTACGACAAATTTTCGCGTGGCCGCGCGCGACGAGCGGCTCGGCGGACCAGTGGCAGCGCATGGCAGCGTTCAAGTGAGGCAGCATGGGTAGAAGTGCAGAGGTAACGCAGCCACGCTCTGTCAGGCTCCCAGGGGCAATCGGTCCGGCAAGTGGTACTGATGGCGCTGCGAGTGCGACGCCGCGAAGCGATTTTTGTCATATGTACACACACCCCTACCAGGTGGTCGTTATCAACTCAGTCCGCGTTCAGCGCTTTTCCAGTGTGAGAAATCCTGAAATCCAAGCCAAACCCTAAAATGCCATCTTCCCTTTCTGTATACGCTTCATGTAACTGATGCAAGTAATATGTGGATTTAGAATCCCTTGAGCTTAGCGATTTCGAGTACACCACCTCTGATGGTGACGATCCTTCCAGCCATGAGAAGACTTCCATGAGCAGTCTAGGATGCCCTTATGTGCCAAAGATAAACGTGAAAGGGTGCGCTTGAAAATGTTTTATATATTTTGTTATTTTCTAAATATTGCTAGTTGTCATAGGTTGCCTGGCATTCTGCAACTATGTTCATTGGAAAGGGAAGCAGATGTTACCTGGCAGAACTGTGATTCTAGTCATTTCACATTTATCAAGGTATGGTTCTTTGAGTTTACACACAGGATACAACTTATATGGTACCATTTTGATTATAACTTGAGATAGGTCCATTTCCAACTTATGAATGCCGTTCAGTTGCAATAAGGGTAAGGATTATACCATAAAGACCCAACGATTCTGCGATTTCGCAAAGTCGCGTCGCCTGGACAAACCAAGTGTTTGACATTACGGAGTAACGGGTACGCAAGGAAAGATCGAAAACAAGAATGCTCAAGTGGTGTGGTGATCGCGTTAATGCAAATATATGTTCGCATTCTTCGATTTTACAGAACTAGAGAAGTTTGAGTGCAGGTTTGAAGGTACACCTTGCGATAATCGGATTGGTTGACCTACCACCCTCTTTCAGAAGCAGCTTTAGGGGTATTTCGGACGAAAAGTAAAAGAGGAATTGAATATGAAAGCCGAGATGCCTAGTAACAGGACAGTGGAGAAAAAAACATATGGAAATGGCCAAATACCCGAGAAATAGGACCCCTTCCCACCGTTGGTTCTAGGCGCGGACGACCTTTTCGTCAAGAGGCGGGTAGTCCGCACAAGTTTTCCATTGGCATTAACAAGACGTAAACATGAAGGGATGTTCGGAAATGCGACAGCGTCTGATTTCATGTGGTGAGCTTGAGCTAAAAGTGAGAAAGCGCGCTGCGATACTTTCAGCCCTGCCGTTTCCTTGACCAACTTCACCGGGACCAATCACTAATCACGTCGCCTGGAGGCGCGCTGCCCTAAACCAAGGCGGCTTGCCCTGACGAGGCCGCCTCCGCCACAGCTTAAGGGGGCGCCTTCCGCGGAGAATTTCGCCATGCATAGGCCTTTCAGACCCGTAGTTTTTCACTAAATGACTCCTCTTGGGATTCCTTATAACCCACATTATCCCTAACACTGTCTTCAAAGGAACCGGAAGGGGTCCGAAACAAGAGGAAGATGCAAAGAAATGAGCATTTTGTAACAAACACTGAAGGTTAGAAGCGATAATCGGCGAAGAAACCAGGAATCAAAAGTGCGACGCTGCTGTGTGTATTCGCATCCCCCTCAGCCCCTCTGACTTTCCGAGCTGTCCGCTATAGGAGACTGGCCGGGACCAGCGTTAGTTGTAGCACCTAACTCCCAGCGCAGTGGGGTGGCCAATCCCAATTACATTAGCATTCATGTAAGTACATCTAGAAACAACATAAGAAAGAACAAAGGAAAAAGTAGAAGAAAAAAACAGATTCATAATATGTAGAAACATCTCCTCTTCGCACAATGCGAAGGCGTCAAATTGGCGAGTTTGTGCAATGGCGGCCCCTTGAACTCGTCCGATTTGCGAATGGTCTACCGTAGGCCGGAATTACCCCATTCCGGTGTCTTTAAAGAGTTCAAGTGGCCGTAGCTAGCCAATTTGCGTGCGGGTACAGCGCTGTGATAAAGTTTCACAGCGCTGTACCCGCAAAACCTTATCACAGCGCTATACCCGCCCGTAAAAACGGTGCATCCTGGATAGTTATTCAAGGATCTACTGCCCTGAGAAGGTAAGCGGACAATCTTGTTGTCGCGCTCTACGCCTTTTATAAAACAGAACTGTATGTCGTTCATTCAAGATAGCTCGATCGCCTGTTCGCCGAATGATATTGGAACCGTTTTGCTTACCGGTTACTGAAGACAAAATAGTTTCGGACGAGAAGTTTGCTGCTAGTACGGATATATTGAAGCAAATACCTGTGATATACCTATGTCTAATTAACGGTGATACGATAAGATTCATTGAGGTAACTTCTTTTCTCAGGATATCTGGAGTATCGTTTCACAATAGTCTTTTTTCTCGTTTCAGTACACCATGTTTATACGACATAAACTTGGGAAGCCTGTTTTTACGAACAGTCCCTGCTCATTCTTGAACGCTTTCCACTTCTTCAGTAGTATTGTGTCCAGGTACTGAACACATTTATTCAGCACAATCCTCCTGAAGTCTGTCGTTAGCAAATCTCGTAAATGTGTGAACGGTTATTGTAATCATTGTGTCAATTTTAGGTATGTAAATAAGATATCTTGTGCAACGAATAAGTCGACGCCAAACTATGTAGCTCGACGTCTCCGTCTTGTAGATAAAATTGAGGCATTCATAAGGGAACACAGAGGTGAGTGTTTCAGCTATTATTTTCGGCCAGCTCAGTTCTGTAGAATAAGGACGGTGCTGACATATTGAGGTGGGGGAGGTACCCATCGTTAGAATCTCTCAACGCGCGCTCGGGGCGACAACAAAAGGGTCATGAGGCGAATTTACGAAGTAAGGACAGAGCACGTACTCGCTTGGTAACTCAACTACACACCGCGCCGCTAGCTCGCGCGCGTCGTGTTGCACGTCGCGATGCGAAATTTTGATCTGCCGATACACCTCGGGGGCTCAGTGCTGTGCGTCACTAACGCAAACGGCTAGAGCGCAGACGCAGACGCATTGTTTGTGGATTAAATCATTCTTAAAGCAACGATTCGTGACTCGTGATTATCAACTTTCTCCCTTTTCCATAGAGGTTTGAGGGGGTGGGATGCTGTCTATGTCGGGGAGCATAGGCCATAGCGGTAAAATGGGTGTCAGCCAGTCCTCCACCCCTTTTCCAATTCCAGCAGTAACACATGAACCTAGGCCGTCGACGTTGCAGGTCAGGTTATTGATAAATGTGTGTTTTTGTCATACAGTTCACCTCTTAAGAATCGGCACTGCTCAATCCTCTGCTCATTCCGATGTTGTTGTTCTTGCTCGGTGAATTGACAGCTACTAATCCGGAAAAATTTACGGAGCTCGTTCTGGAGAACTCAGTCAGTTGTTAGCTCGAGTTCTCATTAAAACTGTTGAAGGTCTACAGTCGTAGTTTAGGCTATGCCACTGGGTCTCAAAATTGCGTGGTGCGTAAATCTCCTCAGCTCATGCAAAATGAAAGAAGCTTTCCAATATCTTTTCCAGCAGGTAATTTTATGTTCTCCCATGGTTTCGTGTCATTCTTGCTCGCTGAGTCTCGTTTTTCCACACTTTTAGAGCGTAGGCATGGATCGTTTACAGTTTGTTGGCCTAGGTCGACATCCAGATTCACTTCTTGTCCTCTCCGAGTGAGTTCGTTGGCTCAAGAAATCGTCCACGGAAAAACTGAGTTTCTTTGTTATCCATGTATTTATGTTGTATTTGCCTAATGTGGGCTGCATTCAGAGTTTCACGCGAAAAATGTGAATTCGGCTAAGATAAGCACCACAAAGTCTGGGCCGGGTGGGCTGTGCCTCCGAGCAAGTGCCCATACCGTCGTCCGCCGTGGTAGGAGACGCTCTGTAGGAACAGAAAGTTACGTAATTAGTACCACTCTCTGTCCCTAACCGCGGCGGACTACTGCCCTTTACTCGGAGGCCCCGCCCACACGGCCGAGGATTCGGTGAGCTGTATCTTAGCCGAACTCTCGCTATTTCGCGTGAAACTTCGCATGCGGCTCTTATCAGGCAAATACAACATAATTATATGGGTCGCAATGAAACTCACTTCTCCGCAGACGATTCTTCCAATTAGAGACAAGATCACATCATTTTGCTGTAAAAACAGGTATGACTTTAGATTTTTGTATGCAACCAAAGACTGCCAAGTTTTCTCTCACCTTCTTGTTGCCGGCCGGTGCTTAGAACAGGACGACCACTCAGCTGACGAGGTATTGCTGTAATATTGGTTTTCGCAATCTTCGCTCGCATGCTTTTGTAATAGTATACAGTAGCGCTCAAAAGTCTTCGGCCAAACACTTTTTTGTTATATCCTCTTTTCTACTGGACCAAATTTGACAAAATTTTAGTATGTGGTGCCTGAAACTATTGTCAACATTTCCTTCTACTTGGGTGCCGCTTGACTCTCTTCATGGTTTTAAAACAGAATTCACTACAAAACCAGCGGAGAAAAGGAAAAGGCTTACAAGGGCCAGGTCGAAGTGGCCATTCGGAATGGGATACATATGATCCGACGTATTTTCGGACGCTGATCTCGAATCTGTATTCGAAATTGCAAAACCATTCTCTAAGCCGAGTTATGGAGGTTTTTTTTTGAAAAAACAGTACTATTATATGGTAAGTTTGGAAGCTCATAGCTCGCGAGCCAGACGTTTTTGCGCAAAACCAGGGCGATTTCCGTGTTCGGGGAGTCTAATTACCTCAAGAGACTAGTTTTTAGCCAATTCGAGAATTTGACCAAATTTCGGAAAAATTCACGGGCTTTAAGGGTGGCAGCCCATTGAACAAAGGAGAAATCGTTAACCCTTGCCTGGGAAATGCTCTTATTTGACGCTTGTTTCGTACATTTAATGCCATGGGCAAGTGTAAAAGGTATGTGTAGGCTATCTTGTCCACGTTGCAGGGTTTCTCTAAAAGAAAATTTAAAAACTACCACCTGATCCCCTGGCCACCCCCAATTTTCCAAAGTTGGACCAAAAACTGGATTTAGCTGAAAATTTGTACAAAGGGGTAATTCGACCCCCTGTGCACGAGTATCATAATCTTTTACGCAACAACACCTAATTAGTGTGGTACGGGATTCTCTTCGACTTGGTATCCTTCCCTTGTGAGTAATGTTAGTAGTTATAAATAAAGTGGCAGAGTAAATGATGGGTGCGATAGGTACCAGTGCAAGAAAACGCCCAGGAGTGAAAAAAAAACACTTACTGACAATGAAACACAAAATGCAAAAAAAAGCCGTACCGGCGGGGAGCAAACCCATCACCCCGGTCCTGCAGATCCGGAACACTACCATCGAGCCACTGAGGCCTTTGCTAGCTCAGCACAGCAACGGCCGTGCTTATGACATAGTGCCTCGCCAACGAGATCCAACGTGTAGCCGTTCATACGAAAAAAAAACCTCCATAACTCCGCTTAGAGAATCGTTTTGCAAATTTCGAATACGTCTGACCATATGTATCCCATTCCGCATGGCCACTTCGACCTGGGGTCCTTCCCTTGTTAGTCCAGAAAAACGGCTTTCTCCACAAAAAAAAAACAGAACAAACAAGCCTCAGCAAACATCAATATTGTATAAAGACCACGACTTTTGGTGATGGCGGCACAGCGGGTCTGGCTATGATATAGCTCCTCAAAGTGGTGACCGAGGGGGAGGGGACTCGGAGTAAATGCCAGCTTGGGCCCCATTGCTGGGTCGGAGGAACCAAGGCTGCTGGGGGTGTCGGGTGAGAGTATTCATCCTAGTTACATGAACATTGTTACCGCGGTGGTGGAAAGTTGGGAGATGGAGCAAACAGAATTATTGTAGTGGTTTTCACACACTCAATATTTTTATCTTGTTATAGAATTTAAATTTTAGAGTGAATCGGATGATTGCTCCAAGTCTGATGTCGATATAGAAAGCCTGAAGGATCCATCCACTATTGGTGTTCCGTCTTTATTCGCTATGTTTCCAACGAGTTACATGCGCGTTACCGAGGATATGTAGGCATTATCAGTCTTCTTATTTTGGTGTTTATACGCCTGATTGTCCTTTCGCTTTCTCAGGCCAGATTTCTTACATCTTGCTCGGGCTGAACTATGTCGATATTCGTTCATACTTCAACGAATGGAGCGGTTCTGTTTTCGGAGGAGGCTCCTGAATCTGGTGCCACAAATTTACTGGCCAGACTTCAAGACAACAGTTTGTTTATTACTTTTGTGTGAGAAAAAAAAGGCGGTATTGTTGTCACTTGATTGTTACTCTTTTTGCAGGTCGATATTTCCTGCACTTTCTGTGGTTCGAGTTACGAGGCAGCTTTACGGAATGCCGAATCCATGATAACTGATCAAATATCACAAGTGAGATCACGGCCGGCTGTCACACGTGCGAGTACGAACCGGTCTTCTGCATCTATCAGCAGTAATATGGCTGCAATGGCGCTCCACTCTGATTCTGAGATATCCACTATGGCTGCAACGCCATCAACTGAGTCTTACTACGATTATAACGGAGTTGATGGCGGCACAGAAGCTGAGGTATGTAATTATTGAACAGCTTTTATTCTGCATACCATTCCTTGGGTTTCCAAGATTAAGGTGCATTCATAACCTGCGGCGCGATCGCAATTATTGCGATTGCCTGCCTCAACGTACCCGCTACGGAGGCCCCCACCTCATGAATTTTTGCCTGTTAGAGCACACAAACGTTAGCGAACATGCGGACACATCGGTCACGAAGTGTACGTTGTGGCGATTGTATTGCTTTATGTTAACGCAGCCTGACTTGCTCACACTTTTCTCATTTGTCTGGGCTGTCAAAAATAGCACTTCCCGAGAATAGCTTCGCACTCCTAAGTATATGTCAGTAATCATTTTATTGAAACGCTTGCTCAGATCAAACGGCCTCCTGATAGTGCGTGTCCGCAGTGCCGAAAATCTTATCCACGTTGTTCGCTTTGTGGTTTGTCGTATGGTACACCGGTAAATGACTATGATCATCCAGCGGGATCGTTTTCAATGATGTTCTCCACATGTTTGGTACGTTCCATGTTTTCGTTTGATTAGCTCTTGGTCTGAGGCAAAAACTTCAAGATCGCTTAAAATGCAAATAAGGATGTACTAATTGTAACTTTTCGTTTGATATATGTTACCCATCTATAAAAAGATGTAATGCCGGCATTGGTTTTACCCACAATCGTTTACGGAGTTGCTGCTCATAGAAATCAAAACTGTGTTGCATGAAACATGGCAATGCGTTTTACGTATTGCTGCTTTACAGATGTGTAGTCATGGAGGACACATGAAACATGTGATTTCGTGGTTCGAAAAAGAGGATGAGTGTCCTGTGCTCGGATGTGATTGCAGGTGAATTCCATTCGTCCATTCAAACTTCAGTTCAACGAAATGCAAGGTGATGACATCAGGGGTATAACTAAGTACATGGAAATCGCCATCGTAGAAAATCTAGAACATGACAAAAGTCTTTATCTTCTGGTAGGGTGAGATCTTCCTGCAGTTTGACGAATTTGTAATGAAGGGGGCTAGTGCGGCGTCGCGAAATCTCTGAGAGCGGGGAGTGCGGTTGCGCGGAGCGGAATTAGTGCCAATGATTTTGCGGCGCATCGGCTTCTTCTCCATCACACCAGAGCTTTACTATTTTGTTGCGGAATTCAGTAATAAGAGCAGCGCGAGCTGGTTCGTGAGTATTGCAGTAACGCTATTCATAAGAATGGTTCTGCCCAGTAAACCGATGTCTAATTCTCCTTCCTTTGACTTAGTGGAACCTCATGCAATATCATTCCACTATTGTTTCACTGAAATTGTTCCGTTTTTTAGATGCCTGTATCTCGAAAAGGGCATCAGTTGACGTGAGACCAAAAAGCTTGACGCCAAATTAAGTCGTATCGTATTACTGGTTTTCCCACTACAGTACCTCTCTTGATTTATTCTGCAAGTGCAATTTCATTCTTTCCTGATGTGTGCCTTCTTACTTTGTCAGCTGTTGACACTTTTGTTTTAAATGCTCATTTTTATCTCTGAGTTACTCGATCTCATTGTGAATGTTAGTGATACTAGCAAATCCGTGTGCCAATTTATTGATATTTCGAATTTTTGCGATATACTTTCTTGTCAGTTTTACAGCCATTCGCATTGCCAGTGCCTATCTTAAAACTTTCTCATAAGAGGATTTCACTCGCGCATGGGCTATAAATCTCTTTCAACTGCTATCCGAATTTTGCTAGTATTCTCCACGGAGGACTCAAGCTAACTCTCTGAGAATTTACCGTACGATGACCTTTGTTCCGTTTATCGTTTTGAGCCATTTATCTATCATGACAGCCTTGTCGGGTCTGCTTATCATGATCATGCAGTCATACTTTGCGTACGATCGCAATGATCACGATTGTTGCAACGCAACCGCACCGCAGACTCGCGATAAACGTGTTGTTGTGTACGTTGGGATTTGGTATTGGCGTACTTATAGCTATCGCGATACAGCATGTCGGACTGACTTGGTATGCATCGCGGGTATGTTGTTGTGATCGCGATTGTTGCGATTGCTTTGCTGAATATGAATGTGGCTCAACCTTTCCAATTTGGTTTGCTTGCTTGTTTCAGAAATTTCCCATGCCCACAATTATGTGCTTTTATACAATCTTTAGATTTTGCAGCTGATCACCGCAAAGTGTTCTTGCACTGATTTTTTGGATAGTTGCAGTTAGTTGCATGAAATTTATCCGGCTTGTTTTCTAAACCATGTGTTTCGTGTCTCTCATGTGCCAACTTTCTAGTTTTCCGTGTTTGATTTTATTGCCAAAACCATGCGGTTCCTGGCAAGTCAGGCGATTTCGTTTTCATGTGATCGCGCTGTGAGTCTCTTGGGTGCACACAAGGTCTGTTGTCTACTATTATTTGTTTCAACTCTCAGTCGAACGATGTTCTCTTATTTGCTTCAATTTGGCATGGTTATGCACTGTTATAGGACATGTTTTCATCGTTTTGTATACAGAAGATGAATTTGTTACTCAATAAATTGTTGTCATTACGTGGTTGTAGCTTTTCTGACTGTCAGTTTTTTATACTAGGATGACGCGGTTAATTTGATGGATTTCATGTGAAGCCGTACTGGCCTTCTTATTGAGTAACTGGAACACCTAGCACGTAAGGGCATCAAGTCTCAACATGTCTTACACTTTTCAGGTGTCTTTTCAGCGCTGAGGTGATAACACCTCAGCGCTGAAAAGACACCTGAAAAGTGTGGGACCTATTGCAGCCACTCGAGAATGGCCTAGATGAAATATATGAATCAGATAAGAGAAGCGTGGAAGAAGGAAAGGAAGGTAAAGAGGGTACATGGGGGACGGGGGCCG
Source organism: Trichostrongylus colubriformis (assembly GCA_963978905.1). NCBI lineage: Eukaryota > Metazoa > Nematoda > Chromadorea > Rhabditida > Trichostrongylidae > Trichostrongylus > Trichostrongylus colubriformis. Next base: position 21,510,720 of record OZ022261.1, on the reverse strand, counting down.
ATGCGGCATCGCGGGTTGTGTGCTACTAGGACAAAAAATTCGCGTTTGACGCTGTGTTTGAGGTGTGATGAAATGGTGCTAGATATGGACGCGTACTAGAGTCGTGAAACTGAAAAAAAATTGTCGCTTCCCAATAGTGCGCGCATAGTTCGCACCACCGTGTCGCGTGGCCAACGCCGCAACGCGATTTTGTGTGTTAAAGACACCAGAAGGGGATAATTTTGGCTTACGGTAGAACAGACGTAGTGTGGACGAGTAAGTGGCCGCCATTGCACAAACTCGCCAATTTGAATCCCTGGCATGGTGCCAAAAGAAGATGTTTCTATAACAAATTTGTTTTTCCTTTACTTTTTACTTTGTTCTTTCTTATATTGTTTCTTGATGTACTTACATGAATGCTTATGTAGTTAGGAATGGCCACTCCACTGCGCTGAGAGTCAGGTGCTACAACTAACGTTGGCCTACGGCCCGTCTCCTACAGCGGACAACTCGGAATGGATGCGCTGATGCGAATGGGATGCGAATACACACCGAGCGTCGCGCTTTTGAGTCCGGGTTTTTTCGCCTATTACCGCTTCTAACCTTGAGTGTTCTTTACAAAATGTTCATTTCCTTGCATCTTCCCCTTGTTTCAGACCCCCTTCCGGTTCCTTTAATGGCACACGGCCGGCATCGCGCCACGCGATTCTTTACATCGTCCGTCCGATTAGGCCGCGGTCATACTTTGCGTTGTCTGCGGCAGGGCGTGGCCGCGTATCTTGCGTCTCCACACTGCCTCGTTGCCTGCGTCATCTCTGCACCTCCCCCGTGCCACTCTCTCTCACAGGCAGCGAGAGAGAGTGGCACGGGGGAGGTGCAGAGATGACGCAGGCAACGAGGCAGTGTGGAGACGCAAGATACGCGGCCACGCCCTGCCGCGGACAACGCAAAGTATGACCGCGGCCTTATGAGACTCCGCGATTCCGCGCGAGCTCTTTCTGCATTGCATTTTTGGAGATCACCGCTTTGGTTAAGGACAACAGTAGTACATCCATACCTTTGCATCGGGACGCGGGTATCCCTATGATTCCTCGGCTTTAGGGAAATAATTTGACAGCCATGACCAATCATCTCAATGAATCGACAATAATGTATAAAGTCGGCGTCTCCTAAGATGCTGATGAGGGTAGCCTGTGCAGCAGTGAAGGGAAATTAAAAATAAGGATGTGAGGGGAGCGAATAAACCCAAATGAACGTCTCATGCTAAAGTTATCGATTATGAGAGGTGGCTGATGTGTGTCATACCATTCACCCTTACGATGATTCCGAATGAACGTATAGGGATAACCCTTAATGGATTGGACTGACTGTGAGTAAACAATGTTAAAGCGTCAATGGACGAGGGAAAACCGCATAGTCATCCGGATTCTCGGCATTGTCAATCAAATATTAGGCTGTCGCAAAATCAATTTCGATTTCAAGGTATGTGTAAATAAGTAGATTTGTTATCCTGATCTATTCCACTTCAAGGAAAGCCAAGCATTCCATTTGGTAGGTTTTTTCTGCTCTTTCAAAAACTTCTAGGAATGTCGCTCTAATTGTTCCAGCTGGCCTTTTAGAGGGCTGCGTATAATCATGAACCGACGCGACTATCGAGTCATCATGCTTTACGAATTTAAATTGGGACACTCTGCAGCGGAGGCAGCCCGTAATCTCAGCAGTGTTTTTGGCAGGAATTGTCCTTGCGAAGGTTCAGTGGAGCTCTGGTCTAAAAAATTTGCTTCTGGTGATTTTGATCTCGAAGAGAACTCGGGTCGCGGCCGCAGGTCGTCGCTTGATGATGAAGATTTAAGGAGAGCCGTCAAAGCATATCCGGAAACGAATATTCGAACGTCAGCAGAGGACCCAGGCGTACATTACTCTGCAGTGGCCAGACACTTGTTGGAAATCGGCAAGGTGAAGAAGATGTTGAAGTGGGTGCCTCATGAGCTGACCGATGAGCAGCGTCTGGCACGTTTCGACACCTGCTCCAACCTCCTAGTTTACTATAAATGAGCCATTTGTAAACCGTATTATAACTGTAGATGAAAAATGGGTTCTTTATGATAACAGGAAACGGGGATTAGTCTGTATAGATAAGGATGCTAATCAAAAAACTTTTCCTAAACCCGACCTTCACCCTAAAAAGGTTATGATAACTGTGTGGTGGTGTTGTAAAGGTGTAATCCATTATAAATTCTTGCAACGTGGTCAGCCAGTCACAGCAGAGTCTCACTGTTGTGATCAGGAGCAAATGTATAGGAAGTTGTGAAGATTGTGGATGGTTTTTACTTCGATTGATAAACTTGTGTTTAAGCTGAGTTATAGTATTAGGTTGATTCGTAATAAATCGGACAAATTGACCAATTTTAATCATTGTCGTACAACTTTTTTACGACAGCAGGGATTCACTTGAAATATACTCCATCTTTATCGATGACCTTCTGCCACGGTATAGGCAGATCATGGATGCCCTTGCTCCAGAAGGCCGGAAGCTGGAGCTCGAAGAAGTTGCCGAGTGCCGTCTTGACCTCGTCGCGAGTTTTGAAGTCTTGGCCGTCCAGGTGGCGTTGGCTGTGGGAGAAAAGGTGGAAATCTGAAGGGGCCAGGGCTGGGGAGTACGGTGGGTATAGAAGTACGGTCCAACTGTACGACAGCAGCTCGGCCTTGGTCGATCTTGCGAAGTGCGGTCTGTGGAAGTAGACACGTTGTCGTGCTGGAAGTAGACATGTGACCTCCGCCGTAGCGAACTTTGGACATTGGCCTTCTATTCTCGTAATTGACGAACGTAGACGTCGGCGGATACTGTGGTACCTTCATCGAGCAGCTCCCAGCACTGTACGCCGTGTACGCTCCACCAACCGCGGTTTTCGTCTTCGATGGAATAGTCGCCTGACGCAAACTTCGAATGCTACAACTACAGTGTACTTCTGCCGGGGGCATGCTCCTTGTGAACTTCTATCAGCCGTCTGCCGATATCCGCGGGTTCCTGGCCAGATAGCGATATAAATAGTATGACGTTGCGGATGTGGTCTCTGGACCGCTTGAAATCGTGCGGCATTGTGGCGGAATGAATTTACTTTGGAGTGATTATTTTGCGGTACTTTGAAGAGCTTGTCATACTCATTCCAATGGTACCTCGCGCGTCCATTTTCGTTAATTCGTTACTGAGTTATGATCTCTAGAAATCATCAGTACCATTTGTCCGATTTATTATGAATCAACCTAATAGTTTGAAGAATGCGGTCCGTTTTGCGACAACCTAATAGCTACAAGTATAACATCTATGAAATGTGGATCAACATGTTGACTTTCCTGGGCACGCCAAAGACTTCTGATTGGGTGCTTTTTCTTGACCATTGAGCGTCGCTGGTGAAACTATCTTCCAAGCAGCGGACTCTAGCCGCTAATGCATGTCACCGATATAGAACCACCTTTAAGTTAGGCGACATTCATACGGAGCATACAATTGAAATATTGCCATGGAGACAACGCATCAACAGTGTGCGCCAGGACGCTCTAATTGGGACACGCGACGCGAGACTTTGGTCACCGCGCGCGTTAATTGCCTTCTTGAGCCTGTTGTAAACTAGCAGCACGGTTAGGGTTGTGAGCGCTACATCCTCGTGTTCACGTTAATGAAGAGTGCATACAACAGAGAAGGCATCTCTGAGGAAGTCAGTAGGAGATACGACGCCTTCCAATCCTATTCTTACTAGGAAATTGATAATGTGTAGATAAAGAAATATGAAAATATGTGGCTCTGGAGCGTGGTTTCAGAGACCATAACCTTTATAAGATTATTTTCGATGTAATTTCTAATACGTATCTAGTTCCACTATATTTATTGCATTTGTGAGGACTCTGATCGAAATCTGTTAGTAGTCTTTTGGTAGCATTTTTTCTTGTGCACTTCTTGCAATTTCCAGTAGGCGTTCAGGAGATTTGTCAAATAGTGCGCACCTAAAAGATAGTAAGTGATATCATGTGGTGAAACTGTGATATCAATGATGTAATATTTTCCTGAGAAGTGACCAGAGCAAGCAACTGGAACAGGAAAGTGAGAAAATCTCTCTGGTCACTTACTTTTCTGGTAGAAATAGTCGCGTTGCCAACAGAGACAGTAGTGACAGTTCACATATAACAACAAAATTGCATATAACTGAAGCATAATATCAACCGAACGATTTGGGTAGGAAGAAATGGATTTCAAAACTTTAATACAAATAACTTACATTTCGCGTTGCCCATGGCCGATAGGATAGGTCCACAATTGATGATTCCATATTTCACGAGAATTAATTCGAATATGAGTGGTAGTTGAGCAGTAAACAGTGCCATAGTGATATCAACAAAGCGGAAGATAGACATGACCTTGTACTTCTGCAGATGCACCTAAAACAGAAACTGCAATAGTAACACATATTAGGTTGTTGCAAAATTCAAACTACTATAGCTCAGCTTAAACACAAGTTTGGCAATCGAAGTAAAAACCATCAGATTCTACAAATTTTTGGCAACGAACAGGTAATAATTCCAAGCTTTCAATATAAAAATTACTATCACGAGAATCAACGAACTCAAGGAAGGTACATTCAACATCGTCTAAATTAATGAATTGTTTCTGACGCAGATGAGAACTGAGGGATCGAAAAAAGTGATAGCCTGTGGGGGAGAGGTCAGGAGAGTATGCTGGGAAAGGAAGAACTTTTATACCCGAGTGGGTCAATTTTCGCCGAGTGATTTGTGAGGTGTGTGGCCTTGCGTTGTCCTGCAACAGGGTCGGCCCTCCTCTATCCACCCCCGCGGACCACAATTTTTGCAATTCCTATACATTTGCTCCTGATTACAACAGTGACACTCTGCTGTGACTGGCTGACCAGGTTGCGAGAATTTATAGTGGCTCACACCTATACAACACCACCACACAGTAATCATAACCTTTTTGGGGTGAAGGTCGCGTTTAAGAAAAGTTTTTTGGGGAGCATCCCTATCTATTCAGACTAATTCCCGTTTCCTGTTATCATAAGGAATCCGATTTCCGTCAACAGTTATAATACTGTTTACAAATGGCTCATTTTTGTAGCGAACTAAGAGGTTAGAGCAGGTGTCGAAACGTGCGAGGCGCTGCTCATCCGTCAGGCCATGAGGCACCCACTTCGACATCGTCTTCACCTTGCCGATTTCCAGCAAGTGTCTAGCCACTGTAGAATAATGTACGCCAGGGTCTTCTGCTGACGTTCGAATATTCGTTTCCGGATTTGCTTTCACGGCTCTCCTTAAATCTTCATCATCAAGCGACGACCTGCGGCCGCGACCCGAGTTCTCTTCGAGATCAAAATCACCAGAAGCAAATTTTTTAGACCAGAGCTCCACTGTCCGTTCGCAAGGGCAATTCCTCCCGAAAACAATGCTGAGATTACGGGCTGCTTCCGCTGGGGAGAGTCCCAATTTAAATTCGTAAAGCATGATGGCTCGATAGTCGCGTCGGTTAATAATTATACGCAGCCCTGGAATTGGCCGGCTGAAACAATTAGAGCGACAATCATAGAAGTTTTTGAAAGCGCAGAGAAAAACCTACAAAACGGAATGCCTGGCGTTCCTTGAAATGGAGTAGTTCAGAATAAAAAACCTACTTATTTATACATACTTTAAAATCGAAATTAATTTTGCAACAACCTAATAGTAACGGTGTCTTAGGTTGTGCCAAAGTCTTGTAGGAATTTTTTGATCATCACTTACTATTATTCCTTCCAACAAATGACCAATAGGCAACAACGTATTCACCATTGTTATCAACAACACTCTGCCACCACACAGGTGGATCGTTGATCTCCTCCTCCCAGAACTTTGGGTTCTGAGAGTCGAAAAAGTTAGCGATCACCTTGGCAAGCAAGTCATAATCAACGAATTTTCCCTTCTCCAGGAAGGATTTCAGAGGATGGGATAGGTGATAGTCAGAAGGGGCAATGTCTGGAGAGTATGGCGAATGGGGCAGGACATACCAGCCGAGCTCCTGTAGCTTGGACTGGGACGAGACGTGGGAGCGAGCGTCGTCACGAGGGAGAGGTAAACGCGGACTTTCTCTGGCGCTTTTCTCGAACAGCGATGGTGATCTGCTGTAGCTGGTGGGTGTTTACGACAGCGGTGACTGTCTTGCCTCGATCAGCAGCTCGTGGAACAGCATTCCTTCCGCGTCAGAAGTAGCACAGTCCTGCGTGTGATTTACCATCCGTCAATCTCGCCGTTGCTGATGCTGTCAACCATCGGCGCACGGTCCCGTAGCTCACACATTCTTTGATCAATGCTGCTTCAATGCTGCAGGCCTACGTCGTTTTGCTGTTGCGAGACCACTCATAGTAGATGAAACCGCGTGTTTCGTAGGTATCGACTATGGTCATTGTAGGTAACAAAGTTTTTCGGCAGTTTTTTTTCAAAAAGTACATGGGATTGTGGTACCACGCCTTTGAACAGCATAGCCAGCAATAGCACCACAAAACAAAACATCTTGGATACTGGGTTTCATTGTGCACGACATCAACTTCTTGTCTTGGTAAGTGTCCGAGTTCTTGTCTTGGTAAGTGTCCAAGTTCGACTATCCATAAAACATGGCATGGTATTTTCTCGATAAATGTCAGTTTCTTGCAGCCAACACCAAGATATTAACCAACTTTATACGGCTAACGTTTCGGCCTTGTCGCCTTCGTCAGAGCATGAAAATACAAAGAAAATTGCGATACATCCCCCAAACACCATTTCAGATTTACAAAGCAGTTCCACGTAGAGCAGAAGAACAAGGATAGGAGTCGTGAACCACAATCACTCACCTTGACGCACAGCCGGCCGTCGTTGAGACCACCGCTATTCTGATTCAGTGGGTGGCTTCAGATGACTCGGACTCGGCCTGACATGGCGTTTTCGGCTCATGCAGCGTGAGAAACTGAGCAAGTTCGTTTGTTATGGTTATGCATTCCTTTTTCCTATTCATTTTCAGGCTTTGGGCACTAATCCAAAACGCTTCTAAAGTTATGAGCGATGGGTTCCGCGATTCGCGCGACACAATTCTTACAACTACTTCAAACTCCACATCTTCATGACATTGTAGCCGGTGAGCACCCAGGGGTCTCGGGCCTGGATCTTTTCAGGCCATCGAGATGCTCTCTGACCCCAGAGCACAGAGGTCTTCGGTTTCGCTAATGTACTCGTCCCCACAAAACTTACAAGAGATCAGGTAGATCACACCTGATTCAGTGCAGCCCCTACCCGTCCATTGGGACAGACCACACAGAGACGGGTATAGGACGCGCGGTCATACCTGCGATTGCGACCGACTGCTGCTTAAGGTATGGGGCGCGATCTCGACCACCCATTCTGCATCGTCCAGACCACATCTGCTCAGAGCGTTCCTAACGGCCGAACTAACGGCATCCGTCACAAAGGGAACGCAGATTGGCCCTTTTCGGCTTTCTCAATCACAGGCCTATTTTGCTTGCTCTTGACTGGTCCAGATGAAGCTCGATTTTTGAAAGGATAGCCATTTGAAAGGGTTATCTTTTGTGCAAGCTTCAAGGATTCTGCTTCCTCTTGAGTACCCGACGACATTTTTTGCTGTAGAGACGGAACAGAGACATGGTTTTGGCCGTTTTTGCTGAGAATGGCAAGGAAGGGATTGGAATGGCGGAAAAACTAGCCTGTAACAGCTTGCTGACGCTTTTCGCGCAACTTCTCCTCGAGGCGAAGGCTGTCCTGATGAGTTTGTAGGGCTGTAACAGATTTCCGCGATACCCCGTGACTTATCGATTGACTGGGTGAGATACTGTGACTCAGTTCCTGAACTCGAACTCCTCGTTCTTCAGACCTCAGGACCCTTATCCTGTGGTGGACATAAATCTCCGCTTATTCGCAAATTCAGTGCTTACCATTCTCTGCAAAAACGGCCAAAAACATGTCTCTAATCCGGCCGCGGAGCAGAAACAAGGTCTCAGAGGGCTCTAAGATCTTTCAGGCACCAATCGCATCAAAATATCTATCTGTGATAAAGGTGGGGAGTTTGTGGTGTTACCACAGAAGCTAGCTATTGCTATAACATGAGCACATCTGCATACGATACTCTGTGTAGAACATCATCTGCGGACGACTTCAGAAGCAGTGTCGGAGATTGCACAGAGTATGGAGTGACATTGTCCGTAAAATTTATCAAAACCGTGGGCACCGTCTGGAATGTGATCTCCCGACCTGTCCTGTTCTCGTCCTCCTCAAAACACACGAACTCTCGCCCGGCCTTATCCTCCACGAATCCTACAGATTGCAAGGTGCGTCCAATAATAAGCAGTATAGGGGCTAACCCTTATACTGGTGCAACTGCTACCCTTCATCCCTACCCTTCTCAGCACACAGCTAAGTTCCTTGATCTGCACCGAGAAACGAGGTCCAGGTGCAATCACGTCATGGAGTCGTTCGACCAGAAATCTCTCTATACGAACGTATCGAGATGATGCACAGCAGGCGACTTTGAACTTCTCAGCGAACATGGATCGTCTGTTAACATGCATGCTTTCCGGTTTCTCAGGTCATGACTTCAATCAAGGAATGTCTGGGTTGCACCATATTCAAATGGTCTGGGAACTACTACCAGCAGATCAGGGGAATGACCATGGGACAGAGGTCAGCACCAGCTCTAGCCGTAGCCTATATGTCTAACAAGGGAAGGTATTTTACTTCCCATGAAACTTCGAAGTGAGACCCGGGGCGATCGATAGAGCTTCAAACGCTGATTATAACTGTGAAAACCTAAATTGCCAAATGGCATCCTGAAGCGAGTTTCGCGGGGTCAAAATTTGCCTGTGACACCTCACTGGCGAGGCACTTGGCCATCAGACGGTTTGTCGAAAGGGCCATTTGCAATGAGACACATACCACTGTACGCGCTTTTGAATGCTGATCTCAAATCTGTATTTAGAATCTGTCGAACGATTACCTGAATGAAGTTATGAAGGTTTTTCTGAAAAAAATACCATTTCATGGTATGTTTGGAAGCCCATAGCGCGCGAGCCACACGTTTTCACGCAAAACCTGTGTGATTTTCGTGTTCAGGGGATCAAATTACCGCATGGAGCAAGTTTTCAGCCAATTCGAGAATTTGGCCAAATCTCGGAAAAATTGATGGGCTATTGGTTGGACACCCATTTAACAAAGGAGTAGTCGTTGACCCTTGCCCAGCAAATGCTCTTATTTGGCGCTTGTTACGTGCGTTTAGTGTGATGGGCAAGTGTCATAGGTATGTTTATGTTATCTTGTTCAGCTTGCAGGATTTTTGTGGAGGGAAATTCGTAAACTCCTACTTAACCCCTGGCCACCCCTATTTTTCCGAAGTTGGGCCAAAAACTGGATCCGGCTGGAAATTTGCACAGAGGGGTAATTCGACCACCTACGCGTGAATATCATACAAGGAAACGTTTAGAAGTGAAAGTACACTTACTGACAATGAAACATGCCCATGCTGATGACGAAGCGCCTCGCCATTGAGGTGTCACAGGCAAGTCACAGGCAAACTTTTACCCCTCGTAACTTGCTTCAGGATGCCATTTGGCAATTTTGCTTTCCACAGTTATAATCAGCGTTCGAAGCTCTATCGATCTCCCCCGGGTCTCATTTCAAAGTTCCTTGGGAAGTAAGATTTCTTTCCTTGTAAGATAGAACAACTCCTACTGGATCGCCGACCTGCTCTGTGCCGCCATTGTGTAGACGACTGTTTCATCGTCTGTTCGACTCAGAAGGAAATGGACACGTGTTTCAACCTACTCAATAGCCAAGCGGAGACATCCAGTTCACGCGAAAGAAATCCAGGGGACATTGGCTTCCTTTCCGCATACTGCAAGTGCAACTGTTGATGCTATCGAACAAAATGGTATAGAAAACCCACCGGTAAAAATTTTTTTCGGTCCATTTGCGGTCGGTGCATCCCTCAAGAACCAAATAGGCAGTTTCCAGGAACATCTTTCGTACAGCAAAAAGAATGTCGTCGAGTACTCAAGAGGAAGCAGAATCCTTGGAGCTTGCACGAAAGATAACCCTTTCAAATGGCTATTTTTTCAAAGATTGAGCTTCGTCTGGACCACCCAAGAGTAAACAAAATAGGCCTGTGAGTGAGGAAGCCGAAAAGGTGCCGTTCTGTGCCCGCTTTGTGCAGATACCGTCAGTTCGGCCGTTAGAAACGCTCTGCACAGATGTGGTCTGGACGATGCAGTACGGGTGGTCCAGACCGCGCCCACATACCTTAAGCAGCAGTCAGTTCGCAATCGGAGGTATGACCGCGTGTGCTGTGCCCCTCACTGTGTGGTCTGTCCTAATGGACGGGTAGGGGGTTGCACTGATTCAGGTGTGATCTACCTGATCTCTTGTAAGCTTTGTGGGGACGAGTACAATGGCGAAACCGAACGACCTCTGTGCTCAGGGGTCAGAGAGCATCTCGATGGCCTAAAAAGATCCAGGCCCGAGACCCCTCTGGGTGCTCACCGGCTACAGTGTCATGAAGATGTGGAGTTTGAAGTGGTTGTAAGAATTTTGTCGCGCGAATCGCGGAACCCATCGCTCAAAACTTTAGAAGCGTTTTGGATCAGCGCCCAAAGCCTGAAAATGAATAGGAAAGAGGAATGCATAACCATAACAAACGAACTTGCTCAGTTTCTCACGCTGTGTGAGCCGAAAACGCCATGGTGGGCCGAGTCATCTGAAGCTACCTACTGAATTAGAATAGCGGTGGTCTCAACGACTGCCGGCTGTGCGTCAAGGTGAGTTCGTCGGTGATTGTGGTTCGCGACTCCTATCTTTGTTCTTCTGCCCTACGTGGAACTGTTTTGTGAGTCTGAAATGGTGTTTTGGGGATGTATCGCAATTATCTTTGTATTTTCATGCTCTGACGAACGCAATAAGGGTGAAAGGGGTTAGCTGAATGAAGTTGGTTAATATCTTGGTGTTGGCTGCAAGAAACTGACACTTCTTGTTTTAGCTTTGTTAATGGCTTGAGCAATTGTAATCTCAACGTAAAGTTAAATTGCGTTACGCTCGCATTTATGGTGTTGTGAAGAAAGTTGAGGCAATAATATCAATCATAAACCTATAACTGGTGTCCACTATCGGAGGATTTGCTATGGCATACAAAGTGCCATTATTTTTGGATAGTTTTTTTTTCATAAAATCCAGGCAGAAATTACAGCTTTTTTCGACAAGATTAGAGACTCACGAGGCAACAGACAACTACTCACTTCGAGATTGATAGGACAGCTACTCAGTTCTACAGATGAATTGTAGACTAGCTCTTATGACTGCCCCTACATAATTGCATGGTTTTGCTAAATTTGAGGTTTTGCTCAGTAGTGGTGTTAAAACACAAAGTAGTCATTTTCGAAACAATCATGAACAGGATGTCGTTCTTCAAATTCGAAAGCGTATCCTGACAGCTTTAGCCCTCAGAAATTGACGTTTCTTTGTGACCCAAAAAAGACGGTCCTGGGTGGCGAAGTGCAACACACGGTGTTGCACGATTTGATAACCAAGTAAAATCGCCACGCCATACGGGCTGGAAGAGCAAAAACAGCCTCGGTCCGGGATGGGAACTAATTTTAAATTTTAGTTCTCAAAAACTGCAGCTTTTCGAGACTAGTCAGCGTCTACCCCAAAAGGATAATTTTATCTACTGCAATTCCGTAGTTTGAATGAAATTCCAAGTTTTTATGGACATGACCCCGTTTCAGAGCTTCGTCGATGATATGGTCTTCGACAAACATGGGATGTGGGATATCCACCTAAAAAACCGAATATTTTTATTTTAGTCTCTTGTCCTGATTAAAATTAGTGACCCACTATCGATCACTGAAGCTCCTCCATCTTCCTCTGCTGTGCTAGGGCTGAAGTTTCTGAACTTCGATTATTGGCACTCGTGGGTGGTTTTCATGTTGCTGGAGAGGACGCTTTGTCTCCTCTGCAGAAGGCAACCAAAATATCACTGAAGCTCCTCCATGTTCCTCTGCTGTGCTAGGGCTGAAGTTTCTGAACTTCGATTATTGGCACTCGTGGGTGGTTTTCATGTTGCTGGAGAGGACGCTTTGTCTCCTCTGCAGAAGGCAACCAAAATAATCCCCTACCAATCACACAAGTCAAGCAGTGCTCCCATTCTGCCTGACGATGTACATGAACAAGATGGATGGTGTCAAACAAAAGCGATGACTAGGACGATTTCCTCGCCGAACGCTAAATCCTGAGAAAAGAGCTCGTACATCCGCTGTGCAATGGCCGTGTAAGTTGCGACTGCAGCCTTCTTACGTGACCACGCTATCGAGTGTCTTGACGTACATCTGTTTCAAGACATCCGTAGGTCGTAAGAATTACTCCATGTGATAATGTTGGTGAACTCACCGCGGTCAGCTTTGCCATGATGTGAGCCCCGAATATGGTGAACAACAAAGAGAGAAGTCCGGCGAGTTCGGTCATTTTAAGAAGGCTACAAAAACTGGTTGCACATTTGCTCTCAGAAATAACCCTCCACAGAGGAAGATTTGGCCTTCGTAAAAACTCACTGCTCAGAATCCCCCCATTTCTCTGCTACAAAATGACAGTTAAGTACGATAAGGAAAGCTCGTACAATTGGTCCTTGTAGAGTGAGACATTCGACGATTTTGAGATTCCGTCTGGAACAAATAAATCGCACTTTCAATGAATATAATGAGCAGATTCAAAAAAGGGTATCAAGAGTGGACTCACTCGCTTGGTTTTCCTTTCGGAAGACACGGCATACAGCAACAACATGGTGGAACTTGAAGACTTATTATTGCTTCATCACTAGTGAGAGCTGACGATAATTGCTCACGGCTACCATATATGAATCTCCAAATACAATTGATCAATCGAATAATTGGGATACAACAGACTAATTGATCAGTGTTTAACAGAAATGTGAAATGAGAAAATTGACATTGATCGATCCATTTGCTGTACACCATGCATACCACTTCCTTTTACAATCATAGAAACACCAGTACATTATTTCTGTTCATCAATTCTTGCGATCTTTGAATGACTGTCTTCAACTTCATCCTTCTGAAGGAATAGCAAAAAGAGGGTTCATGGATGTTGAAGGGCATGTTTGGCATGAGTTGAACCCAACCCCTTCCTCTCAGGCTGTAAACATGGCCCGCTAACGCCCAGGCGCACGGTCCCACAATTAGTTCTTATTCATGGCTATGCGTCATCCGGCACGCTCAGAGTCGCGTTGCCGAGTATGAATGCAATCTCAGCCAAAGGACTTAGACCCCTGCTGACTATACTATAAGGGAAATCATTGCAAGTGTTCCGCCTGGAAAGTGATTGTCCACTCGGTTGCACTACATATTTTGGCCACTCCAAATCTTGCCGCCCATAGTTCTGTCTAGGGAACATCTGTTGAGATTCCTGATCTATTAGCTGCCTCCATATATGAATTTTCAAAATTCTAATAAGTATTTCTTCCTCGCTGTCTTTCTGCTTTTCATGATAACTGTGGTTTCGTTGACTCTTTGATGTTTTGTGGGGAAATAGGGACCATATGCGCCGCTGACAGACTTCTATCCTCTTAATGTTCATGGAAGTCGCCGATTTATAATCATATTTGCATACGGCTTAGCACGGACGATCATGCACGTGTAGTCGTAAACTTCCTCTTTACACGCAAATCGTGTCATGCGAAGGTTTGAGGTCAACATCCACCAGACGGTGACGTACCCAGTATAAAAAAGTGTTTGGCGCTGATCAATATCTCTGGTATGCGGCGGCCCTGGTCTTCCTTCTGGATTCGTAAAAGCAGTTAGCTGCTCTACACTAAAACAAGCAACAAACTGACGGGGTTTCGACCCCGCACCGGACCTACGGGAGCAGATCTGATCCACGTCCTATACGGGTGGATTGCGCTTTTCACGGCTATGCCACACCGGTTCCTTGTTTTAGAGGAGTGCTGCATAGATATTCGACAAAAGCGATCATACCTACACAACGACGTCACGGTATACATGCAAAACAAAATGTATAGCACTCCAATCGATGAGAAAATCGAGAAACATCGTGGTGAAATCATGGATACAAAGTCCAGAGAGACGAGCACCTGAGAAGCAACGTTTGATCAGTGACTTAGTTTCTTCTGAATTCGTTGATTGAAATTTTCAAACAAATGCTTAGGCCGTGGTCATAGTCACCGCCGGCAGGGCGTGGCTGCGTTCACAGGCAGCGAGGGAGAATAGCACGGGGGAGGTGCAGAGATGATGCAGGCAACGAGGCAGGGTGGCACATGCGGAGATGCAGAGATACGCAGCCACGCCCTGCCGCCAGCACAGCAAAGTATGAGCGCGGCCTTAGTCATATTACATTAGTATCGCAGGACTCTATTCGGGTGTGCTGCAGGAGAAATCGGAGCCACGCTGTGTCGCCATAGCGAGAGAACCCAGCGCGAAGTCACAACAGCTCCTAATTATGCACACTCCACTACGCTTATGTACTTTGTCAACTGAAAGCACATTTCTTCGCCTTTTAAACGTCTGTGGATCAGCCTACTCTTCCCATTAAAGAGGTGATGAGAATTCCATGTTTTTCAGATGACCTTTCATTTTGATCCCATTATGTCCCCTCTACAGATTACGTGACTGTTTTTGATACATATACTTTTTCCAATTACCTTCTGGGACTTACCGGAAACATTAACGAGAGAATGTAAAGTTTCGAGCGCATTTTTTCGTCATTCACATATTTCCAAATATTTATTATATGTAGAATGCCAACGAATAAAACGGCGATGTTAAGAGCACCAGCGACGGCGAACAGTATGAACTGGGTGTAGGTGAAATCTATAAATATAAAATGAGCAATAAGTTCCTCTCCATTATCAAGGGTGCCGCTATATTGAGGATCGCGGATCGAATCCGGTCAGCTTGGCCTCTTCTGCTCTTCTGACCCTGAACCTAAGCGATGGCTACTGAATGTAAGTTTCAAGCAGGTTAAGAAACACTGATACAAAGGTGGACGTGCTTTTGCAGGGCATCAGCCCCATCAGGTCCCTCTCCTTCCCCTACTGCCTATCGGCTGGAGCATGTGATTGAAGAAAATTTGAGAAATTCGACCATCTCACACATTGCACGGCTGATGTTATTGGTATTCCGATGGTGATTCTCGAAATAAGGTCGTAACGTTGCTGCTAAGTACGAAATGATTTTCATTGATTTTTCATTTTCATCCTCTTTTCATTGCGCAAATTATCATCGTCATCGTCGGTTCCGAAATTACTCAAAAGGGAGGGGGGGGGGGGTCGTTATCACTTACTCGAGGAGGTTTTTGCCCATGTGCGATCTCTCCCCCTTTTTCCTACCCTGAACCATTGCTTGGCCGATGCTCAGCTCCTCATGGCATTTGCGGATGCTATTGGGTACCTTGGATGATTACCGTGTCTTAAGACTGTTGTTTCGTGCTGCAATAACGCGATATGGTCAACCTGTTTGGGATGAGTTTTGTCATAGCATCATAGTGATTAAGATCTTGCACTTAACCGACCATTAGATGTCTCACATTACTTTATCTTGCGCTGGCAAGGACTAGAGCTGGCTGCCACTCAGTTGCCCATCCAGCGAAAAACCTATTCGGCACCATCTGAGGAACCAAACGTCGAGGATTCTTCAACAGGGGTGGAGTTTTATTCGATAGGCTAGATGGTCAGCGGAAGGTGCTGTCGGCTGAACCGGTTACTCAACCCACACTTGCTGACAAATTCACTGATACTTCGAAACGAGCGTTACACAGTGGTGTTCTGCTGTTCCTATCCACGAAAATACCTCTTGCAATCAGACGGCTTCTGCTATTAGTTCATAGAATTCACGTAGCCGCGTGTGAAGCGCTATGCGATGGGTGCGCGCAGGGGACGCCATACATAGTTGGGTTCTAAAGCGATTAGTCCCTGAATAAAGGGTACGACATTGTCATCGCTTGAGCACCGAACTACATGCGGCTTCGCATCGCGTCGCACACCTATTTTCTGTCTCAAAGGCTCCGCTCACGCTCGCTGAAGGGAGGAGACGCAACTGGATGTCACAGGTAGTTAGGCGCTGGAAGGCGGTCTCTCCACGCCCTATTGCCTGCAAGGGGGCGTGGTCCATCCGCCGCCACCCAGCGCTGACTACCAATGGACCAGCTGTGTCTCCTCCCATCAGCGAGCGCGAACGGTGCCTTTAATGGCACCACGCCCACGCCTCTTCTCAAAACAACGGCTTGCATTTATTCTGTAAGTAATATGCATTTTTCACACATCCGCAGTGCTGTCTCTTGTGGATGTGGAAAGACTCAAAGACAATGATAGAGATAATGTGAGCTATGAGAAACTCTTAGAAAGCCATTCGAATGAAAACTAAGGGTCTTAGAAAGCCGTATGTGGCAAGATTCCCAGAGGAAGAGCACCCCTGAGCTTTGGAGGAGATATCTCGTAATGAAATTACGTGGTGCTTGACGTGTCGGCTTTCATATTGAAAACGTATACCGTTCAGAATCAAAAAAACGAAAGATTTATCCGAATTACCCTTACGATTTTCATTGAAGTGATGGTACTTATAGCGCCAAAGTGTGAGGGTGAAGGAGGAATCTATTGTTCTAAAGTGGGAAAGTACAAAATGCGCATGGAACGCCTGGGTTGATCAATCACTGAACGCTGTCCAGCTTCATGGGTCTACAGGAAACCAGCTTCGAATATGTTCAAATTGCTTTCTTTCACATGAGCATCAGCCGACATCGAAGGGGAAAACATAGGGCGAAATAGTGAATAAGTGTTTCTTCTGATTACGTGGTGCTGGGCAGAAAAAATGTGAGCTTTTGGGCAATGAATAAACAAAGTCTTTTCCATGCATTATGATAGTGGGAGAGTTTCACAGTTGCTAAGAAATAGGAAAAGAACTGAAACTTTAAAAGGTTCTAATTGAAGTTTGGGCCGCCATAAGAGAGTAAGGCACGTCTATCTAGCCACATGCATCCGTGCAATGAACATACTTCGAAAATCTGTAAATCCATCGCAATACCTGAGTATATATCTTTGAGACAGGATTTCGCAGTGGGGCGTGCGAGGCGATGCGTTCGAGTTGGGGTGTCAGGGGTGATTGGGTCCTGAGGTGATTACAGCGATTAAAGTAAGGTGCAGGACACGGGTGTTTGTCGTTTGGCGCGGCCCTTGCATCTAAATTTCCAATGGGGCCCGTGGGCCATTGCTCACCGTTGGGAGCGTGTCCTTCGCCGTCTGGGCCCTCCCAGATTGGCCTGGGTCTTTTTAGGGGAGGAGCTTTGGCAGCGCCCCATTGGAAAATTAGTTGCAAAGACCGCTAAACAACCGTATACCGCAGGACACGACAGTGGCTTCAGGAATCGACTACATATGGCGCCTCTAGCCCGTAACTATTACTCACGCGCTGACGTTTCGTTGTGGAGTTCTGTCCTGACAATACATATACGTACACCCTCGCGAAATGCATGCAGAACTGTCCAGTGTTTAACTAGTAACTATAGGAGTAAGACACGGTACTCGTTCAGGGTACGCAATTACACATGCAAACGCCGTGAGACTCTCCTGCCTAGCTGTCCTTGAACCTGAAGGCTTACAGATAACTGGTCTAGTTAATAACTTATAGCAAACTCACTTTTATACATTGTATACATATCCGGTACAGGAAATGATTCGCTACAATTAAGCACAGACATTATGATTTGAACTTTCTGAGTCTACAGTATGTGATAAAAGTAATCGTTTACTCTGGAAATAGTAGTCATTGTAAGGATGATTGTGTATTAAGTTAAAGCTACGACAATATGACGTCATACGAATGCAGATGGTCAATCGGCGCGTCATACAAAGCAAATAACGAACAATTCAACCAATTTCGCCCCTCCCCTCTTCTCAACATTTCCCGTTTCGTTTTTTTTTTTCGGGACATCCAGATTCGCGCGCCCGCGCCAAGGTCGCTACTGCTCGCGATTTGTTAACTTTTTAATCATTGCAACTCGATGGATACACCCTGAAAGGAAGGCGTTGTCGTAATGCAATTGTTCTCTCATTCAAAGTACCTTACAATTACCCTAATGGGTAAGTAATGGCCTTAACATGTACAAAATAAGAGTCGTAGTGATTGAATAAAAGAAACTACATAGCTTTTTCAGCTATGAACTAGAAATAGAAAACTTTCTATGAATTACAAATGTTCAATTTGAATGAAAAACTAGTGAAGCAAGTGCGAAATGTGGAGCGAGATTGAAGGGAAGTCGCACTTGACTTCGAAACTCTACTGTCGTCGATGACGGCAAGGCGGCACTGGTCGAGTCGCATAGATGTACTCATAAGGAGTACCGTCATAGTCCCTTATTTTTATAACAAGTGCATAAAATATGTAGAAAGATTGAAAAAGACAGCAAATGTCAAAATATCAGCACCACCGAAATAATAAACAAAACGTCAATATGGAAAAACGAGTTCAGGAACCTCCAGAACAATATCAAAATAAGCAATTTTCAACTTCACTATGTTCACTCAGGAGTGGGGGGAAAAGGTTCACCATTCCATTGGGGTCCCATGCGAAAAAAACCGATAAATGCGATCAATTGGCGCCCATGAGGAGAGAGTAGCTCACAAAAGCGAGCATTTGTTGCCGCTGCGTGGAAAGTTTACAACTGTGGCAGTTTCCTTATATATGTAATCTTCATATTGTAAGAAGTCGCCGGTAAGAGATACTGATGAGTATTTTTCTGACAGTATTTCTTTAGTGTTTACTGCGTTCCTTGAGGCAACAGTAGGGGTAAGGGAGAACTGAGATCTGGGAGTACATGTTCTCTGAAAACGAACGTTCTACTTCAGAAGAGGTCATATGTGGCGAAAATCGCATTGACAAAACGCGGCTTGGGGTCTTAGGACGACCCCGAAGCGTGGCATGTCGTCCTGCGGTCCTGCGGCCGTGTGAGTCGCCGATGAGGGGCGGGAAAACGATCGCGGCCGGCTGCTTCAACCCCTAGCCTGTCTGCGGTCCACCCCGGCTAGTGATGCAGAGGTACGTGAAAAAGAAGGGGGATTTTCGGGCTCCTAGTCTTGGTTTTTTCGCAATTTCATATCGTTCTTTCTCTACTCTCACATTGCTAAGCACCTTTACTTTCATAATCCCCAATTTACCGAATTTGCCCCTCCTGGGGTCTTTAATCTGTACTACAGGGGGTGCCAAAAAAAGTAATTTGCCCACGGCTCACATCTCAAAATTATGCAAAACATAGGGAAACGAAAGAAATGAAGAAAGAAGTATTGGGGCAAAATATTCCCGAAACGTTCCTCTGAAAGCAGGGACAAGCTGAGACTCACTACTTTCATTTTCATAAAAATATGGAACTTTCGAGCGGCGTAGTCGGGCTTCAGAGCACCCACGGTATCAAGCTCTTTTCAAAACAGTGGAGCCATGTTCCATGGTAGGTCTTTTGCGGGAAGCTACCTAAGGATTGGCCCTTCGGTCCATGGAAGTCATAGAGCCCCTACTGCTTTGAAAAGGCTGCTATGATCCGAAGTATCATTTTCATGCCCAAATCCGCCTCCGAAGGGGTTTTAGCGGTAAGGGCACGTTTTGGCTCTTGGAAACGAAGGGTGCTGGGGACCCGGAAAAAACGGAATGTTTAAGAACACCACCCAGTATGAATCCCCTTGGGTTTGTGAACGAGGGCGACGAAACTTCGGATTTTGCCCAGTTGAGGTGACACATCTTGTTCACTCTTTCCTCGCTTCCCTTCCTGCTCGTGCGGAAAGCTGCCACAGAGTATAGTGATAGAGTGAGGTCTGCTCTTGAATCTGGGGATGTAAATACCTCAACAGAATTTGCTGCAGTTCGACTAAAACGGGGTGAAAGTGGAGGAGACACAATTCTTTTTTTGACACCCCCTGTATGCTACAAACCGGACGCCACTCCACCCATGTACTATCCTATGGATAGCCAATGACATAGATATTTTGTGAAGAAGATTCGTGTGAGAAAAGCAAGAGTGGAACGAAGTAAGGGGGACTGTGGTACGAAGTCGGCTGCCAGGTGGTGTTACTGCTGCTGTCTGAAGAAATGAGGGCGATGAGCTTGGTACTCAGCAAAGCGGCATTTCGATCATTGGTCTGCAAACATGAAAAGAAAAGTGGCAGCAAAGTGTGCGCTATTCATTTCACAGTCGTCTCCCAACATTTGTTCCATGGGTTGCTGGTACAAAACATACAAACCAGACACAAAGTACACTGCGTTCACACAATTCGTCACAAATCACATTGTACACAATTGGCATTATTTATATGTTGCTCAGCACAGCAGTTTTAAAGTCAATTTGTACTCTGGTGTATAGATTGAGAAAGAAAACACGCGCCTTCTGGAAAGTGAAATTGTAAATTGAATTACAGACAGGCCGTCTGTTTATTGCTAACATTCCTGTTTAAGTATGTGTGAATCGGGTTCGACCTCGGAACTGGCTGCGTCGCTACGCCCGTTCCCTTGTAGCAAATGTTGCCGTACAACCGGGGTCAAGAAATGGTCACGGAATGCTCCGAAGGATCATGTTTTAGAACCGTGAAATGGCGGTCAATTTGGGTTAGAAAAGAGTCGTATATGAGAAGAAAACTCCTCCAGGATTCATTAAAGACTCACCCGTTTCCGGCTATTTCGAAGGCAATTAGGAAGATCTCTTTTACATCACAGTTTCAGTATACCACCAAAATCGACCATGGAGGAGCAGGAGGAGGAGGAGGGGGTGCGTATCGTGAGTTTAGGCTTAGAGGGCAGCGAACGATGCTTTTCATAAAAAAAATCTCCGATGCAGTGCTTAACTCAGGGCTCGATTTCATCCACAGAAAGGATAGATCGTTTGAGAAGGTGCGATGTCTAGAGGTTACTAAAAATTTACCATAAAATCGGCTCAGCATTTGACTTTTGCTTCGGACCTCTTCTTCACAGCTTTGCCGTGCTCCCCTTCCCCACCAACGCATTAAACAGACCTCTCATATCAATCACCACTTCTCGCTTCCCAAAGTAAAAAAAATGGGAGCAGGAACGGATGGAGGTAACTGAATATGTGATCAAAGGAGACTAAATTTAGTTGATAATTATGCAAAAAAAAACTCTTTGGGTTCCTGACGGCACATTTCAGGATTACCTTGAATGGGTTAAAGCGCTGAATTATGGAAGTGGAGGTGCCGAGGGATAGCCAACAAAGAAAGATCCGAAAAAAGCCCCAGAATATCGCAAAAATAAGGCCTCTTGGCTTCTGACCTTGTACGAGATCACCGCGTGAAACTGGGCCATTTAGTCGGGTTCCGTTGGATTGTATCACGAGGAATCCTGAGATATTACCTGTTTCTCCTTATCAAAGCTTCCTTCACTATCAGGATTTCTTCCTTATCTTATCTTATCGCATAAATCACAGGCCACATTTGCCACGCCGTTGCCACCGCTGCCGGCGTCACTGCCAGAAATGACGTCTAGAGTGGGCGAGCCTGGGCTGCATGGTGGAGTCGCGCTTGCTTCTTCAGCTCTGCATGCTCTAGCAGCTCTGCAACAACTGACACCCACGCCTCGGTAAAAGTACAGCTTACGTGGCTTGGGTTGATTTAGCTGACCACGGAAGGGGCTGCAATACCATAACAATCCTGGAATGTGCCTTTCAGCACTGACTGGTAGGTCTACATAAGTGATTGGGACATAATAATATGCGATAAATATCAGTGGTATAACAGAATCATGATTTATGAAATAAATAATAATCAAATTAATGGAATCATAAACAAAAATGAGTTCTGCCAATGAATGGACTGGCGATTACAAGAAGAGCCTAGAAATGATTTTGATTATCAGCTTCATGTGTTTACATTAATCTGAAATGCAGTTGAAATGAGAAGTTTCATGATACGAATGATGCTTAAGAACTAGCAGATAGAAATGATAAAGATACGGTGTGATGAATGAAATGGTAAACACCCTAGTAGGTTTCATTTTTCATTTCCCGCTTACAGCTACTGCTCATCACTCAAAAGGCTGCTCTATACAGTACTTACTGTTCGGCATTGGTGATTTTATGTGTTACCTTTCTCTCTGTACTAGATGTCTACGGGAGCTCTAAAAAGAAAAAAGCAATTATAGGGTTATACTATTGTCTAAAAATATGTATTTCTCTTTCGAGCACTACACTTATCTGCCCAATAATGAATATGTCATTGTAAGTTCAGCAATTGTTCACAATTTCTTGGAGAAGCCATTAATGTCAAAAGTAACAATCAAGAAGCTTTATGAGTACTTCTGTACTTCCATCATAATATTTTGAAAAATATTACTATTTCCTCTAATGGCTGTTTCACTTCTTGGACATGACAGGATATGGTATGCGGTTTGCTGCCCGATAGCCAAGCCGAAACAAGTTATACTTGCCTGATTTACTGGTTATTTACTGGTTATTGGTTTTTAGTTTTACTGGTTGTTGGTAGCTGCACCTTTGGAGTAGCGGCCGATACCGCCCCATTCTAGGCATTCCTCGCAATAAACGGTGTGAAGTTGATTAATGATTATGGAACTTCTTCCGTACTTAGAAACTCCCCTTGATGCTTTCCTGAATATTCACGCTGCTTCTCATCCTTTCAGTTCGAGTCTGTAAAAAAATCTGTGCTGTTTGTGGACAATTTCTTGCTGCAGAAGTGATTCTTCGGCTCTTGTCAAAGCCCAACGCTCTCCTTATAGAGCGGTTGCACCAATAGAATTGTCCGGCAGGCGCACCCGCCGCGAGCAAAGTGGAGCGCGGCAAGTCATACCCTTATGTCGCGCAAGGGGCGCGCTAGGACATTCGAATGGAGTCAAGCCAAGGTATGGGGAAGCGTAGCGTCCCTCAGCATGCGATCAATTCACAACGGAACCAGGCAGAGTGACACGAGCGATCAATTTTGAGTGTTCAGTGTTCGGAGATTAAACAGTTTACAATGTCTCAACCTATCTAAACAGTGGTTTTCCTCTCAATCCTCGGTATCAAAGGTCTCGTTCTCACCATGAGGATAGTATTCATATCCAGATGACCCATATGGAAACTTGTATCCGCACAGAGTAAAGTATTCTGATGAGGGAAGTGGACTGTTTTTCACACTCCATCGGTTTGAAAGATGGCTATGCTCAGGTGCACGACAACAAAAGCGCTAGCCAGTTGCTAGCGCTGATGTTCAGTAATAACAGGTCGTTGCGCTACATGAATTGCGTCACCGCCCACCACAAAAACTTTCACCTGCGTTGTGAATAGGCCGTGTACAGTAGCGTCACCGCTGCCTTCTCACGCGTCCTGACCCCATTCGAGTGTCCTGTGGCGCGGCTTTGGTCGACTTGTGGGAGAGCTTGTTTTATGACTAACTAGCTTATTTCAAAGGAATTCCCAATCCATGTTCCTTTGAGTACATCAATATTTACTTAGATTATTTCTGAAGAACTAACAAAAACCGTAGTGTCTTCACAACAGTACCATGAGATCGAATTGCAGGGTCATGTTGAGCACATGAGTGCCCCTCTAAGGAATGAAATGGACAGTGCATCTGAAAGAATTGGAAAGGTTGAAATAAGCTAAGAAGACCCTTGATCAAAGTGACCCTCTCATTGCACTCATTTAAGTATGCCACGAAAGCGCGAGATTTGATGACCAAGTATGAAAACCGTCACAATAAAATGATGGAGTTACGTGCTGATAACGAATACCTTGACGACAAACTATTGAAAGATCATGGACTTCAGAAGAACAGTCTCCCTGCTGATGAACCTATGGAGAAGGTTGAGGTGAGCTGTACTAAAGGATGTACTTCACTCACATAGTGGCCAATTGGCATAATGTCGGACCGACTCTATTTCAAGCAGTCGATCTGAAACAAGTTACCATTGATGCTCGCATTCAAACGATAATCCATCTAGTAAAGGGACAGGCGATGGAAGCCTGTAAAAGGAAAACTTCCTGGGAGGAGGCAACGAGCCTTTCAGAGCCACACATCGAATAGAACGCACAAAATGTCGCGAGAACAAGAGAATGGGGAGTACTCAAAACGGTCCCACGGAGGGGTCAGCCAGAGATCTAAAATGGGTGCCCCTGAGGTAATATGGCACAGCGCCGCGCTGTAACTTGTGTCTGACGTTTAAGTGAGATGGAGGATGTGCATCAGAACATTTGAATTGGACTGGCGCCACGAGAATTGCGTCACCGTACGAGAATAGCGCCCTGGTATTGCTGTAGTGAATTGGTCGTTGCTAAGGGACGGCCGCTGAATCCTCACTTCAGTGATCTCGTACAAATATCCTAAAATTCATCCTGAAATGAGCATTGCACGGTGAGTTTGACCCCGTGTTTCGATCTTCTTTTCTTCAGAGCGCCTGGGTGAGCTTTAAAACGCTGGCCGGTGACACTATCAGCCTGCTCGAAACAGCGAAAAGGGATATTATGGCTGAAGACGAGAACGACAAGCGTATCATTATGAAAGATGTGAAACAAAATTTGAATAAGGTATTCAAATGTGCCTCCCGCATTTGCCAAAATAAGGGAACTGGCGAATGTCGCCATTTGTCGGAGAACATTGATAGGCATTTTCGTCACGCGCACGATCTGCAGTAGGGACCAGACGACGTGTGTGTGGCGATTGCTCGAATTTTCGCTTCGCGGCGTCGCAATGGCGGCGCCGTCAGTACGACTTGCCGCACAGTCATTTGTAATTCCGTTCGACGCAGTGGGCTGGTACCGTGAAGGATCTTAAAAGATTGCAGGCTGGAAGCTTCGAAAGTTTGCCTATGATGTTGTTGTTGTTCTTTCAACAGATGAAGCTGCAAATGACTCGCACTCTCCGGGCCGCTCGCCGCGGACGGCGGCGAGAAAATTCGACCAATCGCCACACACCCGCAAACGACACTTCTGGTAAAAGCAGAGATTGCCTTCCATCGTTGGCTTCGATAGTGTTGACAAAGTTATTGGCTCGGCTGTATAGCATGACTGCAACAGGTACAAAAGATGTTGTCGGATATGGAAGAGCTGTATGAACGTGAATATGATCGACTTCATCTACAAACTACTAGGAAGATCGAGCTCAGAAAGCTTGTTCGGGTTTGTCGGCAATGTTTATGATTGAAATACCTCGTCGTAATTACTGATACTTAGTGACCTTTGTGCTTGTTTAGAATGACCCCCAGCGAGGGCCACTGCACATTGCACACGAACATGTACGCGCAACTCTCTTTATTGATGCTCTGTGCCTTATCACTGATGGATTACCGGAGTACAAATTGAAATTTCTTCGAGGAGGTTGGCTACTTGTTGTTAGATTTATTTCATACAACAGCACGAAACACAGTTCATACAACGTAGCACATTGTCCCACGTGTTGAATGCGTATCGATTTGAGGACTTGTGAGAACTGGATCTCCCATCGGCAGCAGCTATCTCGTGCTCTAGCTTCGCTTGTTTCCTTCCTCATAAGGTTTAGGGAAATTAGCGAGCTAGTCTTACGCGAAGGAAAACCGGGGCTTGTTAGTCGGTTGAATTCTAATGGCCACGAATATTGTACCTAATCAGGGTCAAAGTGGTCGATATTCTCAAACGGGATATTACCCACATCGATCTAGGCAGCTAACGTAGCGATAGGCCTCTGCGAATAGGGCAACACGATGTGAACTCCACTCTCGCGCCAACCAGGCGGACGCGGCGAAACCTGTATGCTTACTTCAGTTCGTCATTTTGTGATTATACGTGATAAAAAACAAGCACATATTTGAGGTATAGACCATAATTCGTTTACAGTGCCACCACCTGATACCACGTTACTTGTGAAAGAAGGAAGGCTCTATAAATTTCGTATTGATTTTTACGTGCACAGAAGCCCGGTCCATGGATTAAAGTAGAACATAGTTTTTTTATAGAACGACTCTGTCACCATCACAAGGACGTTTCATCTTACAGATACAGGCACACGGTACACCGCCTTGGTGAAAGAATTCTCGAGGAATGGTACTATCTCGGAGATTTCGAGCCGGGAAGATCGGTGCAAACTTTTGCTCTGCCCCTAGAAAGAGCTCCAGAAGGTGAACAAGTTCGAAGCTTGATCCAATTCTACTGGTTAAAAATGGAGTTACAGGCTCATTTCATCTCGGTGTGTACACTTTGAAAGGTATTATGGTGGACAAGTATCATCGGAAGCTGGCCGCATGGCGTTGGTTTTGCAAAATTATCAGGAGCTATGTGGAATAAGTGACCAGAATATGGGAACAAATGCTATCACCAGTGTCTTTTTAAATGCATACAATTTAATCGCTTCGTTTATATTAAAAGAAATCTATCGAGTACATTATACCAGCAGTATTGTAGCGATTCAATGTCTTTGTTCGAGTCTTAATCATGTGATATTTAAATAAAGCTGCAAAAGTTTTGTAAACCACTCTTTATTAGTTATTAAGCAGTTCAAAGCGAATCACTCACAAACCGAATTTAGACGCTGAGCACAAACTCTTTCCTCTCGGAAGCATTGTTGTTACAAGGCTACAGACCCTCGATGGTCATTGGTAGAAGAGCGTTAGGAGCATTCAGGCTACACCTTTAACTACGCAGGAGGATGTGGCTTATGCGTTCTCCTTTTCCCTTCCACAGTGACAACTAAGCGTCTGCCCAGCCCGTAGAACGTGGAGTGTTTCATTGGATCAATCTGCAGCTGAAGATTCGAGTGACCTTCTCGATATTTTATGCCATGCAACATCAAACGTAGTCACCGTTCTACTCAATGGATGAAAATGAAATTCGATACGATATAACCACGGTTAGGCGATTGTACTATACCAGATACCTGTAAAAATGCTACTCTATGATGACCTTGCATCACTAAATTTTACTGACAATCGTTATACATTTACACTCGGTCATTAGAGACACCCTTTCAAGCAGCAACAGCTTCATGTCGGAGTTTGGAAGCATCCATCTAAAAGTTTTAATTGAGCAGGTTACAAACCG
Source organism: Trichostrongylus colubriformis (assembly GCA_963978905.1). Classification (NCBI taxonomy): domain Eukaryota; kingdom Metazoa; phylum Nematoda; class Chromadorea; order Rhabditida; family Trichostrongylidae; genus Trichostrongylus; species Trichostrongylus colubriformis. The sequence goes on along the minus strand of OZ022261.1, from coordinate 21,483,657 downwards.
AGTGTTTCCATTCCGTACCGTGGGAAAAAAATTTCAGAGCAACCACTAGGAGCAACGAAAGAAAGATGATTTTCTCGATATTTGGGCGACTGTAGAAGGGATGATTTGTGACGAAATTCGAAAATTTTGAAATGCGCGCCTTGTGCCCTTTGTGACATTGTGGAAGTGCAGCGCGCCAAAGCGCAGTTTAGCTTGCTTTGCCTCGTCCACTTTATCACTCCTTTCGAAGATGCGGAAGGCGAGGAAGCGCATCCGCGATGAGAGTTATTTGTAGGAGGAGAGCCTTACTGCCCTCAGACATTTCGCTCCTTTTTTCTATGTTTATTTATCTATCTATTTATTTACTTGTTTGATTATTTAATTATTTATTTATTTATTTGATATTTTACGAATAACACAAAAGGCACACATAAAATTAGTAACAATAAAACAATGGAACGTGGGAAATATACAGTGGAACACGGGCAACATACACATATTGCCCGCGTGTTGCCCGATGCAATACCCATCATCTCCATCTTCGTATCCCACAATCGGCAGGAGGTGCTCCTCACAGTGTTTTCACAGATCGCATAGCTTCCTTTGCTTCCCTTTCCCTTCCAGAGCAAAAAGGAAGATAGGTTTTTACAATCAAAAGTACTGTCGTCAAAATGGCTAACACGCTAGTCATTTTTTTAGGCCGCAGGCCAATTATACACATTCAGAAAGCCAAATCCCTGGCGCATTCCATTGGCTGGTTGGTGCCAGCCAGTTTATAACTTTTACACTCAATACAGACTTGAATGCTAGGGTTCATTCTAAGTTCGCTACTACATTCCGTCCGATCCATACCTCTTCTGACCACACGTGGTTACTTCTCAGACGAGTAAGAGCTCTTGTGTCGACATCTGCAGCTCCACTACCATTGAAAACTATACCGGAAGAAAAATGATGCCTCCTATCTGAAGAATCTGTAACATTCTACTCCTCCACGATTCGTGACTCATGCTGGCAAAAAACTCCCTTCTGACATTTAACGCGTATAAATAAATGCAGCCAAGAAGCCATCAGGCAGTGCGTCGGCATCTGTGCATCTGCTGATTCATTTCCTCTTCACATTTGTGCAGTCCTCCCCACATGGTCATTCATATGTGCAGAGGAGAGGGTTCAATTCACTTGTACGTGATTGCACCCGATATTCTGCACCCTATTCCATGAAATGGCCATTTGACTTGTGAAAGCACCCTCACATCACTACACTGGCTGCTGTATCTGGGACGTCACAGAGAGGGCCCATAGGGAGTCATCTCTGTCGACTTCTCAGACACTGCAGCCTCCTGGCTCGAGTCTGCTCCTGTTGCTGTGGTCATAGAGTTCCTAGCAGCGTATACAAGGAGTGGGGGATTCCTTGACGTGGGAGAGGGGGGGGTGTACCTGGAGAAGTCAGCGATAAGCGCTAGAGTCTACTTTCTCGATAAGCAGATGAGAAACGGAAGGTATTTCGCAAGGAATCGGTGTGAAAACATTTGTGTGAGATGAAAATGTGAGATAAACATTTTTTGCTTCTGATAAGAGTACATGGCAATGAATCACATTGCAACTATACTCCGGCAACCGTTACTGGTATTGTAGACGTCAAAAAAGGGAGAGTCGTACTTGGTCCTCGTAGAGGAGGGGGGGGGGGGGAGGGTGAACGCTCTGAAACGGCTATTTCCCTCAAACCCTTTGTTTGCCTTGTTCCTTAGGCATAGAAGAAGCTAGTCGCTATTGGCTCGTAGAAAAAACCTTTATGAGATATCCACATTTTGTTTCTTTTTCACGTGTGTCCCCCTTTATTTTTAGAAAGCAATTTTGACCCCCAACTCGAATATTCATATGTTGATACACTTAATACTTGCGATACAAAAAAAATTAGAAAAGTAAATTTGTATATTGAAAAGATGAGACAAACTGTAAATCTGGAATGTGCTAATCGTGGTTCTCATCTTGCTACGGCCTCTGCCATCATGTTCCTAGATCTCTTCTACTGTTCTTCATCTACAAAATCTTGGAACAAATGCCGCAAAAATACTCCTACTACAACCTAGCATAATCCGTACAGAAATGAATAGAAAAAGCATAATTAGCTATCCGATTCCGGAATATGTACATGCTGGAAAGAGATATACATGCTATAGGGTAAATATGTACGTACACAACAATACTGCGTCTGATGCAGAGGTCTTCAAAAACGACTTAAAAAACCATGGGGATCCTAGAAAGGTAGAGGATCGCTCTCAAAACAACGGTTCAGCCGTAATGGACCCCATTACAGCGACCTCATTGAGTCGGCATATCATTCCGTAAAGTTTTGATGCTTTAAAAGGCCTAAGTACTTATATGAATCTTGCAATTGCTCTTGAACAATTCCAAGTTTTTCGCATTACATGTGGAAGATATGCACAAGAAGGCTGTGCGTCTTCGCAGTTTCCATGGCTTTCTTTACAGAGCATGAAACATGAAAAACCCTTCCGATTTTAGGCTTATGCCCTGTATTGAACATGACATCTCTAATAATATCTTTTTTTGATAAATTGCGACATCTCCGAAAGAATCTAACTGTTGTCCATTGATGTTTCAAAGGAACATTCATGTTCATCTAAAAAAGGGGTCGAGGTGGTTTGGCATTAGTAGAAATGCGCAGGGAGACGCTCTAACCCTGTGCAGGCCAGGAGTGTACAGAAACACGCCAACGATCTACTACCAATAGCGATCCTGATTGGCCCCTACCAGGGTCAAGCGTGCAGTTGAGGAAAATTTTCGAAAAATACGACCCCCCCCCAAAAAAAAGGGGGTCCCAATAAGACCCCCCCCCCTTTTTTTTCAGGCTCCACTTCTTCTGTGGTTTCTACCGAGCCAGTGCCATCCATCACGGAAACAAGAGTAAAAAAACACTAAGACCAAACCAAACTCCTGACAAGAAAGAAAAATAAGAACCCAACGAAGTGCAGTAGTTTTGTTCCATAACAAAATCGACCGGAATAGTGAGGTACACAGAAAATGAGTATAACACTCACTGTACATGACAAAATTTGAGTATGTTTCCCAGGCATAAAAGGGTTATGAAAAGGAAAATACCAATGCATTCAAAGTTATGGATCAGACAGTATATTTGCGAAAAGTGCTTGCCATTTGAACATGCCTGATGCCAAGAGGACCGTCAGAATGAGGTGATATCAAAGTAGAAGTGTTTTCTGTAGTCAGCAGAAAAACTTCAACTAACTGCAAAAGTGGGCTTCCCAAGGGATCCGAACTATAGTCTTCAGCCTATTGAGCGAGACACTTACCCCTCCTTCAAGCGACTGCTGACAATTCATTGGTTTGTGGTGTATTTGAGCCGACTTTCGTCGAAAAACGGCCTCTCAAAAACACTTCTCACAGAATCGTTCTGCAAATTTGGAATGCAGATTCGAGATCAGCGTCCGAAAATGCATCGGACCATATGTGTCTCATTCCGAATGGCCACTTCGACCTCGGGTCCTTCCCTTGTAAATTTGGACACATTTGAATACTTCAAACTTTACCTAGAGCCCATCTTTCAAACATCTGTAAACCGTTTTCCTAATAACTCCCTCAGACCTATCTATTGGCCGCTTCCTTTCCCCAATGGTTGCGTAGTTCTCGATATGGGTTTCCAGTTGAGGATTAGATGAGGAAAATTTCGAAGTGTTTCACGGAAATGGCCATAACTTCCTTCAAACTTAACCATATGAGTTCGTTTTGGTGAAGCTGGGTCTGCTAGGTTGTCGCTTTCGAATGACTGCCTGAACTAAGCCACATCTTCAAAACGAAGCAAGAAAAATTCAGAAAATCCAAATTATGCTTGTGTTTGTCTTTGCTTCTGCCGTACAGGTTTGTTAAGGTGGAACGTTTATTATGCCTGACGTTTCGACGATTTCGTCGTTATCAAAGGCCTGAAAGCATTGGACGACTTATTGCTACTACTTATCCTGCACATATTTTACGACGATACAACTCAAGTCAAAGGAACCAATGAGGTCGAAATCCAGACAATGAACTACTCACCCTGGTTCCACCAGCACCGAGCGCTTGTCTGTCTTCGGGGGCGCAACGGAGCAAATGAGACTACCCGGTCGCGCATTGCTACTGTGTTTGGATGAGATGCGTACGTGCAATGCGTTACATTCTCACTATCAGAGCTCACATAGTGGAATGTAGGGCAGAAATTCATCAGTGATTGAGATGCATTCGTTCCTGTTGTTCATGCGTGGGCCGCGGCACCTTATCCAGAAAGCCTCAAGGGTTTTTCTAGCACCGATATCATTTTCGTAGGCCAGTATGGTACATTTAATGGCAAAATCGCAACCAGCGTGATCTTCTTTTCTGTGCTTTCCAAGCGGTGCGACTAAACTTTCTCTTCTTTTACTAGCTAGATGTTCCTTGACGCGCACGCTTAACAGCCTCCCAGTTTCTCCAATATACAATGCCTCACACGTTAAACATTGGAGCTGGTAAATTACTCCCCTCTGCGCACAGTCTCCTACTTTTCCATACGGGCAGATCACACAGTTTTCCATGATGCAAGTTCGGTCATAGAGGCGGTTTCTGACCAGTTGATGTTTAATGTTACTTTTTGGTGTGTTTATCAATACGACATCATTGGTCAGATCCGCTCTTCTAAGACATTGTTGTATGGCTGTACTGAAGTGATCTGAGATGAAAGGTAGTTGGAGATGTAATTTATCTTCATCTCTGTATGGAAAAGGCCTTGGTCTGCCTCGTCTATTGCTCTGCCATGCTGAATAGCCGTTGAGATTAGCTATTTGATTGGCTAATCTTCTGGACTCCACTCGCTCCTCGTTACCGGTGCATACTCCCACAGCAGTTCTGTACATATTGCGTAACACTGCCCTTTTGACTGCTCTAGGGTGCGCCGATAACGCATGAAGTATTATATTCTTGGAGCTTCCTTTCCTATACCATTTCACATCATACGTGCCACCGGATACTCTTACCTGAGTGTTCAGGTAAGGTAACCAGCCTTCACGAGGGACTTCACGAGTCAGCTTGATGTACTGCGATTGGCTGTTGAGGATGTTGAACAACTCATCCATTTCTGACTGAGTTGATGTTATTACGCAGCAGTCATCAATGTAACGGCAGTACATGATGGGTAAACGTGCTAGCACAGGGCGTTCAATTCTACTCATGAAACATATAGCAAGAACCGGTGCTAGACGTTGTCCCATAGCTAGGCCTCTTATTTGTGAAAAATATTTTCCGGACCATTTGAAAATGTTGCAATTGAGACAGGCTTTAATAAGAATCATTATCTGTGCTTTGCTCAACCCGAACGTCACCATGTTTTGTGCATGCTCATCAAGCATTTCTGAAACCGCTTGGAGAGCCTCATCGTTGCTAACGTTGGTGTAAAGCGCGGACACGTCAAATGACTCCATAACACAGTCGTTTCTAAAAGTGCAGGAACGCAAACGGTCCAGAAATTGTCCCGTATTTGATAAATGTGATGGTATATGAGCGAGGAGTTGACCGACAATTTTGTTGAGAAACCATGAGATGCGGTCGGTCGGTCCATTCACACAGCTTATTATCGGTCTGATCTTGTAAACATACGGCAGACGTGAACACATGTCTTCGGCAGAGAGTTTGTGAGTTTTAATTAGGCTATAGAAGACTGGGCACGTAGGGTTTTCCAGTTTGAGTCTTTTGATAAAACCGTCGTCAAGTCTTGCTGATTTACCTATTTTGACCCACAATGTGTTCAACTTGTGAGTTTGTAATTGGAAGGCTTTTTCTGTTGCTTGGCGATAAACACTCGTGTCTGCTAGATGAAGCTCTGTTATTTCCCTATCCAAAGATTGGGGTAGTACCACGAATTCTCCACCTTTGTCGCTAACCGAAAGGCGCAGTTCTCCGCGCGATATTCCTTCCCGTATTTCCCTTAACCCTTCCCACTGGTTCCTTGTCAGGTTAGTGTGCCTTTCGCGCTTAAATCTATGTAAGGCTTCAAGCACTCCCAATGAGAGAATTCGGAATTTAACGTCAGCTTCGGAAATAGGTTCGGACTCCTTATAAAAGATTCGTGGGAAAGGAATGGGTGTTGGTATATTACGCAGTGCCCTTTCACTGCAAGGGCACTGCGTAATATACCAACACCCATTCCTTTCCCACGAATCTTTTATAAGGAGTCCGAACCTATTTCCGAAGCTGACGTTAAATTCCGAATTCTCTCATTGGGAGTGCTTGAAGCCTTACATAGATTTAAGCGCGAAAGGCACACTAACCTGACAAGGAACCAGTGGGAAGGGTTAAGGGAAATACGGGAAGGAATATCGCGCGGAGAACTGCGCCTTTCGGTTAGCGACAAAGGTGGAGAATTCGTGGTACTACCCCAATCTTTGGATAGGGAAATCACAGAGCTTCATCTAGCAGACACGAGTGTTTATCGCCAAGCAACAGAAAAAGCCTTCCAATTACAAACTCACAAGTTGAACACATTGTGGGTCAAAATAGGTAAATCAGCAAGACTTGA